>JARKIP010000046.1:2400000-3060000 GCA_029990175.1 Petunia secreta
ATAAATTAATAAGGAAATGTTGTCACATAAATTGAAAGTGATGGAGTAATAAAATTAAAGTAAAACGGAGATGCTAGAGGTCAATGATAGCAGCAATTTTCTTCTGACAAAATCCATGAAAGTTTGAAGTATGGAAAGCGCAAGAAATGGGTTGCTCGTGTTTGTACCTAGAGAATGGCAATAATATACACCATAAACATGAAAGAGTTTTTTTTTTTTTTAATGAGTTGACATAGCAAGAGGTTGAGATAATTGGTTCACAATTTAGAATTAGAGAACTCAATGAGTCAGTGACGTACTTCCTTACATGATGCTTGCACTAATAAATAAACACTAGAAATTAAAGGAGTAAGTAGTTGGAAATCTTAGGAATTTAACTGAAGAAAGGAGTTATCATGTCATTTTTATCTGTTGTAATAATTAATTTACATTATCATTCCAACAACAACATACTCGGTCTGTCCCACAAGTAAGGTCTGGGAGGGTGAGATGTACGCATACTTTACCTCTACCAAGGTGGAAATACTGAATCCGAAAAACCCTCGGCTAAAGAAACGTTGTGCAAATGCACGTTAAAACTCAGTGACAAAGATAACAAATAAAGCATATAGAAAGATAACAAATAAATCATATAGAAAATAACCAGATAACCGAAGTAGAAATAAAAACGACTACCTCATCATTCCATATCATTAATTTACCTTGCAACAATATGTAGGGTTTGACTTTATAGGTATATTTTGGTTGATTTAATGATGTAAAAATTATTTTACTCCTTGGTATAGATAAGCTAAACAATTAGTATTTAATTTAATTATGCGTGGCTGCTCTAACTTAATTAATAATGATACATGTCAAATTCTTCCTAAATTTAGTTAATCTGGCTGTTCCAACTTAATTAAAAATGATACATGTCAACGGAGACAGCAAACTATAGGTGTTCTGATTTTTAATAAAACAATATAAATTTAATCATTGGTTACAAGTTTTGTACCTCTCTTCCGCACACACACACGTTCACCAATCTTGTTTTATTTTTATCATATGGCAATATAATATAGTCCACTGTTAGTCTAATTCATCTGTTGGTTCTAAGTGTTTTTAATTTATTCTTTTCTGCTTTGTTACATGGAGAAAAAAAAAACAACGAAGTTAAAACAACAAAAGAAGTAGAAGAAGAGTGAAATAGTTTATAATACACGTGAAAGTGATTTTAAAGAATTTGTGAATTAAGCTTCAACATATAATTACCTATCCAGAACTATAAAGAAGCATCATTTGCTTTTGTAAAATATACTCTTTTTTTATTTCTATCTTCAAAACGAGTTTAAGTTTATCACCCACAAAATTAAGTTCCAAGGCAAAAACTAAAAATAAAAAAATACAGAAAAATATACTTGTTGAACAAATGCAATGTTTTCAATAATATATGAATTGGCTCCAGTGCTGAACTTACTGGAAGAATCTCTATTCCTAATTATGGCATATATCTAATCTCCTAATAACAGATCGTACAAATTAAAAATGGATATCCCACCTGCAAGTTAATTACGTAGAACGATATATCTTCTAATTAAGAGCCCATGCTTAATTAATTATTTTAATTAGTTGTTAATCTGAAGGTACATAGAAACTCGTAATTAACCACTCAATAATTTATACGTTGAATATTTAGATTAGGTATAGAGTAATTAAAAAAATAAGAAAGATAGGTGAGATGGTGTGCAGGTGTTTACTGTTATCGACTCTAATCACTAAAGTAAATATGGAGAATGATTGAATAATGTTTATTGTTGTCGTGTTTAGATTCCTGGCTCTAAATGCACTAGCAAATACGAGATTATCGAGTTCTTTGAGTTCATAAAAATTTACTTAATTTGACTCAAATTATGTTTGTATCTACCAAAAGCTTTTTCTTTTCTTTTCTCTTTTTCAGTTAATAATGATAGATAACAACATCCTTGACATCTTATGCACTAACTTATGTTCATTACAAGCTGCGACATCCCTAATTATGTACTCCATTCGTTTCAAAAAGGATAAAACCTATTTCTTTTTTAGTCTGTTTCAAAAAGAATGATGTCTTTCTAAATTTGGAAAGAAAAATTCACTTTTACTCATCCCTAAATGATTTATAGCCACATAAATATCTATAACTTATTTTAGACCACAAGTTTCAAAAGTCTTCTCTCTTTATTAAACTCCGTACAAAATCAAATAAGTTCATCCAAAGTGGAATGAAGGGAGTATAATGTTCGGCCTGTATTTGAACATCCTGACAAAGCAGCCCCTTTTCATTAGCCTTTGCTCCAGCATTCTTGATAAGTTTCATTGAATCATCACGCCAGAATTATTGCCAAACGGAATTTGGGAAAAGGAGGGAGTGTAGGGACTACTGTTGAAACTTAGTATATGTATACTATCATAATTAACAGTTGGACGAAGTTTCTAAAGGAGTTGATGAACGCGACGAATATAATACGATACTTTAAATGTTCAATCTTTGCACCTACATTTCTGTGTGGTTATCGTAGTGGAGTACCGTTACTTCTCTATAACAATCAATCTTCTATAACAACATTTTACTAAGACAGTCATATTTTCTTTAGAATCGATTTCTTATATTTTGTTGTATCGTTTAACATCATTTTACTATAACAATCAATATCTCCGAACAAACAATAACATTATCCAAAAGTTTGAAAGTTTATGGTGGTAGGGTTGGGTAAGTGATCTTCGATCATAAAAAGGTACAATACCTTTTTCGCCGTATCAGAAAAAATGTCATGGATTATATTGATCACGAAATCTGCGGTTGGGCTGATTTAACGGATTTTTGTAATAAAACAAGACATGAATAGATAGTTGGGCACACATCTTAACTTATAGTACAGTGGTATTTTTTCTTGCTAGCAAAAAAAAAAAAAAAAAAATAGTCTTGGTCATGTTTACGCCTAATTAACCATATATCAACAATAATTAAAGGGGAATTTTCAAAACTAGGCACCTCTCAACACAAAATTACAAATGAGATGCCACATTTCATCTATAGCACCCCTTTATTTTTACATTACACAACATATCACCCCCTTATTTTCAAAATTACACAACATAGCACCCATTTAAACTAAAACCCTAGGAACCACTCCCTCACCCTCCCCCACCACTGCCCCACCACCAGGAACCGACCTGCCACCGCTGCCGCCGCCGGCCGGTGGCCGGAAAATCAAAAATTCACCGGATTTGTTTATTTTATTTGTGGATTTGTTTAAATAATTATTTTTTGATAATTTTATAGACCTAAATCTATCAAAATAATAAATTATACATGTAAATACATATAAAATTGTGTATGCAAGAGGGAAAATACAAAAATATACACAAAAAATATAAATTTTATACAAAACATCCATAAAAGTGCACGAATATGAAATTTATACTATTTTATTCATTGTTCATACACGCATATACAGCTTTATACAAAATTTACAATGCATAGAATGTGTTTTATACACTGTTAATGCGTACATATACAGATTTATACATTATTATACACGTTTACAGAATTGTATAAACTTGTATAAAAATGTATAAAAGTGTATATACTCGCAAAACTGACTTTAAACAGTACTTCATGCAGCTTTTATACAAAAGCTTAACAAACATCCCAGATCTATACATTTTTATACAAGAAAAACACTAGATCTAAACATTAAACAAAAGTTTTAATAAAAAACTAGTAGATCTCAATGAATTTTTATGATAAAAGTGAAGAAAAAAAAGAAACTCGATAAATAAACTCCTCACCGGAGTTTGGATCGGATTATACAACGAAAATCAACATTGCTATTCAAAAAGCAAAAAAAAAAAAAAAAACGAAAAGAAGAAGAAGAAGAAGCTGCGGCGGCGGCGGTGGTGGTGACGACCTCGGCGACGGCGACATCGGTGGTTTGGAGGAGAGGGGATGATGGTGGGGCAGTGGTGGAAGAGTGGGGGGCGGCGGATTATGTGTAATGGGGAAGAGAGGAGAGAAAAATGGGAAGGAGGGAAGGAGGAGAGGAAAAATGGGGGCTAGGGTTTTTTTTCTTTATAAAGGGGGTGCTATGGAGTGAAAGAAAAAATAAAAAAAAAGGGAGGGGGTGCTATGTCATGTAAGGTAGCAAAATAGGGGTCTTTTTTGGTAATTTTCATGAGTGGAGTGTCTCTCAATATAATTGTCCCATAATTAAATGACATAATGAGGTAAACATTACATTAGAATATTTAATTATGATTAAATGGAAGAAGTATACTACTAATAACAAATGAAATGTATTTATTTTTCGGTATAAGCACCGGATATGCGCTTACTTTTAACATTATGCGAGCAGCCATTTTTTTTTTTTAAGATGCATACTTTAGGGTTATTGTAAAATATATGAATATACGGGAGAATGTAAGTTTTTCTCGTGTATATACTTTAAGAAGTCCCTCGTTTATGTGCTTATGAGCTTATTAACAATGTGCACGTTTTTTTATTTCAGTATGGAGTTTAAAAAAAGAAATTGAGATACATAAACTTGTGTTGTAATCAAGTCACATAAATTATATGATTACAAATTTTTTAAAACTTGTGGTGTTAAATATGTCACAATATTTGTGTGACTACAAAAGCTTCTCATCAAGAATAAAATAAAACTTCAAGTTAAATTTGTCATTTTTTTCGATCAACGTAATAACAAGAATATAATTGGGTGAAATATAGAGGAAATGTGCAGAAATGAAGCATAGCGGCGGATGTAGGGTGTTCACTGCGGGTTCGGTAGAATTCAGTAGGTTTGGCGTAGACAGTGTATTCATATAAAAAAAATTATTAAATATGTCCATAAATTAAATTGAGAACCCAGTTACTTGCACGTGAGATTGTTATTAAAAAATTTAGGACCCATAAAGTTCAAATCTTAGATCCGCCTCGCACAAAAAGACAACAAAGAAAAAACATACAAGAGAGTGTGGGTGGGGAAGAGAGACAATCAGTAGTAGTGTCATTATCTTATCATTCTCTGCAGTGAAAATGGCTCGAACAAAACATATAAGCCAACCAAACTGGAGCTAGTGGAAATGGTCTGGAAAGTTAGGTTGAGAAAAAGATGGAATCTATCGACTTTGGATTTTTTTTTTCTTTTTCAAGTAACCACTTGGAGTTCCGATATCTAAGGATGTGATTGACAAGAAATCAACAAAAACAAATTGAAACATCCACTTTCTTGTACACAACTGGACAAGTCATTAGCAAATGTGCCAATTATGTACGCTGTGGAGCTTTCAATTTCTCTTGATCGCAGATATATATGGTGAAAAGAGTACACGAATTCCATCTCTATTTGTCCATTATTGGTTATGAGGTGTTGGCGGGAGGGAAGGAGATGTTGCAGCAAACGAGTCGAAGATGCTCTAAGGGATGTTTCGTTGGCGGGACTAAAAATGAGGAATATCCTATAAATTTGGGGCTAAGTTTATCCCAGGATTAATAATCCCACGTCTTCTATGGGATAAGATAGTACCACATTTGTGGTATAAAATTTATCCCAGATTAGTTAATCCCACTAACCAAATGTGGAATAACTGTAATCCCAAATTTAATTCTGGGATTGTTAATTCAATCCCACAAACCAAACGACCCCTAAGTATAGTATAATATATAAACTATTACTATGTAGTAGTAATTCTCAAAGGGTCTCATACTATTACAAGTATTGTAATTCACTTTACATGTATCTTATTTTTTTATAACCAATTTCTATTGTATACCAAATATTCTTCCTTACAAACTAAGCTCTACGTGATCCATTATCACCAAAACTATTAGGCTTATCATCAGGAGTTTAATTGTGTGCTCCCAATATTAACAAAATATAGACACCAATAGCCATAGTATTCTTGTGTGCGTCTAAATAATGAATAAACCAGCTCGTAGACGGGTAAATGACTAAATGCACTATCACTTTGCTATCTCTATATTCGTCTCACCGTCTATCTTAATTCTAGTTTGTTGGGTTAAGCCGTCTAATCGATACTTTTAACATGATGTTGTATTGTTCGTTTTACGTCAAACTCATACGATTTTTTCAGAAAACCTCACACAATTTTAAGTATACAATTTGAAGTATCTTTTCATTACGTATGTGTAATTTGTTTTCTTGTCAACTTTCATATTTACAACTAGGATTCGATCTGTTCACACATAAGTACAAAACACCAAATGCCTCAGAATAGGTGGAATCACATTTCTGTCAGTAGTCATGGATGTTATTGAACCCTGAAAGTGCAACTGACATTGACTAATGTTATATGAAGATGGAATGAAATTATATGCACATGTATATTGGTTACGAAGGACCACGCAATAACAGAGAAATATATAGAAAAGCTATTTAGTTCTTTTAGGTCATGACTAGAGTTTTGAACTACTTGTTAATGCGGTTTCACATAGGTCTTATTCAATCTTGTCCAATTTAAGCAAGTTAAAAAGTATCTTGAGATAGATCAAAACTTTTTGTATCTAAAGTATTCAAGCAAACTTCAAGTACTGTTGCATCCTTTCTTGAGTAGGTTTCACTCCTGGGCGGACCTAGGCCCCTCCGCCGGAAAATTACACGGTATAAGTAGGTAATTTTTTTGTTATATGTATATATATCATATGTTTGAGCACTCTTGATTTGTTTTGTATATTTGATTATTTATATTTTGATACCCCTTACTGAAAATCCTGGTTCCGCCACGCGTGCCCTTATTAGTTTTGGGGCTTTGATTGGCAAAAGCGATTTCGACTTCTAGCCAGCACTTGCCGGATTAGCCTTCGCGTTAATTTTTTCAATATATATTTGTTCTTGAACGTCATATAGCTGCTACTTGAAAAGCATAGATCTGCAATGGAATATTTATGAAAGGAATCCGTCCCAAATTTGTAATGAATTTGAGAACGTAACGTTTTATGACAAAATTTATCAATTTGTGATGGAATTATGACCGTTTTATTCTTCCACCACAAACTTTTAGAACAGTCATGTTGTTTTTCTTCTTATAATTGCGTGTAATCATAGAGAATGAGAGAGCCATATTGATTATAATTCCAATTGAGAGAAGATTCATTTGCCTAATTTTTCTTATCCGAAAGTTGTCGCACAAGCCATGGTGTGAAAAATCTTGGTAGTTGGTATGGTACTATTTACTACCTCCGTCTCAAATTAGTTGTCACTTTAGGATTTCAAGACTAAATTGGTTAGTTCTTTCCAACTATACCCCTAATAATTAAAAGAAAAATCACAAAAAAAGTTGATGATAAAACATTAAATAGGGATATAAACACCCTATTTAATGACTTTCTTAATGAGGTGAAAAAGCTTAAAACGACAATTAAAATGGGATGGAGGGAATAAACACTAACGTTTTATCTAGGCTCCAATATAATTTGTAAAAAATCTTTACATTAATCTACACTTAAATAGTACTAGTAATTTTTATTAGTTGCAATAATTTTCAACTTTAAACTTCACAAATATGGTCCTTATGGAGACAGACTAGATTTCCAATAATACTAGGATGGAGTTAATATCTTTACTCGAATGCATGGCAGACCCGAGAAAAGCGGAGTTAAATTATCATCATTTCCAAAAAAAAAAAAATCATTTCTAGTGGTTAATTACTACTACTATACATGCTTTAACTTCTTGTATTTGTTTGTCTTCTTCTAGTAATTAGTAGAATGCGTGGCCCTTAAGTTGTGGTAAATGCATATTACCTTGTTGCTGATTAAACAGATTTTCACATTGCATAACTGTAATTTTCTCGAGCATTTGGTCACAGCAAGCTGTCTAATATGTCCTTCATAATTGGGTTTTAAACATATCTCGTACTCGATATTTACTGAATCGACTAATTCAAATTCGTGCCGTCTAAAGTCTATTAAAAGAGAAATACTTTCTTGTCGCAAAATTTCTGCTTTGCTAGTGCTTGAACCTAAATTAAATGTGGTGGTTAATACTAGAGATTAGGTTCTATCTATCATACAAAATGTCTTGGTGGTGGCTTATATATATGTCGTTACATTGTTGCAAATTACTGTCTATACAACTAAATCATCAACATGAGTAACTTAAGAAAAAGCAAACTAAAAAAAGAAAACAAAAGAAATTACTGCAGATAAAGGGTTTTTTTTTTTAGCTGCAAATACATCTACTTGTTCATGTGTACTCCCTCCGTTCTATTTTAGTTGACACCTTCAGTTTTTTCACGCTCATTAAGAAAACTATTAATATATGGTGTATATTTTACTATGTTAATCATATTTATTGTTTGACTATTAACTTTTAATGTTGGAAAGAGCTAATAAATTTAGTCTTGAAATTCTAAAGTGACAATTAATTTGGGACATATTATTTTTACTAAAATGACAACTAATTTGGAACTGATGGAATATTTTCGTAGTTTCTAAAATCGAAATCCTTACGTTTTGTTTGGTTGGGGTGCAAAAAGAGAGAAAATTAAAGTGGAGAGCATGCTCATGACAGCACCCTCTTTGGCCCACAGTTGATGCAAGGGCTTGAGGTACGTACGGTGTACTATTTTTGCGTATACAATTTTTGAACTTCATAGTTAACATTGGTAGCTTTCAAAGGGATGTTATTTTCCTTAACTACGTGACAACCAATACGCAATTGCTTCAACAAATAGAAAGTGTCAACTTTTGTCTCTCTCTTTTACTTCTCCTTCTTATTCCGAATTTGCAATATGGATATTCGTGTGCTTTAATATTAATTTAAATTGTATGATCATCTCATCTAAAATTTTAAGCCGTTAGAGATAGTGCACTTTACTAATAGCGGGCCAGAATTACTGTTTTAATTGTTATGGTCAATATATATACATATATTATACACATATTATACAAGGAATATACAAATATTATACATCCGTCGGCAAGGCGGATCTAGAGGGTCGGCTACTGTTTCGGCAAAACCCAATCGTCTTGGCGTAGACTACATATATTTGTGTAAAAAAATCCACTTAAAATGTATAAATAGTTTATATAGAACCCATTAAATAAAAATTATGGATCCACCTCTATCCGTCGACTATCTTTTGTTTAAACGCTCGAGTAAACGACTATTTTTGTTAGTTTTCCTTTATTTAAATCCGATTTTTACATCAACAACATTTGCACATTGAAGCAGGACTATCTTACTAAAAAGTGAAGTGTCTCTGACCCTTCTTTAGAGTAATCAATGGGTTCTACTAGCGCGCGCGCGCACACACAAAAAAAAAAAAGTAATCAATGGTATAATATAATTAGAATTAATATGATATTGTATAAGTCCAAAAATTTCATCAGTAGATACGAATGATCTGATCGTGATGGGTTATATGTCGTTCAAACTTGTTTGTAAATATTGAATAGCAGTTATAAGTTTCACGCTTCAACAACAAAAGTTGTCAACAAATGAATTTTTGATGAATCAAAACATGTAGTAATAAGGTGCTTACGAAGTTTGACATAATCTGAAAAAAATTATTTAAAAAAAAAAAAGAAGATAGATTATTCTTAGCACAAATTTCTAAAACGTGAACAATCCATTTTATGAATAATAACTTTTCTATTGTTGGGAGTGTAAACAATATGATAACGCGAGAGTTGCCATTGAAAATGAATATGAGCTGACAACTATTGGGCTCATGGAAACCAAATGTTTTCACCAGGCGTCCTCAAAATTGACTAATGATGTTTTTTTTATATCCCAATTTAAGATAGTTTTAGTAAAAGCATCCATTAAATTTATAGGCAACACTTCAAGTATGAACCGACAAGTATTGTCTTTTAGGAAGAAATTAAATAAAAAATGTACCTGTAAAATTTATGGGAAGAGATTGAAGGAACAAGTGGTTCCCAGACAGCGTTGGCGGACCCAGAAGTTTAAAGTCATGGGTGCTCGCCGGAAATTGTTTTTGGTAGAAGAGGCTAAAGAAGATTAGTTGTGGGTGCTCACTCAATGCTTATTTAATTTTTTGTTAAATGCTTAAGTAAATATACTAAATCTAGCTAAAAACAATGGGTGCTCTAGCACCGCAATGCTCAATGTAGATCCGCCATTGCCACACAGTACTTCAAGTTATCTGAGATAATATGGGAAGAGAGTAAATGGCAAATATTGTCTATACAAGAAGAGCGTCAATGACAAGTTCTGCTTCTTAGGCAGTACTTACGAGAAATGGAGAGCGAGATATAAGCATCATTATAAGAATTTGTAGAGGTACTTCCATCCGTATTTATTTATTAAACTTAGCGGAGGTCATTTTGCCTATGGTGTCATAATTATGCAATTCTCCTCATGTGAAATGCGTACTTGCAAAAATATGACACCATAAGCAATGATTTGCCTCTTTGCCCACGCAAACAAAGGTATTGCAAAAATGCCCCCATTAAGATTTACTTAAAAAAATCTGGACGGAAACACCCCTGTCAAGTTTTTAGATCGGGACCAAGACTTGCCTTTATATCTCTCTGTTTTTGAACACTTATTCATTCAAGTGTTGACAAAAGGTAATATTTACCGCCTTGGTCGTAAGTCTTGGCAAATACCAATATTTGCCTCTGACCCCTCTCTGTTTGCCAACACTTACCCTTAAAGTGTTGGCAAAAGACAACACTTGTCGTACTACCAGTCTTTCCCTACATTCTCGCCATATAACGTAAACTATTGACAAATTAGTACTTGCTCTTGAAGTATTGGCAATTGCTAATGCTTACAAAATTTTTGCCTTGAAGTCTTGGCTCTGGGCTAAACAATATATTTTGCTAAAATATTGCTTAATACGGACAATTTTGCCAAGCCACTCCTTATGGAGGCACACGGTGAAATTCGCATGTGAAATAGTCATGGGCCACTAGCCCATTAGGCCGGTTCACTATTAATACAACACAAACCGAAAAGAAATCAAAATTTTCAAAATATCTTTTCAGAGAATGAACAAAATGGCGGGAAACGATTCACAAAAGCAATTCCTAACACTAATCCGCGATTTCGCATCTGAAAAATCTCAAGGAGGTTAGTTTTTAAATAATATTACAAATTAATACTACAAAATTTAATTTTCTAACCTAATACTTTTTTTAATTTTTTTCAGAACGAAGAATAATAAATCACAAAAAACGAATTCAAGAGCTACAATTCGAGCTGGAAAATGAAAATTCTAAAGTCGATGAGGCGAAGCGCTTAAAGGAAAATGCTGAACAAGATGTTAAAGGTTATGAAGTTGAATTTTCGAGGAACGAGTCCGCGATTCAAACTCTAGAGGTTTTAATTTCAATCTCATTTGTATTTATTTACGTTTTTAGTATTTATAAAATGTATTTTGATGAATGTTTTCAATTTCTAGCCGTTATGTACATAGGTTATACACTGATTATACGTAGATATACACATGTTATACATAGATTATACATATATTATGCATCTACCGGCTATATTTTGTTTAAGCAGTTGGATGATCGGCTATTTCTGTTTATACACTTATTATATATATATACATATATATATATATATATATATATATATATATATATATATATATATATATATATATATATATATTATATGTCTCTCGGCTATATTTTGTTTAAGCAGTTGGATGATCGGCTATTTCTGTTATACGCATATTATACATGATTTATACTTATTTTATACATCTGTTGGTTATATTTTGTTTAAGCAGTTGAATGATCGGCTATTTTTGTTAATTTTCACTGAGAGAATTGAACTCCGAAAAAGTGTTTATCTGCGTTTGTTTAAGAGATCTGTTTAAATAACGTTATATAGGAACGTATCGTTTTGATTCAAGATGAAGTATCAGCGTCTGGATCTGAATTAGAAGCTCTTAAGGTAAACATCTAATTTGTATGTCTTTATATTACTAGTAAATTTGAATTCATATTTATTTCTGTTTTGTTTTATTTGAATTTAACGCATTTTCCTTCTTTATTTATTTATTTATTTATTTATTTATTTTTGTGAAATTACTGGTGAATTGATGATATTTTAACTGATGAACAGAACAAAGACGCTGAAACTAGGTAAGGAGTTCATTTATTGTTTTTTAGATGAATCTGATAGTGATTCGGTGTGTTCTTTTAACTCTATTATTGCTAATGCAGAGATGAGTTCATTTGGAAAATGTTTGAGCTTAATGCACAGATAAGGTACAGTTTTGTTGAATCAAATTATCGGTAGTTGTCACTTCTGTTGACATGTATGCTGTCTTAATTTTTGAGTAGTGTTTGTTTTCTGCAAATATTAGAAGTTTATTTTGTGAATATGGATTAATTAGGTAGCTACCGCGTATAATTTTTTGGAAAATGTTTTAGATAAGGTTTGTAGTATCGACTGCTCTAGCTTTTGTCAAACATACATAGCTAAGTACACATTGAGAGATAAACTGGTTTATGATCAATTCGTGTTGACGTTAGAAGAGCTAACTTAGTCGACGTTCTTCTTTTCTCTGATTTGAATTTACAAGTACCTGGCTGTAACTTGGCATTGCTTGGCTGCAGCTCATGTTGTAGTTGCCTGATATGAACTTATTTTCGTTCTATCTTTGAGGCTCATTTCTCTTGAATTTACTGACTGCACTATATTGAGATTTGGTTGACCTGCTGTGAAATGGTTGAACTTTTCTCTGAAACCCGGTTGCAGGAAATTCCAACAGTCAATGACAGCTAAGTTTCAAAATGATAATTTCAGCGAGCAATCATCAAAGCCTGGTGTGTTAATGCACATGGATAAGGCTGTTCCTTTTGTTATGTGTTGGGAATTTCTTCTATTATATGGATTATCAAATTCCATTGCTGCTTTTCTATACGATAGCTTCTTCAAGTTGATAAGTGTTTACACTTTCATAAGCAGGTTCAGCTAAAGCCAAAGCGGAAGATGCTGAAGCTTTCAAAATAGACCACCAGAATAAGCTAGCTCAGATATCTTCTCAGATCATTAAGGAAGAAGAGGAACACCAAGTTGAGCTGAATATTCATAGGCAGGCAAGTTATTACGTGTTGTTATGCTTATCTGTTCTCATTTCTTTTCACCTGTTACGGTTAGTATTAGGATATCTTATTCACTGTGTGGTGCTTTTCAGGTTGAAGACGAGTTGAGTACTTTGGAAAGGAAAGTATCGCTGATAGAGGGAATCACAAAAGGAAATATGGAAATGCAGGAGTTAGCCAGATATCCTTAACTTTTTACTGTTTGGACTGCTGCTACTTGTAGCTGATTGTTTATTAGGTTCAGCTCATTGGTGGAAGAGAAATGAGTCGATAGTGCATCTCAAAATTTCATGAGACGTTCCACAATTTCTGCAACAGTCTTATAATGTCTTACTATATTACCAAAAAACTCTTTACACTGTCAAAATAATATTTATGGAATTAGCACCCTTGCTTTATATACGTCAACAATTATTGTGTCCTTGACTGGCAGCACGCAGACTTCTGAATTGGAAAACAAATGTGCCTCCCTTGGAGATGAGCTACAAAGCAGGTTGATATGTCCCAGTTGTCACAGGGACAATGCAGAGGCATTAGGTGGAATTCTTCAAGCAGGCGATGAAAATTAGTTTCCTGTAAGTAGTCCCTGACAGTATACTGATGATAGTCAAAAGTAAGACTCTGAGGTGCTTACGTTTCTGCTCTTATGGATTCCATTGGCTTTATGTGTGGCTAAGCTTGCTGTACTAGAGACACGGCTTGTTTGCGTTAGTGCCAGTCCTTGTTTTTCTTCTCACCCACCCTATACTTCCCAAAGAATAAATGTAAATAGAAGCTGTAAAATGAAACATGCTTTTACCACAAGGCTAGTTGTTTTTCTTCTTTCAGCTGTCTTTGGTATTTTGCTATAGGAAAAATTTATATGTACTTGCTTCTGATATCCTAATAAAATTGTTGTCTCCAACCATGCTCCACCTCCCTTTAATGCTGTTATTTGTTGGGCTTAAAAGTGATTCCACCAGAAAATGTGTTTATGAAATATAGGAAGTGATTGGATTGTAAAAATATGAATTGTTTAGTTCAGCTTTATGAGAAGTCATCTATTGGAGTTTTCCTGCTTTCAAGTATGTTGTTGATCCTTCTATATCCCTCACAATTAATGTTAAGAGTGGAGATCTAGCGTCTCTATTGCCCTTGCTTTGTACCTGCCAACATGGAGCGCAACTTTAAAACTTCGTAAAATCAGCGCTTATAAATTGACGCTAAATCTATAATCAGCTAGAGAGCCAAGAAACTAAAGGGGACAATGAGTCAGATACTTACAGCTTTACTAGCTATTGCGGAGGGGACCGAATAGAGGACATGAAACCAAACTTGAGCGAGCACGCTTTTGCTCTTCAACTAGTGTAGAGAATAAAGCAGAGACAGGCCGATGGTCAGAGAACTTGATTTCACTGCGGAAATAGGATAGCTGTTTCACTCCCTTACCATACCATAGGATCCTGTCACACCTGCCATTAGCATTCCAAATGTTATGAAAGCAAAATATGAGCTTATTGTCATTTTGTAAATAGGAACTGGGTCTGAGTTTTTCACTGTCTGGTGGATGGAGTGGTGGGTGCCTTTTCGTGAGGGATGGGTCGTGAGTAGGTGTTTAACTGACAAAACTACTAGGCAAAAATGTTGAGCAATGACTGTACCATGCTGGAGTTCTTTGCTTCTCCCCCACTCTGCTTGGAAGCCCACCAGAATAACGATTGCTAATGGCAGAAGAATATTTGTATGTGGGTGCAAATTCTATATTTCCTTCTTTCCAACCTTGAAACACTCCACCGTCTTCTAGTTCCTTCTGCAACTGGTCAAACTCTTGCAGGGCACTCCAATTTTGCTCCCTAATTAATTCCCTTGCAAAATTGTCTTCCAAGTATAATCTGTAGTTAAGATCTCCAAACCAGAATACCTGGCTGCTCAAGAAGAAAATACGTCCGGTCATGTTAGGTGAAAATCTCATCCTTTTGTTTTACACTAAAGTTCTAATGATGGTAAGGATTTTGCTCAGCCTCTCAGTTATATATCTTTTCTTTGAATACAATTACTTTCCAAGTATTTTTATGATTGTTAGTAGTATCGGTTCTTGTAGTTTGATTCCATATATTAACTTGCAAGCTGAAGAAATTCATCTGCCTATGCTTTTCATATGACTATATGAGTTGTCTCCTGATTTAAAACCAAACTTTTGTTTATTAAATATTTATGTGTTACAAAGGCATAGAACGTTCATGTGATGACAACTCTTGTAATTAGTTGGATTAGAAAGATGACTTACTCATGTCCTAAGATGGTGAGAGGATGATTTTTATTGCGGTCTCCAGGCAGACGGGGAAAAGATGTTCGCCTAAAAATCTCTGACACTTGACGGTTCCTTTTCCCTTCATCACCTTTCTTCTCTCCCGAGGCCAAGTGAGCTGCCACAAAGCAAAAACTACTTCCTCCTATGGACATGCTCACAGAGACTGATCCTTTGTTTCCCAAATAGCCCATAATGCCACAAGCTACTGAAGAGACCTTCACTTCTGAGACACAATATTTCTTTAGCAATGCCCTTCTCATCCAGACACTTATGAAGACACCAACCATCTTCTTGCTTGCCATCAATTTGTATGTACCAACACGATCTGAATGCTCTTGTCCGGTTCTAGACTGACCTGGTGTTGAAGTTGCTATTTCATTGTCACTCCTTAGTTTACTATCCGGTTCAGCAGCTCCATCATAGAGATAATTATCAAAGGTGATTGGATTGATCATGGGTGTTAACCAGGCACCACCATACTTGCTATTTAGAGTTTTACCTATGATCTTGTTCCAGTTAGTAGCTTCTGTTGGATCTTCTCCTCCAATTACTGTTTTAGTCTTTAGAGGGACTATTTCCTGAAAGCTGTTAAAGCAAAAGCTTTCTTCTTAAATGACCAATTACTTAGTGTGATGAGAAAAGAAACTTATATATTGAATTTTACACATACCCAAGAACATAAATATCAGCTGCTTCTTTCAGATTCAGCCACTCATCCAAATCTACAGCTAGACTTCCCACAGGAGATCTCCCTGCAACATTCCATGTCCCTACAAAGATTCTACAGTGCAAAGATCGAGTTATTTTCCCAAAAATGTACGTAATATCCTGTTGAGAATACACCCTGATGCTCACCTCAATTCATTGTTTCGAATGCATGGTTCCATGTCCAGTGACCTAACGAAGAGACCGTCCATGGACTCATCGTATTGTTCGTCTTCATCTGTTGAAACCAACCAAAGTTTAAGTTAGCACTAAAATATGAGAAGTTTGGATACATAAAATGAGATAAACTAATAACATGGGGACGGATATAAATTAGATTACAAAGATAGGAAATAAACCTGAAATCTCGTTTAAATGGGATGCATCAGGTATGCTTCGTTTTTTAACAAACCACATCCGAAGTGCTTTTCGTCTTGATCTTCGTTGCCTGTTACTCATGATTTTGAACCAAAGTCCATGCCAAAAAACTGACCAGTTTCCTCAAAGAGAGGACATCTTTTCTTGTCAAACTAGATAGCTGAAGAATATCCACTTGGCTGGATTGTAGGTTCTGTGTAATTCTATTATTGTATTGGTAGCCCTGATTGAAAAATATTATGGACTGGATGAAAGAGACAACCCCAATAAGTTAACATTAGAAACTCCTCATATATGCGATAAATCCAAGACTTGTAGAGGGGGAGAGAACGAAATGTCAAAGTTGGTTTAATTGCACGTTTGAGAAGCTTTCCTAGTTGTAGTAATTTATTATCCAGCATGAGTAGTTCAACAAGCAAGGAATTAGAGTAAGATTTGGACCACAAAAGGTTCTATCAGATTTATGATTATGTTGTTGTTTACAAGCTATTCATAGAAGTCTCGTGTGTAATTTTTTCCCGTGACTAGGTCTAGAAGTTATCTCTAGTCACTACCACATGGCCAGATCAAACTGTCCAAGACGTGCATCGTTAAGTACACATCTTTTCAACCTTACACATCTAATCTATTTTCTCATTCTTTTTTCCTTTTATCAGCTATTCATTTTATTTTACGTACTCTAGTATAGTCAAATAAATATTTATAACTTATATTAGACTACAAGTTCCAACTGTCTTTCTATCTTTTGAGGCTGCCTTCTTTTAAAATATCGTGTTCGTCAAATACTAAAACATAAGTTGGGACGGAGGGAGTACTCCGTTTTAGTATGAAGCCTCCCCACCACAAGACATGGATCAATGAAGTATGCTAGATGTTGCAGTACTCATTGTTGGAGGTGCTATCAAAGTCTTAAACTGAAAGTTGATAGAAATTATGTGAGTTTCATAGATACAAAGTGTTTTTGAACTGGCTCTGCATCGACTTGAAAACAACCAAGTAGATAGATATAATATGGCACTGGTATTGCATAAGTTGCGACATCTCAAGTTACGTCATATGTATAGTTGAACAATTGATTTTTTTATTTATTTATTAAGTTCCTACCTGCTATAAGAAAATATTAGTAGTAGTTAGTGTATTACTAGTATTAAACATCTACTAATTTAAAATCATAGAAGTTTGTTTTTATATCGTGGCCTCCAATCCATTCATAAAAAAAGTCGTGAAATTATGGCCAATTACTGCAATTTACAGAAAAAATCGTGAAATATCCAGGTTGAACCATCTTACAATATCAACCAGTTGTATGGTAATAGATTCTTCATTCACGACATGGAGTTCTCACAAAACTTTTTAATTGACCTTATTCGAATGAAAGAGTCATATAGTCTTCATTCTTGTATGATTGAACCCATCTTTTATAATTAGTGTGTTTGGTGTCTTGCAATAAGGTTTTTATTCATTTTGGAGTCGTTTGGTTTGATGCACTAGTTATACAGAAATTTTATCCAGTGTTTGGTTCATTGTATTAAAAAAGAGAATAGACACAATATTACTTAATCCATGTATTGTAGACATGGTTTTAATAATACCATGGTGTCCTAGGAATTAAATTGTACCCAATTTGAGGTATAAACTTAACCATGTATTAGTTATACCTCATGTGCTTTTTGTAACCAAACAAGGTATTAACTCTTTATCTATGTATTAGTTAGCCAATACATCAAACCAAACATCCCCTTTAAGTACTAAATCGTGACTGAAATATTGAATTGTCCTTTGGCTCAGGGATATAAACAAGTGGTCCATTGTAACTAGAGGATCTGGATTGCTTAAAAGAAATGTATGATTAACATTTAAAGATGATAATATGAATCTCGACTTCCGACACATAAATAGCAGTAGCTTTCTTGGGTTGTGACATTCTACCAAAATTATTTATAGCTTTGATTGGATTGAAGCCGGCCTTTACGGAAGCGTACTAATCTCTCTCATGGTGAGATTTTTTTTGTTTTTCGAGAGTGTTTACGAAAATACCTATCAAAATCAAAATATTTACATACCTCTATCCATAAATTTCATATTTATAATTTCGACCCATAAACTATTTACATATCTTACTCGTCTAGACTTGTATACTACTTATTTATACAATATACCTTAAAGGTATGCACCTATATCTAGACTTATATACTACTCCTCCGTCCCATTTTAGTTATCGCTTTAGCAAGTTTAATTTGTATCAAATTAGTTGTCGCTTTAGCATTTCAAGATAATTTTTACCAATTCTTTCCAACTATACCCATATTTAATAAAGGAGTATTTCATAGAAAAAGTCAATTCAGTTTCATTTATTAGGGATAAAATAGTAAAAGACATAACCTAAATATTGATTTCTTAATGGGCGTGCAGAAGCCTAAAACGACAACTAAAATGGGACGGAGGGAGTATTATTTATGCAGTCTACTTTAAAGGTATAAACCATTAAGATATAACAAAGGTATACACCATTAAGATATAACAAAGATATATGATAATAAATGGGTAGGTTGGGTAATATTTTTATTTTTATGGATAGTTAATTTTTAATAGGTTTAACTTGTAAGTACTTTATATGTCATGGAGAGTAAAAGTTTAACATTAAGAACTTTGTGCTTGGCTTAGATCATTTTTTATTCACTAGATTTATTGTTTTTTAAATTAAAGAGGAAATCGTGCAAGCAAGCAAAGTGGGCTTTATTAGAATAATTAAAAAATTGTACAACTTGATTTGTAACAAGTAAAGTGGAATCTATCATAACAAAAAAATAGTGCAACTTGATTTGCATAAGAATAACGTCTAGACGTTGCTAGGAAATGTGACCTGTTTTTTTTTTTTTCTTCTTTTCTTTCGACTTCTTGTAATAATTATTTGATATCAGAAAAGCGAGAATCGAAATTTAAATAGAGGTTTAAACTCATACAACAATAATAATAACAATAACAACAATATACCCAATAAATTTTCACAAGTTAGAGGAAAATTTTGAACTCATAATACCTTTGAAAATTATAGCGCTTTTTCAATTTCTTGAAAATATTCATATTGTTCATCCCAAATAATATCCCTCCCCCCTTCCCTTTCAGAATACCTTGGAGACGTGAAATTAATAAATACTTACATGTTGCTCACCCCTCTTTTAAAAATGTTCCATAAATCCACCCCCTTAATTTCCTCAAAAGTTTTTCTTTTCAATTAACCAACGAAAGAGGAACAAGAAGGAACAAAGCTACTCCATCCGGTCCATTTTATATAATGTTTTAAGTGGTTTCACATATATTAAGGAAATCATTTTAGTATCAATAAACAATGTAATTGACCATATTACCCCTTATCCAAGCTATTATTATCTAAAGTTTTGTTTTAAGTCATTTATTAGCAAGGGTGATATGGGAAAAAACCTTCTTGATTTGTATAAAGATCAAATATTGTGGACCAAGAAAAGTAGGCCAAAACATAATATATTTTGGACCGGAGGGAGTATTTATTTGGCAATAATAGAAGAGGCCATTGTTGATTATTTCTTGCTAACTAGGATGAGGTGTTCATGTTGGTAGGTCAGAATATTAGGACTTAGAATATAGAGTATATGCTTAGTTGGAAGATTTTCCAGTTGGGACAAACTGAGTCCTTGAGCTGAATTCGTAGCATGACCTTTGGACATTTGGTAAAAAGGTCATACTACGAATTCATTTTATGATTTATGAGATGTTCATGCTTGGGACCATTGTATAATCATTTTTTTCTTCTTAGTACCACTGTATATTTTCATGGTCAACATCACTTGCAAAAGCTCTCAAACTAAGGTTAAGGCTTTGACATGCAAAACTACTTTAGGCTCTAGCGCAATACTCTCAGAGACCAATTTTGCTACTGGTCTTTGCTTTGAGGCTACTTTTTTGTTGATTTTGTATGAGATACTACTTTTTTTTAATTTCAATACTTGTGGGTTTGAAGTTCAACTTCAACCCACAAGAATTGAAGTTTACGCATCTATCTCTAAAAGTTCAGTCTTTGGGGGTTGAAATTGAACTTTAAATCTTAGGCATGAAGTTCAGCCCACATGTGTTAAACTTCAGCCCACAAGGTTTGAATTTCAGCTCACAAGAATAAAAGTTCCAAAAAGTGGGCTCCCATAGCCTCAAAACAAAAATTACTAGCAAAATTGGCTATTCGTGAACTTTACCCCTAAAACTTGTGACAAAAACCAAGAAGTTTTTGCACGAAATAGACAGTTTTGGATCTATTATTGAAATTATAACCCAAGAGTGTAAAGTCTTACAAAACTATATCTGTTGGGAAAAGTTGCTGGCGACACCAGATCTAGGATCGCCAGGTTTTTTCTAATAAAGAGATATAGCGATTGCAAAAAACTTTCTTATGAGGACAAATTTGTAAGAATATTCTTATGAGGTCTAAATCTTCAACAGAGCACCAGAAATGTCCTATTTTTGTTCGTTTGACAAACAACAATCTGATGAAAACAATCAGCAGCTTAACTTTTAGTCCCTTTAGTACTGTTTCTTGAATGGATGGACCAAAATTTTGCATCCAGTAACCTTGTGCTGCATCACTCTAACACTTCCAGCTCTCGTAAGAAAATTATTTAGATTATAGTCTCAATCGCAAGAGGTTGCTAGAAGTCCTGGAAAATCGCCAGCCCATCCAAGATCTCTATGTACTTAGTTCTTGGTAGCTCGCTATGAGTTTCTAGTGACTTGTGGTGATTGGGACTATTAATTAAATAGTTCTCTTATTTGGGCCGAAACTGTGATAGGGTGCCTTTTAGCGGAAATATGCCACCATAAGTAATGGTTTGCCTTTTTTTATGCTCTTAACAGAATTTTACAAAAATACTCCCATTAAGTTTCATGAAAATATTCTGGACGAAAATATCCATATCAATCTCTTGGCACAGAACCAAAACTTGCCCTTTGACCCCTCTCTATTTGGCAACGCCTGCCAGCAATTGGCGTAAGTGTTGACACTTGCCCTTCCAATCTCTTCCTGCATTCTCCTCATATAATTTGAAGTGTTGGCAAGACAACACTTTCTCTTGACCTCTTGCCTAAAATCCAACACTTCCAAATTTGTGCTTTGAAGCCTTTGTCCCGTGTTAATATAAGAGTATTTTGCTAAAATATTGTTATACAGAGCAAACTTGCAAAATCACTCCTTATGAGAGGGCCCGCTGAAAATTTTTCGGCTAAATCCTAAGGTAATGGATTATTTTCAAGAATTGCCTACTTAAGAGTTAACATTGAACGTTTAGCCCGAATAATAAAATCCTCAAAAATGGCCTTGTTACCCACCGGGCATGACTTGCTCAACTGGCCACAAGTTTTTCCTCAGAGTTAAAAGTTGCTTATGTAACTCAATTCTTCACAAATCAATATAATTGGAACTTCTATACAATAGTAAACATATGTTCACTGATGTAACTTTTTGAATTGTCTCAAACTTATGTCTTTAAAACAAAACAAAATTATGCACATCTTAGAACTAGAACTTATGTCAATGGGCAACATATGTCATTTTCTTAATTTTATTTTTAATTGGGTCTTAACAGCCTCTATTCTTGACGTGAACAGACGTTTTCTCGAATCTTCACCTTGCCTACGATCTTTCTTCAGATAACTACGTCTCTGCTAGGCAGCGTGTGGAATGGCCGAGAGCAGACCTTTTTGGATATATAATCCAAGTCGAGAGTAGTGTTAGAGGAAAAGCCGCAAGTTCGGGATCACCTCTTATGGAAGTAATACTCTTATTAGTAAAAGCCAGTGCCTCATCCAATTAGAGTAAAGACTATGAGCATTGCGCGTGCTATTTTAATTGCAGGCCAATAATGTGTGGTTATGATAGGTGCAAAGATTTTATAATTTATAGCCTCACGCTTACTAATAATCTTTAGTATATACTCACTTGAAACAAAAAGTTCTGGTGGTTCATGTAAAGTAAAAGCACATGCTCTTCACAATTGTCCACTAAAATCATTGCTCTTTTCACTTTTTTTAAGTTCAAAATTTTGGGCACAATATCTAATATTGTACCTTTTGTTCTTTGCTTATAATTCTACTTATAGCTGAAATGTGTTGAGGATAAACAGAGTTACAAAACATTGGCACATACTATAAAGTATGTTTTGTGGGTTTAAATAAACTCGTTGCTTTCTGTATCCATATAAAAAAAATGTAAATATATGTAGTAATATCATAGTCATTATAAATTTACCAACTATAGATTTTGAATTCGTCTCTGAAAGGAACAACGATAGAAAAGCTTGGGTGCAACTAAATTATCGTTCAAGAAAATAGAACGAAAAGTGTAACTTGTAGTAGTAACTAAAGATCAAGATAGGTCTTCTATTCAGAAAAATTGAAGTATTACAAGAGTAAAAAGTGCTATTGAATGAGAAGAACCACCTTGATCACCAACTATAAAAATAGGCCAAATTAATAAATTGGTCTACGCTTGGCAAAAATTTTGTCACCTCCTTTGAGTGTAATTGGAGTTCGAATTCTGCAACTTTTGCTATAACTATAAGCCTTTGCATCAGATATTAAATGTTGTCTGAACATTGCTATAAATGCCTCAGCTCTCTCATTTAATTCCTCCATTGAAATTTGCTGAGTCTCATCAATTGGATAATCAACTTCACCAATATTTTCTAAAGGCTCTTCTTTGTTTTCTTTGTTGTCTAATGTACATTGTTCTTTGATATCCTTTGTTGCTTCTTGTGATACTTCATCTACTGAAAGCACCAATGGTTTCTTGCATTCTTTCACACTCTTTTTCTGTTGAATACATAATAAATTTTATAAATGATAATAATATTATAAAGAATTTTCACGTGCTTGGTAAGTTACACAAAAAAGAATTACAACCGTGCGCAGTGGCGGAATAAAGAATGCTACTAATGGAATTAAAAAAAGGTACTTCCTACGGTCCACTTTATTTGATGTTTTAGGTTTTTTTTTTTATCTACAATATTTGATTTTTTCGGATATCAAGATGGAATTTTACAATGTCATCCCTTGCTAATAAATGATTTTAAACAAAATGATAAGCAATAATGGCTTGAATAAGGGCTAATATAGTCAATTATATTGCTAATTAATGCTAAAAAAGTGATTTTCTTAATACCCGTGTAAACACCCAAAACATCAAATAATATGGACCGGAGGAAGTACAAGAATATACTGGGATTTAAACATGTAATCTCTAGCAATATTTAAACTATCCTTGCCAATACATTAAAATATTTCAACTTTTATACCAAAGGAATTCTAGTGTCTGTATGTAGACAAAATAATTAATTTTACCCTGTTCTCACAGGATAGTTTTCTAATGAAGGGGATTCAATTAAATCTCTTCACATAATGTAGCTACCCTCGTACTTACAAGTGAGGATGCGTGATGAAGACATAATTAACAAATAAAATATACTAAATTTTTGAACATGTGAAACTTTATAGACAAAATGTCATAGAATTCAACATTTTACTTACCTCAAACTTGGATTCAGTAGTGTTGCTGATGCTTTCTTGGCTGGTTTCAAATGTAGGATTAGGGTTTCTAGATGTAAAAAGAATAGCTAAAAGCAAGAGATTAAGAGCAAGAAATGCTATAACTCGCCATTGCTCTACAAACGAAACTAACATGGCACGTTCCAAACATGCCATTAGAGCAGCTACTCCAGCTGCAAACCACACTGCTTGTAAATTATCCTGCTTCTTTGTATTCTCCGTTGCTACAACCATAATTCAAGATTTAAACGGATCAATCTTGTTGGAAGGTAATGTATAAAGAAAGAAAAAGATTAAAAGATAAAATCTTATATCAAAACGAGTTATATATACTAGCAAAATACATAATGTGAGGCTCTTTTAATTTATTTGAATATTGAGAAGCTAAAAGGGATTATATAGAGAGTGTAGAAGGGAAAAATAACCCATGAGTTTGAGGTATATTTACATGAAATGTCACTAGATTTCAATGATCAAGTTGATGTGACAAGTGAGTATGTTATGTTAGAGACAAGGAAACATTCTCATCTGTTATTACAGAAACCTCTGCACTCTCCTCTATGTATATATTATCATTGCTCCTACTGATTTTTCCAACCTTTACTTGATTGGTTTTTTACTGTTTGGATTTTTTAACTCAGGCGTGCACCGGCTTTTACTATTAAGGTGTTACTAAAAGAAACTAAAACTTAATCATTTGTTTAAGTGAGATGATTTTCGGCATTAACCTATCGATTTGAATTTCCCTCCTCAACCAGACGCAAAACTCTAATCTAGTAGATCGACTTTCATACTAGCTCTTGTTACGACATAAAAGTTTTATTTAAGACTAACTGAAAGATTCATGTATACACAAAATCTATACTAAATAGATTAATCAAAAACATAAATTTGAAAACTTTGTCACGTTCTTGACGGAGCAACCCATTTTCCACAGTTTAAAACACTCAATATTTGGTAGAGAGGAGTAGTATGAAGAACAGTAGAAAAGTTTGTATTTTTATCGGAGTATTTCACTGTATATATAAAAATAGATACAGTAGTTGTCCTCTTATAGGACTCCCGACTCTGTCAGGTAACTTTTCTTTTCACCTTGATAGATTTTAAGAGCACCCTTTATAGATTGACTCTTAAACAGATAAATCCAACACAAACAAACAATGATCTATATTATTGAAGACCCTCTGATATACTTGCGACTAACACCTTTATAGAAAAAGAAGGAAAAATTCTATAATTAATATAATGAGGTTTTTGTGTGATTCTTCTGTTTGAAAATTCAGTTTCTTGATAGTAGTAATTTCCTTTTGGGACACTTACAAAAATACCTACAAAATCTAAAATAATTACAGCCACTACCCACTACTTTCAAATATTACCGGACCTACCCATTAAATTATTTACCCACTCTACCCACCCAGACTTGTATACCATAGTTTATGCAGTATATCATAAAGGTATATACCTATAAGGCATAACAAAGGTATACAATAATAAATGTCCCTTCAGACTTGTATACCATAATTTATGCAGTATACTTTAAAGGTATACACCTATAAGGCATAACAAAGGTATACAATAATAAATGGGTAGGTTGGGTAAATACTATTAGTTTTATGGGTAGTATAATTTGTAATGGGTATGACTTGTAAATACTTTAAATTTTATGGGTATAGAATGTAAAAATCCCTTTCCTTTTTCTTTGTAGATGGTGAGGTGTTCAATCCTAACACAAAATTTCTTATGAAGAATAAGAATATAAATATCTCCTGTCTCACCAAAAATAGTAACATAAGACATTTCTTCAACTTCAAGTATGGCTTGTCATTTGCTAGTGGATACCGTCTAAACACTCACCTATGACATACTCCCTCCGTTCCAAAATGAATGTCTTAGTTTGACTGGACACGAAGTTTAAGAAATACAAGAAGACTTTTTAATTTTATGGTTTTAAATTAAAAATATATGTAATGTACTAAAATGTTTAATTTGTGATTGTAAATTTACCATATATGGTGTCTGAATTGTCAACTTATCAAATATATAAAGAGATGCTCATTTTGGAACGGAGAGAGTAATTAGTTCATGCTCTATGGAAGGAGTATGAAAGCTTAATTGTAGTAACTACATGTGGTGAGGTAGTAAGTATTCCTCTATTATTAAGCAGGATTCTCATATTGAAGCGTGGAAATAAAATTACTTTTAGTAGAAATACTTACTTCAAAATAGAATTTCTCCGTGCATATTTAAATTAGTCGAGCCGATGCAAATTCCGAGCATTGGGTGGGAAAATAAATGAAGGATCAGGAATCCTATGTGATAAGAGATAGACATATGGGAGCCAAAGGCACGCCAAAGTCCTTTGATGTTTACCATTAACGCAATATGACCCCACTTGTGTCCGATGTGTGCACATCATCACTATTACTATCCAAACATATTTTGATGGTTTAGGTCAACTATGTCACTTAACACCAAATGAGTAAAATCTTAAATCCTGTTACTACTTTGTTCTGGCACTATCATTTGAATATGTTCTACTTGTCAACAAAGAAGGAAATATCATATTATGCCAACAGCCCATAGGCCATTGAAACAAAAAAAATATGAAAATATTTATAACTATACATGACCCTACTCTATAACACTTTGAAAAAAATCTAGAAGAGGAAGAGGATCAGTAGGTCAAAGTTCAAATTGGTTGTTTGCTTGAACAGTCCTATGTTACTCCTTGCCTTTCGAACCGTGGGTATGAGAATTATTAGGGAGCAGTTTATCTAGGTACCGTTAACTACTCCCTTCATCCCATTTTAGTTGTCGCTTTATACTTATGCACGTTCATTAAGAAATCAATAAATAGGGTATGTCTTTTACTATTTTACCCCTAATAGATGAAACTGGATTGACTTTTCTAAGAAATACTCTTTTATTAAATATGGGAATAGTTGGAAAGAATTGGTAAAAAATATCTTGAAATGCTAAAGCGACAACTAACTTGGGACAAATGAAACTTGCTAAAGCGACAACTAAAATGAGACGGAGGGAGTATATATATAATTAAGCTACATATGTTGTTTCATACAAAAAATCATATGTATTGTCTAAGCATTTAACTAATTCCAAAAAAAAAAAAAAAAAAACATAATAAATATCCTTATAATGAACTTTTCTTATTCTTGTGTGAATTGAAGAGATCATATACCAAGACGTCTTGATGATATTTGACTTAACAATAATGATTAATGATCGAAGGACTCATAGACAATTTAACTTCTTCACGAAATAAATTTCTAGACTTAACAAAATAAAGACTACAAATCAAACTAAAACATAAAGACAAAGGAAAGATAATATAAGGTCAAATCCACATAGTGGAATTAAGCTAAGGGGATATGAAAAACTACTTTTCTAGTGAAGAAATTATAGAAGAATAGACATTTAGCCCGCGTTTGGACATAGTTTTGGGGGTGTTTTTGGGGTCATTTTTTGGAGATTTTTTGGATTTCCCAAATTTTGGGAAATCCCCTCACAAACTTCAAATTTTGTTCCAAATAAAATGCATGTCCAAACAAAATTTCAATTTCCCAAGTTCCAAATATCAAATCATGTCCAAACGGGAGCTTAGTAAAGGAAACATTAGTGAAACCTAAATATCCATGATATTCCTTCACTTAAATTAACATGACCAGTTTGGAGTTGGCGTGGTTATTGCTCCTCACTAAGTAACCTATTTAATTTATCCTAAGAAACTTAAGGCCTTGCTAAACTATCCAAATCCAATTTATTGTTCAGTACCTCAAAATCTAAATGCTCACTCCTATCCTAAGCTGCTGCCATTGAAAACATTCTGCAAGTAATAGTGCACACAGAATATGCAGTATATATATATGAAATGTGTGTATTCTTTTCGTTTCTTGATACCCAAGGAACTTCCACATTCTTTCTTGGTACCTTTAGGTTCACCACTTTGCTAGTGACAAAGGCAGTTTAGTTATGGACAGTTTTTGCCTAAAGATAAACTGGCTCGTACACTTCAATTAGCTGTACCGATCCAGTAAACTAAGAAGAAAAGAACAGGAGCAAAATGATAATGGCACTCGTTAACTACAACTCAACTATCATATTGCCTTGGATAATTACATGATGATATGCCGGAGATGGGAAAGAAGAGCTCTACAACTATATATTCAGCCATTGCTGGGGGACCTGAGGCACCAGGAAATGAGATATATATGCGCCTCTGTAGCTCACATGCCTTATACGCTTATCTTCTTTAACACCTATAGGGCAGCAAAACTACTGCCACAAGCTTCTTCCAGATAGAGAAATAAGCTGCAATATTGGAGGAAAACACGAAAGCCAGAAATTTCAGACATCTAGCAAAACAGTACTAAGAAAAACATAAAGCACAATGCATATTTTCCATATGTGAATTCAATCATGTAGATGTGGATATAAGCGGAAACGCTGACAGCTAGTGAAAACTTCCATCCTGAACTCTGATTTTGTTTAAACTAATTGATCACCTCATTTCAAACAGAGAACTTCCCTTGAGAAATGCAAGTATGCAGAAGTACTCCCTCCATTTCAAAAGGGATGAACCTTTGTGCAGTATGAGGGTCAAATTGACTAATTTTCAACGGGAATTTGCTCATCGAATTTTTAAATTTTTTTAAATAAAATTTACATATTTAGAAACTACATGAAAAATACTATAAATCACAATAGTTAACAATTCAAAATAGTTAGAAAATATTTGTAAGACATGTGGTCAAACATAATCTTGTTTGACCCTTCAAATAGTAATAGGTTCATCCACTTTGAAACGGAAGGAGGATTAAACAAGATGATCTCAGTTCCATGTAAACACCATTTCAAAAATAGATGGTTAAAAAAAACACTACTTTCAAAAGACCATCTTTGTCAAAAAAGCATCCTCTGTTAACATTCTGCCAGAGGGATTCCAGATATTGGGATATAGAGATTCAACTAATCTATGATGCACCATCAGAATACAGAGAAAACTGTAACAGCAATTCATTTTACAGAGAAAATAATATGAACTCTTGAAATTGTTGAGTTTTACTATTACTAACCTGATGAGCAACCTGCAGCAATTGTTTGCTTTTTACAGATGAATTGTTCAAGTCCTGCAATTTCGGATCAATGTTTTCTATCTCGGCAGACTTTTTCTTCATTGATCTTTCGAAAGAAGCATTCTCATTTGGGTTCAACAAGGGATCCTTCTTACGCTTCCTGCTGAAAGTGTTCTTGGCAGGCGTCTTATTGTTACATTGGACAGTTGATTCCATACTTTTTTCAAATGCTGTGGCATCTCCAAGGATAGACTCAACTGGTATGGTAGCTACATTAAGCAGTAGGTTATCATCACCATCGTCTACCTTCACCAAGACATCTATCAACTCTTTATCATCATTTGCATGATTTTCTTCACATGCAAAATTTCTACATATCCTGTTGTCTGTGGTATGCCATGAGGATGCTTCTAGAAAACATGCATCCTCCTCAATATCACCTTCACCTCCTAATTTACTGGATATCACAGAGCATTCAACTCCATAAGACTTGCTTAGAGAAAAGGATGGACATTTCTGACCAGGTCTCGTCAACTGATTAGAATGGGAGCAATGTGACAATGATGCAACAAAACCATCGTCCAGATATTTGAGGCGTCTTTTCCTAAGACTTCTGCGAGCAACACATTTCTTCTCAGTATTGGTGGAAGGATTATCATTTCTGTCTTTATAAGTGCCTGAATTCAAGTATCTTGAAGAACGAGAAATTGCAGGCAATGGTCGTCGAGACACTACAGGCTTATTACAACGAACCTTGCAAGAGCCATTTTTCTTTTTGCCATATCGAGTTTTTCTTCCCTTTTTTCCATGGAATGTATAGGGCCGATGCTTAGAGCCATGGCCTTTTAGTGGTTCTTCATGCACTAAATTCTCTATTTTCTTAGTCTTCGACGAGGGCTTAATTCCTGCTCCAACTTCTCGTCCACTTAGTTCATTGATATGTTTAACTTTAATGGGAAAACCTGGATCATCTCCAGAATGCAATCTCTCATCTGCTAAGCTTATCTCTATTTCACAACATCCATTTTGATAAATCTCTGGCTCATTGCTTTCCCCAATCCCTGAGGCCAAAATATGAATGTCCTTTGAGTAATTGCAAAATGCGGTTTCAGATATGTCTGCTGAATGGCATGAATTCGGTACCAGTTCAGTAGGGAACTTGAAGGAGTCAGAATTATTTAGCTTTGACTTAGCCATGTTACGGTTGTGACAAACCAAATCCTCTTTTCCAAGTGGTCTCAAGTGATGGAGATTCTTATTCTTTGCCTCTTTCAACTGCTCCTGCACATTGTACAGCTCTGCTCTAAGATCAATTATCAGCCCTTCTGCTTCATTAAGCTGAGCTTCTAGTTCATCAATTCTTCTTTGCTGATTTTGGGATGAACTCTTGGCTTCAGCCGTCTGCATAATGTTTAGGCAGACCACTTAAACTGTGAGATATGGGAATCAACCTCCTGCTAGCATATGCTATTAAGTCATCCAAGTGAACACTTTCAAGAAAAGAAAACCAGTAACAGAATATATACACCTCTCTCACCAAATGTTTCAGCTCTTAAATCCCCAGGCACGCACTTTGATACAAAAAACACACAAAAATAATTATCCAGCTACATTACTAGCTCTGTGCCACATTAGCACGTGTGGTACTTTAACTCCATTGACATTAAACAACAGAGCAAATCCGTACAAGAATAATCTTTTTGTCTTGGACTCGATGAAGTCGTTAAAAAATTTATTCCACTTCCCTCTTGTTTTTCCTTCAAAATCGATCCTGGTTGGTTTGCAACTTCAAGTTACTAATACTCTGTATGTGAGGTAACATTGCCGGTATAGCGCTTTATCCAATATCAGTATTGTACAGTATCATACTACATTTTAAACAAAATTTAGAACTCACTAAGGCCAAAGGTCATATCTTTTGGAGAGTGCTATAGATGGACATCTAGCAAAACTACATAAAATAGCTACAAGGTACAATAGTTAAATTAAAAGAAATGTGAGAACAAGCACACGAAAACAATTTCAACGTTCTTCTGTATAAGCCTTTATTCAAGTGTACTACAACAACTACGCCTCAATGACGGCTATATGAATCCTCATTATTCATATAAAAAATTGTGAGGATTAATCATGATTGACTAATTTTACGTTGGTTATCAACCTACAACAACTCTCCGCCTTTACCCACATTTTCAGATTGGCAATGTAAGCAAGCTCAAGAGTTGAACCATTATACAAATTTCCTACACAAAAGGTTAACCTTATAACCAATAAAAAATAAACTCAGCTTTTCTACTATAGGCTGCTAGAATATCGGAAATGTGCCATAACTTTTTAACTTTCATCTTTCACATTAATATGGAACTATACAGAAATAGTCGCCCTAATCAGGATACATAAATTACACACTTATTATACATATGTTATACATAAAATATACAAATAACATACAAAATATAGCTAGTTTTATTTAGGCGATCTAGCGACTGTTCAGATAATGTAAAATTTCTTCAAACTAGTGCATCAATGGTCCGAAAAATTATTCGAAAACAATTATAATCAATCACACAAGTAAAAAGAAACCTAATAAAAATAATCAAATATATTGAAACTACCTTAGCATCAATCATTAATTTCAAACGAAGAAGCATTTGAATTGCTTCTTCTTTTGAAGAATTCAAATCCTGTTGAAATTTTAGGGCTTTTTGTTCTGCAGCCATTACACGAGCTGCTGCTTCCTTTGCCATATTTAAAATTACCTGAAATTCAAAAAATTAAATTAATAATAAGAACATATAATTTATAATTCGTCAAATGTATGTATGGCTAAATAATTTAATTTTACACTATCGAATCATGTTTATCAGTTGGTTACGCTAACAGTATATATAACTTAAACTCGACTAGTATCATACCTCTGCATATGCTTTCTTCAATGCCTCCATCTCCTGTAATTCAAAAAATTAAATTAACAATAAGAAACAAATAATTCATAATTCATCATTTTTTTTATGATTATATTATTCTCAATATCTAATGCTCGACTCGAGTTACGAGCTTTAGTTATATTTACATTAACAGTGTAAAGAAATTTTACAGTATCAAGTCACATTTAACATTTGATTGCACTGACGATGTATATAACTTAAACTCGATTAGTATTTACCTCCATTTGATTTAAAATGATAAAAGTGGATTCGTGAGAATTTGTTACAGCAGCTAGAAATAAATGTGAAAATTGGAACTGTGAATTGTCGTTTTAGAGCCTGTTTGGGTGGGCTTAAAAGCTGCTTATTTTAAGTGGCTTATAAGTCAAAAAGTGACTTAAAAGCTACTTTTTGAGAAGTTAGGATTTCCTAACTTCTCAAAAAGTGGCTTTTAAGCAACTTATGGCTTTTAAGTTCAAAAATTTTGAGGTTACCAAACATATTTTAATGGGCTTATAAGCTTATAAGTCACTTTTAAGCTCACCCAAACGGGCTCTTAGTTGACATATGATGTCGTTTTGAGGTTATGTTTATTTTCGGTTGTTTGATTACATAGGTTCAAAAGCGCGCATAAAATGTGAGGGTGTGGGTCCATGACCCGCGGAATGGTTTTCGAAAATTTTCAAATTTTGAAATTTAGCTATCATTTCCTTTCTTACTTTTATTTTCCCTCTATATTTGTTTAATCATCTGATATTCGATACATAATAACGCTTTCTCCTTTGATTTAAATTTATGCTATATCGAGACTATTAAAGAAGAAAATGGTATGTACCAAAAGTTGTTTCGTTTTGAGGTCGACCTCGGGAAGAAAAGACCACATCGATATTTGACTCCACAATACTCTTGAATGGTACGTCCTCCTTAACTATATCGGAGAAAGGTTGAAGTTTTATGAGTGGAGAAAAAATTACTAGCAGTTTTTACTTTTTCAAAAACCAATCTTCAAAAAAACTTGCAAGAATTTATGCATGGAAATTAAATTATAAAAAGTAAGTTCCTTTTAAGCTCGCCCAAACCGGCTCTTATTCTGATGCTTTATCTATAGAGGAAAAAGGCAAAACGAGACCATAAGGTTGTATTCCAACTCTCTAAATGTACAAATTATAACTTAACCGATAAATTGACCAATAATAGTTCGATAATCGATAAAGTAAAATCAAAACAATCGACATCTTATCTGTTAGGTTAGCGATTTAGAATTTTTAATATTCGGTAATTGACAAGAACACATCCTCAGCCGAAAAGGCCGATAAGCACTACTAACGGGATGACTACGAAACAATATACATTTTTTTGTGCTTACAATTTTGGCAGGGGCGGAGCTAGCATGGTAGGTGAGGGTTCCACTGAACCTAGTAGCTTTGCTTCAAACCTTGTATTCGTCATTAAAAAAAAGGTTAGTATGTATAAATTATTAATTTAAGGCCCTCATAATTAATCTAAAAGGACTAGAAAACTCTTAAAATATTGACTGAAAAGTTCTTAGTAACCGCCAAAAGAAAACATCCAGGTGATTGTCAGGCCTCGCTCCTTGTAATATGTTAATTTTTTATCAAGTATGACTTGATAATTTTTTTTTTTTTTAAAGGTTAAACATAAGATAAACAAGTGAAAATCTAAGTGTAGTTTCGCATGAATATATGTGAATCGTATGTTTAACTTCGAGAGTTTTCTATTTTTTTTCTTTCTTTTATCCCAAAGTAGTTTTACTACGTGATATTAATAGTTTTTTGATATTAATTTATGCTAATAAATATTAATCCCCATCCACTCTAATTATCAAAACTGGTCAAATTAACACGTGAAACATAAAAAACTAACACGCACATTAGGTGGGAGAATACTAAATAATTGCAAGAAAAAACAAAATGGAGTCGTTAACACCTTTCCTTCACCTACTTTATGGGCACCATGGCCATTTGGAACTAGACCATTATTAGCAATCATGGAACAAACCATTAGGCGCAATATCACTCACGGTTAAGTCACGAGCGCATTCAAATTGTCTAGAGATGCTAAATTACTACAAATACTATCCGAAGTGTAAAGTTATATGGTTAAGTTAATGATGGAGGCAAATTATGGTTAAGTTATATGCATTTCAACTATAACTTTTAACTACTAAGATTAAACCCCAGAGTTTAGTGTAAAGAATTGTCTCCTGACAACCCCATAATAGACTGTTGATCAATTTTTACTAATACAACTTGCAGTACCAAAACTGGACAGTTTAAACCATAAAACACTCCAAAGAGTAAACATTGGTATGCAATGAATTTGATTTCATATAGCCAACTTACAAATGTGGCCCACCAAAGAAAATAGGACTTTCAAGGTTGACGGTTTTGGCGCATCTCATAAAGGCAATTTGGCAATTAAAGAGACTAAAACTTGTGCCTTCCTTATCCTCTGTAAAAGCTTTGTAGACGAAGTCAGGTGGCACTGTATAGTGGTTGATAATATTAGAGTTGGACTGTGAGGGAGCTCCTTGAGCCAGCAAATAGGCTACCCTGTTGCCTTGTCGAAAATTATGTCGGATTGTTGGTATTTGCAACTTGGATATCTATAACCTGCAAGATTGAATAATAAATTCCTAAACATGAGTGGGTTTGTTTAGCAAGTTAATAACTTCTGTAGAATCCGTTTCCACCTCAAGAGGATGGAAGTTATGTTGTAATGCTAGTAGTAATTCATGTTGAAGGCCAAAGAGTTCTACGTGTGTATGATTTAAACCAAGAACTCGTTTGTTAAAATCTAATATCAGTCTTCCCTTCTCTTCGTTATGTCTTCCCTTCTCTTTAACTTAATTGAACAAATAAATTTGATGATTCTTACATACCATATCATAACTTATACGCAACCAAATAACCGTTAAAGAACCACATGTCATAATTCTCCAAAGAGGTTTTGTAGAAATAACCAAATATACTTTTAGAGAAAAAAGTTAAATACTTGACACAGTCATAAAGGTGGTATAATTTGATTATTTCGGATGTTTAGGGGTCGTTTGGTTAGGCTTTACTTTTACGCGAGTATTAACTATTAATGCGGGTATTAGTAATTTGGGTATTAATAATATGTGTATTAATAATGTGGGTATTGATAATGCGGGTATTAGTTATGTGGGGTTTAATAATGTGGGTATTAGCCGCGCATATATTATAATGTAGGGATTATTTGTTGAATCACTGATAAATTACAAATTAACAAAAAATATTATTATTTAAAATATTTATTTATTCCTTAAATAAAATTTTAAAATATCCTTATTATTACGGGGTTAATTTTGTCATTTTAAATTTTAATACATGCATTATTAATACCCACATTATTAATACCACATTCTACCCCGCATAAAATAATACATAGATTCCCGCATTAATAATGCAGGTATTAATAATGCGGAATATACAATAACGCAACCAAACGTTGCACTAATTTTATGCGGGTATTAAATTTTCACAGAAAACCAACCAAACGGTGCGCTAAATTAACGCAGAGTTTTACGCGGGTATTAATATTTAATGAGGGGAACCGTGCGCTAAATTAACGCAGAGTTTTGCGTGGGTATTAATGTTTAATGAGGGGTACCAAACGACCCCTTAGTTCACGAACAAATTTATGCATAGATTAAAATAGTGCAATATTTTCTGAATTATTTAATTCGAGTGTCGTGTTTGATTTATTAAATATAAAAAATACACAAAGTATATAATCCATAATCTATGTCTGATTTGAAGATAAATAAATTTAGATGCGAGAAGTAAGAATGCGATAGTTTGGACATATGAAGAGGAGGAGCACAGATACTCCGGCTAGCAAGTGCGAGGGGTTGGCAGTGATGGGTCTACCAAGAGGGCGAGGTAGACCAAAGAAGAATTAAGATGAGACGATTAGACATGATATGACTCACCTCCAGATTACCGAAGACATGACCCTAGATTGGAAATGGTGGAGGTCGAGAATTCGAGTAGAAGATTAGATAGTACTCACGCAATTTCTAGGCATATTAACATTAGTATTATCCGTTTATTTACTATTTTTATTTTATTTTTTGTCTTTATTGTTATTGGTATTTTGTGTTTACTTCGGTTATTTTTAAGTCCATACTATTGGACTAATTTCTCCTTTAGTTTTATTCTTGTTCTCTGCCATAACGCCCATTCTGGGATGAGTTGGAACTTTGCAATGATATTCACATCGTGCTTTTTTTTTTCTCGTATATTTTTCATGATTGTATTTTCTTTTAGTCGAGGGTCTATCGGAAACAGCTTCTTCACTTTAATGGAATAAAATCGATATATATATCACCATTTTCAGATCCCACTTAGTAAAATATTAGTGTATATATTGTATAAAAATCCTCATTCCGGCATTCAATGGCTGCTACTTTATAAGCCACTCTTGGTGGACTAAGCTTTTGTCATATTCAAACATAAATACTTTAATATTTGTAAAATTCTTCCTTCAAGCCAACCAACGATATTATTCTAGTCAAACATATATAGCCTTTCATTATCAATATTCATTTGTCTTCATCCTTAATATAACTAGTACTCACTCCGTTCCAAAAAGAAATCGTGTTTCAGATTTCAAGAGTCAAACGAGCTCATTTAGATCGTAAATTTGAATATATAATTTTTTAATTTTTTTGGATTGTATTTATATATTTAAAAACTGCATAAAGAGTACTATAAGTCACAATAATTTATAATTCAAAATATTTTAAAAACATATGAAAATATTACGGTCAAATATAAACTCGTTTGACTATCGAAATCTGAAACATGTCGTCCATCGTGGAACGGAGAGAATAGTAAAACATATTACCCCATACCCCACTTACATAAAAGTCATACTAGTAAAATTCATCCCAAAAAACAAAATCAAAAAAAGAATCAAACAATAGTACTTTTTCCATTTGTCAAGTCAATGCTTCACCAGTCTTCATCTTCTTTCCACAATTTCTTTTTCAGACATTTTATCAAACACCTTCTAAACAAATTACACAAACCTTAAAAACCCCAAAAACCTTACTATCTGTTACTTTATTTGCTTAATTACATGATGTCTTGTTTTAAATATCTCAATTATCTTGTATTTATTCTGTTTTTACTTGTAATTATTGATGGTGCTGTAATTGAAGATGATTTAAGATGTTTAGAATCAGTGAAAAAATCATTAAATGATCCAATTGGGAGTTTAATTTCATGGGATTTTACAAATACAACAATAGGTGCAATTTGTAATTTTATTGGGGTTACTTGTTGGAATAACAAAGAAAATAGGGTTGTTAGTTTAGCTCTTCAAAGTTTAAATCTTAATGGTAAAGTTAATGAAGAGATAGAATATTGTTCTAGCTTAACTACCCTTGATCTTTCTGGTAATACCTTTTCTGGTCCTATACCTTCTCAAATTTGCACTTGGCTCCCTTTTTTAACAACCTTAGATTTGTCTAATAATCAGTTTTCTGGTAGTATACCTGCTGATCTTGCTAAATGTTCTTATTTGAATACTTTTAAGCTTAATGATAATAAGCTAAGTGGGGGTATTCCTCCTGAGTTTTCTAGTTTAGGTAGGTTGAAGACGTTTTCTGTGGCGAATAATCGACTCTCCGGTAGGATCCCGGCCGCGTTCGACTCGGCTGATCCGGGGAGTTTTGATTTTGGAGGTAATAGTGGACTTTGTGGTGGTCCTTTAGGGAAATGTGGTGGATTGAGTAAGAAGAATTTGGCGATTATTATTGCGGCCGGAGTGTTTGGCGCTGCTGGTTCGATGTTGTTAGGGTTTGGTGTTTGGTATTGGTGTTTTACGAAGGCTGGGAAGAGGAAGCGAGGGTATGGTGTTGGGATGGAGGGGTCGGATAGTTGGGTTGTTAAGCTGAGGGCTCATAAGTTGACTCAGGTTATGTTGTTTCAGAAGCCGCTTGTTAAGGTTAAGTTGGTTGATTTATTGGTTGCAACGAATAGTTTTAGTCAGGAGAATGTTATTAATTCGACTAGAACGGGGACTACTTATAATGCTGTGTTGCGTGATGGTTCTGCACTTGCTGTTAAGCGGCTTAATTCTTGCAAAATGGGAGAGAGGCAGTTTCGGGTTGAGATGAATAGGCTTGGACAGCTTAGGCATCCTAATTTGGTTCCACTTTTGGGGTTTTGTGTTGTTGAAGAGGAGAAGCTTTTGGTTTATAAGCACTTGTCGAATGGTACTTTGCGTTCGTTTTTGGATGGGAATGCAAATGAATTGGATTGGCCTACTCGGTTTAGAATTGGTTTGGGTGCTGCGAGGGGCCTTGCTTGGTTACATCATGGTTGCCAACCAGCTATCTTGCACCAAAACATATGTTCTAGTGTTATTTTCCTAGATGAAGACTTTGATGCTAGAATAATGGATTTTGGGTTGGCAAGGCTGATGACGCCTTCAGATGCAAAAGAGAGCAGTTTTGTGAATGGCGAAGTAGGTGAATTTGGCTATATAGCCCCAGAGTACTCTAGCACAATGGTGCCTTCACTGAAAGGAGATGCTTACAGCTTTGGGGTAGTGCTTTTGGAGTTGGCTACCGGACAAAAACCTCTTGAAGTTACTGCTGGTGAAGAGGGCGTCAAGGGTAACTTGGTTGATTGGGTAAATCAGCTCTCTGTTTCAGGCCGAATTAAAGATGCAATTGACAAGATCATATGCGGGAAGGGACACGATGAAGATATAGTACGGTTCCTAAAAGTTGCTTGTAATTGTGTGGTTTCTCGGCCCAAGGATAGGTGGTCTATGTACCAGGTTTACGAAGCACTAAAGAGCATGGGTGAGAAACGGGGTTACTCTGAACAGTATGATGAATTTCCCTTACTATTTGGCACAGAAGGTACCACCAGCAGTCCCGTTTGAAGCTGGAATTTTGAAAGCATTACAAAATATTTCGCACCAAGTGGACATAATGCGCCGTGCTGTAAGTTTCCAGATCTTATTGGTGTAAGTGGTGCAGAAGCACACCCTTGAATATTGTTGTATTATATTGCTAATTGCACAAATCTTTGTTTAGTATATTGCTTGTTTGAATTTAGTACAGAAAACAGCTGTTGATTGTATATCATGTTTGTGATTATTGTTGCCTATAGCATTAGATTTTATGTACTCAGAAGATCCTCAATTGAATGTCTCATTTCTTGAAACTGGTCTATACTACTGCTAGTTTAGTTCTTGTTTGGAAGAGAATGGGGTGTTTGCTTCTTAATGTTGGATCAATAGCCTTTGTTATTCATGTGTTGACTTTCATAAAACACCGATCAAAATTTGACAGAGATTTCTTTCGTTTGATGGATGGTCTGTAAAACTTTCAACCAGCATAAATCAATAAATCATGTCTCATATACATTTCAGTCTTAGATTGGACTGTTAAATTTTGACCAAAATGGCACCTTCAATATTGTAGAATTTTACGGATTGTAAGTCATTCCATCAATGTTCTTTTTCCACATAGTTAACAAGAGACTAGGAAGACTCAATTAGATAGGTCATTGAGATTTGAACTGGGGAATTTGTAACATTTATTAGTAGACTGGCCACTTGATGGTCCCTGGATATAGTAATACTTAAACAAAGGCAGGGAAGGGATTGAGGGGAGGTTAATGATCATGCATGTGCAAATTGCTTTTCTTCTTGTATGATTAATCTTTAGTCTATTTCAAAGACTATAATTCTATCTTTTGTACTTTGTGACCAACTTTCTGGCATCTAGAATGCCACCAAAAAATAAACATTGGGCTAAAGCGAGGATTAAATCCAATAATTGCAGTTTATTACCCACCACTCAAGGCTAAAGAGGTTGGACAAAAGTAAACTTTAACCGTGTCTCACTTTAGAGCTTAGCTTTAATTTGTAAATTTGCTACTTAAAGAAAAATAGTTCCAGTCAAACCAGAAAGTAGAAACATGCTCCTTTGAATTCTCTAAAGTTCCAACATAATCATCCAACAAAGACTTTCGAAAATTAATATCTTGGAAATACTTCATTTCTGTCTATCTTTTGCAGTGTGGCAATCATAAACCACACCCTCCTATAATATTTAATAAGCAAAACAGTGGATACCATATACAATCAAATCACATCCTGTCTTCATCTTTCAAGTTTCAATGTTTCATCACTCTTGAAGTTTTTTGCTTTCTGTATTTCTTTCCCTCTTTAACTTCAATCCCATTGCTTAGAATTTCATCATGTGATCATAATGTACTTCTCTATAACCAGCAGCTTCCTAACAGTAAGATGCATAGCTACTACATCCTAAGGAAATACTTGCTACTCTCTGTAAATATGGTTGATTGACCTTGCTACTCTCTGTTACTAGAGTTCTTTCAAGTGTCTTCTTAAGGTCAAGCTCGAGCGGGTGCTTCTCTATGCACACCTACTCTCCTGAATACCAAGAAACATTAACAATGATGAATTATAGATGTTTAAACTTTTGTATATTAACAATGTAAAGACTTCTATATAAGTTGAATAACAGTAATTGTACACAAAAGTGAGATTAGTAACCTAGGAAATAAATCAAATTGCTTAATACAACATGTTAAAATTCGTAACAATACTATCGGTGGATAAATGTAACCATAAAACCGTAGACCTTAAATAGGTAATGTAAAGTGTGTAATTTATAACATACAAATGATGCAAATATGGAGCAGTAGATACCTGTTGTGAATGGCATTGGGTCCAGTAGGCACTCTTCTTTTGCTCACATAATGGAGATTTGAATTCTGTTTAAGATGCTGTCTCTCAGCTCCTATTATCTTCCAAACATCTAAGTGTTTGATTGCCCTGGCATTGATCATTTTCCTGAAGAACAAATATAAACATACATAGAATAATGTTACTGGAGTATTAGGTAACTTAAAAGATTACTACAGTAAATAACCATCCATAATAAGTGAGATCAAGAACATACTACTCCTACACAGGTAAAAAATACTATACTAGTGTAAAATTTTGCTCAGTGTATATAAGTTAAGAGTGTGTCTCCAACATACAGGTGATCTTAATGCATATAATGTTCAGAAAGAGTTAGAGCAGCCACCTGTTTTGAATGACATTGGGTCGAGTAGACACTCTTGTTTTGCTGACATAATTGAGATTTGAATTCTTCTGAAGATATTGCCTTTCATTTTGTATTATCTTCCAAACATCTAAACGATTGATTCCCGTAGCGCTGATTGTTCTGGTAGCAACTGTTGCCTGGTTGGTTAAAATCTCATCACATACGAGCCATAGTAAACTAAGTGAAAGAATAGCTCCCAAGAAAACCTTCATATCACTAACCCTGCATCTAGCACCATCACCACCCATAGCTCTGATTTTCGTACCCCTATATGTGATCTGCAATGTCCATTTGTTAGCTGTGCTCAGAGTGGTTCATGGCCATGATGGGAGAAGAATACATGCAAGTTTCTTTGTACTGCTCTTTCATGAAAGACTTCCTTTTGCCTTGGATGAATATATAATAGGAAAAAGTTAAAGTTCGTTAGTGTTCAAAAGCCAAAAAGGGAGGGAATGCTAGAGGAGGTAGGGTGAAGGACAAAGCTTATCTACATCTCCTGTCTATGTGTTTGCACCAAGCTAATGAATACATTACATGTATCTTGCATATATAAACGTTTATTAGTTAAATACTCTTAATATGTATTCTCACTTTAATTTGTGACTCTTACTATCAAATACTTCATCTAATACAAATATCGGGTACGAATAAGTATTACTACTTATATCTTTCTATATTTGAAAATTAATTAACTTTAAACTTTTCGTTTTATTTTTAGTAACATGCTAACTCAAAATTTTTTAAGAAAAATAAATGGGTTTAACCGAGGGACTACGCGCTTTCAATCCCTTACAGTTGCCTTCCAAGCCCCGAACTGGAGACCCACGTTCTACCGAACTGAACATTGTTATACATATGTCATAGTAGTTTCAAAGGCACAAATTTAAAGGGCACTTTTAGTATGTGTTAAAATCCATTCTTTTCTTGAACTCTATTTAGCCAAACATCGTCACATGAAATGAAACCTAAATGGTAAATTTATATTAAATGGGTGGCCGACGGTCTAGTTGGGGGAAGTGGGGTAACCAAGTTCATAGTAAAGTATCCTTTCTTTAACTTTATGTTGATTTGTCTCCCAGAGAACACTTCCTTTATTTTCTTTTCCTCATTTTCATGCAACAGCCAATGGGGGACCTCACTGCTTAATTACTACTCTAGATTTGGCCATTCCCTTAATTACTGGTGTTTATAAACTGATACAGACTTACAGTAATGACAACTAGCCAAAGACACAATTTAACAAATGACACACTCAATGCATCAGCAATGAATTACTATCACCTATTAGTCCTTTAATCACCTTTACTTGTTATTCACATCTCATGCTTTAGTTCAGTAATTAGGAATGATTACACTAGCAAGACATAGAAAAGGTATCAAATTCATCAAGCAGTATGTTCTTAGAATCAAATTAGGACCAACATTATGTGGTCCCTAATGAATCTAGGCCTTTCAATTGCAAGAAGAGATTGTACATTGGAAAAGGATACAGTACAAAAGATTTACATAAAAAGGATTCTTATTGTAACACCCCAGCTATGGGTTAAGTGTCTCAGATCGGCATAACACATGAGAGATGCTGGGTATATAAGTTAACTGGCCTTAGACCTTAGTGAGACGTTTTAAAGCCGTGCGGGTCTAGGCCCAAAGCGGACAATATCACTAGCGGACTTGGGCTGTTATACTTATGAAACTACTGACAGAGACCCAAAGCGGACAATATCACTAGCGGGCTTGGGCTGTTACAGTTATGAAGCCACTGACAGAACGACATGAGCTTGCGGAATTGAATCAGAAGGAAGTAAAATTTACTATCAATTGGATATTTAAGTTTTTAGCTGACTGATACGAAATGGTGTGGACATTGATCTTTCCTCTCCAGTTGTTCACTAGTACTCTTACTTCAGAACTTAGAAAGTTAACACCAATTTCTCAAAAATATATTGCACTTGAAGTTAAAATATAAGATGTTAGATCAAATCATTGGAGAACAGGTTAAGAAATCATATTGATTGATGTAAGGTGGTGTAGTATTTTTTTTATATTGGTTTTGAATACTTCTCACTTCACAAGCTAGTTCTTCATATTGACACACAGTTGGATGAGAAGGGTCCAATAACCATGACATACATTAAATATTGAAGTAAATTTCCATGTGAATAAATAATGTGGGACTAAAAATGTCAGCTAGCATTATGCTTTCCACCTTATATACAATATATGCGAAACAATATCTCCCTACAGCTGCTAGACAACTACTACGACTTCATTTTTGTCATGTCTATACATATCTTCTTCTGTTGACATTTGACCATATATATAGCTCAAAGAGTTAGATACTTGAAACACAGATCCAACCACCACTAGAGAAAGAATAGTAGTAGTACTACATCCGTTCCAAAATGGTTGTTATAGTTTCCTTATTAGTCCGTCCCAAAGAGAATGACACAATTCTAAATTTGAAAATATTTTTGAGTTGAAACTACTACTTTACCCTTAATGAAATGCTTTATAGCCACATATTTATGTATGGCTTATTTTGGACCACAAGTTTCAAAAGTTTTACCACATTTTTTAAATTCCGCTCCAAGTCAAACTATGACAACCATTTTGAAATGGAGGGAGTATAAGTTTTGTCTTAACGAGAAAAGGCTATATATCCAAACTCACCAAACCCAAAAGATGGAGACTTAATTAGCTTACTCCCTGCACGTTAAGCAATATATTTCTAATAAATAACGTCGTCTAAGATCAAGATTCAACAACAATCCTATATGCACTTGAAGGGTTCTTTTTGTTGGTAGGATGATACATCAGGAGAGGGCTCTAACTGAATATATTGACAAGCTCCCATATGAATATAACATCATATCTACTGTATATATGACTGAGAAACTGTACTGATCGTTCTTTTTAACTCATGTTTATCTTAATGTTCGCTTCTAGCTCTAGGAACATGTATGCTAAAAGTTATTCACCTGCCCAGTTTATGTGACATTTTTTTTTGAGTCTATTTAAGAAATAATTTAATTTTAAACTTCTAATGAAATGATTTATAGCCATATAATTTTTATGACTTAATTAGACCAAAAATATTAAAAATTCATGCGCAATCAAATGTGATCATATAAATTGAAGCAAAGCCATACAAAACAATGCAATTTTCGGGGGGGAAAAGAGGAGATCGATATTGTCCTTGAGTTGTCGAGTTTTTTACTTAGCTTTCTCTTACTACTCCCTCTGTCCCATTTTGTTTGTTATAGTTACTGTTTCGAAAGTCAAACTTTTTAAATTTGACCGTAGATTAGGATATAAAATCTTTAACTTTTTTTAAATAAAATTTATATATTTGAAAACTACATCAAAAATACTATAAGTCATAATAAATTACAAGTCAAAATATTTAAAAGATATATATAAAAATTATGGTAAAAAATAAACTCGTTCGAATCTCAAAATTCAAACTACGACAAACAAAGTGGTACGAATGCAGTATTTCACATGATGAGTTTATTTGGGTCCTCAAATGGAGCCAAGCCTGGTACATAGAGGAGGGTAGCCCAGTCTCTGCAATTTTGGACAGGCCCAGAGAGACCTATAGAAAGTGGAGAAGCAGCGGGTCCACAAAATAAATTTAGTACGTGTGGCCTTCACAAGTCACAACGTTTGTCTCACGGACCATTTCTTCGACAGTTCAAAAGGTCGTGGATGTCACGTACTTAACAACTCCGCGTCTTAGCTAATACCGTCCATTAAATTTATATGAATCTATTTGATTGAATATAAATGAAAAAGCGAAAGAACAACTCTACGAAAACATATGTATGGCTAAAAGAATACACTATTAACGATAAAATGAAAAGTTACATATACTCCTTCCGTAAGGATGAACCTTTTCACTTTTTGAAAGTCAACTTGACTAATCTTTGAACCTAAATTAGACTATATTAAATTAATATTTTCTAATAAAAATTTGCATATTCAAAAACTATACGAAAAGTACTATAACATGCAACTCTTCGCATATCAATATGATGACAAGAATTATTTTAAATTGTTGATCAAAGTTTATCCAGTTTGACTCCCGAAAAGTTAAAAGGTTCATCCATTCTGAAACAGAGGGAATAATTATTTTCAAACTTTTAAAAGAGATGTTCTTCACGCGCCAACTCCCCTCTCTGCCTATCATTCCAATTATGCGGGTCATTTTGGCCGAATTTCTTCTTTTGTTTTAATATATGGTTAATATCTTCACTTACCAAAAGCTAAAGCCTATAGAAAAATTATCATGTGACAAACTTTCCTATTTAATTAAAAAAAGTATACGAAATCATTAGTGATGTCTCATTGTTATGAATGTGACAAAACATAAATACTTGATAAAGTAATTAGCTTACTTTAAAACTCATTCGGCCACTTGTCTATATTACAACTTTATCTAGCTCATTGTTTATATGATATGATACTACTATTGGTTTTGCATACATAAAGTTGGCACAATCAACCTCTTTTATCTTATGCTTAGATAATCGAATTAAAGTACAAATTTACACTGCATAATTAAACACATATTCTCTCTTTAAGATATTACTATAATGTGCTGAATAAAACTTTCTACAATTGATTCTTTTTAATCTGATGATTTTTTCTTTCTTTTAGTTTTTAGTATTAAAAGAAAACGTTTTCAAAAATCACCTATGAATATGGTAAAATGAATATGATTCTTGCACTATTAACCAAAAGTATCGATTTCAAATTCTCGAAGGGAGGAATTTATAATAAGGAGTGCTTCTCCATTTATAAAGATTACGCAAAACCGATGCCTTACCACTTGGCTATACTCTATACACCTGTTTTGGACGTTTGAAGCATGATTGACGTTGAATCTAAAGGATCTACCGTTGGAGCCCTATCGAATCAGATCAAAAAGGCTATGAGCGGCGGGTTTGGGCCGGTAGCTAAAAGAAAGTCCTCGTTTTTTAGGGTTTAGGTTTTAGGGAGGGGTGCTTCGGATCGGGAGTAACCACTAGTGAGAGGGCAAAAATATGGGGGAGGGATCTTGCTGACTCTATTAAATCGGAGATTTCTGATGCTGTCTCACATAAACTCCTCAATAGTTCTACCCCTCCCCTCTAAGGGGCGGTGTGAGTTTATATTAGTTGGACCAAAAACACCATATACTTAATTAAACACCTTGTTAGCTTACTTTAACTCGTTTGGACATTTGTATATATGTTGCCACACTACATTATCTAGCTCATTAATTATTATTACTATAGTTTGGTTGCAAGCAAAAGTTGCATCAGTCAACCTCTTTTATCTAGTGCTTACATAACAGAATTAAAATAAAAAATTTACGATGCATAATTTAATACATGTGTTTGGAAAGGAAAAAAAAACGTATTCTTAGTTTTCTTTTAATTTTATTTATGGAAAACTAGTTATTAAAATAGTTTTTGGAAAACAAAGAAATTTGAGTGTTTGGTTTAATTTTTGAGAATAAAACTTTCAACATTTGAAAATTTGGTTTTTAAAATATGAATATAATTAGTTCTTTGTAGTTTGTGTTAGTAAAAACATCTTAAAAAACCACCTAACAATATGGTAGAACGATACGACACCTCCACTATTAACTAAAAGTATCAAATTCAAACCGTTGAATGGAAAAATTATGATAAAGAGTAGTTATTTTATGAATAAATTTTACACGGTGTGAATATACTCCTACTTAGTTAAACACTTAAACTCAGTAGCATAGTCAGAATTTTTTTTTAATAAACTATACATGACGCAACAAAATGTATAAGTTAGGACTCGACTCAGAATAGTTCAACTAATTTTAAGCACCCAAAACTACTGAGCTAGCATAATCAGTTATATAAAAATCGTTCAAGACGTAATATTTAATCCTCAACAGTTAAATTTTAACCTATCTACACAATATGATTTTTCGTTCGTCCCCAGATGTGAAAAGTCTTTAATTAGGCGCGTAGTGGAGTGAATTTACTTTAGTTAGGTACATGACAATAATGAAGTAACGCTAAGACATAACACACGAAAGTTCGTACCATAACTATTCATAGACAATATATAAGAATTTTGTCGTTGACCAATCATATAATCCCACATTTCACCATTTTAATCAACTCATTTTCATGTATACTTGTCCTTTTAAATTTTCCATTGTTTGCAGTTCCTGTACAATTTGCTGCACATACATATAATTTGTTACTATAGACTATAGTATTTGATTCCAAACTCAAAGATATATAGTTAGTATCAATCCCTTCATAATCAAGAATCAAAGTTGGGTGTTTCGGAAACAGTCTTTCTTACGAGCTAGGAAAAGGTCTGCATACGTCTCGCCCTCTCGTTTGTTGTTGTTGGAGTTGAAGAGGGAAAAATGGGAGTATGTGGATCTAAGCCAAAAGGGTGTGTGATAATTAGTGGAAAGAAGTTAGTTCATAGGAGGAAGAAACATAGAAGGAGAAATGTGTCAAAGACTCATTCTTCAGCTTCTCATAATCTTAGCAAGGTTGAACCTTCTGGTTCTGCAGATCTTTCTTACTCTAATCCTGCATTTCAAGGTACTGTTTATGTTGTTATTAATTATGATTAGTACTAATTTGCTTCTAAAGTTATGATCTTTTTAGCTTGTGTTTGATTCTTAGCTCAAAAAAGGGTAAATTTTGCATTTATTGGTTAGATTTTAATGACTTGAGGATTGAAGTATCTTGCTGATGAAATTTGTTTGTAAAGTTTTGATTTTTGTTATCTGTATTTGAGTTTCCAATCTCATTTAAATGTTTATATGTATTAAAGATCTTATCTTTTTGCAATTGGAGGTTTGAGTAGAGGTGAATCATATTTATTTTCGTTGTATTCTTGTGGCGTAAACAGGAAATGCAGAGTCTTGGTTTGACCCTGAGATGGTGATTGAATCTGACTGTGATGAAGACTTTCATAGCGTTCAAGATGGTAAGTCATTTCCTTCGTTAGAAATTTTCAGTCATTGCACTATTTGGGCAATGAGGATTTATGTAGTCGACCCCAACTTGCCCTTGATTGAGGCATTGTTGTTTGTGCATTCTTCGGGCAGGATCTCTAATCGATGTTATATGTAATTTCAAAAATGTGCAGTTTTTTCACAATGTGGTTCCTTTTCAAATGGGGTTTCTCCGAGGTTTTCTGATTATGTGTATCACAATGGTAATACTACTTTGGACCTCCCGGCAAAACACGAATCTTTTGGAAGTCAAGAACCAAATGTTGTCAAAGAGGGTGCTGCGAGAGGAAACTCTTTAGTAGATTCTCACCTCAAGTCGAGCAATCCTCAAAATGAGATGGATGGCCCAAGCCTCGTTGTTAAGACGCCCAGAAGCGTGGATCAAGGTGGCGAAAGGGTTGAAACAGGAATTTTCCACAATTGTGGAAGGCAAAACCCATGCCTGCCTTGTCTTGCTTGTGTTGCCTCTTCGGATGAAAAGAAAAAGTCTCTAAACTCGAGCTCACCACGCACGAAGAGAAAATCATCCCTAACTCAGATGTTATCTTTTAAATGGAGAGAAGCAAATTCAAGTTCTGCATTATGTAAGTGCTTTTACCTTTTTATATACTGTTAATGACTGGCAGCCTAACGTACTAAAAGTGTTTTCAAAAGGCATTTTGTCTTGTATTTATGAAATGGTATATTAAGCCCGTAGAACTTCGTAGTAGGTAATATGCATGAAGTACAACAAAAAACACATCTTGAGTTGGTCGACAATTCAGTGATCCATACATGACAGCTTTAACCTATCCAAGGGTACATTTAATCATAGGTGGAACTTGAAGGTGTCGATTCTGTCTACTTAGTGCTACAAGCTAAAACTGAAGTCATGTTATCATTTAAATGTTGAAATCTTTTAATTGATTTATGTTACTAACTTGTCTGGTTTTCTTTCTCCAGTGTCTCCAAGGGCTGTTCTGCAAAGACCAATAGCTGGTTCTCAAATTCCTTGCAGTCCGTTGGGGAAGAAAATGTCCGACTGCTGGTCATCAATTGAACCAAATACTTTCAAGGTCCGTGGTAAAAATTTCCTCAGGTAAGACTTCAGAGTATACTACTGATGATGGACTTCATCTGCATCACAAGATTGTACATGACATTTTTTCAACTGAATGTTTCTTTCCTGAGTAAATCCCTTGTTTTTCTTCTAGTTCAAATGAATATCAAGTTGAATTCCTCAAAATTCTTTGGCAGGGATAAGAAGAAAGAGCTTGCTGCAAACCATGCTGCGTTTTATCCTTTTGGGGCTGATGTATTCTTGTCAGCACGGAAAATTGATCATATTGCACGTTTTGTGGAGCTTCCAGCCATCGATTCTTTCAGTGAAGTTCCTCCCATTCTTGTTGTGAATCTTCAGGTATTGCCTTTTATTCTTTTTCTTTATTTCACTTTGCTATGTAAGTGTGTGCTTCAACATAATTTAAGCATATCGTCTCATACCTATTGTACAACATTATCTTCCTGAGATTGTAAGATTTATCCTTTGGATTACATCAGTGTGCGCGCCAACATAATTTATCTCTCAGATCCGGCGTGCCCAGCCAAGATGCTGGCAGAAAAGAATTTTGGACAATGTCATGCTACTAATGAATAACAGCTTTTCCGAGAAAATGATTTACTGTTCTCTCATTTCAGATACCATTATACCCTCCGGCAATCTTCCAAAATGAATATGATGGAGAAGGGATGAACTTTGTTCTCTACTTTAAACTTTCAGAAAATTACTCAAAAGAAATGCCAGTCCAATTTCAAGAAAATCTACAGGTATGATGCTGAACTTCGCTTTACATGACTACAGTGTATGATTTCTCAATTAAGTAGTAACATTTAGCAAGACTGTTCCTTCAACCAAATATATACATATTCTTTTTCTGTGTACAGACAGATTTTTCTCTTTTGAATAAATTGCTGATTAGGTATTCTTTTCCTTGCTATCTGTGGCACAGAGGTTAATACATGATGAAATAGAGAAGATCAAAGGTTTTGCACTAGATACAAATGCACCCTTCAGGGAAAGATTGAAATTCTTGGGCCGAGTTGTGAACACCGAAGATCTTCAATTAAGTGGAGCCGAGAAGAAACTCATGAATGCATACAATGAAAAGCCTGTGCTCTCACGTCCTCAGCATGAATTTTATTTGGTACGTTAATTTAAGAAACTTTGTGCAGTTAGCATCATTGCATTTATTCCCAATCACTTTCTTCGAGCAAATTGAACAACATCTCATATGAGGATACTCAATCCATTTTTGCGTACAAGCATTCATGAATTTTTCATGTGAAATCAAACATATTGCCTTGGTGTTTGTACTGATATCTTAAATGTTGGCTGTTGCAGGGAGAAAACTATTTTGAGATTGATTTGGATATTCACAGATTCAATTACCTCGCCAGGAAAGGAGTGGAATCATTTAAAGACCGATTGAAAAACTGTGTCCTTGACTTCGGTCTAACAATTCAGGTAGCTATTAACATTTCTAAAGAAGATTAAATTACCTCTTGAAGACCTATATCTGATATTACTTGTAAATATGGTGTGCAGGGAAACAAGGCAGAGGATTTGCCGGAAAATATGTTGTGTTGTATTAGAATGAATGAGATTGATTACACCAAGTATCACAAACTTGGCTTCTAAACCATGACAGAGACATCTGCGACATAAACTCAATGTTGCTAGCCCATCTGACTGCTCGTTACTAAACAAGAAACGGCTCTTTCCTTCTCTAAAACTTCTATCTGAATGTATAGTGTAGGCCATTTTTTTCAGGTCCTATCCTGTAATGTATGCTAAGTCAAAAAGTGAGAAAGTGAAATAAAAGAGAATTTTCTTCAACATATGGTGTTACAGATCCCATATTTGTTGCAATTATTCTGTTTTCAGGATGTTTTCTTTTACATCTCATAGCAGATGTTACATGATTGACATATTGAATGTCTCTAAAGGAGGCACTGAAACAAAACTCCAATTGTTGGAATTTGCATGTTTGGTTTTTACATCCATGCATGGGCATGAGACCTAAACGGAAAGTGGAGAATGTGCATAGATTACACTCGTCAAACATATTTTTTGTCATTCATTGTGTAATCATGGTTCGTGTTTAAAGAGTACATCATTGAAAATTCAGTGCAACACTATAAACAATTGAAGCATGAAAAATTGAAACAACCATTAGGATGCAGAAGTTCTAGCACATCGTCCAAAAATTGCAACAAATGAGCACCTTGGAGGCTTATTTTCTGATCTTGAAGATGGTGCAGTAGCATAAGGATTCTTATTTGTCTCTGCTCCGACCGATGAATCCTCGTCAAATTGCATACTTTTATGTTTTTGAGAATTTCCATGAGTGGTGGTTCCTGGTGGTGGTCCGCCACCATTGGCGTCCCAAATGCGGCCGGAGGATCCCTGTCGTCGAAATGAGTATGATGATCTCTCTAATGTAGTCATGGATTAACAAAACTTTGTATTTGGAATTTGATGAATGTTTTTCTGTCTATTTTTTGTGTGGGTTTTTGTTTTCCAACTTGTTCATAAGTTCTCTAACTAATTTAACGGTTTCTTTATGGATTATTCTCTATTTCACATTTTCCTACTTATCTGCAGCTTTTTATGTTTGTACCTAAAATGGATTTATTTTATCCACTTAGATAATGTAAAGATTTTACATATCCGATTACTAATTAATATTTATCATAGAGATTTACATGTAATTATCTTACGTGCGACTTGCTTGTGAGCCGCAACGTTACCAGAGAATAATGTATATATACTGATAAAAAATTGCAGGTGCTCAAAAAGGATTCATTAGACTCTAGTTCTAGCATGTATAAAAGGATAATGTCATGTACAAACAGATACAAATCAATTGAGGGTACACTTTGCTCTATTAGTAAAATGACAAAGAAAGCTGAGGGTACATATTCCCTAAGTTGCTCGGACATGGCACTTTCGGTGCTGCACCCGTGTCGACACGACACTAGTAAGGGTGTGGCTGTGGGATCCGTACAGGATATGGTCAAACATTTTTGGATACTTTGACCACGAGTGACGGAAAAATTTGAGGCAAGATACAAGTTGATTCCTCAAATCATAACCAAAGCAAGGGTAAATTTGAAGGCTTTACCTCTCAAATAATGTCTTCCTACATTACCTCAACCGGAATTCAAAAGGGGAATTTTTCTTGAGGCCAACAAAAAGTGTAGGATCAGATTATGACTCTCTATTTTATTTTTTTGAATTATTTTTAGCCGAATCCCCGCACCCGTATCTATACTAGGATCCATATCCCCAAATCTTAGAACTTAAATAACGACGGATCCGACCTCTAGATCTGCAACCGTGTCGGACATCCGCACCCGTATCCGAGCAACTTAGCATATTCCTATCAAGAACAGACATTACAGCTCTTTCTACATTGACCTACTGAATCCTCAGAACCCACCATATATGAAGGATTTATATAACATTCACCAGCAGCAGCCCACTTGGAGCAGTTTGGATCCTGATCAACACAATCATCAGTTGATGGTGTGTCGATGGACCTTACATGAATCCATTTTGTAGCAGACCATTTCTCGCCTTCAATAACCGGGCAACTTCCATGCAAGCTCAAAAGATCAGTTGTTGCATTAGGATGTAGACCGAAAAACAACAATGCATCACCCTTCTTTGGTTTTACTGCAAAACAACAATGTACTTTATTTAGTGGCATTTTGTTACAAATTTTTGTTTAAAGCCCTCTGCTAGTGGTTAACAAAGAGCTTTTTTCGATATGTTAAAGTAGCCTATGAAAGTGTAACGTATAGTACTCCAATCACACGAATAAACAAGAACAACGGATAGTATTCATGAAGTAATAGAGTAGAATTACAGAGCCACTAGACAAGTAAAAAGGAGAAGAGGAAATAGACAGAAAAGGGGACGAGAGATAGACGGATACAGACGGGATAAGAACAGAAATAAATAGCAAGGAAGGAAGAGACTAAAGAAGGAGAGATGAGAGGGATAGGAGTTCACAACATAATAGCTAATTTTCCTTCTAATTCTCTTGCTATTTAAGCTATTTGTCTAACCCGGGTCCCAAATATAGTTTGCTAAAGTTCCTAATATGCCCTCCAATAAGCTATTTGCGTTCATAACAGAAAGCCTCAACCAACGAGTTGCAGTGACGATGGCTATTAAAACATCCTACATGAATATGCAGAGACACCTATAAATCCACAGATGTCACATTGAATTCATGTTGTAAGATATACCTGCATAGCCATGTTTTGCACAATCAGACCAGTTATCATCCTTTGGCTGAGATTTTGCTGCCTGTAGGTCTCAACAACAAAGCAGAAAAGAAAATTTTTGGTCTCTAGTAGTGGAAAACAAGAACAAGAATAAACATACAAAACTGGAATTACCTCTGATCTAGGAAAAATTGTTTCTCCACCCTTCTCAACATCTGATAAATACATAAGGACAGTAGCTACACGATGACCACCTACTTTTTGATTGGCCTTGTCCATAAAAAAATCATAATGTGGCTCGTATTTTTGCCCATGTTCATAATGCAATATCTGAATGGACTCTCCATTCTCTGAATGAAAAGTTCATGTGTATGGAACGGAGTAAGAATTTCTATTTATGCACATAGAGATGAAGCCAATCAACACGACAACCTATGTTGCTCGGATCCTCCGAATATATTGCCGGGTGGGGTGTCGGATCCTTCAAACGTAATGAATTTAGAAGGATCCGACACGGGTGCAGGGTCATTTTGGAGGATCCGAGCAACATAGACGACAACAATACCAAAGTACCTTCTGGGAGAAATGTCCAGGCAGCTATTCTTGCCTCCACAGTAGCAACAACTACATCCTTTAAAGAAGAGAAACAAAAGTTAACTGATATTCCTAATAGTTTTAACAACACTAACATTAAACACTAGGGAACTTACAATGAAGATCCAAAACATCAATACGAGGATGCGAACTTACAACGATCCAAACCAAGCTTAAGAAATAACTAGCTAATATTACTTACAAAATGTAACATCTAGGGAATGAAGTATAAAAGTTGAGTATGAACCTGAGCTTTGGCAAGAAACATGCCGGAGCTTGTCCGAACTTCACTCTCAGTGCTCACTCCTGATTCATCAGCTACCATGGATTTTTCCAGCTTATCTTTAGCCTACTCATAAAGATTTCACCAAAGCAGAAATAAATCATAGGCTACTTTGTATATTTACAGTGTAGTACTACTAGAAAACAGTTTTTTGTTCTACTTAGAGATTTGTATGCAAACCGGGGGTCCGAAACTGCAACACAACTTTCGAAGCAAACAAAGCTGCAGATCAAATGGCAAGAATGGGTTGCAGTTCATCTTTTGAAGAACTTAGGATTTATCAGTTTCCGCCTGTATGTGTAATTTCTATTTTAGAACATGACAATCAAAGTACTATGGTACCTAGAATTGTCACTTTTGTTAACTCTATGATCAACTATGATCAGGACGACCGGAGTACTATGTTACGAGGGTCGGGCCTATCTTGTAATAGTTAGGTATGTTTGTTTAATTTAAATGTCGTTCCTTACCACCAAAAAAAAAAAAAAAAAAAAAAGTAGTGATGATCATCTTGGCCTGAACAGATAAAGAAGACTCCAACATAGAAATCTTTCTCAATGAAGGATGTTACAGTAAAGAATTAGGCAATTTATCATTTTATCTTCCTACAAGTAAGAATAAATTTGTATCCATAAAATCTTGTAATTTTTTAGAACTAAATTTGTGTGATAGAAAAGACAAGAATTGACTCTAGTTTGTAACATCAACAAGTATCAGCTGAAAGATCAGCAGAATTGGCTCTACCATCATGATTTATACAAGTAAGATGCCTTATATAAGAATATTTTCTACGGTATTGCTAATACATGCATTCTTATTCCATCTCGTGTAAAATAATATATATACTCTTGAATAAGTTATATATGCATTATTAATTGAGAAACTGAAGAACAACAATATAAATTGTTTACAAGGAATTATTTTCTCTTAGTTTTTAGGCTCTTATAGTACTAAGAGTTTAAAAAAAATATTTACACAATCATGTTCGTATAAGGTATTTATAAATACAAGTAACTCTCTAATCTCTATGATAAAGCATCATTTGACAACCTATAATAAGTTAAATTACGGTATAGCGTAAAAGAATTTATATGGTCGATGTATATAACTTAAATCTTTTTATCTTATTAAGAAAAAAAAACTACGTCTAATTGCATTACAAAAGCAAGAGTAAATAGGCTAACCAGAGTAATGAGATGATCACACTCCTCATTTGTCAAAAAGTTCTTATATATAAAAGCCCTGCATTATTCAAATTATATTAACAGTGTCACAGGTTCAATAAAGTTGCATTCTTCATAATTCTCATTAAGTGACTAAAGATTATAGTAATAACTAACCTGGGGTGCCATGAAATTTGAGTAACTCTTGTTGGATCAATAGAAGTTGACGAATAACCAGTCGTTAATTCCAATATAGATGATTTTCTGAAAAAAAATGTAAAATAAAAGAAGTATTAATAAACAATACTTTAAGAAGTAATATAAGTTGTAACATAGAGAATTTAGAAGTTACGTTTTTTTATTAGTATTATTCCATAAGGAGAATCGAAGAGAAGAATGAGACAAGTCAGGGAAAATTGAAATGAAACATAGAGTTATTAGAACAATAAAATGTCGAGAATCCATTAAGACAAAGTTAGACACTGAGAAAACTATGTTGAAAGAGTAAATATATTTTCCTTTTGAAAAACTATTTTATGGATTGCTTTCCTGTATATATTAAGGAAAGTTAATTATATTGACAAGATAATGTGAAATGGGTATGAAGTAATGTTGACTATTAACTTTTTCAAATTCAGAAAAAGATGAAATTTAAGTAACTGTAAAAGAAAATAATTTATGGCTTATTGGTGGCTTCATTTTTTCTCATTAAGTAATACTACTATAATATATAAGTCTTATTTTTTCAAAAAATATTATTTTTATTATACAACCAAATCTTGTTATAATAATTTTTCGCTATAACTTCACTATATATAAGCGTTAAATTTTTTTTTTCAGAATTGATTTTTCATGTTATATTTTACCTCTCTATAAAATATTTTTTTATAAAATTACCTTCCTATAATAGCCATACTCAAATATTTTCTATTAATATTTTGTAAAAAATATATTGTATATAAAAATAAAATATTAATTTTTTTTTATATAACTCATCATTAATGTCATGCACATAGTGTTGATGAAAAGCCTCAACTTCCTGCTATTTGAGATGACAAAGAAGAGTTCGTTGTCTATTAGACTGCCTTCAAGGGAAGTTATTGGATACCCTTTTGCTAAAAGTTTGAACAAAAATCTTCACCAATTCAAGCATAATAAAAAACGACCTATAATTGTAGATTCTTACTTCAAAATTAAAAAAATTTAAATTTTTAAATATATATATTCCTTAGAATTTAATTCTTTGTTGGTATAGTACAAATAATTATGAATTTATTAATAATTTATTAGTTATTTTATATTTTAATATAAAAATCTATTGAGAAATTAAATTTAACAAATATTCTGTTTTCGTTTATAACACAAAAGGCACATACAAATAATTTTGCGCTACTTTTTTTTTTTTTTTTTTATAACAGTTAAATAAGATCTAAACATCAAATAACAATATACATGATCAAATTAAACTGTTGATTTGGAATTTCATCTGTTTCTTTTATCAAGATTCAAGAGTGCAAGAATGTGTTGGTATATCTTTATTCCCAAAGGAGGATGATCAAACACTATAATGAGCTTTTGTAGTTTATTTGATTTTCTCAAGTGTTTCACTAGCTATTTTATCTCTATAATTTGGAACAAGACCACAAAATAAACTTGTGAACTTTTTTCTATTAGCAACCCATCATTTTCTTGGCTGCAAGTCCAGGTTTTGTTGTCACTGTTCCATCATTCCCTGCCAAAGCTTTGTACTTATCCTTCCTAGTAAAATTGGTGCACTCATATGATAATGTTGCTGCAATTGTCCTCTGTATATAGTTTGCTACATCATGACTTGATTTTCCAGCTTTACAAGTCAAATCATATGGTAATTTGTTCAAAAATGTCACTTCATATGTAGGACTAGGATTCATGAAGAAATAAAAAGGATCCATTCCTTTCCATCCTCTAGCTGTAGTGCCATGGAACATGCTCATTTTATTAGACATTGCAACAGGCACAAGCTCATCGGTTAATTCTGCGAATAACGCTGAAAATCTTAGTAAAAATGGTTCCCTACATGTTGTCCCTTCGGGGCATATAACCAAGTCACCTTCTTCTAACAATTTTTTGATCATGTTAGCATCCGTTACACGGTCACGGCTAAGACGAACCGTTTTAATAGGTGAAATGATCTCAGAGAGACGTGACACTGAATATGTAACTGCAGGAATTGGACGACCAAGGGATGTTGAGAGAAAGATTGGGTCAAGAAGAGTCCGATGAGAACAAATAAATAGAACGCCAGTCTGACCAGTAGACTTTTTAGCTGGAGTTGGTGGGTTGCCTTTGACCTTGACCCGAACCCCAAGTGCCCAAAAGGCGTAATAGACTAGTGGCATCGGTAAGAGTGCACCAGCAGCTATCCTCAAGCATGCCAAGAGGAAACCAACTGGGATCCAAAGAATAATCATGAGTGCCATTAATGGACTTGGCTTTTGAACAAGTCGGCCATCATGGAAAACTATAGGCTTTGGTAACTTGTCTTGGCTCATGGGCTTCACACCAGGGTCTGGTCTTACTATGTAACTTTCCTGCAAAGAGTAATAGGTACATGTTATATTGTTTCTGATTTAATGTTGATAGCATATAAGTGTCTCACATCGGCATAACACGGGAGAAATGCTGGGTATATAAGTTAATTGGCCTTAAACCCTAGTGACACGTTTTAAAGCCGTGCGGGCTCAGGCCCAAAGTGGACAATATCACTAGCGGGCTGGGCTGTTACAAAACGTGTCACTTTTTACACATGAAATTGAAGAGGAGACATAAAAGAAGTACAAACCTTGCATAAATTCATGAAGGGAAAATCAGTCTTGCGATCACCAAGTCCAATATCTGGTGTTGATGTAGAACAAAATGCCTTTTTAAGAGCCATAGCCTTGTTGTCACCAACAAGAATTCCAGGTTTATTCACAAAACCTGTAGCTCTTCCTTTATACATAGATATTTCTGTACCAATAACCATATCAGCACCTAAATATTCTTTCAAAAATCCTTCAACCATAATCCTAGGATTTGCTGTAAGAACACATCTTTTTCCACATGAAGAAAAAACATGCCATGTCTCAGGATGCAAATCACTAGAATAAAATTTAGGCAATACAGCCCGTGCCACGGACTCGATGTCTGAAACTTTCATGCCAGCAAATGTTGCAAAAATTAAAACTCTAATGCCAGCAGATTCAGATATGAAATAGTATAACAGTCCTGCTAATGGAGATGCTAATACTAAAAAAAGTAGCCTAAATATACCACCAACTTCAAATGCAACAAGTGCAAAATATGGAAAAGAACTACGTCCAACAAGTAATGTTCCATCCATATCTGCTACTACTGTGTGATTTTCTCGACCTTTTGATTCACATTCTTGGACTGTTGGGAATTTTTTAGAAAATATAGTTGAATTTGTTTTAGCCATAATTGCTTAAATTTGTCAATTATACTTAGGGAATGTTATAAATTCGATTGACTTTGTTCTGCTTTAAATATAGAGTGTACTTACGGTAAAAACAAGTTGCATTTGATATTAGGACAAACATTAACGTGATGTCCAATATTGATCTCTTTCTCTTTGGGATTACCGAGAATTATTGTCATGCTAATTGTGCACGTCTCCAGTTAATTAGAACCTATACATTTTATTAGGCATGTTATAAAAAAAGATTTAAGTGTATACATCGACATTGTATATAAGTTACTCCCTCCGTCCCAACTTAGTTGACGTTTTAGCAAGATTCATTTGTCCCAACTTGTTTTTACTCGTACTATTTTGACCAAGTGATCAAATATTATAAAATTTTACGTATAAGTATGTTATAAGTGATATGTTTGTATAAATATTTTTTCGACGTATATGCATAGAACACATAAGCTGAAAATGGTTTTGTTGAAATCATCACAGCTTGAGGGTTTTCTAGAACCACAACTTGTTATAGATCTAAAATCCAAATTACATTAATCTTGTGAAAATAATAGGTCTATGTCATCTTTGTTAATTAATAGTTAAAAATAGTTCGGCACTTTTTCAAAGAAAAAAAAAATGTTTTGCCAAACTTATCCTCGTGAGCTACAATCTTGTAACTTCCGTTCAATTGACATGTTTCCATTTGACTATGTTGGACCAAAAGTGGCCAAAACAGAAAAAGAAACATTACATATTGTATAAAGTAGTTAAAAAATTAACTCATACTCCCCGTTCCAAAATGGTTGTCATAGTTTTCTTATTAGTCCGTTTAAAAAAGAATGACACAATTCTAAATTTGAAAATATTTTTTAGTTGAAACTACTACTTTACCCTTAATGAAATGCTTTATAGCCACATATTTATGTATGACTTATTTTGGACCACAAGTTTCAAAAGTCTTACTAAATTTCTTAAACTCCGCTTCAAGTCAAACTATGACAACTATTTTGGAACGGAGAGAGTATATATATATATATGCAGTATATTCTATAGTAGTTACCATCTTTGACGAACCCGCCTGTGTTTGTCAGATATTCTAGCTTTGAACAGCACGTAGATGCTTCTTTACTTTAAATTAGAATATAGCCATCAATGTTTAAAAAAAATTTAAATGCATCTCACAAATTAATGGGATTGTTGTATATATATGGTGATTAATGTGCGCCAAGAGTCATTGAAGATATGAACTAGATGGACTTATCCTGGAGCAATATCCAAGAAGTTGACTTTATATAATCATTTGCTCACTCCGTCCCAAATTAGTTGTCACCTTCAGTTTTTTTATGTCCATTAAGAAAATCATTAAATAAGGTGTGTATTTTACTATGTTATCCTTATGTAATGCTTGTCTATTAAATTTTGTTGATAATTCTTTTAATTATTAAGGGTATAGTTGGAAAAGATTAGCAATTTTTGTCTTGAAATCCTAAAGTGTCGACTAATTTGGAACAAATGATTATTGCTAAAACGTCAACTAATTTGGGATGGAGGGAGTACTATTTAAGTAGAATAAAATGATCATCGAAGCACCTCCTATGTTTTATACTGTATTACTGATCCTATGTCTCAATGTATATGACTATATCTAATAAAAATGAACATTTATTATGGAACTTACCAAATCTTTTGGCTCAACATTTATTTGGTCACTCAATCTCTTTGATCTTTTTTTCAGTATCATTAACGTATAATTCATCCAACTGATACTAGTTATGATACCAGGAAAATACATGATTATCTTGTGCAAATTATCTAGCTGACAAAATATGTAACGATTTCTTTGTCTTCCATGCATTTTCTTAAATGGGATTTTTCCTGTATCTTATTCTTCATTTTAACTTTGAGTGGAGCCAATCATGTTGAATAAGGTACAAAACCAACATGCGTTGTCCTTTACACTCCGTTTAGATGGTTGTTACCCATCATTTCATAATACGTTGTATTGTATTGTATCGTATGGTACGGTATTATATTGTGTTGTATAATGTTTGGATAGACTGATTGTTTACCATGGTTTAATAATAAAAAATAAGGTAAAGGGTAAAATGAAAATATTAAATAATAAGTGAGGGCAGGATGGGTAAGAAAAATAGGTAGCGACGCGATCCCACCAAATCGATCGTTACATAAAATGACAATGAGGCCATTACTTGGCTTATTAAGTAACTTGATACTTTGTGTTAATGGAAGATAACAAGTAAATTGGTAGAATAGTCGAAATGCACCGCAAACTAGCAAAACACTCCCACCATTTGAAAAAGAAATGAAAGGAGTATATAGGTAGAATCGGTATGTCTTGCACACGCTAACAATATAAAAAAGAATTTATATAAGCTGATTGTAGATACTATCTTGTTACTACCTTTTAACTACATGTGTAATTTGTTTACCACATCAGCTCGCTTACTTTTTATTATCGGATGTCAAAAAAGAAAGGTGAATGGTAATTGTGGAAATGCAAATGAGTGAATTGACTGGGGAACTTAGTATTAGGTTAGTCCTATAGGAAATTGACTACTGAAAATGAAAACGTTAGGAAAAATAGAGAAGTAATAAATGCCTAATAAATTAAAATTATACACAATGATATCCAGACATTTAAAAAATATATATTCTTTCTTTTCGTCATTTACAAGTATTATAATTTAATATTTTTGATCAATTTCTAATCAAGTTACATGTTTTTGGATACCTAGGATATGCAACGTGAGACATGTCGTTAAAAAGCAATTGCTGCATCTCGTGATCTGGTGGACAGGGTAATATTACCAACTCTTGATCTTGCTCTCTTCCCAACTTCGCTAAGTGATCTGCGCAGCTGTTTCCTTCTCTTAAAGTTTGGATTAGAGCAATCCCGAGTTCTGATATGAGGGTCTTGCATTCTTCAATTACATCAAGATCAGGATGACTTTTGTCAATGTTATTCACCACCGTTAGTAACATCAAGGCATTATTCGAGTCCGTTTCAATAATAACATTCTTCAAATTGTAAATTTTTGCTACAGTTAGACCGCCACGTATACCCCATAATTCTGCCGTAAGACTCGAGGACGCTTTCTTCCTAAGCCGCCCGTAGAACCCTCCAAGCCACCTTCCTTTGTCATCTCGTACGACACCCCCGAACGCGGCTAATCTTGAATAAGGCATGAAACTGCCATCCGTGTTAATTTTGATAAACCCCCGGGGAGGAAATGACCAACTAATGTAAGTAGGAGTAGTACTACTCCGTTGAATATCCGTTGGTTGAATATGGCAAGTCGCACTTTTTTGTATTGGAAAGTATGGGATGTGAGAGCAAGTTGAATGCATATAAAGTGAGGCCATAATTTTTCTAATTACCGAGAGTTGGACTTACGCTAATAACAGTTTAGTTTTCTTACTGCCTAAATGCCACACAAGTAGTAGTGTATCAGACCAAGAAAACAAGGGAACGTACTTTAGCAATGCCACACAAGTAGTAGTGTATCAGACCAAGAAAACAAGGGAAAGTACTTTAGCAATTAGCAGCAAGATGGTGCCTACTTATATAGACTTCACAAACCTATATCAAGTGGGATTCTACTTAGTCATATAGAAAGGTTAAGAAAACGAGTCATTTAGGAAATTGGAAAACTAAAACATAATAAGGATGTAATACCAATACAGGCAGGATAATATTTAGCCATTAAGGAAGGTTTTATTTGGTCGGTTAATAATTTTCTATGTTTAAATTAATCCTTAGGGGAGTGAGTTAAAATTTCTTTTGAGTATTTACGGATTAATAGAAATCAGAAAGGACTAATCAATTTCAATTGAATCAGAAAGAAGAACCGCATAATTGCACCCAATTTCTAGAAATACATAGTAGACAGCCTCTTTTTCCAAAACAACAACACACTGTTTAGAATCCTTTCTTTACATGATTATCTTGTGCAAATTATCTAGCTGACAAAATATGTAGCAATTTCTTTGTCTTCCATGCATTTTCTTAAATGGATTTATCTTGTATCTTATTCTTCGTTTTGACTTTGAGTGGTGCCAATCATGTTGAATAAGGTCCAAAATCAACATGTTTATATTTTTTGATAACGGTGGTGTTCGGACCAGTTTACGCGCATCTCGTCTAATTCCACCGGATACCTGCTACCTTCCACCGGCAACAGATACCAGATAACTTTATCCACCAAAATCAACGTGCTTTGTCCTTTAGAAATCAAAGTGCATTTTAAAGTGTCATTTCCTTGTTCCATCCGTGTCTATGAAAAATGCACTTTATGAAAATTGTAAGCTTCTTGTCTATGATTCCATTGTTCCACTTTAATCTGTTACCTAGACTGCATAACACTGAACGGAATGTCGGAAATTTAACTCAAGATATATTACTATTACATCGATAAACAAACTTTTTTTTTCTAACCAATGATACTTTTGAGAAAAAAGCCAGTTGCTTCCTACTAGAATATAACCAGTGTCCAAAACAAGAATAATAGGCTAAAATTGAGAGAAAGCTAATAGATTTTTCTTCCATCACTGTTTTGGCAGTGCAATGAAAGAAAATAGTATAGTACCCAAATGAGCCCCAGTCAAAGCAACACTGACATATAAGGTAGAAAACGACACTGTCTTTGCACTGCAAATATGTAATGCTAAAGGATACTTTGTCATCATATGTCCACATGTTGTGTTGCTTTACAAAAAAAATATAACTTATTACATTATCGAGTCATGTTGTAGCAGATCATTCGTCTTATTTTCGTGTTTTATAGTCGTACAAGGGCTAACTTTAGATATCTTTTGAATGATATGATAGTGTAGATTTCCTTTTTTACAATGTCGATGCATATAAGATAAGATAGCCACTGTAAAAGGGTGTCCTGAAAAGTGGTTTTACCACCTCAAATGAAGGGTGGTCCTCAAGGAGTATCTAATTAACAGAATGAAACAAGGAACATATAAAGAATTCTGCCACTTTTATATTGCTTTTTCACTTTATGAAAAGTATTTACATGAAAAGGAAACTCATTTTCAGGAGATTCCAATGCCTTTATCTTTTTGTAAGTTTCTATAGGAAAGCAATTTTTAGAGCAGAAAGTTGGTGGGAGAACTACTTTGTATACTTTGGAGTCTATAGTGTAAAATATTCTGCTATAATAAAGAAAAGGATCTTGTAAAGTGAAATAAATTTCTTATAGACCAAAAATGAACATCAACATGGCCATTTTGTTGCATCAAGAACGAGAACTACAAATCGACCCTCCAAAATTTTGTTCAGAAAAATTCAAAATCCAAATAAGGACCAGATGACCTATCCGAATCAGAAGCACCCTTCTCGTTTGAATAAGTCGATGACTTGCACGATTGTTTGAAACATGTAAGATCAACTGGTTTAGGAATCTCTGGAGGATGAGTACTTCGAATGAGAGCCCAGTTAATGCTTTCAAAGAAAGGATGTTGTTTTATCTCCGTGGCACCTCGTTTAAATCCTAGTCTTTTTTGAGGATCCTTCACAAGTAGACCTCGGATTAAATCCTTAGCAGCAAAACTAATTGTGGATCCCTCGGGGAATTTTAGAGGCTGACCAACAACATTGAATAATGTCTCTCTATTTCCATTGCCTTTGAAAGGTGTCTTCCCGTGAAGTAACTCATACAGAAAAATCCCGAATGTCCACCAATCAACAGCACTACCATGACCATCTCCTCTGATTATTTCTGGGGCTAGATATTCATGTGTTCCAACAAAGGACATGGATCGAGCTGCAGTTGGCTCAGCAACCAGCACGGGAAGTGAATTAGCAGAAACCGAGGCTGCACGATCACCTCTTGTTTTAGTTGTTTTCTGGTTAAAGAGACGAGGCTTAAAACATGAAGGTTGAAAGCAAGAAGGCTCCACACAAACAGGTAATTTGCATGCTGGATCAATGCACGATGGCTGGATGCAATATGCAGAGATAGTACAAGATGGTCCATCACTGGATCTTAATAGGGTGGGATTGACGCAACATCTCAACGATAGATCAAAATCTGACAGCATTATATGGCCATCTTCCCTCACCAACACATTTTCAGGCTTTAGATCTCTGTATACTACTCCCATCATGTGTAAATACTCAAGGGCAAGCAACACCTCTGATGCATAAAACCTGTCCAAAAAAGTAAACAAACTCGTTATGGAACATCAAAATTGCAGACAGAAAAGATTGGAACTTTAACCAAAATTGAGACCAAATAATAAACATTGTTGCACAGCATTAAGGTCCAACCTAGAATAAACCATGTTTAAATAATTCAAGTAAACTTACAAATTTCTTGAATTTCATACTAAGTGGATGTGTTATCAATCTACTCCCCTAGGATATGAAACAGGGAATTCGGGAGACAATTCAGAAAAATAACGAGCATTTGCCATTGAATTCCTCACACAGAATAGCAGCAGGGCAATAAGTTTATCAAAAGGATTCTAGTGACATTAGACATTTAATCCAGATATCAAAAGTACTACTTCAAACAACGAAAAAGTTTCTTTCTTTTGATAGCAAATGATTTACAGATGAAATGACGTATTCATCGCTGTCTTTCCTAACTAGTCAAAAGTATAAGTTGAAAATCTGGTACATATGCAGTCAAATTGCCTACTACTAAGTTAAAAAGAAGAAACAAGAATAAAAATCAAACCTTGCTGCTTGTTCCGAAAAATGCCTGCCTGGCTGGCGCTGCCTGAGCAAATGAAGATCTCCACCACTACAAAACTCCATAAGCAAACACGAAAACTTTTCCGTTTCAAAATGTGAATAAAGTGTTGGGAGAAATGGATGGTCCAATAAGCCCAAAATTTCCCTCTCAGTTTGAGCTCTCATTACCTTCTTCCTTCCAGCTAACATCCCTTTATCCATAACTTTCATAGCAAACAAGCATCCCATTCCCCTTAACTCCGCCAAATAAACGCTCCCAATATCGCCAAATCCCAGCTTTTTCAATAGCCTAAAATGAGCTAATCCCAACTCCCCATCTTTCCCTTTAACACATTGTATTGCATCCCACCTAATATCGCTCCCCTTATGAGGTTTCGATGCACAAATGGAACGAAAACTAGACTCATTCGGATCAGCACTGTTACAACAACTAACTGAACTAAAACTAACACTCTCACTTTCAACAAACTCCACATTCTTGTCCATTTCAAGATTCAAAGTTTCAATCTTTTTACCATCACAACGACCATCATCGCTAACGCTATCGTTCCCCGATAAGGTAAAACTAGTGCTACATAAATCAATGCTAGTACTATTAGTATTAGTACTAATACTAAGGTTTTGGAAACTGACTTTAAGTGAAGTTACATCAGTGTCTATACTATTATTAGCTTCTCTATTCATGTTTACTAAGTGTTTGATAAAATGCCTGAAAGAAGTAAGAAAATTTGAGGGTTTAAAGACTAAAGGGTTGTTAAAAGGAGGGAAAATGAATGGTAGTCAAATGGGGTTTTGGTTATTGCCGAGGTAGTCAAACAAATATATGAGAAAACCAAGTAATGTGTGTGTGTGTGAAAGAGAGTATATATTAAAACTAGTGCATATAAGGACTATAAATATAAAAAAAGGGGTATTCAAATTTGAATGAGTTGTTTGTTACTATCTTATTTACACACTCCTAGAAATGAAACAGCTTGTAGACAAAATATATATAGGACCAGTTATATGGTTATATGTACACCTACTCTATTTAATACAATGATATATTATGTGTGTTTGTGTTGGGAGTAGTCAGGGTCGTAAAAATTTATCCGTATTCGGTGTTTACATCGAGCCAATTAATAGAAGACATGTGCATTGCAATATTGCATACGTCTATCTATTATTTAATCATGGTCAGATAAATTATATGGTTCGATGTAAACACCGAGTGTCGGTAAATATTTATTGATATAGACCAACACAAGCAACAAATTTTAATGCCATAGGACCTAATTCTGTTCACTGCTTGTTGTACATAAAGTGCAATGTGGCCCAATCAGGCCTAGTTTGATTTCTAGTGGATACTATTATATTTTGTTTTAGTTTTTGGGTAAATGCCATATTGCCAAAGATAATCTTAGTCTTTTAAAATTTGAATGTTTATTTGAAAATATTGATATGCATATTTAATGATACAGAAGGAACTAGTTGTCAGCAACAATTTTGACCAAGTAAAAGGTCCTTCAAGTATCATTAATATTTAATACTACTAGTAAGTTGGTATTTACTTGTTCATAACCAATTTCTCTAGTTCAAGCCGTGGAAAAGTTTCTTTAAAAAAAAGTAAGATTGCGTACAATACATCAATGTAGATGAGTTTTTATGTAGGTATTTCACGTGCGAGAGTTTAGTATATTGAATTGTTTTCCTTTTTAATATAAAAGAGAAAAACAAAAAATAGAAAGAATTCAAGGCAAAAAATTAGACTGATTAGGTTGCCAACAATAAAAATCTAGTTAGCAATTTTGAAATATAGACCACCAAGGGTTGTGCTTGGGTTCGAGCCTGGGGAATGAAAAAAATTCTGGTTGGAAGCCGCTTCCCCCAGAAATGGACCTTACGCGGCGCGAATCCGGATTAGTCGGGGCTCCAATGAGGTACCGGACACCGGATGGGAAACAAAAAAAAAAATTGAAATATAGGAGTGAAGCAGCTGATGCTACTCGTTGATGTTTTAGTAAGTATGAAATAATGATTGGGCCATGATGCCATGGTTCACTAGGCTTGTTGCTGCTAAGACACTAGAGAGACAGATTAGGGGTTAGTCATTTAATCTAGTATGTACAACTTAATAACTACTTAGGTCAAAATAATTGAAGCATGAATTAACTTCACCTTAATTATTGTAACACTGGTATTAAAAAGATTATCTGGCAGTGTAAATTTTGATCACTTAAACATGTACTACTATATTCAAACTAGACACGCACATAGTCTCAAAATTGTAATGGACATATTGATATTCTACAACTACATATTTATAATTGTAGGTCCTCACACTGCTGGAGGTTGTTTAATTACTAGCCACCGAATCAAATACTTTGACATCAAACATTGATAGGTATGCAAAATAATCACTCAAGTTCTAACAAAATTATATTCTACAACAACAACATACCCAGTATATCCTACAAGTGGGGTCTGGAGAAGGTGAGATGTACGCAGAGCTTACCCCCACCAAGATGGAGAAGTTGTTTCCGATAGACCATCGGCTAGGAAAATTTTGTTTTTGAAAACAGTACAGTTTGAAAATCAAGACAACAATATCATGCTAAATAGAATGAGAAAACTGCAGCACATCCAAAATAAAGAGGTAATAGCAATACATATAAAGGCGAAGACTTCGATTGAAATCGTCTATAAACGCTTACTGCTACATCTAAAGAGAGAAAAGGCACTCAGACTACTACCTAACTTTCTACCCTAATCCTCAACCTCCACGCCTCCTATCTAGGATGCATATCAAATATTCAATAAGTTCAGTGCTAGAAAAACTAAAGATCGAATCTATCAAATTTAAAACCTAAATCATCTCTCGGTCTACAATACTCATCCTACAAGTGGATCTGGTTAATGCATCAACCATATGAATGCTTGATATCTGTCCTCTACAATAGGTTTATTGGTTAATTATGATTATATGATATGAGTTTTTACTTCAATTTAACACTCAATGACGATAAACTAACATAGTTTAGTGCATAAACCAAGTCCGAATTTTTTTTCCATGTTACACTACGGGCCAAGAAGCCAGATTTAAGGCAATGATCAATTTCAGCACTGTTGTGGTCCAAATGTTACCAACTTCTTGTCTCATTATCGATTTTTCTTGTGACTTTCAGCTAAGACTTTAGACCTCTCACTTCTGAACTTAGATCTGATTTTACTATTTTTGTTTATCCAACGTCAAATTAACTAGATCCTGTCTCCTGTGATGATTCATGTATATCCAATATATGTACAGAGTAAAATCAACTAGGCAAGTGCCATGAACATTAATCGTCAATTGAGCATATTTGATTGATGATGCATGAAGAAGGAGGCATTTAGTTGCACTCTCTTACTTATAGTTTTCTTCATTTTATTAATATTATTATTTATAATATCATTATAGCGTTCATCATAAACTCTATGATGATCACAATGTATCTAGTGCTCTCGAGTTCTTTCCTTTTACATAATTGTTAGTTAGTTGAGGTTGTGCCTCATTAGGAATAATAAGGTAAGGTCTAGCCCCCTTTATTTGCATTGTTCTGATTGAGGTAGTATTATTATTAATAAAATTAGTCACTAAGCACCCTGCTTAGTGACCTTTGCTTAAAAAAATAAATGATGCACGTTCTCCCTTCGTCCTTTCCAAAGTCTTTGCAGGACAATCTCCTTTCACCGGTGTCCAACTAAACTGCCTTGGAATCTTGATTGATAGACAACACTTAAAATTTTGGCAGGTCAACACTTGCTCGATCCCTTATCCTGGCCTCCAACTAAATGGCCTTAAAATTTTGGCACATAGGCAATACTCGCACTCGATCCCCTCATCCCTTTCTCCCAACTAAATTGCCTTGAAATCTCGACAAATATGCAAGACTTGCCTTCAACTCCTTCATCCCTTCTCCCAACTAAATTGCCTTGAAGTTTTGATAGGGAAACATTTGCCAAGCTGGTGGCCATTTAGTTAAAATCATGAAAAACAAGGATTAACCCTCAAAATCAGTCAAAATTGGAGACACTAGGTGAAATTTTCTTTCTTTTTTACTCAAAATTTTTGAACGTTGAGTACAACACATTATACCAATTAGCTAAGTTCATTCTACAATTGCCACCTCATGTTTTTTAGTGTTTTCTCATTGGAAGATAAATCATACTTTAAGGTGAGAGTTAAAACACCTGTTATCTTCGAAGGTTGTTAGTTTCTTCTTTTGAAAGATTATCTATCTAAAAGACTTGAAGTAAAATCAAAGAACGATATGGACAAGTACTTTTTATATTATCCTAGCTATAAATATATAACTTTAGTTCCTTGTGTTCCACTAAAATTGCAAATGAAAATGAAGTTTGCACGGACATCTCCAGCTATCTTCTTCTTCTTGATATTGTACTTCATTACATCAGGTATTTATGTACTGAGATATACTCCCTCCGTCCCATTTTATTTGTCGTAGTACAGATTTCGAGAGTCAAACGAGTTTAACTTATACCGTTATATTTTCATATATCTTTTAAATATTTTGAATTATTAGTTATTGTGACTTATAGTATTTTTTATATAGTTTCTAAATATATAAACATCATTACAAAAAATTTAAAGATTATATGTTTAAATACACGGTCAAAATAAACTCGTTTGACTGTCGAAATACGAACTATGACAAACTATTTTGAAACGGATGTAGTAGTATTTTTTCCACAAATTCTTTTATTTTGTTGAACCTTTTCCATATATTTTTCTCTTACAATCGTGGAACTGGCTTTCAGTTGTAAGTTGTAACATGGTTGAAAATGTTAGAGATGACTTTCCAAAGCTTTAAATCCTTGTTCTAATTAATTAGTGTTGCAATCTACTTTCTCCGTTCCGTTGCAACATTTTCTTTTTCGTCTGTTCCAAAAAGAATGACAATATTCTGAATTTGATAACAAGTTAACTTCAAAATTATAGTTTTGCCAACCACACAAACATCTTTACCTTATTTTACACTACAAGTTTAAAAAATCTTCCTTTATTTCTTAAACTTTGTGTCGAGTCAAACTATGACATATAAAGTGGAACGGAGGGAGTATCAAACTATTATGTCATAACATATCGAAATAGTAGATGAGCCAATATGCTACCATACATTAACATACAAAATCAAATTTGGAGATTAGAAATTATGCAAATTAAGTACTACTATTATGGAAAGTACTAGTTCTAATACAAACAGCAACATATCCTACACTCTTGCTGAAACTTGTAAACCAATTTTATGCAGGTAACCTTGGACAAGTGCAGGCATGTACCATTTACATTAGTAACAAATGCCCATTTCCAATATGGCCAGCAACAGCTCCAAATACAGGCCATCCAGTTATAGCAAACGGAGGATTCTACCTTCCACCAGGCCGAATTCGGAGAGTTGGTGCACCAGGGGATTGGAGTGGACGCATTTGGGCTCGAACAGGTTGCAATTTTGACGATCCAACAAATCACAAACCAGCCTGTGAAACTGGTGATTGTGATGGAAAACTCGAATGTGAAGGAACCATAGGACTTCCTCCAGTTACATTAGTAGAAATGACTATACAATTTGACAAAAGACAACCTAGTTTCTATGATGTGAGTTTAGTTGATGGATATAATGTCCCAGTTTCTGTAACTTCAAAGCCAGCAGATTCTAAGTGTTATATTGGAGGGTGCTCAAAAAACTTGAAAAACATATGCCCACCAGAGCTTCAGGTTAGCTTCACGTACACTTTTATTTATTTAATTATGCTTCAACATGTTACTTGCATGCACGTCAATTGCCAAATGCGTGAAAATTATTTATAATGATGATTAGTGGTGAGACTTACTGGAGGAGTGAAAGCCAGGATGGCTTGGTAAGCACGCAATCCGTTATGTGGGCACCAACTCCAATCCTTTCTGATAGAAAATGATGACTCCTTAAAAAAAACAAAATTATTCAAGTTCTTTTTCTCAAAGAAGTCCCGCTTCGACCGCCCGACACATCGCACTTCCGCTCGGGTCGAGGCTTCCACTCCATCCTAAGAGACGGATCAAAGAAGAGTGGCAAACCTCTCGCTGGTTTTTGGAATTCGGCATCAGGAAGTGTTTTCACACCATCGACTGAGGTGCACCTAACCCATCTACCCACTTATCAATCACGGTGTTTAGCTGACTTGCACTAATAGACCCCTATTGTATTGGAATTTGGCGCCCATCTTTTTACTGTTGTCAATCACGAATCTTGTCTATTTTGATACCATACTGAATTGTGAAAATTTCGTCATTTAAAAGCATAATTTATTCGGAGAAATATATTTTTCATTACTTAATTATGTCTTCGACACGACCCACTTTTAATCATTCAATTTTGTTTTCACCAGGTTATAAACGATGAAGGACAAGTTGTGGCGTGTAAGAGTGCATGCTTGGCTTTCAATCTTGACACATTTTGTTGCAGGAATAAATATGGGAGTCCTGACAAATGCAAGCCAAGTGTGTACTCAAGTTTGTTCAAAAAAGCTTGTCCCTCTTACGTTACTTATGCCTTTGACACCCCTTCACCTGTGGTTAGCTGTTCATCCGATGAATTTGTCGTAACTTTTTGTCCAGATAAATGGGGCACTGATGACTATTCATCTGCTTGATAGAATTGTACAATTGCAGCTTTAATTATATTCTCTCTTGTACCATCACCATGCATGGTAATCTTTAGTTTGTTGGATATATTGATGTCCGTTGTACACGAAATAATAATCTTGATATTACATTCTTATTAGGTGTGTAATATTCAGCTTATACAAATATTGATCGTCCATGTGACAACCCTAATTCTAGGTCTTCGTTATTTTCTTCAATAACTTACTTGAATAAAGTATTAACTTTTTTTTTTCCTCGTTTTCTATTATGAAATGATCAACAGATAGCATGTCGATTCTTGATTTTACATTTTATTCGTGCAAAAAAAGTGGTCATCGGGCCAACAGGGACGGAGTCAGGATTTCACATAAGGGGTTTAAAAATGTCAAACTTTATATTTGAACCGTAATCTAGAGCAATTTTTGAACCGCCTTTGCCACTTTACTGGAACTTTTCATCATTTTAAGGGGGTTCAATAGCTTATATATATCATAAAAATACTAATTTTTATCATAATTACAGTGTATTTTTTCAACGAAGGGGGTTCACAAAGTTTTTGAGGTTTGGCTTCAAAACTGTAAAGTAAAATTTGTAAAAAAAGGGCAAGCTTGATTTTAATTGTTTTTGGGACACTTACAAAAATACCCACAAAACCTAAAGTAATTACAGTCACTACCCACTACTTTCAAATATTACGGGACCTACCCACTAAATTATTTACCCACTCTACCCACCCAGACTTGTATACCATAGTTTATGCAGTATACCATAAAGGTATATACCTATAAGGCATAACAAAGGTATACAGTAATAAATATCCCTCCAGACTTGTATACCATAATTTATGCAGTATACTTTAAAGGTATACACAAGGCATAACAAAGGTATACAATAATAAATGGGTAGGTTGGGTAAATACTTTTAGTTTTATGGGTAGTATAATTTGTAATGGGTATGGCTTGTAAATACTTTAAATTTTATGGGTGTAGAGTGTAAAAAATCCATTGTTTTTTCTCAACCCTTTTCTTCCTGACTGAACTTTTCAAGGGGCTAAGTGCACGAAAGGCCACTTTTGCCACTGGTCTTTGGGCACAGGCCACTAATACCAAAATATTTAGTTTGTGGCCACTTTTGCTCAAAGAGATAGAACTTCAGTCCAGAGGCCGGATTGAAGTTCAGTCCTTAAAAATTGAACTTCAATCCACGGCCATATGGACTGAAGTTCAGTCCAGTCCTTAAGATGGAACTTCAGTCCATGACTGAAGTTCAGTCCATGGCCATATGGACTGCCATGGACTGAAAGTTCAGTCCTTAAGAGATGGAACTTCAGTCCAGGGGCCGTATGGACTGAACTTCAGTCAACTATCAGAACTTAAGTCAATATTTATTTAGTAAAGGCCCAAAAATGGCCTCTAGTGTAAGACCAAAGAAATTAGTGGCCTCAAACTAAATACCAGTATTAAAAGTGGCTGCTTGGCGAAATTTTTACCTTTTCAAGTAGCCACTTTTAGTAGTCATTTTTTTTAGCAGAACTTGCTAATTAGGTAGCCACATTTTGAATTGATACATGAGATATGGCTAGTCCCTGTACGACTTCAACCACGTAGCCTTAGGGCTGCATATTAGAATGTAACCAACCTTTCCAAAATAAGTAAAAAATAATAACAAATTCAAAATGCGAAAAAAAGATGAACAAGAACTTTAGGAATTCTTTTGAAGTGTTTAGAAGTTTTAAACTAAAAAGTTAAATTTTATGAATATTGCCTGAAGTTTTAAGAAATAAAGGTGTGCCTAATTAAGATTCTGCATCTTAGTCGACCATATTAAGAGCCTAGATTATCTCCGTGAGTTATGTTGATTGTATATCCTTGTTTGACTTAATGATTTAAAAATAACTTTCCTGCCAGGTCCTTTGTTTTGAATTGTAGGAATTCAAACTCTAGAAGGGAAAAGACATTGGTTATACTCTTTACGGACTAAACTGAGATTGTTAATAAATTACATAAATCACTAATAATTGACATGAAAATATAAACCAAAAAAGTAAGACATTATAAAGAATGACAAAATAGTAGAAATTCAATAAATTTTCAGAGTAGATTTGGCCCCGGCCAGCATTATACAGACATCAATTTGTAAAAATTTTGCCCACAGGCTACTTTTGCCACTGATATTTAGTTTGAAGTCATTTTTTTAGTGATTTTACATGAGAGACTACTTTTTGAAACTTCAATCTTTGTGGGCTGAAGTTCAAACTTTGTGGGTTGAACTTCATGCCTAAGTTATGAAGTTCAACTTCAATCCGTAAGGGTTGAACTTTTAGACATATATGCGTAAACTTCAACCTTTATGAGTTGAAGTTGAACTTCAAACCTTGTGGTGGGCTGAAGTTGAACTTCAACTTTTGTGGACTGAACTTGTGTGAAGTTCACCCCACAAGGATTGAAGTTCCAAAAAATGATCTCTCATGCAAAACCAATAAAAAAAGTGGTCTCAAACCAAAGACCACATGCAAAAGTGGCCTCTCATTCACTTTTCCTCAGCAATTTGAGCTGCTTGGGTCGTCCGTCTCAAGTAGCCACTTTTACTGCTACTCTTTGAAACATAACCTTCTTTTGGCAGAACATTCTAATTGGGCAGCCACATTTTCGCTTGATAATGGAGATATGGCCCGTCTAATTAAAATGTTAAAAAACTTTTCCAAAATAGGTAAAAAATAATTAAGCAGCCACAATTTTGGGTTTATAATGGAGATATGGCCGGTCTCTGCACAGCTTCAACCACGTAGCATCTTTTAGGGCTGCAAATTAAAATATAACAGACTTTTCCAAAATATGTAAAAAATTAATTACAAATTCAAATTTGTCAAAAAAAAAAAAATCGAACATGACCTTCGGGAATCCTCTTGGAGTGTCCAAAAGTTTTGAATTAAAAAATTAAATTTTAGGAACATTGTCATGAAGTTTGAGAAAAAAAAATAGAAGTGCTTAATTGAGGTCGTGCTACTTAATCGACCATATTGAGAGCTCAGGTTATTTCTGTGAGTTATGTTGAATGTATATTTTTGATTGACTTAATTATTTATAAAGTAACTTTTCTATCAAGTCCTTATTTTTGAATAGTAGGAATTCAAACTCTCAAAGGGTAAGTGACCATAATAATACCCTTAAGAACTTGATTGAGATTGCTGTTAAAAAAATTACATAAATCATTGATAATTAAATGGATGCTTAAAACAAAAGAGTAATTAATACCCCTCCGTTCCAAAATGGATGACACTATTTTCTTATTAGTCCGTTTAAAAAAGAATGACACAATTTTAAATTTAAAAATATTTTTGAGTCGAAACTACTATTTTACCCTTAATGAAATGTTTTATAGCCACATATTTATGTAGGACTTATTTTGGACCACAAATTTCAAAATCTTACCATATTTTTAAACTCCGCTTCAAATCAAACTAAGATAACCATTTTGGGAGTACCTCATAGACAATGACAAATCAGTAGGAGCACGAGTCTAACGTCACTAGTATTATATGTATGTGACTATATACCCTCTCTCCTCTATCTTAGAAATGGATATTTTGTCCAAAAGCATTAGTCACTTAAAGTTGTGGAGAGTAAATTTCTTTGGATGTTCCAAGAACCTCACAGATGATTTTCTAGGAAAAGGAACATTGGATGAATGAATGATTGATGACCCTCGTAGTCTTGTGGAGTACGTATACTTTTGATTTTTCTATTCTTTCTTTAGGACAATTATATACAAACTCTAGCCAAAAAACGAAACTTCTTGTTTGTAGCTCATTGTCGGCACTTTAACCTTTTTATTTGTATTTTTGTTTTTTATTTATGAATTATGGAAGATGCAAAGGAATCCAAGTCCCACAAGATATATTATCCAAACTAGTTCAACCACGTGTTCAAAGGGGGGGTCTCATACCATGATAAAACCGGGCACCGGTCGCCCACACACATAAAGGCGCCCACATAAATTTGCTCTAACTCACACCCAAAAACTAGTTCAAAGGGTGGAGGATTATCCCAAATTTATATGAGCATCTTGCCCCATCTCTTCTACCGATGTGAAGATCTTCCCACGTTCCAACACAATATCATATAAAGAATAGCGGGTTCTCAGCTTGGTTTTAGTAATATGACATTTTTTTGCTTAATAGTAGCATGATATGTCATTATGTATGTGTATAGTAGCTTATCCATTAGTACTATTAATGTATAGAAGTTAAAAGTTGTGGCCGAATTGAACTGGTCAACTTTCTTGTGCTACACGTACCAGACACTTGTTTTTTTTTTTGTGACATGGTCATCAACCAATACTATATAATTCATACATTAAACCCCATTTCCAATTAGTACAAAACACACTCCTTCATAGTTTTGAAGGAAAATCAGATAAAAATATAGACACAAAAAGAACACCATGGTAGGATCATTAACTGAATTAGGCTCCAAATTTGCTGGATTAATGTTCATATGGGGAACAATTCAACAACTATTTCCCTATGTATTGCGCAAGCGTATAGAAACATTATGGCACAAACTCGAAAATTATTTCTACCCTTTTGTCCAAATTACTATTGATGAATATACCAATGGTAAAACCAACGAAATTTATAGCCAAGTGAATTCTTATTTAGGTACTAAGTCAATCAACAATAATGCAAAGTTGTTAAAAGCTGAAAAGTCCAAAAACAGCAAGTCATTTGCTCTTAGCTTAGATGAAGGAGAAGAAATTGTTGATCATTTTCAAGGTACTAAACTATGTTGGCGTTCTCACAATGAAACACTTGATGATGATTCAGGAGGGCGACGTAACAAACTTCCAGTTGGAAAGAAAAGTTACACAATAACTTTCGATCAACGATATAGAGAAATTGTGACAGGAATTTACTTGAAGCATGTTATGGAACAAGGCAAGGTGATTGAGTTCAAGAATAGGAAACAAAAGATATATACAAATAATTGTAGTGAGGATTGGTATTGGAATGGTAAAGGTATGTGGAAAGCTATTGATTTTGAGCATCCAGCAACTTTTGATACTCTTGCTATGGACCCTAACAAGAAGGAAGAGATAATCAATGACCTTATTGCTTTTAGCAAAGGGAAGGATTATTATTCTAAGATTGGCAAGGCATGGAAGCGCGGTTATCTTCTTTATGGTCCTCCAGGAACTGGAAAATCAACTATGATTGCAGCTATCGCGAATTTCTTGAACTATGATATCTATGATCTTGAGCTGACATCTGTTAAGGATAACTCAGGGCTTAAGAAATTGCTCATGGAAACAAGAAGCAAGTCTATTATTGTCATTGAAGACATTGATTGCTCTATTGATCTTACAGGCAAAAGAAAGAAGAAAAAGAAGAAGGAAATGAGCACCGATGAAGATGAAGATGAAGACAAAGAAGGTGAAGACAACAAAGCAAACGAGGAACCTGGCAAGCTTACACTTTCAGGGCTATTGAATTTCATTGATGGAATATGGTCAGCTTGTGGTCAAGAAAGGATCATTATATTCACAACTAACCACAAGGACAAACTTGATCCAGCTTTAATTCGTCGAGGACGAATGGATATGCACATTGAGATGTCTTATTGTAGATATGAAGCATTCAAGGTGTTGGCTAAGAATTATCTAAGTATTGAAACACACTATCTGTTTCAACAGATTCAACATTTGCTAGAGGAAGTAAATGTAAGTCCTTGTGATGTGGCTGAGAACTTGATGCTCAAGAATGCTACAGGAGGGCCAGAGATTTGCTTGGAAAAGTTAATTCAAGATTTGAAAGAGGCCAAGATGAAGCCTAACCAAGATTCAAAAGAAGCCAAGGAAAAAACCAGCATGAAATCCAAATTAATCAGAATTTTTTCTAAAAGTATAGTCAAACCTAGTGGCCGTTTAAAAAAGTTGTTCCAATGATGATCCTTCATATTATAATGTATTTATGTTGTATCAAAGTTAGAAGAGTATATTTTTTATTCTTTGAACTAGTCAATTGGTAAGTGGACAACAAGTGCATAGAATAAAACTGCCTTTGCTGGAATTTGAACTATGGACTGCGAAGAACAGCTCAATACTATCCCTTTTGTTTTACTAGTATCATTCTCTATTTTTATAGGCAATTTTTTATTTTTGCTTAAAAAAATTTGACTCAGCGGTGTCGGATGACACCGGTAAGCAATGCATAAATACGCCCCTGATACTAATGAATGACCTTTGGTACTTTTGCTCTCCGAATATTACACAGATTTATCTATTAGCCTTTTGGTATACACTCATTAGACGAATTATAAACTACTACACATATTGTGAAAATTAATGTTCTTGAATTATCCATTCACAATTATGGAATAACCCAATGATCCATTTGTAAAACCAAATGCAAAAGCACACGAGTCTGCCTTGTAAGAATTCCGCGGGATAGCCTAATTGCAATGTCATTTAAGGCATAACCATTTTTTTCCTTTTAAAAAGCTTTTCAATCGTATAGTTAAGTTTATGCTGTGAATAAAAGTCCAACTTCAAACAAAAGTTTGTAGTTGGCTTCAAGTAAGATTTTTGGTATGAGGTTGAACTTAACTTCAAATATAAAGGCTTGCTGTTAGGTTTAAACCATGTTCAACTTTAGTCTCCATAGGCTTAAGTTAATAAAGTGGTCAGACTTTTTTTTTTTTCCTTCTTCTTTAGAAAAAAAAAAATACTTAAAAAAGAAGGCATTCGGTGCACAAAGCATCTCGCATTCACGTAGGGTCCGAGAAAGGGCCGCACCCTAAAGAGTGTGATGGACGCAACCTAATAAAAACATCTACCATGTTATCGGTGTTCAGTTCTCTTAATTCGCAACCATATTTGACGATTAATTTGTCGAGGTCAGTCTTAGCAGAGACTTCCGATGGGTTCAATACTTGTCCATTCTCCTCTTTCCTGCTTTTTTTCATCATTCATTTCTGTTTTCTCCATTAACATTTTAGTAAAAATTTCGTGCATGGGCCTGTTTGGCGCGCGTTAATTGATATGTAGCCGTCAAAAAAAAATTCGCTGTGAAATAGCCATCTCCGGACAAATCACAGTATAAATACTGGGACCTTGAACAAAGCTTGTTCAAAATCCCAGTATTTATATTGGGAAGCTTCAGTAAACTAACCCCAAATACTGGGACTTTGAACAAGTTTTGTTCAAGGTCCTAGCATTTTGTTATGGGACTTTCTATAAAGCTTCAGTCTCATAACAAAATGCTGGGCTGTGAACAAAACTTGTTCAAAGCCCCAGCATTTTGTTATGAGACTGAAGCTTTATATATAAAGTCCCATAACCCATAACAAAATGCAAAGCCCCAGCATTTTGTTATGAGACTGAAGCTTTATATATAAAGTCCCATAACAAAATACTTGGGCTTTGAACAATCAAAGCCCCAGTATTTTGTTATGAGACTAGTCTGAGGTATTTTTCCAACGCTAATGGAGCTTAAGTGTGCGCGCGAATTTTTGGCTATTCTTCAATGAATTTGGAAACGGTGGATAGTCCCCAATAAACGCGTCCAAAAATGGTTAGTGATCAAAATTTCCCAAGATTTTACAGGTCAATAAGTGATTAGGAGTAGTTGGATGAACAATACAAAACCGAATTGGACTAGAAACTACAAAACTTTTCTCCATATAATACAAAACCTATTTAAACATGAACTATAAGAAGTTAACAAGAACTACAATTGAGGATTAGTATTTCATCCTATAAATATTGTTGTATTAAAGCCTCACTTCCAATAACCTTGGAAGATAAATACCTCAAAAAGAAAAGCAAGTTGGAATGATGTTTCGCTTGTGGAATCATCTGAAAAATTATTTATACCCTTTTGTCCAAATTACCATTGATGAATTCATGATCAATGGTAAAACAAACGAAGTTTACAGCCAAGTCGACACTTATTTAGGTACTAAGTCAATCAACAATAATGCAAAGTTCCTTAGAGCTGAGAAGTACACAAACAGCAAGTCTTTTGTTGTTTTCTTGCATGAAGGAGAACAAATCATTGATGAATTTCATGGTGCCAAATTCTCCTGGAGATCTCGCAAGATAATGATGTTTTTGGATGGCGAAATTCGCGTCCTATTGAAAAGAGAAGTTATATAATAACTTTCGATCAACGATATAGAGAAATTTTCATGGAAAGTTACTTGAAGCATGTAATGGAGATAGGCAAGGAAATTGAGTTCAAGAATACGAAACAGAAGATATATAGTAATTCTAAGGAGGCTAGCTAATTATACACAATTGCACAAGGTGAGTTCCGCACGTACGACGTTGAGCACATAATGTTTGAGGTGTAGGTGTATCTAATAAGCCCCACACATATGCCCAAGGGCATTTTACGGGGGCCTCACATCGAGGCGGGTCCCAATTCTGTCTTTTACTTAAAACACTCCTAAACAGGATAGGAGGAACTACAATTCATTCTTTAGGTAATTGTACACTAAGGGGTCGTTTGGTTTGCAATGGGGTTAAGCTTATACCCCCACTAAAACTCACATGGCATTACATTGCTTAATACAATGTTTGGTTGCACATTTTTTACCCGCATAAAACTTAGCATTACTTGTGCAATGTTTGGTTACATTTTTCTTCATAGCATAAAACTTAGCACTATTTTGTGCAATGTTTGGTTCACAATTTCCTTTTCCGCATAGCTAATACCCGCATTAGTTATGCGGGAATCTATGTATTATTTTATGCGGTAGAAGGTGGAATAAGTAATGTGGGTATTAACAATGCGGGTACTCTCAAGCATTATGGTATTTGTCACTTCTTTTGTTCCAATTTAATTATCGTGATTTACCTTAGAAAACCCTTTGAGATAACCAAATGATACATTAATCACTACACTATATTCAAATAAGTCAAAAATGGAATGGTAGCTAGTGAAAAAAGAATACTTGTAGATTCTCTCTCTCTCACTCTCCTAGAAACATCATTATCTTTAAGACCTTTTTCACTTAAAATGTTATCCAAATTAAAGATAATGATGCTTTTATAAAGTTCCAAGAAGCAACGGTGTTGAGAATGTGAAACGACTACCTTGTTGACTATTTTGACGGAAAAAAGAAATGTTGGATGGTCATTATATCAATCTAAAGAAAACAATTACAATATCACTTTGATAAGTTAAACTCGTTTGACTCTCGAAATCCGAAACATACCATCCATTGTGGAATGGAGGGGTCGTAATACTCGATTTATCGCTACTTTGATTCAAAAGGTAACCGACGGTTCCGACATTCTCCGCTTTCTCTTATTAAAAAAAAAAAAAAAGTACACAACCAGATGTATATAACTTAAATTCATTCATAAAAATGATTCACTTTCATTTCATGCAGTACTGGAATTAAGAACGAGTAAAAGTGGTAAAGTTAATTAGCCAAAGAAGCTTCCACCAAATACTTCGTGACCAAGGCATTACATTGTAGAATATATAATTATCAGGCACTAAATGATTGATGCATGGATATTGGAACGTGCAGAATGCATATCATGCCTAATAATATAATGCAAAACTAAAGCCCCACTTACTAAAATTATATGTATAGAATGTAAAAGCAAGACATGAAGATGCACACGAGTTTTCCAAAAGTAATTAATTAATAGCTCGAGCTGGATTACTTTTTCTTTACTTGTTGCTCGGATCTTTCAAAAATTCCTCCAAATATAAGGTATTTTGGAGGATCCGACACGGGTGCAGTGGCATTTTGAAGGACCCGAGCAACATAGCTTACTACTAATATTACAAAGTTTTCAATAAGATCCCACTGTTGTTTCTTCTTAACTTATTGTCACTCCATACTTTAGCAAAGTTCCTCTAAAGTGGACCGCGTACAACCGGCCAACTTTCTTGTACTTGTGCCACACGAAGCAAATGTTAATTAAACAACTATAATGTATAGTTCTATATATACATATAGTTGTATTAGGCAACATAACCAACAACAAAATATACTCTGTGTTCTTTGTTAATTCATTCATATCCTTCTTGCAAATACACCTCAAAAAATTAACAGCAACATGGTAGATACATTAACTGAATTATGCTCCAAGCTTGCTGGATTGATGTTCATTTTGGGCACAGTTCAGCAACTTATACCCCGTTCATTCTACAAGCGCATCACATACTTGTGGCACAGACTAGAAAATTATTTCTACCCTTATGTCCAAATTAGCATTGATGAATACTCCTCCAATGGTAAAAGAAATGAAGTCTACAGTCTTATCAAAGCTTACTTAGGTACTAAATCTAACAAGGATGCAAAGTATCTCAAAGCTGAAAAGTCCAAGAACAGTAAGTCTTTAGCTGTTAGCTTGGATGAAGGAGAAGAGGTCATTGATGAATATCAAGGTGCCAAGCTATGTTGGCGTTCTTACAAGGAAACATTCAATGACGATTCTCCAGGGCGACGTTCAATTCCAATTGAAAAGAATAGTTACACAATAACGTTCAATAAACAATATCAAGACATGGTTACAGGACAATACCTGAAGCATGTTATGGAAGAAGGCAAGGCCATTGAGTTCAAGAACAAGAAACAAAAGATATATTCCAATGATAATGAAGATTCGTACTGGTATGGTAAAGGTCCGTGGAGGCACATTAATTTCGAGCATCCTGCAACATTTGATACTCTTGCTATGGACCCAAAGAAGAAGGAGGAGATAGTTAATGACCTCATTGCATTTAGCAAAGGGAAGGACTATTATTCCAAGGTTGGAAAAGCATGGAAGCGTGGTTATCTTCTTTATGGTCCACCAGGAACTGGAAAATCAACTATGATTGCAGCTATTGCGAATTTCTTGAACTATGACATTTATGATCTTGAGCTCACCTCAGTTCAGGATAATTCAGGGCTTAAGAAGTTGCTCATGGAAACAACAAGCAAGTCCATCATTGTTATTGAAGATATTGATTGCTCTATTGATCTCACAGGCAAGAGAAAGAAGAAGAAGAAAAAAACCAACGATGATCAGGACGAAGACTCGGATGAAGACAAAAAGGGAAATGAGGAATCTGGCAAACTCACACTTTCAGGGCTTTTGAACTTCATTGATGGAATATGGTCAGCTTGTGGTCAAGAAAGAATCATTATATTCACAACTAATCATGTGGAAAAACTTGATCCAGCTTTAATTCGTCGAGGACGAATGGATATGCACATTGAAATGTCCTACTGCAGATATGAAGCATTCAAAGTGTTAGCTAAGAATTATTTGAGTATCGATAAACACCCTTTGTATCAACAGATTGAAGGATTACTAAAGGAAGTAGACGTGAGTCCTTGTGATGTAGCGGAGAACTTGATGCCCAAGAATGCTTCAGGAAAACCTGAGATTTGCTTGGAGAACTTAGTCCAGGTTTTGAAGAAGGCCAAGAAAAAAGCCAGGTTGAATTCCCAGAAGAATAAAAAGTTCTACACAAAATTAGTTGGCCGTCTCAAAATGCTGTTTGAATGATGTTTTCAGGTTTATCTTCAATTACCAGTCTTTCTGTTTCCTTATTTTAGGTTATGGTTTTTCATATGTATAATGTATATTACTGTCAGTTTTTATCTTAACTAATGTTAGTATCCCACATCGGTGGGGTGTTGTGTCCTTGGTCTCCTTATATGACTCGGGCAATACTCTTCCTTTTGAGCTAGTTTTTTGGGGTTGAGTTAGGCCTAAGGTCCATTTTCATGTACTAGAATGTTTGTCTGTCTAAACAGACTTCCTAGTACATTTTCATGATTCGGCAATGCAAATTAAGCTTTCTAACAAAGGGATTTCCTAGTACATTTTCATGATTCGGCAATGCAAATTAAGCTTTCTAACAAAGAGACATCCTTTTTGGGTTGAGTTAGGCCTAATTTCCATTTTCATGTACTAGAATGTTTGTCTATCCAAACAGATTTCCTAGTACATTTTCATGATTCGGTCACAAACCACCACTGAGAAATGCAAATTAAGCTTTCTAACAAAGGGACATCAACAAAATTAAGAAGTCCTGAAAGAGTAATCTCAGGTGGACAATAAACCGCAAGTAGGGGTGTGAAGGAATGATTGGTGTTCTCGAAAAACGAAAAGTGTCACATAAATTGGGACGGATGGAGTATATGGAGAAACTGGATGCCAGCCGAAAAGACCATTTCCTTGAGAGTAGCTTACAAAATCTAATTTCATCTCTTGAATAGCAATGTGAGATTATAAACTTCTTCCAAACCAGCTATATCCCAAATTGAAAGTTTTGGATGCTTCATTTGATCAGTATAGGTATAAGACATTATAACATATATAAGGATTCCATGTTTAATAACATTCACACAAACAAGTGGTGGAAACTAGCACAACTACACATGATGCCAAAAGGCCAAGAATACCAAATTATAAAACAGTAAAACAATACTTTAATTTCTATCCCCGTTCTTAAAATATTGTCCTAAGAATAGAGTAATATTTACCTCCGATAAAATCGTTGCAACTTATTACTCCCTCCGTTCCACTTTATGCGTCATAGTTTGACTCGGCACAAAGTTTAAGAAATAAAGGAAGACTTTTGAAACTTGTGGTGTAAAATGAGACAAAGATGATTGTGTGGTTGTAAATCATTTCATTAATGACAAAACTGTAATTTTGAAGTTAAATTGTTACCAAATTTAGAATGCTGTCATTCTTTTTGGAACAGACAAATAAGGAAATACTGCCACATAAATTGGAACCGACTAATTCCTTCATGTTGGACTTCCCTGCATACTAGTCATACAGAAGAAGAAAATAAATTAGGAAGAAGGACAAAATTGAAAGATGACTAGCTAGGAGGTCAAGGTCTATTTGAATTGAATGAAATTGAATGAAGTATTCAAAGTGTCTACATGGGACATGCATAGACCGAAGACTATTTGACTCTCATGACAACTCATTATTCAAGCTCGTGGGCTTGACTTAATGGTTGATTTTTTAACATAAATGTAAGCTAATTAAGCAACTTAAAAAAGTACTTTGGCTCTATAAATTTGCTGAGAAATGGAGGGGATTTGTGTAATGTACTTAGAGGAAAAAAAGAAAGAAGAGATTGAGGGGATCTTGTCGCAAGAGAGATGGCACTTTGAATTCTTTGGTTAAAAAAAATAGCCAAAATGGAACAAAGTGCCTCTGTCCTCCGACACGATGCCCACAATTTCTATGCATGATTTGAACGTATAGAAATGCATGAGAGTCGTGGAGTTCGGGTTGCACGTCGCAACAGTATAAATATATGGATCGGGTTGCACGCCGCAATAGTATGAATATATGGATGATACATCAATTGTCTTCACTTTTCCAATTCACTAAGGTATGGATTGGGTTCTTTCGTCTTCATTACCAATGCTAATACTCATTCATGTGATAGTATTACTCTTATGAGGAGTCAAACAGCTTTTTCTTTGACAACGATTTCATGAATCTCCTTTATGATTTTTTGAATTGTTAACTATGCTGACTTATAGTATTAGAAGTATTTTTCTCATATATTTAGAATATAGTAAATTTATTTCAAAATATATGAAGAACCTACACTCAAATTTACGTAGAAAATTAAGTGATTTTATCTTCAAGCCCTTCATAATGGGATGGAGTCCCATTATTTGTTGACAAGAATTCCCTTGAAATTCTACGAGATGAGTCCTTTCATCGTGGAATATGGTTTTAGCAACTGCCCTACTACCAGATTACAGGCACCTGCTGCCCCTATATATAGTAATCCATCCGATCTGTTTCGATGGACACGAAATTTAATAAAGAAAGATATTTAATTATTTTAACCAATATATTTTTTAGATATAAATAAAACTTTATTTTCCGCTTCCCTCTTTTGGCTTAACTTTATTTTTATTGATTAAAAACCATAGTACATATTTTCTTTTATATTTTATATTTAAAATAAATAAAAATAAAATATTAAATTAACTTTTTTATTGAAAAAATATTTAAATTTCTGATTCGTTTAAATAATATTAGTCGCATAATGAATCTTAGTAATGCACTTTTTCGTAATTTGACACTCAAAAGTACTTTTTGTAAAGATTATTCAAATATAAACTGTTTAGAAATTCACTTCTCAAATCAGTTGACCAAACACAAACTGCTTATTTTTCAAAAGTACTTATCTGAAAAATACTTCTAATAAAAGTGCTTTTCAAAATAAGCAGTTTTTGACAGCTTTGCCAAACAGGCTCCACCTTCTATTCCTCTCATTATTAGGCGAGGAAATTTGACAATCAACGTTGAATTTGTTTTAACATTAGTAGGTTTAATTTGATCTTTCCATGATTATGAACTCTTGACAATAACTAATTTATTATACGTCTCTTGACATTAGTAGATTTTCTTTATGTTTGTTCGTTAGTTTTGCCCATTTGATGTTGATTTGCCCATATTATAAGATAGGAGTTGTTAGTTCAGGAGATCTATACAGACACTTGTTTTTATATGTGAAACGTCGGTAGACAACTCACCTACTATAGTTAGTTCAATATTCAAAACCTCTAATATAATTTTGACTCTGCACGTGGAATATTATTGGGTATATTGTTATAATTTGGAAAGCTAAACTAGACTTTATTCTTAGCTCCCACTCTTCGTCAACTTCTTTAATCGACCAACCACTTGGTTTATTAATCAAGTATGGTTGCCTTTAAGATTAATAAAACTATCTGCTGGATTCTGGATAGAGAAACATCAGAAAATTGTCTTTGTTACTCCAAGAATTAAATTTGATAGGTTAAACCTTATATTCTCACTAACATTTGAAATTACTGAACTGTATACTAGTAATATACTAATATGTTATGCTTAACGGTATTGGTATTGGTTCCGCTATCAGTACCGATTCGATTTTGCACATCCTTAGTTGGGCCATGTATCCAACCAGAAGGCGCAGAAAATTTTTATGATCTGATTGAAAAGCGTGAAAAAAAAGCGTGAAAAATGGATAACAAAATGTATATATTTGTTTCAATAAACTACATTGATTGTTGTTGTCAAGAATCATATGAACATATATGCATTTAATTCAAACTTGAAATATTAGACAAAGTTCATTATTTGGCATGGATTTTATTATGCATAAGAAGCTGACAACCAACGTTGAAATTGTCTTTCCATTAGAAAATTTGATTTTCCCATGATTATGAACTCATTGACAATAACTTCTGTATTTATTTTCTATTTTAACAAGCTGGCAGAGGAAAATAATCGTACAGATTGATGCATTAAGGTTGGTACGGCTAATGAATTCATTATATAAGACTCGAGATTTTCTACTTCAAGATTATTAGTTAAGTGCTTTTATTCTTTATGGTTAGTTGTTAATTTGCCCTTTTGATGTTAATTTGCAATCATAAATTATAGGAGTTGTTAGTTGGGGAGATCTGATCTAGACACTTGCTTTATATGCAAAGCTTCGGTAGACAACTCACCTACTATATAGTATAATCTTTATAATATAATCTTTATAGCTCCACCCAACTATTCAATAATTTGGTTGCCTTCAAAATTAATAAAACTATCTGGATACTGCAACAACATATTCAATGTATGCCACAAATGAGGTTAAGGAGGGTGAGATGTGCACAAATTTTACCCCTATCAAGATGAAAAAGCTATTTCCGATAGATTCTCGAATAAAAGTAACTAGATACTGACAAAGAGAAATCCAGACATTGTCTTCGCTACCTCAAGATTTAAATTTGATAGGTTAAACCTTACTTCCTACCGTTAAACTCATTACATGTTTGAAATTATGGGTTCAAAAGAGTTAAATTTAGTACTCCCTCCGCCCCAATTTATGTGGCATCATTTTCTTTTTTGTTTGTCTTTTTGACATCTTTTCTTATTTGACAACTATTTAATGCATCATCTCTATTTTACCTTTGTTGGACCCATACATACTGTTAAAGCTACCGCCAACTTTTTTATAACTCAAATCTTTCTCTTTCTTACTTTTTTAAGGATAAGATTGAAACTTTACAAGGTCAACATCTATTTTTTTAAACTCCGTACCTGGTCAAATAGTGCCATATAAAATGGGACGGAGGGAGTAATTTTTAATGTCTCCTATATATATACTCTCCAATTAAACTCATTGATTATAAATTAACATCTGCCACTCACTCGGGTTCTCTCCACAATACCTCCTTTTCTTTTTACCTCTTAGGGGGAGGGCTGCGAACGCATGCTCCCTCTGCAAAAATGAGGCTCGACCACTTGGACTGACCTAGGCGAGCAACCCTCTATAGTGCGACGGTCACCAGCCTAGGCCACGGGTTTTCTTGATCGTCTTGACTCTAACCAAGTAGGTTTTCCACAATATATGCATGGGGTAACCAAACAATAAATCTCTGTATGATGCAACAACCAAAATAGGAGAACACTTTTGCCAGTAAATAATATAGCATTGCTGATTAGACACAAAATAGAAGAAAATAATTTACCAGATTAAATGATGTGCAAACATCACAGAAAACTCCGATTAATCTCGTTCTACAAGCCTATAACACAAGAAATATATCACTACAACAGTTTCACATTTATAACAGAAACAAAACCAGATACACTTCTTTTCTCCGAGGGTCTCGTGTCAAAATGCTCCATCCTATTGAAAATTCTCCGAGGGATGATGCAGGGCAAGCTGGGACATCGATAGAGTGAGGAAAACAACGGACTACAGACCAGATACACATATCCTTATCTTAACGAAGCATTACTCTATATTTTCATTTTCTTTTTCTGCAGAATACAAGCATTACTGCAAATTGAATACATTCCGATCAGTAGCTTGCAGACGAACACAATCAGATCATGACCCTCCTTGTTTTCCTCTACATGAAAGACTATAATTAAGAAAAACAACTTTCTAAGGCACGTTTTTTGCTATTTGCATTGGTTGGGCCGGAAATTCTCATTTGATAAGAGAGATCCTATCAACTTCTCCAACCTCTTTGCTCCTGCGCTAGGTTTGAGGACAGTAATATTACCAGCCACAGAGCAAGGATCTGTCCCATTCTCTCGACTTCCGATGCACCACCCACCAGGAACAATCATGTCTTTACCTCGAAATAAGAGTTCAGAATCAATTTTGTCAAGCACGGGATCATCCCTAGGGAACTTTCTTGCAAATGGAGCATTACTGCCGACCATCCTTTGCATGTCATCAAGTGTAAGGTAATGAGGGTGCTGCTTTGGAGGGTTATCCCATGATATAAAGTGAAGATCACTGTTCACTGTGGTGTTGCGGAACTCCTGAGCATTACAGAGGACCGTATGGAAATAGCCTTCTGGAGAGGAGATGAAATTTGCATAGTACATAAGAACAGTCCTAGGCAAGTTGTCCCATCCCCATACGCAGAAGTCAATGAAAGGGCGAGAAAGGGCCATCCAAGCAGACCCTGTAAATAAAACAAGAGCAATGTAATATTTCCAATATCAAGACGTTCACCGTATACTGCTTTTCAGCCCCCTCCAGAAAAGCTAGAAAAGGATACTTTTCCCTAAAGTAGTTCAGAAAGTCATTTCAAACTGAAATTCAAAATGCTACAAGTTTATACTGGGAGTAAAGAATGAGACTTCAAAGTTCTATGTAAAAATATCGTGATCCTTGAACCACGATATAGAAGCTAAATCTGATAAGAGATAAAATAGAGGTCGGACTTCAATTTTTTCTCCTTATCAGAAAAACAAAATAGAGAATGTATCAAGGCCCACATTTGTCAAAGTTGGCATTGTTCAACAGCATAAATATGTTAGTATCTGTCACCAAAACATTTGTACCAGCGAATACAATTTTTTGACTGAAACAGTCCATCAAGCTTTAGGAACAGAACTTGACTCCTATTAGCAAACAGAATGATGGAGTCAGGATGAGAATCATCTTCTCCCTGATTTCGTCAATGAAAGAGATGGGTGGCCATACTGTTGATAAGGGTCTCCAGCGATGCCTCCGAGAACAAACCTACTACTCAATAGAGTTTGGTCGGAGGAGACTTGAGATCTCAGGCAAGTGACACTTTACACAATGTAGTCAATGAATCCCGAACTACACTGCTTAGGAAGCTCTCACCATCTTCAGGCAAGTAATACTTTCGACGATGTAGTTAACTACATACACACAGAATTTCGGGAACCCTTACATCTACCCAATGACTAGTGCAGTCGCAGAGTTCAAATATATCGAAGACTTCATTCACAGTGGTCACACAGCTTCATAATCCATCAGTGTTCGTTGCAAGATATTCAAATCCTCCAATGCAGTTGTTATGGATTCCTTTAATCAGCATCAGCTGTCACACAGAGTTCAAATATATCGAAGACTGTTCAATACAAGGGGCCCCCTAAGGTAGTATGTCAGGTGAATTGGTTCGATAGGGAATGCTTCCAGATACACTAAAATCCCAACTATTACCTTGTGTCAGTAAGTTGTCTTCACCAATAAAATATAGCCACTTCGCCTCAGCAAATTTTGGAGCAAAGATGACCTCAAACGAACATCCTCCCTCCTACATCTAATCCCCTTTTCTTGAGCTTCATTTGTTATGAGACATCCTCTTTAACGGGCCTAATTACTTATATTCTGTACTAATGACTCATGACCTCTCACTGTTGATTTAACTAAAATATGTTGCAAAAAGCATAGCACAATTTTCTTTCCAAATTAACCGGTAAAGCAAACGCAACTTGTTCCATAGCATCTTGGCAAAGAAAAGGTCAAAGTTGAAGTGCATTGGGCATGCACTTAGAAAGAAATTGTTTATTAACCGACTTACTAAATCCTTTAAAATCTTATCCATTCACTAAAAAACAAATTCTTATCCCTGGTCATTCCCAATGTGATTTAACAACCGTACCTGCAAATTATAATTTGGGTTTTAAGGCGTATGACACCAGAGCCAAGCCCGGGCTAGTATAAGATGGCTGGATAGTCTAACATAGGCAACAAAGACACATAGGAGCAGGGGAAATAGTTCAATTTCTTGCTTTCTTGTTCACCTATTCAACTTCTCTATGTAACCAAGCAAACAATCCTGATCAATTCAGAGATCTTGAGATAGAGAGAAGAACTGCACGCTAGCTAGCTTACTCACATCACATATAAAGTTATAACATGCGTTAAACGAAAAAGTTCAAATCTTTGAACCTAAGCATGAAAATAATGCAAGCCTCACCAGTAAAAAGCTTAAAAGCTGTTGGCACGCTTCTTCTTTGTGTAATCCAGAAAACATCTGCTTTTTTAGTCATGTACAATCCCGGATCGATAATAATTGGCTTTGCTCTCTGAAACCTACAAGTGAAAGTCACAGAATTAGTCCTTCATTCTCAACCAAAATCAAGAAAAGCACTTCCTTTACAATCCAAAATATAACAACTTACTCTTTCCAGCCAATTTTACTTGTATGATCAATGAAGTTAAGATCCCGAGGCAAATACGAAAATGTATGAAGCAGATCTAATCAAACACCAAAAACAAAACAAATCAAAACATCCTCATTAAAACCCCATCAAATTACAATTGCCAGCTAGATCGGATACCACACTAAACAAAAAGTACTAAATTCACAATTTAAAAAGTGTTATACTTTACAATCTTGAGTAACAAGTGGATTCAAACACAGATCACAATCAAGGTGCACGCCAGCTGGCTCGGACACCACACTCAACAAAAAGTACTAAATTCACAATTTAAAAAGCGTTAAACTTTACAATCTTGAGTAACAAGTGGATAATCAAACACAGATCACAATCAAGGTGCACACAAGCTGTCTCGGACACCACAGTTATATACAAAAGAATACGAAAATGTATGAAGCAGATCTAATGAACACCAACAACAAACGATTCAAAATATCCTCATCAAAACCCCATCACAACTAAGGTGCGCGCTGGCTAGCTCAAACACCACAGTTATATACAAAAACTACAATAATTCACAATTAAAAAAAGTTTTAAACTTTACCATGAGTGACAAGTGGATAATCAAACACAAATCACAATTATGGTGCGCGCGAGCTGGCTCGAACACGACAATTACAAACTAAAACTACTAACTAACAAAACAAAAGGAAGTAACTTTACCATCTTGAGTAACAAGTGGATAATCAAACACAAATCACAATTAAGGTGCGCACGAGCTGGCTCGGACACCACAGTTATACAGAAAAAGTACTTAAATCACAAAAAAGGTGCGCGCGAGCTGGCTCGGACACCACAAAGTACTACTAATAAACAAAAACAAAAGTCAGAAACTTTACCATCTTGAGTAACAAGTGGATAATCAGAAGCACTAAGATTAATAAACCAATCCCAATGACCACCTTCTTTTAACAAAATAGCAGCAGCATGAAGAGTATTAGCAACCATAGTAGGACCTCTATAAGTAACAAGATTAGCTTTACTAATCATCCTAACATTCTTGAAACTTTGAAAAATTACACTTTGGTCCACAAACTTTTTCAGATCCAATCTTTCCTCAACACTAGACTCAGCATCAAGATGTACAACATATTGATTATTTGGATGATAAAGTGCTAAAAGGACTCTTTTTAACATATTTCCATCACCTTTAGAACCTGAAATTAAATATGCAAACTTAGGGGGTGGTGGAAAATTTGAAATTTGTAAAGGTTTAAGCTTTGATTCAACAAATACATTGGAACTTATTGTGTATGATGAATAGTAATGGTAAAATGGTAATAATGGTGTACCATCAGGTGATGTTAAAGTGGTTAAAAATAAAAGAAATAATGAAACAATTGAACCAATTGCTAATGGAAAGATCCATTTTTTTTCCATTGTTGTTGGATGTCTTAGGTGAAGATAATAGGTTCTAAGTTTCTTCATATTTTCTTGAAAAAAAAAATTGGGGTTTTTTTAAGGTGTTATTGGTGTAAAAGGGTCATTTTTTGAACTTGTTTTTGTTCAATAATTGTGTGTAATCTGTCAAAGGTGTAATCTTTTTGTGTGTATTTATGGAATTTGTTGTAACTAAAGAGGGGTGTAACAGTGGTGGTAGTGTAGTTAGGTGGGGGAAACTGGTGATAATTTAGGAGGCCGGCAGGTGCAGGAGGGTGTATGTTTGTACTTTGTAGTTATTGTTTATATGTTTTGAGATTTGAGGACAATGGTTAGGGATGAGTGTCTTTTTTAACTTATATTTAGTTTTATCATTTAAAGATACTCGATTAGTTCAGATTCGCATCACGTAAAATTTATTTTTAAAGGTTAAATATTTGGTCAAAAGTAAAGTTATGAGGATGGGATAGGTCTAATTTTCAATCGAGTTTAAGTTTACATATTACAGCAATGACAATATACTCAGTATGGTCTTACAAAATTACTGCTATTAAATTACTTAAAATTTAATTAGAATCGAGAATTTATAATAAACTGAACTTGACAATAACAACACCATATTCGGTGCATTGTCACAAGTGAGATTAAGAGCATGTTTGGGTGAGCTTATTATAAGTAGTTTATAAGCACATTGTTTTTTGAGTTACCAAAGTATATATGTGCTTATAAGCTAGTACTTTTAAGCTTACCCAAACCGGCTTTAAGTGGGGTTTTGAGAGGAATGTGATGGACGCAGACTTTACTTTACCTTTTATAAGGTAGAGAAGTTATTTTCGATACACCTTTGGATCAACATTATACTAAATTAAACTCGTAATTTGAAATATAAGATGGACAATATGTTATTATAAACTAATTTCATGATATGTAAAAAATATTTAACCAATAATAAGTACTCCACAAGGTAAATTCATTATTATAATTATTGGTTTTTGTTTGATTTTGCTTGTTTAGAGTGTCTATGGTCCAACAGCCCCCGTACCCAGAGGCGGACCTATGTGCTGAATTCGGGTGCACCGGCACCCGGTGATTTCGACAAAAATTTTATATATGTAGGTATAAATACTTCAAAAATTAGATATTTATAATACTTGGCACCCGGAGAAATTGGCATATTTACATTAAATTCAGTAGTGTCCCCGTCATACTCAAATTTTGGGTCCGCCTCTGCCCATTCCCGTGACAGGGGGAATCGTTTGATGACTTGTGACATGCTAGCTTCTTTGCGTAACATGGAAGGTCTCTTTTGCAACTTTTGTTGTATAGTTGGAAGTTGGAAATTTATCGAGCACTTTTGTTTTATTATATGTGGAATAGAGAATTGATTGTCCCAAATCCTGGTGCCTAATTTCGAGTCTATTATAGTTGGATTTTGTAAATCTTGTGGTTAAAACAACTGGATATGGTCAAAAGTAGGCTAATGTAATCCCAGTAGCATGGATTGTGTTAATCCCAGAGATGAGGTAGGTTCGTCTCTAGTTATTAATGGCAACCGTTAATGGCGGAGTCAGAATTTTATAAAAGTATGTTATGTCAATCTTTCGTTTAAGTCAAGGGACTCAATCATCATATTTAACATAAATGTCTAAAATCTTAATAAGCAAAATTTTCAACAAAAAAGAGGTATCATTTGAACCCCTTGTTTTCGAGTGGCTCCGCCTTACAAATTGTCATACCATATCTGTATAGTTTAAATTCGGACGTCGGATCTTAGGTTACAATTGAATTTGTATTTAGGGTTACAAGCAATTTGTTATATCAAGAAAACGTTTAGCAAAACTTGAAAGTAAAGAAGCAAAATTAGAACTAGAGAGGAACAAGAAAAATATTATTGCTTTGATAATCAGTCTATAATTTGATAGAGTTTTGACATATATTAGTAGATGTCCACCACAAAGGGGTTAATGGAGTATTTATAGTACTATTTCTCAACTGAAACGACCCTTTGCATTTATGAGGTCGCGTCTCACACGATTAGACATGGGAGGCGCACGATCTCGTTTACCACATTATCGTGGGCGGTTATGATCACGAACAGTTTTATCTGATCCCCTCGGTCACTTCATGCCTCTTCGCTCTCGAACGGTATCATACAAGTGTGCGTCTCCGAAGACCTTAATACAAAACCCTTCGTATGCAAACCTTCTGTAAGCAAACCTTCTGTACGACGACTAGTATCTCCAGACTGCACGGTCTCTTTCCCTGATTACCTTTTGTGGCTTCGTATCTTCTTGTTACGTGTTCGTGACAGATTCTCACTAATATAGTACCATATCTCAGTAAATTCAAACACACCTTGGTCTTACTAAATTTGTCTAGAAGTTGATTCTATTGCCAGTAAAGACTTCAACTATACTCATCATATTAAATGCACTGTAAAATAATACCTCAACGATAAACACCCACGAATAATCCACTATAACAATCAAGTCAATAATGCTCTCGGTCTCAAAAGCAAGGTAAGATGATAAAGCAATCGAGAATAGCAAAATAAATAAAGCTTCTTCATTCTCAAAATTTGAACACAAGATATTTTCTTGGTTTCCCACCAGGTGTCTGATACCTTTATTAGAGCCTCGACTAATTCGAATTCACGCTGTGTAAGGTCATTTTTGGGGAAAGCGCTCTCTACCAAAAAAATTTCATTCTCAAGACTCTAACCCGAGACCTCTAGTTAAGGGTGACGAGATCCTATACATCCCACCACAATTCTTGGCGGTGAGAGCCTTGGTAAAATATACTTGCGATATTTTTAGCGGGATAAAACGTATGAATATGAAAGCATCATCCAAAATTAATGTTTGGTCCCATGTAACATGTTCCTCTTTGTAACATTGCCATGTCCACTCTTTTGCTCTCTCCTTCCACTTACTCCCTTCAATCATCTCCATTTCCTCAACAACATTTATTCCTCGTACACTACAAAAAACACAACCAATTCCGCAACAACAACAACATACTCAGTGTTATCTCACAAGTCAGTTCGTCGACAAAAGATGTCTGGCGAAAAACGCCATATCGTAGGAAACTACATTCATCGTATTTGGACCATAGTGTTGACATGGATGAATTATTATTATCAATTGGACAAACAACTAATGAACATGAACTGTTTGCTTTAATGTCTAGGTATCAAGAAAGAAATTTATCAATGAGATTTATGGTCACGTTATTGTCACGTGAGTCTGATTGGCAAAGGACATTAGCTTTACTTGATTGGATCAATGAGATAGCACTTTATACACCGTCTGTGTTCGCGTACAACGTCGCCTTGCGCAATGTACTACGCGCGAAGCAGTGGAAACTTGCCTATGGACTGTTTGATGAAATGCGTCAAAGAAGTTTGTCGCCTGATCGGTATACTTATTCTACGTTGATTACGCATTTTGGGAAAGAAGGGTTGTTTGATGATGCTTTATCTTGGTTACAAAAGATGGAACAAGATCATGTTTCGGGTGATCTTGTTTTGTATAGTAATTTGATTGAGTTGTCGAGGAAGCTGTGTGATTATTCGAAGGCGATTTCGATTTTTTCGAGGTTGAAACGATCAGGGATTGTTCCTGATCTTGTTGCTTATAATACCATGATTAATGTGTTTGGAAAAGCTAAGCTTTTTCGTGAAGCAATGTTGTTGGTTAAAGAGATGAGGGCAGTTGGAGTTATGCCGGATACAGTTAGTTTCTCGACGCTCTTGACTATGTATGTTGAGAATCAAAAGTTTTTGGAAGCTCTGTCTGTGTTCTCGGAGATGAATGAGGTGAATTGTGCTCTTGATCTTACCACTTGTAATATTATGATTGATGTTTATGGACAGCTTGATATGGCTAAGGAGGCGGATAGGTTGTTTTGGAGTATGAGGAAAATGGGAATTGAACCGAATGTGGTTAGTTACAATACTCTTTTGAGGGTTTATGGTGAGGCTGAGCTTTTCGGAGAAGCTATACATTTGTTCAGGTTGATGCAGAGGAAAAGTATTGAACAGAATGTTGTAACTTACAATACGATGATTAAGATTTATGGAAAGACGCTGGAGCATGAGAAAGCTAACAATCTTATTCAAGAAATGCAAAATAGAGGAATCGAGCCCAATGCCATTACCTACTCGACCATCATATCTATATGGGGTAAAGTGGGAAAACTAGATCGAGCAGCTATTTTATTTCAGAAGCTGCGGAGTTCTGGAGTTGAAATTGATCAGGTTCTATATCAAACAATGATTGTAGCATACGAGAGAGCTGGTTTGGTTGCACATGCTAAACGTTTGTTGCATGAGTTGAAGCGGCCTGACAATATTCCTAGAGAAACTGCAATAATGATTCTTGCTAGAGCTGGCCGAATAGAGGAAGCTACATGGGCGTTCCGACAAGCTTTTGATGCTGGAGAGTTGAAGGATATTGCAGTTTTTGAATGCATGATAGATTTGTATTCAAGAAATAAGAAATATACTAATCTCATTGAGGTATTTGAGAAGATGAGGGAAGCAGGATATTTTCCGAACTCTAATGTGATCGCTCTAGTCCTTAATGCTTATGGGAAATCGCAAGAATTTGAAAAGGCAGACATGGTATATAAAGAGATGGAGGAAGAGGGATGTGTTTTCCCTGATGAAGTTCACTTTCAAATGTTAAGTCTTTATGGTGCTAGAAAGAATTTCGAGATGGTTGAGACACTGTATGAGAAGCTGGATTCTAATCCTAATGTTAACAAGAAAGAGTTGCATTTAGTTGTTGCTGGCATTTATGAAAAGGCAAACAGAGTGAACGATGCATCTCGAATTGTAAATCGGATGACTTATAGAGGAACTATGGGATCTTAACTTGTATGTTTGAAGTAAGTCTAAACTTTTATTTGCCTGGCATGATGCAATTGTAACTTTTGTGATTTCAGCTGTATATATTTTCAAATATGAAATTTGCCACATGATTGATTATGTTTGTAAATATGCTTTCAGATACCATTGTGACGGTGGGATTATACTGGGTATGTTGTTGTTGTATACCATTGTGACTGTTTAAAAATGGTCAGATCAGATAACAGTGCCATCACACAGTTTATGTTCTAATTGGACTCCAACTTATAGAGCAGCCTCTTTTAGTTTAATTTTCACTAATTTTGTTTGAATTTTTTCCTAAATCAGTTTCAGTAACCATAGTCATTGTTTAAATGTTAATGAAAAATCAGTCTTTGCAACCAAAGTAAAACTTTTGCTTCAATAAACTAATCAAATCAGTATAATTTATTGACCCTGCTTAGTTTAGAGTAAAATACTATGTTAATGTCATGTATATTAGTATAAAATTATGGATAAAATATATTTCTCCAAGAACACAAAGAAGAATCTCAAGGATATAACTGGTACAACAGGACACAGATTTTAAATGTACTATAGGAATTAAGGAAAAAGAAAGAAACATTAACAAAATATTGAATGAGTGAAAGTTTATTCATAGGTCCAAAATATTGAATCTTTCATGTATAGTAACAACTGCAACATCCATAAACAATAATTAATGGAAACAAGAAATAACTTCAAAAGATTACCTATCATCGACCAAATTATAGTTGATGAGGGTAAGACTCTCAAAATCTCGAGAGATTTCTTGTTGTTCTTGAATCCCAACATGATTGGAAGCTAGAAATCCTAATGAATTTTGATTATGTGCAACTTGATTCATTAATATGTCACAATCAAGATATCCTATTCCTTGATTGGATTCACCCGTAAACGTTTCACTAGCAGAAAGTCCTAAATTCAAATGCGAAGAAGGACAACAGTTGATAGAAGAAGAAGTGTCTAAATGGTCACGTTGTTCCCTATAGATAGCGAGTTGGGCATATACATACTGAAGTTCTTGCAACGCAAGCTGTAACTGTTGACGAAGATAAAAAATACACTCTACACAACCATATACAGGAAATTTCTCCCTCATATCAGCCTCAAAGATAACAGATTTCATAGCATCTGCTTTTTGATCATCACCATCCAATTTTTCGACTATTTTCATTATATTTCGTACCCCGAAAAGACGATGTGCATTTTGAAACTTTTTTGGTTCATCTGCTGGGAAATAAGAAGCTAACACACATTGTGAAGTGCACTTTCTTCTTTGGTACTTACAAGCAGCACAAGCTGGCTTGCTTTTTCCAGTTTTTAGTGTCATATTTCAAAGAAATACTATAATCTTCTTGATGAAAATGAAAGTGAAGGTGGTATCTAATTATATAATTTTGAATTAGTTGGGATTACATTAAGTAAGACCGAGTAAATATTTTTGAAATCCGATTATTAAGGGAGTTTGGTATTGTGAAATTTACACAGTAAATATAGGTGTCAAGCATACGTACATTTTGCACGGAGTTGTATACTGCACCATGCTATACTGCTAATGTCCAAACATTATAATTAACTTTAATAGGTAATTAAAGTGAGATTACAGATTATTTAATCATGATTAAGTTATAAATACATGTACGAAAACTATGTGAACGATACATTTCTTGCATTTTCTAGTTTAGTGTAAATATCATGTATGAATAAGTTTTTTATATTAAGTTTCGGGATTTCGATTTTTTTTTAAATCTTTTGTTAGTATGAAATAGTATGAACAGATTTGGCGAAAAAGACTCTTAAAGTATTTAACCAATTGAAAGAAAATGAAAGGAAAGCGTGTGAATTTGAGAGTTAGTTCTATGACTCTTATCCAATACATTTCTCTTCATGGAACTCTATGACCACTTAACATTCTAAATTCTTCTATTTCTTCAAATACTTAACTTTCTATATTTTCTTTGTTAAATATTTATCACGAAAAAGAGATAGAGAAAGAGATGCGATGCCAAAAAAGGAAGTCATTTTAGCTTCTGCCTTCTAGCTCACTTAGTGTATGTGTTAGAAAATTGGATTCGATCCACCCGTGTGGGTCAATTCGGATAAATATCCAATATATAATTATATAAACAAATACGGTAGATCTTGGGACGAATTGTATGTTGTTGGATTCTGTATAATCCTTCAGTATGTTAGGAGACGCAGATGTGGGTGTGACATCCTTCAAGCGGACGTGCACCGAAACGGTCCGGAAAGATGATAAATCATAAATCGGCTAAGATTGAATTGAACTGTCAAAGATATAAAAATAGAAAACCGTTTCAAAACGTGCTTAGTAGAGATAATAATAATAATATGAATATTCATTTTAAAACCTTAAGTGTGACTGTGTGAGATAGTTTTATGCCATTATAAATTATAATCCCTCTTTAGTAACGTAACAATTGTATCCCATAGTTGCACTTAAAATTCTTAATAATAGGCCAATATAAGCGAGTTTCGTATTATTTCTTTAATCTTACTATCAGATTGTTCATTTGTACCTTCTTTTGAATTTGATAAAATTTAAAAGTCTTGTTTCACACAATTTGGTTTAGTTTATTTTATTTTCGTCTTGGACCGCGTGGCTCCCAAGAGAAAAGACTATGAGCCTGTTTGGGGGCGTATAAGCAGCTTATTTTAAGTGGCTTATAAGTCAAAAAACCACTTTTTGAGTCCTAACTTTCAAAAAGTAGCTTTTAAGCTACTTATGACTTATAAGTCCAAAATTTTTTAAGTTACCAAATATATAGAACCCGTTTGGGTGAGCTTAAAAGTGATTTATAAGCTTATAAACTCATTAATATATGTTTGATAACTTAAAAATTTTTGGACTTAAAAGCCACTTTTTGAGAAGTTAAAAGTGGTTTTTAAGTCACTTTTTTTACTTATAAGCCACTTAAAATAAGCTGCTTATAAGCTCATCCAAACATGGTCATATTAATAGACTTATAAGCTTATAAGCCACTTTTAAGCTTACCCAAACGAGCTCTATGTTAACGAGCTGGTCGTGGCCAATGGCTAGTCGCTGACATTAATTCCGTATATTTCCGTAACGTTGATTTAGTCTTACAAAACTTTCAGCCAACTCAATAAACCTTTTAAAAAAAAAAAAATCTACAAGTAGTTCCAAATATTGTTTTTAATGAAATGTCAATTAGAGGATAACATGTAACGAACCCAAACCATCCAAATAATTGAAATTTCAAGTCAACACCTCCTAGTCGTCGATTTGAACTGGTTCAATATAGTAGTAGTAGTAATTTAGTATTTTCAATATTGGACATCAGATCCTTTAAATATAAAACTGACCTTTCTTTACAATACGGAAAAGTAAGACATTAATGGAGTTCTTCAATTGTGCTAAAGTTGTTAGGCTCAAAGGTCATCTAGGCAAGTACCTAGTAGCCGATGATGACGAACATAGTGTTCGTCAAAGTCGCAACGGCTCATCAAGAAAAGCACGTTGGACAGTTGAAATGGTCGTGGACAATCCTCACCTCATTCGTCTGAAAAGTTGTCACGACAAATACCTGTCGGCTTCTGACGATGCTTTCCTTCTTGGAATGACAGGCAAAAGAGTACTCCAAGCATTGCCAAATTATGTAACAGATGGTACAATAGATTGGGAGCCAATAAAAGAAGGATATCAAGTGAAGTTAAGGACAAGGGGTGGTAAATTCTTGAGAGCTAATGGTGCAACACCACCTTGGAGAAACTCTGTAACTCATGATTTACCAAATAGAACTGCAACTCAAGATTGGGTATTATGGGATGTGGATGTTGTTGATATATCTGCAGTTGTGGACAATGAATCTTTACAAAGTTATCCTTCATCTTTATCAAGCTTCTCTTCTTTTGGAGATAATGATTGTAATACAGATTATTCAAGCACTCCTCGATCTGTTTCGTTTAATCCAAGCTGCCCATCAATTGCATCTGATCGTTCTTCACATGCAAGTTCAAGACAGGTATGTCACTAAGATTGTAGATGTAGCAAATTTATAGTTTTAGTCAAATTTGGACGGGTCAAAACGAGCTAAATCGATAAAATGAGTTACAAGTCATCCATCCCAATGTACTTATTTTCATTTTGACTTTACATGTCTGAGTTTCGGTTGCATTTTGATCCGTCAAGGTTGCATTATTTCGAGTAGTTGATCCAATAGTTTGATGGGTCATTTCAAATTCATTCTGTCAAAGTCAAGTAAGCAAACGAGTCATAATTCAACCCGCCTAAACTTAGACAGTTCGAGTGGGATACTAAAAAGTGTGTTAGATTTTACTACGCGTATAAGAATCTTAGAAATTTTCCTCAAATTTGTTACTATATTTTTTCTTTGGCTAGTTAAGCTAATTTTCTTCAATTTGAATGTAGAATGGCATGGAATTTTTTGAAAGAGCAAAAGAAATTAGACTTCAAAGCCACCTTGGAAAATACTTAGTAGCAGATGAAGATGAACAAACAGTTAGACAAAGTCGAAATGGCTCATCACAAAGGGCACATTGGATTGTTGAACTAGTTGAAGGAAAAAGTCATGTAATTAGGCTAAAAAGTTGCTATGGATTGTATCTAACAGCAACTGATCAGTCATTTCTTTTAGGCATGACTGGTAAAAAAGTTCTTCAAACTATGTCAACAAAGACATTAATGGATGCATCAATTGAATGGGAACCTATAAAAGAAGGATTATATGTGAAGCTTAGAACAAATGAAGGGAAGTATTTGAGAGCTAATGGAGCAACACCACCTTGGAGAAATTCTATAACTCATGATGTTCCTAATAGAACAGCTACACAAGATTGGATTTTGTGGGGAGTTGATGTTGTGGATATTACTATTTTGGATAATGATCCAGTTTCCTCAAGTTGTTTATCGCCTGCTTCGAGCTTTAATTCTGTACTCGATGATTATATGGATTCTCCTGATACAGGATCACCAAGTGCCATAGCCTACCAGTATTCTCAGAAGTCCAAAAATGTCTCCATGAAACAGGTAAATACTCTTCTCCGGTATCCTCATTGGAGCCTGATTAATTTGGATTCACGCTGCGTAAAGCTCTTCCTGCCAAGAATTTTTCTATACTCAGAATTAGAACCCGAAACCTCTGGTTAAGGAAGAGTAGACTCATCCACTGCACCACATCATTTGGTGGTTCGTCAAGACCTATTAGCATTTCATATTTTGCTTCTTTTGTTTTCTAGTAAAACTATGGGGTCCAACACCCCACTAGGCCACGTACTGGTCAACAACCCAATTTGGTAAAGTCAACATGCTAGGTTGGAATATTTATTTTTGTCCTTCCCATTTGGTGATTAATTGACTAATTGAATAGTGGCAAAATACAAAAACATTCAAGTGGACGTGGCTGCGTCATAAGTCAATATCAAACATTCAAAAGAGTACCCCACAACATTTTTACATTACTTTTGCAATTAGACATATTGCAAAATGTTACTTCCTGTCTTATTTACTTTATGTGACAAGGTTCGGAGTACGAGTATCAAACTTGTTATCTTTGACCGCAAATTTAGACATAAACTTGTTACCTGATCATTGCAGTTGTATCATTCTTTTTTCTATCATTGTAGAGTTCTGGAATGGAATTCTTCAAGAAAGCCAAATCTGTTAGGCTAAAAAGCCCCCATGGCAAATACTTATTAGCTGATCCTGATCAAGAAACCGTGTTCCAAGATCGTACTGGAAGTTCAAATAGTGCAACATGGACAGTTGAATTCCCTGAAGGAATCAAAAATGTCATACGTTTAAAGAGTTGCTATGGAAAATATTTAACAGCTACAGATGAACATGTCCGTCTTGGTGTAACAGGTAGAAAAGTTGTTCAAAGTTTGCCAAGAAAATTGGATTCATCAGTTGAATGGGAACCAATGAAAGATGGATCACTTTTAAAGCTTAAAACAAGATATGAGAATTATTTGCGAGCAAATAGTGGATTACCACCTTGGCATCAAGATTGGATATTATGGGAAGTAGATATTATTGAAATACTGCCTGAATCAACAGAAAATATTACACAATCAGATTCACTAGACGATGATGATTTCAGTTCTTCGTTTCATCTTACATCCACCACCGCGTCTTCCAGGAGTGAGGTTAGTATAGTCTGTTCTTCAATCATAGTGCAAACACGAAAAATATACGAGTGATTCCAGTTACAACAACAATAGCAAAACGTATTCCAAACAGCTCAGGCATTCTCATGGAGTTAAGTGTTGATCTTTTCGCTATCACAACCATTTCTAACCAAAAGGGATTAGCAAATTCTGGGACATCTTAAGATGAAAGATTGTGGTTGATTTTCATTGCTCCTGAGACTAATTTTTTTCTTGAACCACTTGCACTTATCGCATCATTTAGCGACGGTTTCCGTTCATTTAAACAGTTGCCATAATTTTGATTCTTTTTTTCCCATGAACGATTGAATTCCATCAAGTTCATAGTTCCATTTGGAGTTTCCTCTTGTTCTTGTATGAAATCCAGAGCAAATTCTGTCTGATTTGAATTTATGTAATTTATTTTCTTCTTGGGATTGGATTGTGTATTATCTGTACATCTTTTTTCTTTTGCTAATAGGATACAAATAATCTTAGTAAGTATCCTGAAGCAAATTAGTATTATGTTGTCTTTGTAAGTTTTAGTTTGTTCAAAATATTGTGACAATTCTATTTGTTTTTTATTTTATTTTTTATTTGAAACGATGTTGAAACGGTGCTGAAACAACTTGAAACGGTACTGAAATAGTTTGACACAGAGCTGAAACAATATGATACAATAAAACATTGTAAAACAACTGTTGAAACAATATGATACAGTCCGAAACGACTTTGAAACAGTATGATACAATCTGAAACGACGTTGAAACAGTATGATACGGTCTGAGTCGACATTGACACAATCTGAAATAGTTGTAGAAACAGTCTGATACGGTCTAAAACGGGAGTTGATACAGTTTAAAACAGTATGATACAGTCTCAAACGGAGTTGATACAGTCTGAAATGGGACTTGATACAGTTTAAACCGGCTGATACAGTCTGAAAACAAAGGTGATACAGTCTGAAAACAGAGGTGATACAGTCTGAAAACAGAGGTGATACAGTCTAAAACGGGAGTTGATATAGTTTAAAACAGTCTAATACAGTCTGAAATGACATTGAAACACTATGATACAGTCTGAAACAGTTGAAACGGTGCAGAAAACAGTTAGATACGGTGATGGAGAAACAGTTGAAATGGTGCAGAAACAGTTGAAACGGTGCAGAAACAGTTAGATACGGTGCAGAAACAGTTAGATACGGTGCAAAAAATAATTGATACGGTGCAGAAATAGTGAGATTCAACGAGATACATTGAGGATGGATGAGGAAAGGTGAAATTGGGGAAATGAGAGGAGTAAAAGTGAATATAGGGGAAAATAGTGGGAGGAAAAGTAAAATAGGGGAAAATGGGAGGAGCAAAAGTAATAGTGAGGGAAATAGAAGGAAGAATGTAAGAGTTCGGTATGTTATGAGAAAATATTGTTATGTTTTGACTATGTTTGTAATTATCTTGTGTTTTCCTCTATATTGGTTAATTTTACTAAAATGTTGCTATGTTTGGTAATTAAGCTCTAAAACTTGTACTTTTATGTAAAAAATCCTATAATTTATCCTCCTATTTTAACAAAGTAACAATTGTATTCTATAGTTGTATTAAAATTCTTACTAGACAAATATAAGCGAGTTTCATATTATTTCTTAAACTTTATCAGCTTTTTCAAATTTGTACCTTTTTGTTGAAATTGACAAAATTTTAAAACTTTGTTTTACATAATTTGGTTTAAATTATCTTACTTAAGTCTTGGATGGCTAGTCGCTGACCTTAATTCCGTAACTTTGATTTGGTCTAACTAAATTTTCAGCCAATTTATTAGACTTATTTATCTATTATTTCCAAATATTAAGATTCTAATATTTCAAGTCAACACCTCCAAGTCGTCGTTATGAACTTGTTCAATTTTATTATTTTCAATATTCAATAGCATTGTCCTTTAAATATACAAACTGACATTTCTTTACAATAACGAAAAGTAAGAGACATTAATGGAGTTTTTCAATAGTGCTAAAGTTGTTAGGCTCAAAGGTCATCTAGGCAAGTACCTAGTAGCCGATGATGACGAACATAGTGTTCGTCAAAGCCGTAATGGTTCATCAAGAAAAGCACGTTGGACAGTTGAAATGGTCGTGGACAATCCTCACCTCATTCGTCTGAAAAGCTGTCACGACAAATACCTGTCGGCTTCTGACGATGCTTTCCTTCTTGGAATGACAGGCAAAAGAGTACTCCAAGCATTACCAAATCATGTAACAGATGGTACAATTGATTGGGAACCAATAAAAGAAGGATACCAAGTGAAGTTAAGGACAAGGGGTGGTAAATTCTTGAGAGCTAATGGTGCAACACCACCTTGGAGAAACTCTGTAACTCATGATTTACCAAATAGAACTGCAACTCAAGATTGGGTATTATGGGATGTGGATGTTGTTGATATATCTGCAGTTTTGGAGAGTGAATCTTTACAAAGTTATCCTTCATCTTTATCAAGCTTCTCTTCTTTTGGAGATAATGATTGTAATACAGATTATTCAAGCACTCCTCGATCTGTTTCGTTTAATCCAAGCTGCCCATCAATTGCATCTAATCGTTCTTCACATACAAGTTCAAGACAGGTATGTCACTAAGAATGTAGATGTAGCAAATTTATAGTTTTAGTCAAATTTGGACGGGTCAAAACGAGCTAAATCGATAAAATGAGTTACAAGTGTGAAAGCTAATGTAGCAAATTGATTTTACATGTCTGAGTTTGGGTTGCATTTTGATCCGTCAAGGTTACATTATTTCGACTAGTTGATCCAATAGTTTGATGGGTCATTTCAGATTCATTCTGTCATGTCAGGTAAACAAACGAGTCATAATTCAACCCGCCTAAACTTAGACAGTTCGAGTGGGATACTAAAAAGTGTGTTAGATTTTACTACGTGTATAAGAATCTTAGAAATTTTCCTCAAATTTGTTACTATATTTTTTCTTTGGCTAGTTAAGCTAATTTTCCATTTGATTTATGAATGTAGAATGGCATGGAATTTTTTGAAAGAGCAAAAGAAATTAGACTTCAAAGCCACCTTGGAAAATACTTAGTAGCAGATGAAGATGAACAAACAGTTAGACAAAGTCGAAATGGCTCATCACAAAGGGCACGTTGGATTGTTGAACTAGTTGAAGGAAAAAGTCATGTAATTAGGCTAAAAAGTTGCTATGGATTGTATCTAACAGCAACTGATCAGTCATTTCTTTTAGGCATGACTGGTAAAAAAGTTCTTCAAACTATGTCAACAAAGACATTAATGGATGCATCAATTGAATGGGAACCTATAAAAGAAGGACTATATGTGAAGCTTAGAACAAATGAAGGGAAATATTTGAGAGCTAATGGAGCAACACCACCTTGGAGAAATTCTATAACTCATGATGTTCCTAATAGAACAGCTACACAAGATTGGATTTTGTGGGGAGTTGATGTTGTGGATATTACTATTATGGATCCAGTTTCCTCAAGTTGTTTATCGCCTGCTTCGAGTTTTAATTCTGTACTCGATGATTATATGGATTCTCCTGATACAGGATCACCAAGTGCCATAGCCTACCAGTATTCTCAGAAGTCCAAAAATGTCTCCATGAAACAGGTAAATACTCTTCTCCGGTATCCTCATTGGAGCCTGATTAATTTGGATTCACGCTGCGTAAAGCTCTTCCTGCCAAGAATTTTTCTATACTCAGAATTAGAACCCGAAATCTCTGGTTAAGGAAGAGTAGACTCATCCACTGCACCACATCATTTGGTGGTTCGTCAAGACCTATTAGCATTTCATATTTTGCTTCTTTTGTTTTCTTGTAAAACTATGGGGTCCAACACCCCACTAGGCCACGTACTGGTCAACAACCCAATTTGGTAAAGTCAACATGCTAGGTTGGAATATTTAATTTTGTCCTTTCCATATGGTGATTAATTGACTAATTGAATAGTGGCAAAATACAAAAACATTCAAGTGGACGTGGCTGCGTCATAAGTCAATATCAAACATTCAAAAGAGTACCCACAACATTTTTACATTACTTTTGCAATTAGACATATTGCAAAATGTTACTTCCTGTCTTATTTACTTTATGTGACAAGGTTCGGAGTACGAGTATCAAACTTGTATCTTTGACTGCAAATTTAGACATAAACTTGTTATCTGATCATTGCAATTGTATCATTCTTTTTTCTATCATTGCAGAGTTCTGGAATGGAATTCTTCAAGAAAGCCAAATCTGTTAGGCTAAAAAGCCACCATGACAAATTCTTAATAGCTGATGCTGATCAAGAAACCGTGTACCAAGATCGTACTGGAAGTTCAAATAGTGCAACATGGACAGTTGAATTCCCTGAAGGAATCGAAAATGTCATACGTTTAAAGAGTTGCTATGGAAAATATTTAACAGCTACAGATGAACATGTCCGTCTTGGTGTAACAGGTAGAAAAGTTGTTCAAAGTTTGCCAAGAAAATTGGATTCATCAGTTGAATGGGAACCAATGAAAGATGGATCACTTTTAAAGCTTAAAACAAGATATGGCAATTATTTGCGAGCAAATAGTGGATTACCACCTTGGCGAAACTCAATTACACATGATATACCTCATAGACATCAAGATTGGATATTATGGGAAGTTGATATTGTTGAAATACTGCCTGAATCAACAGAAAACATTACGCGATCAGATTCACTAGACGATGATGATTTCAGTTCTTCGTTTCATCTTACATCCACCACCGCGTCTTCCAGGAGTGAGGTTAGTATAGTCTGTTCTTCAATCATAGTGCAAACACGAAAAATATACGAGTGATAACAATAACTGATTTTAGCTATTGAACTTGCAGTCCATTGATAATGCATTTGATTCTCCCACGGTGAGGAGTCAAGGCCGGTTAATCTACTACCATGTAGCAGATGAAAATGGAAATGCAAATGATGCAGTGGAAGGGCCTTGTTTTCACTTCAAAGGACATGGGGTTGAGGAACTGACTCAAAAGTTGGAGGAAGTAACAGGGCTGGAGAATATTACTGTCTGTTCGCGCAACAAATTCAATGGCAATCTATATCCTCTCCGGCTAGCATTGCCTCCAAACAACGCGACTATGCATGTTGTAGTAGTGCCTGTATCATCCAAAAGTTAGTATATTTGAGCATCTCCTTGAGAAACTGTATATTTTCCTTTTTCTGATCATGTACATTTTGTTTTTTGGCTGCTATTTTCACGGCTTGCAGTTGCAATGTTACTTGATTCTTTTCATACATGAGCACTAGCCTGTATTATAATATCAGATGGTCTGTCTTGGTTATGTAATGCTGCTAGCAATATGAAATACTACACCTGGCTGAGCAGGAAAACAAGAATAAGAACTACCCCTCAATCCAAATAAGTTGAGATCGACTATATGAATCTCAATAACTATGCGCTCCATTTAAACTGATCTTTTATGTTTTCCCTCCCAAGAGCTGCGATTAGGCATTGCATCTTTTTGTAGTAGCCTTCTATGGAATTTTTGCCAAGGTGATACTACAATCAGCTAGTATCTCTGCAACTTCGGGATGGAGATGGATGCATTTGTATAAAATAATCGGTTAAAACATTTAATAGATTAATTTAGTAAACTACCTTGTATTTTTTTAATACGCGAACAGACCTAAAGAGACAACTATAATGGGGCGGAGGGAATACTTGCCAAAAGTTGAAAAAGCAACACTATTTTAAATAAAAAGTAAGTATGATTTAGAGTCCATTTGAGTAAGCTTAAAAGTAGTTTAAAAGAACATATGCGCTTATAAGCCTATTCATGAGTGCAAACAATGATGGGCTTATAAGCACATAATAAGCCAAAAGTGAGAGTTAGAAAATTTCAACTTCTCAAAAATGACTAATAAGTTGCTTTCGGCTTAAAGCTACACATAATAAGCTAATCCAAACTGGCTCTTAAGAGTCTTACATATTGTTTGATAAAATTTACACTGTTTAAATTTAAGGTTACATTACAATTAAACACGACTTATTCGAAATAGATACGTTTCAATTATTGATATTTTAACTTTAAATTGATATAGAAAATGAGACTCAAGTAGGCAAGATAAACACTCACGACTCGAGACATTTGGTTAAGGTGAGTACTGCAACTATTTCACCACAAGGCCCCACCCCTTAGTGGTACTTATAAATACCAATGACAGCCAATTATGAACATTTCCCTCCTAAACAATGCCCACTTATGAGCTATCTAACCAACAACAGTTTCCAACTATGGAAATGGTGCATGTCACTAGCAGAAAAATGCACCAACATGCACCACCTCAAAGCCACACAATCCGTTTACACGACCCTCGGGCTTCTTCGCAACACATACGCAATAAGCAAACTCCTCGAATTTGCCGCCCTATCAAATTCAAGCAACCTTTCTTACGCCTCACGTATCTTTTCACAAATCCCAACACCCAATACATTCCTTTACAACATTCTCATTAGAGCCTATTCTAGTACCCCACAACCACAAATGTCCCTTTATTACTTCAATGCCATGTTAAAAATCACTGACGTGGCAGCTCCTGATAGGTTTACATTTCCATTTGTATTAATTGCTTGTGCTAATGGGAAGTTAAAATTAGAGGGTAAACAAATACATAGTTGGGTAATTAAGAATTCATATAATGTATCAGATGCACATGTACAAACTGCATTGATAAGGGTTTATGTGAATTGTGAATTATTAGACGATGCACGTAAGGTGTTCGATGAAATTACGAGCGTTGATGTTGTACAATGTAATGTTATTATGAGTGGATATGTTCAATGTGGTCTAGCAAAAGAGGCATTGAGTGTTTTTAAAGTTATGTTGGATCGTGGAGTTAGTATGGATGAGTATTGTGTGACTACAGCGCTCGGGGCGTGTGCGAATTTAGGTGCTCTTGATCAAGGGAAATGGATTCATGAGCATGTTATGAAGAGCGAGTGGGTTGAATCGGATGTTTTCATTGGTTCGGCTCTTGTTGATATGTATGCTAAGTGTGGGTGTATTGATTTGGCTGTTGAGGTGTTTTATAGCATGCCTAAAAGGAATAAGCATTCTTGGGCTGCGATGATTAGAGGGTTCGCAGTCCATGGTCGTCCTGAGAAAGCTTTAAGTTGTTTGGAGAGGATGCAAGTGGTTGATGGAGTTAAGCCTGATGGTATTGTTGTTCTTGCTGTTTTAGCAGCGTGTGCGCATGCAGGGTTTGTTAAAGAAGGACAAATTTTGTTGGATAAGATGGAATCTTTGTATGGTGTTGTGCCAGAGCATGAGCACTTCAGTTGTGTCGTAGACTTGCTATGCAGGGCGGGGAAATTGGATGATGCACTTGAGCTTATTAGAAAGATGCCCATGAAACCACGAGCCTCAGTTTGGGGTGCATTTTTGAGTGGTTGTCGAAATCACAATAACGTGGATCTTGCAGAACTTGCTGTTAAAGAGATTTTGTTGGTAGAAGATGGAAATGAAGCTGAAGAAGATTCTGCTTATGTTCAGTTATCAAATATATATTTGGCAGCTCGACAATGTGATGATGCACGTCGAATTAGGAGGATGATTGGAGACAGAGGGCTCAAAAAGATACCTGGGTACAGCGCAATTGAGATAGATGGGATGGTTAATGAATTTGTATCCGGAGATGTGTCCCATCCATGTCTAGCTGACATACATGAGTTGCTAGACTTAATATATCTAGATCCCAATTTCAGCAACCTAATATAGCATGAGCGAGTTTACTTGTGTGCCACAACGCATAATGGGACAGCATATTTTGGAGATCAATTGGCCTGCAACCAAGTTTCTAAATGGAAGCAGACGTGTAGACTGGAGTACCCGTTCAAGCTAAACTTGCCATGTGTTTGTACCTTCAGCACCATGAGATCCAGGTCTAGCCCCATGTGTTTCTCAAATTATTTGAGCAAAGGCATGAGTCTGACTAAGATGAGTGTTTAAATGGTATAGCATGGTTAGTGAGGATTCATGTAGCTACCCCAACTTGTTTGGGACTAAGGCGTACTTGTTGTTAAGGCATGAATCTGACTGGATACTTCTGTTATCATCATATCCTCAAATTCCATTCGACATTCCTCTTTTATGGTTGAAACGTCACTGCATGCCGGATGAGTCGATGATGTGCTCTAACTTCCTCAGTTCTATCAACTCTAGTCTCTGCCAATCGACGCAGCCTAGCATCATCCTTTCTTGCAATGACTCTAGAAAAGGCTTTCTCAAGTTCTAGTTCCTCATGGCTTTCTGCCATTCAGGAGCTTTACCAGGCCGATATCTTTTCACTTCTGTTTTGCCCCTGTTGTAGTATCATTTACACCAGCTGTTGCAGACATTTTTACAAGAGACAGAAGTCTACTGCTCTGACTCTTGACAATAAACACTATGCTTCAAGTATACGCCCACAAATTCGCAGACATGTAATCCTTGATGCAAACAAAATACTGACTTCAAGACTTGAAAGAGATGATGAAATTCCTGTTGGGTACGAAGATTGACGTTACGAATAGGCCTCTTCACCTGCTGTATTTATAGCAGGTAACTTCCACGTCAACCTTTTCAGTTGTTTTCCATGCTATTATTGATGGAAAGGCCCACACTGACATTGGAAAGAATGGAACTTGGGGCAAGTGTACGAGTATGGATAGTTATAAACTTCTTATGGAATTTGTACTGCACTAATCAATCCACCATATTTCTCAACACCAAATTTCATTATACTAGCCTCACTAATTACTTATCGAGATGAAAAAGTTGATGTAGATTGAGGAATTGTTGCTTCTCTCTTAATGAATTGTGCAGTTAGCATGACAGGATAAGGCACCATGGACGTTCTAACTTTCATTTTACATCTCTTTATGAAATTTATTAGTTTGATGGTTCTTTCCACGGTTGAAGGTGTCAACTTGTTCCCTATTCCTTGATTCCTTATGCACCATTCGACCTTTTCCTTTATGTACCTAGACTAGAAGGATCCATATTAGCTAGCTTCATTTTACTACCAAGTGTCAACATTGTCTGATTACTTTCAAGCAGATATATGCAAACGCAAAGACGAGCAGGATCAATCTGCATATCTACGTTGCTGGAGAGGTTATCTACTCCACTTCTCTTGCTTCAGGTGCAGATGTAGGACCTGATATTAAATGATGGGTAAGCTCGTGTTGTTTTATTTTTCAAAATCTTGTAGGTGCTGAATGTTGATGGTATTGCTAGAGGGATCAGTTTCAGGTAATGTAAGCATAATCCATTTCCAGAATGTAGAATGTAAAAGTCCATCATTGGTTGCTTTACCATTGATATTCACATAATCCACCAACCTAGCTCCAGTATTAACAACATATTGCTGCAAAATACATTTGTGAACAGTTTGGTTCAGTTGTTGAAAAAGAAAAATACAATTTGCTTCTGTCAAAACATTACCTTAATCATGCTAACTCTTTGGTGCATTTAGTTGTTACGTTGCAGGTGGTTTAAATAAGTTTCCAATATCAGCCGAAAATACAGTTAAAGTTTCCTATCTCTTTAAACTACTTTCTCACTCTCTTCAGAGTATCGGGAACCTAAGTTGCTCGGACATGGGGTGCAGGTGTCCAACACGAGTGCAGATCTAGAGGTCGGATCCGTCGTGATTTAAATTTTAAGATTTGGGTATATGGATCCTAGTGCAGATAAGGGTGCGGGAATTCGGCTAAAAATAATTCAAAATAGATAATCATAATCTGATCTACACTTTTTGTTGGCCTCAAGAAACCTTCCCCTTTTGAATTCTGGTTGAGGTAATGTAGGAAGACATTATTTGAGAGGTAAAGCCTTCAAATTTATCATTGCTCTGGTTATGATTTGAGGAATCAACTTGTATCTTGTCTCAAATTTTTTCGTCACTCGTGGTCAAAGTACCCAAAAGTGTTTGACCATATCCGGTAGGAATCCTACACCCACACCCTTACTAGTGTCATGTCGACACGGTTGCGGCACCAAAAGTACCATGTTCGAGCAACCTAGACGGGAACCAATATTGATAACCTAGCTGGAGATGCTAGATGATTAAAGACATTGGTCAATGGTATGTTCAAGGATACAGAAATGTCGAATCAAATTCACTGAAAAAAAAAAACCGACTTGTACTCCAGAAGAAAAATCGAATTAAATCGACATATAAACATTTATTTTTTAAGGATACATATATAGTTTTTTCGTTAAAAGTTAGTCTAGACGTATCGATGATCCTTACTTACATGCTACTCCTATCAAATATGACTATTATACAAAATCCATTTTTGCTTGTTTAGATGGTTTGATTATGACGTGTGTGGTTACTTTCAGAGTCATTCTCTTTTTATTCTCTTCCCTTTCCTGGCCTTAAATTAGAAAATAGAACAATTTTGCTGTTCGTTAAATTTAAGCATATTTAAGTAATTGGATTTTCGTGGTAGGTATTCTATAAAAAATTTCTTTCTTTGGTATGTTTTTCTCTTTATATATTATGACATTATTCTTTGGTCGGTGCTGTAACTCACAACCATAAGTAATGAAACAAAATTAAAGTCTAAATTAGACTTGCTCTAGATTTGATGGGATAGTCAAACTCATACTTCGAGTATCTTTTTCTTTTTACTGTTTTGCTTTTGACTTTTAACTGAGAAATCATTTGCCTACATCATTTCAAAATGCATCAAGTACATTATACTTGGACAACATGTTTTAATGGGTACTTATATCGAACCAATAAATATATATGTGTGTATTCGTTCCTATCCAAAATAAGTGATCATTTTGTATTTTACACATTTTTTAAGAAAATTGAGAAAGTATAATAATTTAGGATGATTTTACTATATTAGCCTTTACCTTTTTTTACACTATTTAAACAGGTAATTTGAACAACAAACGAAGCAATGATATATTGAAAAAGAGACATTATTTTCTTCTTATTTTTCTAAATAGCTTATTTTGAATCAAGAAAGAATAGTTAAATGACCACTTATTTTGGACCGATGAGAGTACTTCTTGTGTACATGTTTATCAGATTAAATGGCATTTATGATTACTGTTGTTATTGACTAATTAAATTAGATTGTTTAATTTGACGTAGTGACCGATTATACGTAAATATTAATAAGAATGTTCCATCGAAATCAAAGCCAATTCATGCCTCGTCTCTCCAGAGACGGATCTTCCCCCTTGTGTGCGGTTCCCAGGAACTCATACTCATTCCATAAAATTAGATATATTATGTATATATTTTTATAAAATATGTCTAATATGGTATTTGGGAATCCATACTATAAAAATTTAAATGACTTGGTCAACGAGTGGTTCACTTACACATAAGAGTAGCGATCAATTCTCATTTAAATGTCCCGAAATATTTTTTTCTTAATATATCATTATATAAAATAATAATTAACCTATATAAACAATAAATTTTTCGACGAAGATTGTTGGCCACTTACGGATACTATAACTCCGCTCTAAATAGTGGTGAATCCATGCTCGTAAAATCTTAGATCCACCTCTGCAGTCTCTATAGTGGAGAGCCTGACCAATGTTATATGCTGTAACATTAGCTTCCTAAGAATTAAGAACATTATGATAAAAAATCTTTAACAAATAGTGGTCCCGGATAATCACACCATGTTATATATCCTATTTTCCATTGACCACTGATGACTTTGTACCATCAAATAGAATAATATAGTAGTAGTAGTAGTAATAGTAATAAAAAGGACCACAGAATTTAACTTTTCTATTACAACACATTCGAAGAATCAAAATGAATATACTATACTAAAATGAGGATGTCCTATGACACAATTGATTGTAATCTTAACCTATGTTTATGATAATTATTATACCTAATCCTGATTGCCATGCGCATTGTCTTATCGACTATGGAAGATATTAGTAGATAACCATCTATATTTGGAGGGCCCTATTAAAAAGTTTCCATCACTTTCAAAATCGAACCATCATAGTTTGTTAGTAACCCTACAATAATAGAGTAGGGTTGTATGGCCCTTCGTTGTCTCTATGGTCTCTTGTGGAAATTATGATTTATGTCTCTGTATTGCTTGGATAATTTACAACACAATATCGAATGAGTTGATTGCCTCTATGGTTACTCAATTTTGGGTAATAGGCTATCATGGTCACTTATCTTTGTTTTGTCTTTCTATGATCACTCAACTTTATCCAATTAACTCTCATTGTCATCCAACACAGAACACTACAAACTTCCGTTAAGTATATGCTGATGTGACAACTTTATTTTTTATGCAAATTATAGAAAATGAAAAAAACTAAACCAACCCACTTTAGACCCCACCCAGTCCCAAACCGACCCAAGAATTGAATTTAGCAGAACTTCCTTAGTGCAAAAACAACTTGTTTTTCTTTTTTCTGTTTCTTTTATCTTTTCCATATTTCATCCTACAAGTTATATGTTACATTTATCATACCATTACGAAGTGAAAGGAATAAAATAAAGCATCAAACAAAAAGGGAGCATATAATGAAGACATCAAACCATTGTAAAATTATTTAAATTCTTCAACAGAAAATATAACTATTTTAACTATATAATTAACTTATTTACAACATATTCTATCAAACTATTGTCTATGGCTTCTTTCTTCCAAGAGAGTATAACCATTTTAACCAGCAAAATGATATATTATAGTCAGTTTATTTAACATCAACTTGAAGCTATTATCATATCTGCTAAATTGATATCAATATCAACTATCAAAAACCTGTATATAAATAAAAGCAGTACTACTTAAACAAATATATCTTTATAGTTAATTAAAAATCTATGCCAGTTAAATAAAATTCATGCTTATAAAATGCATGAATGCAGCTAACTCGTCAAGGTCAGATGACCAAGTTTAACTTGGATTGGAGCTGAGTGGGGTCTAAAGTGAGTTGGTCCTAAATGATTTTAGTTTTTTTATATTTTATGTAATTTGCATAAAAAAAATTAGTTGACACGTCAACATATACTTAACGAAAGTTTGTAGAGTTTTGTGTTGGATGACCATGAGAGTTAACTGGGTAAAGTTGAGTGACCATAAAAAGACAAATCAAAGATAAGTGACCATAGTAGCCTATTACTCAAAGTTGAGTGACTATAGAAAAATAAAATAAAGATAAGTGACCATGATAGCCTATTATCTAAAGTTGAGTGACCGTACATGCAATCAACTCTAATAATGCACACATCTTTGCTAGTTTAACATTTGAAAACTCATGAATTATAAGATACCCCAAGTCTCTAACTTTATTTGAAAAGAAAAAAGGATATCCCAAAGTACAATACTAGTACATTATTAGAAAATGAAAAGTGAAAAATGATACCCAAAGTTCAAAACACATCACGCTTACATCACGTGTCTAAATATGCATATTGACAAAAAAAACAAATTGACATTAGCCTCGAATTGGGTACCTTTCCTTTTTAAAATCGAATTATTATAGACAAAAAAACACTAAACTTTATAACAAATTGTGACAGGGATAAAGTTTAAAGTAGCCTTAAAGATTAGTATATCTTATTACCCTTTCCACGTCCCCTTTCCAGTTTCCTTTTGTCTTTCACTTTTTCTAATGTATATTCCAGAATCCAAAATTAGCCACCCTCTTGTCAGCTCGGGACGGCGGAATCAGAATTTTCACTAAGGGGTATTAAAATTTAAATAATTAAATTCTATGCACATATCATTTTTTTTAAAACAAATTTGTATCTAGAATACACTACAATTACTAATCTAGACTCACGATGTGCTCTACAGCGGTTCCTACATTTTTTAACTTAAACTTCTAAGTTAAAGGTAGGAAGACTCCATTTATCCCACCATCCCTCGATGATGGATTCGAGGGCGGAGTTTGAGTGATATTACCAGTTTTGGCCGAACGTTGTACGGTCTAAATCTTGTATACAAATTACAAATTTAGAATCTAATAACTTAAACTTTAAATTCTAACTCTGTCTCGGACGAACTCATAATTTTTTTATATAACAAAAAGGGTCCACAAAAGAAAAAAAAAATATCAGAGTCACCTCACCATAAATAGCAATAATAATATCTTTTCTATTGGTGGCGGTCTCAAGTTGCTCTGTTTCTCGTGACTCTCCATGTGTTTGTAACTTATAAGCTTAGCAACATTTGCATATTCTTCGGGATTCTTGAATCTCTGGCAACTCTGTAAATATCTCTTTTACTTCTTTCATACTCTTTTTTTGAAAAATATTTTTTTTTATCATTTTCTACTGCATTATGTATGCATACACGTGTATTTTTATATAAATTTATGCTGCGTGAACAATAACTAGAACAGGTAAAATATATATGCATACTACGAGTATACGAGTATATTCTGCGCATACCGATTATGACGGCTATTTATGTAAAGTTTCATTTTTTTTATCTGTTTTTTAAGCAGTGTTTGTTTTCTTGAAACTTTAGTTAGAAGAAAAGATAGGCGTACTGCTTTGTGCACCGAATCTGACGTTCTGTTTTTAGCAAGTGAAAAAGAGAAAATGAGAAGTGGGGTTGAGAAAAGTTCAAAACTTTCAAAGAAAGAGAAGAAAAAGATGGAGAAAGAGAAGAAGGAAAAGGGTAGTGTTGGAAATGCAAAGAAGATAAAGATTGGTGTTTGTGTAATGGAAAAGAAGGTGAAATGCGGCTCCGAGGTTCTGTTCTTTTGTTTTCACTTTGCAAATTGCAAGAACCATGCACCAAAAACCACTATACTATATTCTTTATATTAGCTTAGTAGCATGTATTAATTCTTATTTTTTACTTGTTAGGTGTTTTCAGCACCAATGGGACAGATTCTTGAAAGGCTTCAAGCATTTGGTGAATTTGAGGTATTAATTTTCTTTAGGTCGTAGTTTCTAGGAGTTCAGAATATATTTTAGACATGTTAGAACTTTCACCGTAGGTCCCTATGCTTCTAGCAGTGTTTTAGCCTTTCAGTGATTTATTGGTTATAACATAGAGTGCAGAGGTGTCCAGGCCTGCTTGTGTGTACCTCGACTAATTCCACAATTCCACAATTCCACGAGGTACCTGTTACTTCTCATTAGATGTTGGATAACTCTATACACACACTAAGGCTTGAACGGATGAGAAGTAATCGCCTAGTGTTATTGCCCGCTGGTATTTGGACTTGAGAGCTCATGGTGCTAAACCCACTTCATTCTTGGGTGCAGAACTTCTAGTATTTTTTATTTGTATTTGTATAATATCGGCATGTTATGAGTCTAAATGGAGTAACATCATCCCTAAGATTACTATAGCCGACCCCAACTTGTTTGGGATTAAAGCGTAGTTGGTGTTGTTATTGTTCTAGTTGTAGTGTCTTCTAACAAGACTCAACATCTTTCCATTTATTTGTAATATTGGGTATCATATAATGTATGCTTTTTCTTTTTGGAATATTCTACTAAAAGTGTGCTGATACTCCACTGATCAACTAGTGAAATGACTTTGCAGAGTGTACTTTCTAGTTTGTTGTTAGTAGTGTATTATCTTTCTGAAAAGGTCTTTATACTTGCAGGTTCTGTACTTTGGGGACAAAGTTATTCTTGAGGATCCAATTGATAGGTATCAATCCTGGAAACAACACTGACATCCATTTGCTACTTTTCTAGAATCTTTCTCTTTCTTTGACTGAGTTTTACATCTTTTTCATGGAGAAAAATGTGTCTGTTATAAGCTATTGTTGTTAACTTACAAATCCTGTTAACCTTAAGTTTTCAATGTTTCGTCTTCTTTTTGCACTATATACACTCGGCGACTGCACCATTTTAATTTGGTGTACTATTGTCATGGTTTCAGCTGGCCCATATGTGATTGCCTGATTGCCTTCTACTCTAGTGGATATCCTTTGGAGAAGGCTGAAGCATATGCTTCATTGAGAAGGTAAGGTTCATCCATCCTTTTCCCTATGTGGTCTCATGTTCAGACATGCTCGCTGTTGCATTCTGTGCCCATTGAATAACTGCTAGTACCAGGGATTGTAGTAGTCCTGGAAATTTTATTTGCTTGTAGGAAAGAACTTTTTATATTTGAAGTTTTTTTTTTCAACACTTGCTACATTGGTGCTGTGGTTTCTCTGATTACTAACTGTCCAGCCCATGTCTATAGCTGTACAAAATCACAAGACTTGTCTTGTGAATATGTAATTCTGATACTGTAAGTTGTGAAGCTCCCACGTAAAATATCTTTCTTGATTTAAGACAGGGAGATGAGAGTTTGGCATCTTAAGAAAAAAGGTTCTCTTATTTTTCCCCTGTAAATGTTGTAGAGAAATATCTAATAGAATTGTATAAACTTTGGCATCACAGTAAATATCTTATTATTCTATATTGACTCCTGTCTTAGGCCTTTCCTTGTGAATGAATTGGAACCACAACACCTTCTTCATGATCGGAGGAAAGTATATGAGGTATGTTTAAGATTTTTTCCGTTATTTTTTTCGTTCAGGGAGGCAGAAAAAGCTTATGAGTTTGTATATTATAAGGGCTCTTTAAAAATTAGCAATTTTTTATTCAAGCTTCACTCTTTTATATTTGTTTATTGGTTATTTCAGTGGTTTTTGTAATCGCATAGGTCAGATGCCATAGTTTCCCATTGCGGCAGTCTTTCTGTTTTCTTAATGCTGAGAGTTGTACTTCCACCGTCTTAGAATATATATTATTAGGTCGTAAGATTGTTTGAGTAGTACACCCTTTTTTGGATTTAACTGTTATTTTGGTTTTTTCGCTCTCCCATGTGACTGAAGATGATATTGGTTTTTGCCTTGCTCATCGAATGTTTACTATACTTTTATAGTGGCCTGTCAAATAAATATATTATAGTCCCAAATCAATAGATAATTGACTTCATTGGAATAGTGCAGTGGTGGGTTAGGATATGAAATAACTTTGATAATTTTCTCAGCTGATAGATTATCTGCTATCAACTTCCTCAACAAGTCCCTGGTTAAAGAGAGTGCTTTACTATAAGTACTTTTGATATACTCAGCCAAAATTAAATACCTGAAAGTTGTGCTCGGCACATCTATCCTTATTGTGCTCCTAACCTATGTTTATGGATGTTGTGCACAAGGCATTTTGTTTCTATGTGCAAGTGACCTTTTAGTTGATCTATGAATGTTTTTTTTTTTTTTTTTTTTTTTGATAAGGTAAAATTTTATTAAGAATGGTACCAAGATGGTACATAAGAAGTACAAAAAAAGATAGCATCAACTGGAGCTATCAGTTACGTCTTTCTAACAAATCGATGAAATCCATATACTGATCTATATTCTCCAACATGCAACCTTTACACCAAAAAAATATATTATGAATACTGATCTATGAATGTTCTTCAGCAGTAAATGGTTAAGAGTAGGACTCGTTCCTTGTCAGTCCAATAGTATCAGAGATCTGATTACTCCCCATCTGTTAAAATCTGTAGAGATAAAAATAAGAATGAGAATTTGATACCATGTATTGCTGAATTGATTTCGCTTTCATGATGTGTTTAGTTTGTTTCTAATTCTATGGTTGTTTATTGAATCAAGCTTCCTCATCTAGATATGCAAAAAGAATTTAAAGAAATGCACTGTCTCCAAATAGAAGTGAATGAGCATGTTGATTTTGTTAAAAAAGGTTATACTATCATATCTGCCAGAATCTTCTGTAAGAGTATCTATTTAATCATTGAACTACCGCAATATCAAAATATGAAATCAGAAGGATCATTAAGCTTTCTTGCTTCAAGTCACAGCTGTGTTTCTCAACCTTTGAAAATGCTGTGGGTGCGTGTCGGATCCTCCAAAAGTAATGTATTTTGGAGGATCCGACATGGGTGCGGCGACATTTTGGAGAATTTGAGCAACATAGAGTCACAGGGCTCTCCACTTAAGTTTTCACGTGAAAATCTGAATCTGCTTGTAAATAGTTCATTGTGCCGGGGACTTTACGCGAAGCATTTTGTTTGAAACTAACCTTCTATACATTATGGTATTTCTTGCATTTTCCTTTTCCTCAAAACAGTTTTGTTTATAGTTTTTAGGGACATTTTTTGGGAGTTTTTGGAAGAAAAACTGTTTGTTTATACTATTTCACCAAAACTTCTCCCAAAAAGTCCCAAAAACTAAAAAAGTGCTCAAAGACTGTTTTTGGGCAGTTTTTGGGAAATTTGAAAAACTACTCACAAAATTTCAACCATTTTTTCAAGTAAATTCTATGCCCAAACACAACTTCAAGTTCCAAAAATTATTTTTCAACTCAACTCCAAAAAATTCAAATTCCCAAGTTTCAACCAAATCTATGTCCAAACGCTAGCTTAATCATCTAATATTTTCCTTTTTGCTATGATTGTGGGATTTCAGCGTCTTGAGATGTTTGGAATCCCTGTGCCAAGGTATGCTTGCGTTCACAGAGAAGTACCTGACCAACATTTGGATTATTTTGTTGAAGACGATGACTTTGTTGAAATTCATGGGAATCGCTTTTGGAAACCTTTTGTGGAAAAGCCTGTTAATGGTCAGTATCTCTTTCTGTGCATGATCAGCTTTTATATTGTTTGCACTAGATGTAAACTGTTTTGTTTGGAAAGGGTGCCAATCAGATGAGAAGACAGGACTCTTTTTCTTAGAGTAGCTTATATTAATAAATAACTACTTGGGTGGTATCATAATAATCGGGAATGACGCCTCTTTATTAAGATTTTGTACTTGTCAGGTTATTGTTGGTAACATGCTGTTTAAGGTCCAATTTGGTATTTGAAAGATTTTTACTATTTTTCTGGCATATGATGGCTGCGCTACTAGTGCTGCAGGCTTTTCGAAGCATGAAATTGTTATCAATGTACTCAGCTTGTGAATATGCTGCACTTGTGATATTGTGAAAATACCACTCAGGATGGGAAAAATCAACTCTTATTTGCTTTTATGTAGCTGATGACCACAGAATAATGATTTACTATCCTAGTTCAGCTGGCAGCGGAATGAAGGAATTGTTTCGAAAGGTACCGAATTACTGAGAAAAATTGGAATTGCTTTCATGATCCAGTTTAAAACATTGATGACTTCAATGATCTGGTGCTCTTTTTAGTCTTTAAATTTTTGTTTTGTTGCATTTATTGCTAAATAGATTTGCAAAGAGAACTTAAAATTTTTGGTCAATTAGTTGCATATATATATATATATATATATATATCTTTGCCTTTATAGCCTCAATTTCAGTAAGCATTGCCAGAGGATCAATTGGGAGAAGCTGTTGACGAAACATTGTGAGCAAAGCATTCTATTAAGACGTGGAGATGGAGTTGTAGTTTCTCTTATTGTGAGCAAGTCAATCATGTGATGCTGGCTATAATTTTCTATCTAAATGTGACATTTCCTATACAACAAGAAATGTCAAAGTTAATGTGTTGAACTTGCTGAAAAGGGTTCTTTCTGTTAGTTTCTTATTTCTATTAGCATGCTTTATAGCTTTTGAAGCAAAGTGATTTCCAGCATTAGATGTTGGTTCCTAGATCAATGCATATCATTTCTTATCTCAATAATAGTTTATCTTTACTGTTGGATATATGACGACCATAAGTGCTAATAACGTGTGGAATATGTAATTTGAGTTGATGTATTTGACTTCTTTCTTTCCTTCAGGTTGGTAACCGCTCAAGTGAGTTCCATCCGGAGGTTAGAAGAGTGAGACGTGAAGGATCCTACATATATGAGGAATTCATGCCCACAGGAGGAACAGACGTTAAGGTTCCAATCTTTATACTTCATATCCTTGCGTTTCACTTGGCAATCTAAATTTAATTTGTCTTTCTGGTCTATTTTGAAAATTTACTTGAGTAATACTTGTCTGGCTTTGACATCATCCTTCTTTTCTGTTAATCGGGTCCACCAGTTATTTGTCGTTGTAGTATAACAAATTTCATTTATAATATGATGAAAGACATAAATGTAATGTGTTATATCAAAAGGCACACTAGTGACTAGAGAGCATAAGACACTTGTTATTACTGGCGTAAGGATTTGACTTAGTGAGGTGAAACTATAGATATGTCCAAACATTTGCATATACATTATAGGACTTTAGGAGCTCACTGAAAAAATTCAATTTCATATATGAACATGTGCATATTGTGCATGATTATCAATTGGTACTGCACATATAGGTGTTATTCCATCAATATAAGTTAAATGTCCTTCTCATTCACTTATCAAATAATATCTTCTTGTGTTTTGGACTCTTCTTTTTTGGGGGTGGGGAGAGAGGGAAAGAGAGAATAGATTTACTTTCGCCTGTACATGTTTGCCATCTGACCCTCATACCCACAAGTTAGCTTCCTGACTTTACTACTCCGGTCACTTCTCTTTTATGAAGTTGTTTGGCTTAAAAAAAAAAAGAGTTATGGTTTTCATCTCTGTGGTTATAAAATTATTTCATCAAGGGTAAAATGGAAAGTTTAAAGTTAAATAACAAAAGAGTGCCACATAAAATGAGCACTTGATTAAGTTGGTTTCATAAGAATCTAAACCTGTTAAGTGTCTTAGTTGATAGGGGTACCCATGCACATCTTTTTACATTATGTCAAAGTTATGTAGCTTTGCCCATTATGCGAGTTCTCCTTTTGTATTCATGTAGGTATATACAGTTGGCCCAGATTATGCACATACTGAGGCAAGGAAATCTCCTGTCGTTGATGGTGTTGTTATGAGAAATCCTGATGGGAAAGAGGTAAGTAGTTTCTTCAACATTGGTCTCCCTATCTGTTCTTTTTCTGGAATCTGGAGGCCTGTGGCCAAATAACAAAGAACATAACAGAAAAGCAAAGTACCATCTTCTTTTGCCCATTGGATTTAATCATTTCTAGCACTTGTGTGAGATACGCACTTATATTCCCTTAAAAGCTCCTTCAGATTTAAGATGAACTTATCAAAGTGATGAGAGATAGTTGCTGTAGTAGTGGAGTCCTCGGCCTCCAACTATTAGGTTAGGGGTTTCGATTTGAAGTCACTGTTGCCCTGGGTAAGGGATGGGTGTGGTTCGGGGGGTGGGAAGTACGAAATAAATAAAAAAAGAAAACAACTACAGAAGAACTTGTCAAAGTACTAACTACTAAGCTTGTTTTCCTCTCACGTGGAAAATTTTCACACCAGCATTAGCGTTATCTTTTTGGCAGTTGGATTGAAATGTGTTAAGTAGCTACTTGCAATCACTCTGTGTTCCTATGGAAATTTAATCAGCAATATAATGAAAATTGCTCTATTTTGCAGGTTCGATATCCTGTTCTACTTACCCCTACAGAGAAGCAAATGGCGCGAGAAGTTTGCATAGCCTTTAGGCAAGCAGTAAGTGACCAAACTTTAGTAGTACATGTCACAACATATTGGTGAAAATCAATGAAATTACCTTTCCTTTTGTTTCAGGTTTGTGGCTTCGATCTATTGCGTAGTGAGGGGCGTTCATATGTTTGTGATGTGAATGGCTGGAGCTTTGTGAAGAACTCTCACAAGTAATGTTTACAAAGTTAACCGTCATCTTCTGCATGTGCTTTGTGTTTATAGATTTTTTCTTACTATCTCTAGTGTGAGTGCTGTTGGTATTATCATATTATATCATTACTTTTTTTTTTTTTTTTGATAAAGTAACAATATTATTAAATATCCCCATAATCAGCACCAGGCTTGGTGCTAAGTTCCTTATGTACATCAAAAAGTAAGCTGCTCTAACAAATAATTACAAATTTCCTATGAAATCGGTTAATTCTCCCACACCATTTGTGACATCTTGTTTACACCAAAAGTAAAATAAAAGGAGACAATTCATCTTAATCTTCTGGATGGCACTATATTTATCTTCAAAACATCTTGTAGGCCTGATATCACAAACTGATGATATCAGGCCTACAAACTGATGCTTCCACTATCATCAGTAAATCTGTATGATTAGTGTAATTACAACAGCAGCAGCTGTAGGCCAGATATCATCAGTTTGTGTATTATTTGATTGGTTCTAAAGATAGTTATTCCAATGATGACTGAGTAAAGGTACTATGATGATGCTGCTTGTGTGTTGAGGAAGATGTTTCTAGATGCAAAAGCTCCACATCTTTCATCGACAATCCCACCAACTTTACCATGGAAAGTCAATGAACCGGTTCAGCCTTCTGAGGGATTAACACGTCAAGGAAGTGGGCTGATCGGTACATTTGGACAATCAGAGGAGCTACGATGTGTAGTTGCAATTATTCGGCAGTAAGACATTTCTTATGCCTATTTCCCTTGCACGCTAGATCCGTTTCTCCTTTACTTAACCATTCTCAACTGGAACAGTGGTGATAGAACTCCAAAACAGAAAGTGAAGTTGAAGGTTACTGAGGAAAAACTCTTAAATTTGATGTTAAAGTACAATGGTGGTAAACCTAGATCTGAGGTGCTTCTTTGCTTTTGATGGTACAATTGTTTTCTTTATTTCCTTACCAACATGTTAGATGATTAATATTGTTCTTGTGTTTTTAAATCTTGCACAGACAAAGCTTAAAAGTGTTGTGCAATTGCAAGATCTTTTGGATGCTACCAGAGCCCTAGTACCACGTTCTAGGTAAGTGAATCTGTGATTCTTAAAGAGATATACATAGTCACATTGATTTCTTTAGCTGATGTTTGACCATTGTATCTTCACGCCCCCTCCCCCCCCCCCCCCCCCAAACCCCAAGGAAAAAAACAATTCATGCACATCTTTGTATTGTCTTATGTTTGAGGTGGGGATGGCTCATCCATCTATTTTATTTCTTGAATAACTGACGAAGGTTTACCATACAAACACCACATTACCTGAAATAGTGGGTACAGAGGAAGCACCAATTGAACGAGTAATTCAGAGGAATATAAGCATAGCTGATTTGATAATTTAGAGGAATACCAGCTTAATAGATTCTAAAAATAAAGTTAATATATTTACGTTTGTTAGAGGAAAAGCCATTTGTTTTAAACTAAAGGAGAGAGAAAAGGTGGTCGCTACAACAACAACAACAACAAGTGGGGTCTAAGGAAGGTGAGATGTATATGTATATATATGGTATATGATGCATACTAATATATATTATATATTGTTATGATTCTGTTCCAGTTCTCTTTTGTGCTATGGGTGATATATTGTAATGGTTAAAAGAATGTCATTCATTAATGGAATTTGTGCTGAAATTAAAATGGTTTTGTTCCTCATGTTGTTGTGTAGACCTGGTCGGGAAAGCGATAGTGAAGCTGAAGACATTGAGCATGCTGAGAAACTCCGTCAAGTAAAAGCTGTTCTTGAGGAGGTCAATACTAATTTCTGGAACTATGCACGTGGTACTGTGCAATATTTGTTTCTTTTTTTAAAAAAAAAAAAAAAAAATCCATGGTGTCCGGGCCAGCTTGTGCACCTTGACTAATTCCAATAGGTACCTGCTACATCCCACCAGCATAGGCTCCGCGTAAATCTGTCCCCCAAGGCTTGGACAGCCGGATAGATGAGAAGAAATCACCTTGTGTTTTTGCCTCCCCCTTTGGCGGCACTATGCAATATTCGAGATAATTCATATTACTCTTGAAAGTATATTCACAATTTGTTTGTCCATATTATCTGCTTTCAATGCTGTATATTCACTGTTAGATGCTACTGTTTGTCATAACAAAAAGAAAAAAAAAAAAACCATCTGATTTCATCTGTCTTCATTTGAATATGGAAGTTCTAAGTAACTACTTTTTGTTCAACCCTTACCAGCCTCCACATCACATCTGGCGCTACCAACCACCTCCACATCAGCCGCCTCCACCACCAGCCAGCCTTCAACTCACAGCCATCTCTACCATCAGTTACTTTCCTGTTTACTTATCAGCACTGTTGTTGGCCGAGTAGTACTAATAGAAAAATCAAAGTGGCTTGCATTAGTTAGAGGAGTATAATATGCAAAAAAATGTGTGGATATATGTCTTTGCGTTGACAGATGAGGAAGATGGGACCGGGGAGTGAACGGCAAGTATTATAGCACATATAATGGTTGCCAGTATCTTGCTTTATTTTGCTTTCTCTGACTCTCTTGATTTCCCTCGGCATCTTTCAGAAAATTAGAAACCTAGATTCCTAACAGTCATATCTTATCAATCTTTTATGCTGTCAATTTGCTCAGGTTTTTATAGTATATTAAACTGCTAATCTGGATTGCAGGGGGGACATTTTTCTGGCATTTATAGAAAGGTTCAGCTAAAGCCGCTAAAGTGGGCTAAAGTTGCTAAGTCAAATGGTGAAGGTGAAGAAGAACGACCTGTTGAAGCTCTTATGGTTCTTAAATATGGAGGTGTTCTCACTCATGCTGGCAGAAAGCAGGTTCTATTATGCATAAAAACAATTTACTATTTCATGTGAATAGCGGCCGGTGATTTATAATGCTGTACTTTTTGACAGTTTTTGAAGTGAATATTTTCCTTGTGTCATGGATATAAATACAGTTTTAACCTTTCTTTCTTGCTCTGATGAATTTCTTGGCAGGCTGAAGAGCTTGGTAGATACTTCAGGAATAACATGTATCCAGGTTGGCTGTTTCCCTTGGCCATCTTTTATATAACAAAGCGAAGTTTCCTCCAGAATCAGATCTTCCTTTGCATCATCTTTTGCCAAATGAGGTTTAAGAATGCTTCAGATAACTACTTCAAACTGAAACATTTTGAATTTAAGAGTAATTGGAAAGGTTTATTTGCATCTTCTCTTGAAGATGGTGTATTAAAGCTTTTCAGCTATGCTGATGATTTAATGGAAATCCACTTTTTCTTATTTGATCAAATTGGGTGTTAATCTCCATCTGCTTTGAACCATAGGTGAAGGTACAGGCCTCCTTCGCCTCCATAGTACATATCGCCATGACCTAAAAATATACAGCTCCGATGAGGGCCGTGTGCAGGTTAGCTGGTTTCTCTTGCTCAATGATTATTTAGTTCTTGGTATCAACTCTTATCTGTTTGCTTTCTAGTTTTTTCTCCTGTTTGTGTCAAATTTTCTGATACAAGTACTTGTGTTGTGTTCAGCCTTTACAATGACCTTAAATTGTTGCTCATGTCCTTGGCTACCTGTTTTTTCCTCTAATGTTGAGTTTGCATTTTTTATGGTATGTGGGCAGATGTCTGCAGCTGCATTCGCCAAAGGTCTACTTGACTTGGAAGGACAACTGACACCAATCCTGGTTTGTATGTTGTTATAAATGGTATACTTCTTGGGTTGGATTCTTACAACTGAGATGATTGAGCTATGCGTTTTCTTTTTCACTCGAAGGTGTCGCTGGTTAGCAAGGATTCTTCTATGCTTGATGGACTTGACAATGCCAGTATCGAGATGGAGGACGCTAAGGTTTTCTTCTCCTTGCACTGTGTTCAAGTTTACAAGCATATTGGAAAATCCTCCTGCTAGTATTGAGTCAAGTTTGTGTTTGACATCTATTTGAAGAATTAAAAAGTATTAGATCATAGTAAAATTTGATTATAAACTACCTCTCCTCTTGTTTTCTTTAGGCAAGACTGAATGACATAATTACTTCTGGAACAAGGTCACTTCATAATAATGGATCATCAGAGAAGCCTTGGATGGTTGATGGAGCAGGACTCCCTCCTAATGCATCCGAACTTCGGCCCAAATTGGTAAAGTCTTAATGTGGATCTCCTGATTGATCAATCTTCTGGTCAAAATCATTTACAAGTTCGCGATTCTTCATGTTCTCATCAGATATTTATCTTTTTGCCCTCTTATTCCACTTTCTTTTCCTTGTCATTAGATTCCTTTGTTTTGAACCCCATTTCAGTCAACTATACTGCAAGCATTTGAATTTGGTTCTTTGATGCTCTTCCCTCTCTTGTGTTTCTTTATGTCTGTCTATATTTTCGTTCTATTTTAATTTGTGTTTTGAAATCAGGTGAAATTTACTAAGAAGGTGACAGAGCAAGTGAGGCTTCTCGCTAAGGATGAGGACGAAGAACTTGCAGAGACAAGCCCATATGATGTAATTCCACCTTATGATCAAGCTAGAGCACTTGGTAAAACAAATATTGATGTTGATCGTATTGCTGCGGGTTTACCTTGTGGTAGCGAGGGATTTCTACTCATGTATGCAAGATGGAGAAAACTGGAGAGAGATTTATATAATGAACGGAAAGAGTAAGCCTTTGCATGCTTAATAATCCCTTCTGAGCTTGAACATATGCTTGTTTCTTCTTCAATGTTTGGTCTTTAGATGCTAATTTTTGGCATTGCCCTCCTTCCTGTATTCACTGATCTGCTCATTATGGATTAATAATGGTTTCCTTATCATTAGTGCATTCCCTAACACTCGATATTTTACTACAGCCGTTTCGATATCACACAAATTCCAGATGTTTATGACTCGTGCAAGTAAGTATACTCTCTAACATTCCAGGGAAAGAGCATGTTCAAGTTTCTCTTTGGTTTCGTTATGCTCTCGTCTTTTTATGTTATTTTAAACGTTTTGATTTTGTTTATAGGTATGATCTTTTGCACAATTCACATCTGAATCTAGGGGGTTTGGATGAACTCTTTAATGTTGCTCAGGTACAATGAGGATCAACAATAAACATGAGTAGCTTCTTCAGAAAAATAATTGATTGCTCCCCCCCCCCCCCCCCCCCCCCCGAATGATAAATGAGATGACTCCACAACAAGATAAAAGTCTGGTACCATAATACTACATCTTAATTCTTTCTGTAGCAATAACCTGTATATTGCATTGTTTCTTTTCCAGATCTTTAGGCTATCAGTCAGTTGTCTTTTTTTCCTAAAATTCTGATTTTTTCTGAATACGCGTGGGTTTTGTGATGTTGTTTTATGAGTTATCATGACCGACTTCTAAAAGAAATTATGATTGTTTTTGAGTTTCAGCTACTTGCGGATGGTGTTATTCCTAATGAATATGGGATAAATCCAAAGCAGAAGTTAAAGATTGGATCAAAGGTAAACTTCTTACATTCAGAGCCCCAGGTCCATATCTCAGTTTCTTCCTTTATCTGTAGTAGAACGATTTCAAGTGTTCTTTCTTGTCTACTTATTCTTGGATAGAGGGCAGTACATTGCACATGAATACACGATTTCATAAATGCTCTTATAAATCTACATTTTAATTGTTATTCTCATATATCTTGCAGCAGGTGTCCATTTCCTTGCATTTTTAAAAGGGGGGGGGGGGGGGGGGTTAGTTGGGGCTGCTGTCCACTCAGTTTCCTGAACTGAATTTTACTCTTTAGAATTTTTAATATCTGAAACTTGTTTCTTAAAAATAATTTCTCCTTCCCAGCTATTCTTGGGTCCTTCTGTTATCCACTTTTCCTACCAGAAGGTAGTAATAGAAGGGTGGTGTAGTGTGTTTGCATCTATTTGGCATGTTGTATGATAGTGCAGGCTTATATATACATCAATGCATAATCTATGAGTTGTTCATTCAGATTGCTCGCCGCTTGTTGGGTAAAATTATGATTGATCTGCGGAATACCCGTGAAGAAGCTCTAAGTGTGGCTGAGTTGAAAGGTAGTCAAGACAATCATGTGGCAGTGAATAAGACAACAAAGGAAGATGCAGAGTATCATACCAAGCCTCACACTTGGAATGAAGAGTCTAGAAGAACTAGCTTCACTAGTGAGAGATCGTTGGATCAAGATGAGGATGACGACAAAGAGACTAAGTACCGCTTAGATCCAAAGTATGTGATCCCCTTTGTTCACTTAGTCAGATGATTGGTGAACTTGTATTTCCCTGTGTTATTTTTGTAATTTTCTAGAACTGTCTTTGTAAATCAAGATCAGAATGCAGAATACTTTATTGTCTTGCATTTGATTATTTTGTGATTTACCTTTTTCAGGTATGCAAATGTCAGAACACCTGAAAGACATGTGCGGACACGCCTGTACTTTACATCAGTAAGTGGAAACTTCCAATTGAATTTTCTAGCTATTCTACTGTATTTTCTAGCCGCTTTACGTTCTTGCCCAAGGTAACTTTGCTGGCTCGCATGTGAGGAGGAGCATCTTGAAGATCAATGCCACAGATAATTTTCTCATCTTAGATTTTTGTTTAGACACTGTAGTGCTACTAACATTTTGCTAACTGTTACTTTCTCAATTTAGATTCTTCTCCTTTTGTTTGCCCCTCTTTTTCGAATTCTAGTTTACCCATTGTTTGATTTGACAGGAGTCGCATATCCATTCCCTCATGAATGTTCTTCGTTATTGCAATCTGGATGAGTCTCTTCAAGGAGAGGCCAGCCTTGTGTGTGACAATGCTTTGGATCGCTTGTCCAGAACCAAGGAGCTGGATTACATGAGTTATATTGTATTGAGGATGTTCGAGAACACAGAGGTTCGTACATCCTTTTATACTACTGAAGCACAAAGAAAATATGAAAAGGCCGGATAAGTAGCTTGCTCATGTGAATCAGTAGTTTGGTTCACCTTAAATTTAATATGGAAGCTATAATCTTCTTTTTGTTGGGTGTTCTGGAGAAGGGAGTGTGAATGATAAACTACACACTCATGTAGCATTACACACTCAACGCAGCCTTAACTTACGGCTTTGCAAGCAATGAGGTTCTCTTGAATGTGGTAGTGTGTTAAATAACTGAAAGAATATAGTGATCCCCTTGTTTTGCAATCGTAAATAAATTACATGTATATTAGGATGAACTCTGCACCTAAATTACATGTATATTAGGTTCTCTTAGTGTATTGAGAATTTAGGAAAGGACTATACCATATATTGTTGTATATTCTAGAAGATTCTTTGGCCTTCTGAAGTTGCTAAAGAGAACTCTTTGGTCTGAAAGCAGTGTTTCGGATTAACACTTGGTTAGCCTTATAGCAACATGTGATGTACTAGTGTTTTCGTCTGGGGAACTATTGATACAGATTCATACTGTATCGAATTTGATGTAGGTGGCACTGGAAGACCCTGAAAGGTTTCGCATAGAGATGGCTTTTAGCCGTGGTGCTGATCTATCGCCACTGGAGGTATTGTTTCCCCTTTCTGAGAAATGTAATTGAAAAGGATAACCTTTACTATAAATCTCTGACTGCTATAACCCATCAGGCATGTCAACTCAGATTGATTAGTGCCTTTGTGAAGCTGTATTAGAAATGAGAAACTACAGCTTATTTTCATTCCATATTTATTTGGCAGAAAAATGATGAGGTAGCTGCTTCATTGCATCAAGAACACACACTGCCAATAATGGGTCCTGAAAGGCTTCAAGAAGTTGGTTCATATCTTACATTGGAAAACATGGAAAAAATGATTCGTCCATTTGCCATGCCGGCTGAAGATTTCCCACCACCATCAACTCCTCAAGGATTCTCAGGCTATTTCTCAAAAAGTTCCGTTCTAGAGCGCTTGGTAAAAATTTGGCCCTTCCACAAGCATGGGAACACTAACGGGAAGTAGTAGAGTGTTTCCCTCTCAAGCTGAGGTTCGGAGATTATTTACACGGTCAGATCAAGAATCAGTAAGAGCTGAAATATTGTTCTTATAGATGTCCTTTTTTCCTTTTCTTTCTCTCTTCTTCCATCATTCATTCGTGTAGATAACAGAAAATATTGCAGTGACCATTTCTGCCAGCCAAAGCTCCTATCTTTATAACTGAGTCAGCCTAAAATGTAAATGTGCTACTTTTGAGTTCTTGTTTCTATTTAGTGTTAGCTCTTTTGCTCTTGCTTAGTTATGGCTATTCTCTTTCTGCTGATATTTTAGAGATGTGTTGATCAGAAGCAAGATATCCCGAAACAATAGTTATTGGTATTGAGGGGAATAGACAACAAATATTTGACTTAAGAACGCTGCTTGCCTATTGAAACACCAAGACTAATTATATCAGGGAGTCATAGCACAATTGTAACATTTTCCTTTTATCTCCTTTGCATTTTGTTATGTAATCCCACTGATCATAGATGCACTTTGTTGTAATAAAGCTGTAATGCCTCTTGATGAAGATGGAATAATAGAATCAAGAGTGACAACAGAAAGTGCCATGCCAAATCCATCTCCGCATAATGGAGTAGTGATAGATTTTTCAAAGGAAAGAACAACTCCAACCATTAAAGGGAAAAACAATGAATGTTGTATCTGTTTTGGAGAATTTGAACAAGGCAATAAGCCTCTGATATTACTCATTTGCTGCCATAGCTTTCATATTACTTGCATTCTTCCATGGTTGAAAGAAAACAAGACATGTCCCTTATGTCGTAGTCTTGTTCGCCGTGCCATATGGAGATTAGAATGATGATTTAGTTAAGGCACACAGTATTGTTCTAAATATTATTGGTTTTTCTTTTAATGACAGGGAACCGCAGCCGCTGTCCTTTGGGTGGTCTTTGGTAACCCTGCTCCTGTTGTCTATTATTGTTATTGTTGTAACCTACTCACATATCCTCTGCAAAAGATAACTACAGTTCCTAGCTTTCCTAGATCCTTCCAGCATATCTATTCTCTCCCTAAGCTCCATTTTCATCTGCAGTACTGCAAAATTAATTTGTATCTGTTGTTCTCTGAATATCCTCCAATTCCTAGCTTTCCAGGTGTGGTACACAAAGGCACCCAGAATAGCAGTCATAATGTCCTTGAAAGCCAAGATGGCACTGTTAATGCCATTGTCGTCGTTGTTTGTGTGTTGCTCAAGTATATTTTGCCCACCTTTTTGGAGTTCACCACTTCAGTTCTAAACGAAACAGGAGAGGCATACTAAGAGTGACATAAAGCTAGAGTGGCATTCATTAATTTTGATTCTTCAAGTTAGGTGGTCTGGTCTGCAAGGGTTGCATCTACTGAGTCTCAGTTTGGGGAATGCAGCAGTTTTAGCGGTCTCAAATCTGAACTTGGCTGACCTAAACAGAGAGGAATCAAACTCTTCCGCCTTCTAATTGCTAGAGAGCTTGATTTTACTGACAAGCTTATGAGATACATATAGACTGAGATTCACTTTCTCCTCACATTTTCACTGGTTTGAAATCTAGAAGGTGATGAACCGGCAAGTAAACTATCAATAAGAAAGAAGCTAATAAGACCACTCTGAACTCCAATATTCTCTACATTCTTTTGATAAGGTAATTGTAGATTATGAGTTCAAAGTTTCAAAGAGTACAATTACACAACTTACAAACTTAAAGCAAGATCCAACATAGTCAAATCCCATCAATTCTTATCAGTACACAACAGTAATGTAAGAAGTGATACTTTTTTTAACTTATTGGATATGAAAGCTTAGGCAGCATATTTAGGGGCTTCCCTGTGCTTGAGAATCTTTTTCTCGAGCTCATCTTTCTTAGCCCCAGTCACTCTCTCTACCTCCTTGCCTTGTTTGAACAACACAAATGTCGGCATAGCTTGCACTCCGAACTCCTGTGCTACATCCTATAACAATAAAACGGAAGAAACAAAATCAATCACTACCTGAACTTTCGCCTTATTGCTGTAGGTTCAATTCCCCACCTTATAATCCCCTTACCTTTCCCCCCTATTCAAAGAAATACTTAAAGCATTGGTGGATCTATAAAAAAGATTATGACAGAGAAATTTGCCTGGCGCTAACTCTTGTGCTACTTTTTATTATAAGAACAACAACAACAACGACAAAAAACCCAGTGATATCCCACCAGTGGTGTCTGGGGAGGGTGAGATGTACGCAGACCTTACCCTCATCAGGGTGGAGAGGTTGTTTCCGACTTTCAATTATAAGTAGACAAAAATCAACCAATTTAATCATACAACAACTACGCCTCAGTTTCAAACAAGTTGCAGTAGGCTGGCAGCCAACATAAAACTAGCCAATTTAACGATGAATCAGTTCAATTGTAGGCGGATCTAAAAATTTAACTTAATTTAGGCTTCAAATTACCACTAAACTTTCTATATTTCAGTACTAACATGTTCCTAATTGGTATAAATATATAATTTAACAAACATTTCAGCTTTATATACATAATTCGAGTCGAAAACAGCGAATACAACGTACCGAGAGCTCATCTACATCAATTTTGACAAAGTCAACGTCAGTATATTTGGAAGACATGGCATTAATAGCAGGCTCCATGAACTTACAAGGCCCACACCATGATGCAGCAAAATCCACTACTATCTGCCAAATTAAGTTAATTTATTGTAATCAGATCTATCAAAATTACAATAAATAAACAGATGCTGGCAAATTTGTAAATCGTACGAGTTTGTTTAATTGTTTGGAGGAGTTGAAGTGAAGTTGCCATCTGTTTGATGAATGAAAAGCAATCACACGCGACGGTCCTGATGATTCTTCCGCCGCGGCCGCCGCCGCTTCGCCGCCGCCGAGTAAACCTGATAAAATCGACCCCATTGGACTCTTGTTTCTCGCACGTTACGCACAAAGTAGTCAAATTTGGGAAGAAATCTATATTATATTAAAAGGAGGGTAGTAAGCCTATAGAAAGAAGCCAAGTGTCAAACAACTACATAGCCACTTAGCAATTTTAGGACAATAATTAGTTAATGTTAGTTAGTTTAGTTAAATTTCAAATTTAAATTTGAAAATAAAAGTGAGAAAGAATAGTTAGTTATTTTTGAATTGGTGTGGAAAAAAATGGAAACTGAGAAACTGCTCTTCAAACTGATACGACATTCCTGTCAATTTGCCATAATAATGAATAATGATGAATAATATTTGAATTAGTTTTAAATAAAAAATAAGTACTACCAGAAAAAAAACATAACTAAATAGGCAATATGAAAGATTTATAACTTGAATTTAATGCATGCGGGTTCTGGAGATAGAAGAAGTTACCATTTCTCAATTTTATCCGTAGCATTATTTTATTGGAATATATTAAATTAAAAAATGTGAGAACTATCGTGTGGATATTTTCAAGGTGTGGTTAAGTTGGCATTTCAGATAACTGCTTTTCTATTTGGTGTTTTATCATTATCATTAATTAGTTAAAAAAAGAATAAAAAATAAGAAGTTACTCAATACAACCACTATACACGGTTAAATAGTAGTGGGATGAATCAGTTTTTGTGTGTACAATAACTTCTATTTACTCTCTACAACTTGAATAATTTTTCTCCGTACACAGAACAAAAATTGAAACTTACCCCCTTCTTCTCCCATTTACTTCATACCCAATAAAATACACTACTTCGTCCATAGATAATGTTTTCAAGAGAGACAACGTTTATTGGTAAAGTTTATGATTATGGAATTGTGAATTTTTTTTTTGGTGTCAAAGCAAAAGGCGGTGAGGAAGTATTCAACTAGGTTGTTCTTGGTAAATATGTTTGTTTTCTTTCTTTTGTACGTGTAGATATATCTATGTTCTTATGTGAATTGATATTCTTTTTGTTATTGGATATGTTTTTAAATTGGATATATGAAACACTTTGATATTATTTTTTTATCAGAAGGGTCCAAATTTATTATAGAGTTTTAAATTTTATTGATGGTTCATTTAACTGCAAATTGCATTAATGGTAGTGTTAAAACTACTTTTAGAAACGAGTATATATTGGATTACAAATAATATCACTTAGGTGTTACCTTTTATCAAAAGGGTCCAAATTGATTTATTTTTTACTAATTGCATGCAGTTAATTATTGGGTTCATAAGTTCCACGAGCACAACGATGTGAAGGTATGTTAATTGTTTATTTTCATCCTGAGATTTTAACAAGAATATCTATATATTTTTTCAGATTCAAGTCTCTTTATAGCGAACACACGTTAATGTTCTTTCTGCCGAGATCCAAGCGACCACGCCTTGCAAATTTATGAATGTTTGGATGTAAGCAATAGAAAATTCATCATATACCTTCACAAGTTTATTTGAATATTAAGAAGACTTAATAACTACTACTATTATTTTCCAGTTTGTTGTTTTTTGTCGCAGGACCAAAGGAAGAACATTGTAAACAATGCTGAACAAGTAGTTGACCTCGGTCATGTAGCGTGAAAAATATTATCACTACGAAGAATAATTTGTAACACGCTTCTTTGCAAAATTAGTCTATTTTTATTGCTTATTATAGTTATTTTTATTTGTTACTACATGCGGTAAATTTTGCATAGAGCATGCAATTTGCTGAAACTACTATGAGTTTTAGAAGCACTAAATTTTGCACCATCTTCAGGAGGTACTAATCTTTTAAGTTAGCTATAAATTGGTTATGTTTTCTTTCACTGTATGCATATTAACTCCAACTATTATAATAAGATTATAGAAGTGGTTCCTTTCTATTTCCCTTTTGTTATGTATTTTCTGTCCATGATTTGGAAATTACTGTATAGAGTTTTAAATTTCATTGATGGTTCTTTTAACTGCAGATTGCATCAATGGTAGTGTTAAAACTACTTTAGTTATAACTTATAATTATATATATTGGATTAGATTAGTGAGCGAGTACTGAAGTCATTGAAAGCATAGAAGTGAGCAATATATGTATTTTTGCATAGAGCATGCAATTTGCTGAAACTACTATGAGCTTTAGAAGCACTAAATTTTGCACCATCTTCAGGAGGTACTAATCTTTTAAGTTAGCTATAAATTGGTTATGTTTTCTTTCACTGTATGCATATTAACTCCAACTATTATAATAAGATTATAGAAGTGGTTCCTTTCTATTTCCCTTTTGTTATGTATTTTCTGTCCATGATTTAGAAATTACTGTATAGAGTTTTAAATTTCATTGATGGTTCTTTTAACTGCAGATTGCATCAATGGTAGTGTTAAAACTACTTTAGTTATAACTTATAATTATAAGTTGCTAGAAGTGAGCAATATATGTATTCAGAATTTCCATTTGTAAAGTGATTTTTTTTTTTTTTGAAAAAACGTTTGTTTAATATGTTATTTATTCTTATGCTGGATCATGCTTAGTGTGAAGGTTTTGATTTAAAAATTACATGTATATATTGTTGTTGTAAGTTGTGTGATACTAGAAGAATGCTCTTCCAGAAATTTAAAGTATGAGTCTATTGTAACTGAATTTGAATAGAAGGAACAATTTTATTATTCTAAAACCATACCATAATATTTACTCATTCTTTGCATCATCTCTGATTCTATCTCTCCATGCCATGGGTATAAATAATCAAACTTATGGTATCAGACACACTTTGACTCTTCTCAAGTTACTTAATACCTAAAGGAATCAAGAAGAAGAAATGAATGTACTATATGTTAGCATTATAATGATGGCACCAAGACAGAGGGTTTAGCTAAAAACTTGTAAAATGATGAAAAAGCAAGCAACTGAAAGTACTCGACGTCATATAAATTTCATTATAAGAATGGGAAGAAGAAGAGTAGTATGAGAAAAAGCTAAGGCTTACAAAATAACGTGAATACACCCTGCTTGAAGAGAGTTTCAAGCGGTAAAGTAGACTTGATATAGCAATATCATTAAAAAAATTATGATCATAACCCTTTTCTTATGTGCCTTCCTACAAAATTGTGCAGGGTTTAGAAATATTAAATGGAGAAACTGATCATTGATAATGTCTTTAACTAATATACATGGTCAGAAACATTAACTTGCATCATTGCAGTTCAAGCCACAACAAGTGCAAGTTTAGTTTTAGAACAGAATTCCAAGGTAATCTCATATATATAACTTGGCAGAATAGTTTAAAACACTCTAAACTTGGTGCATTTCATTAGGTGCACACTCGAGCTATATCTACTTCTAATATCCATCTGAACTGGATTTTTTTTTTTTTTTTTGTGATTTAGATGTGGATCATGATCGACTTTTTAGTCCTAATAATATGTTATTGGTGTAGATGGAATGAAATAGGATTGAACACATATAGTGAAGATATAGAAGAATATTAACGTGACTAATCCTAAAGTATTTGGGAATGCATCCAAATATATTTTTTTCTTTTTTAGTACATGTTTAATATATACAGTAGTACGGATTATGGAAGTTTTGATTAAGTAGCAGATATTTTCTGCAAAATATAAATAAAATAAAGAGGAGTATAAAAAACTGAAGGTAAAATACATTAAAAATATCAGTTTTCTACAAATTCTTCTCTTCTTAGACTTATGTTGGGCGAAATGCTTATGACTCTTACAGAAGCTGGGCAATTGTTGTTTGTGAGACTAAATTGGTAAAACTATCCTAGAAATATTGGTTTATGCTTATAAAGGTTTTTTGACGTATTTTTTTTAAAAATATACAGATCTATATATTTTTGTGAGGACTTTAGTTAGTAGTACCCCATATATAGACGTTAGAGAAAAATTTTATAATTCATAGTCGACCTGCTTCGTTTGGACTTACTTTTTCTAATTTTATTATTTTTTTGTTTTAGTTGCAGCCCATTATAATTAACAAGTGGGCCAGGTCGTCAAAGGCAGGGAGAAGAGCTTTGAGAGACGTTAATTTATTTCATAGTGAAAAAAGATTTCATGTTCGTCCTATCAACACCAACAGATGCAACGATTGAGTACCATTATGATTTTGGTAGAATACTACATAGACAGAAGAATTTTATTTTTTACTTTTTTCTTAGGAAAGAAAAAAAAGGGTAAAGTTAAACCTCAATTGGTTGTAAATAAATGATGTTAAATGTAGCAGATATTTGATAAGACAAAGCCTAATCTGCGGTGACTTAACTACTTGTGTTGTTTCACTGAAATTGGTAGTGGAATAATTATTGGATCATGTTCATTTTTTAGTCAATGTTTCTGTTTGATTTATCTGTTGTGTCTTTCATGATTATTTTATGGTTATTAGTTCTTTTTGGTCATTTTGTTTTGGATTATGCATGCAAATTTAAGTTTTCATATCAGATATAGTAGTGGAGTAATTGATTTCATTTTACAGTTTTCTGTTGTCGTCGTTCCGAATGAGGAGATGGAAAGAAGTATAAATTTTTAGTAGAAAGAAGTATTAATTATTATGTTAAAAATATGCAGTTTGTTTAAAATACACACGAAGGTAAGAGTTAGTAAAAATTACAAGAGAGTAAAGTAAAGATAAAGTAGGAGTTAAATATGCACAATGCATAAATAAACCAATTAAACGAGAAAAACAATATTGGAGGATGAGATATCAAAATTATTCTTTTATATATTTGAAAGAAAAAAAATAATAGTTTAACAATTTTTGAATTTTCAAGATTTAATGTACTCAAATATAAAAATAATAGTATTTTTTGGTGATTAATTTTCTTATATTTTTAACCGCGCATCGCGCGGGCACTATACTAGTTATTTTGACGCGAGGGTATTGGCCTGAAGATATATACTGGATTCGTCTTAATTTATGCGACGGAGTTTGAACTTTGATAATCAAACATTTTAATTGTGATTCGAATATAATCTTATTTTTTAATTTATATATTTGAAAAAGTAGAGTATAAATTATAATAAATAATATTCGAATTATTCAAGTATAATATTGTTTGGAATGAAAGAAAAATTTGTTTGACTCTCGAAAATCTAAAAAATAGCACATAAATTAGACACGGGTAAAGAAACATGACACTATTATTTTCTTATGGTAGCTCCTAAAGTCAAATTGGACTGAAATTTTGGCTTGTGTGTCACAAAGCTATTGGTTTTTTCTTAGTAGTAAACAATGTTGTTCTATCACAAATGAATGGTAGCTTGAACCACCAATGATTGTGACGGGATGATACATATCTCTAAATTTAATTGAAAGTTTCGAGTTAGAACAGTAAAAATAGAGTAATCTTTGGTGGAAGACAAAAGAATGCTAGCTTGAAGGACTAGTATTAGAATTAATTCATCTGACATAACCATAACCACTTAATGTTGAACAAGAATAATTAGTATTTTTCTCTAATATAAAAATAGTAAAAAAAACAAATCGAAAAGACCAACCAGTAGTTCAGATTGACATGACCCCTCAATTATACTTCTATTTGAGCGATTAATACTATTAGAGCGACTTAACTATTTCTCGTGATATAGAGAGTTAAATGACATTATATGTCAACTTAATTTAATGGTATTAAGAATCTATACACTTTCAATGCACAAAATTTCATTTTAAAATAGTATAGGAAAACTCTATGAAGTAATTATTTTCAATATTTGTTTAAGGAAGCTTAGCCTGCGAATTTGAACTGCTTAACATGCAAATATGATCCTTATAAACTTATACCCACTGCATACAGTTAGCTCAAGTTTAGCTCTGGCCTCTTAGAGTGGCTTAAATAAATCAACCTGGTGCACTAAAATCTTTCAAACTCTTAGCTTAAGCTGAACTTCCAGGACGATTTTATTAAGCTAAAGACAAGTTCCACTTAGTTCCCTATATAAGGGGATTTAGCCATTTTATTAGAAATGGTGTGAAAGCCCATTTGCAGGTTTTTTCATTGAAATGGAGCAGGTGTTCCTTGCTTCTTGTTTACAATTGCCATTGCTAGATATCTTGTGCCCATTCCAATAGGTGTCTGTTCCTCAGGACCCTCCCAGAATGGGGCCTCACCTTCACCCACCAAACGCCAATAACCTGTTCTTAAAGAATCGGCTTGTTCATCTGTGCAGTTCTCCAGCAATGCCTCAACCCGGAAATTTATTCCAAGTGATCCAAGAAATTGAGACTGAGTCATTGGGCCATGCACGGAAACGTCATCTGCAGAGTTGATTGAGCAATTAAATTCACACTAACTTTGCCGGTAAAAGTTTACCTTGAGAATATAGAGTACAGCTAAAGGCGATTAGAGCAAAGAATATTCTGGTGCAACGTACCTGAAGCTTCCTCTGCAGAATGCCTGATGGCAGCAAAGTCAACATAAGCACTAAGGTCAGCACTTCCGGGGTTATCCAGTATATTGACAAATTCATGTTTCCGGATAGCCTGTAGACAGATAAAGGACAATAAGCATAGCGGTGGGCAGTGGCGGAGCTAGCATGCTACTGCAGGGTTCGACCGAACCCCGTATCTTTGGCCAAACCATGTATTATTTGCCTTGAAAAAAAAAATGTATTAATTATTAATTTAGAACCCCCTAACTTAGAAGGACTAGAATTATGAACCCCAAAACTTCAAAGCTTGGCTTCACCTTTGGCGGTAGGATATATAACAATGTAAGCATTAGAGTCTTCATCACCTTAACCTCAAACGGAACCTCTTAATTTGACTCTAGTAGCAAAAATGATTAACAAACTCAATCGTCCGACATTCAAGCGTGGCACTATGAATAGGTATAGCTCCCTCATTCTGTTCAAACTTTTAGATGCATAATGTTTACCAGGATACTAATGTTCCATATACTATGTTCAGAATTTCCCTTGATATCATTTCGGGATAGCTAGGATGGAGTGATATAGACAGTGACGGTTCATCTAGCCAATCCCACTTGCTTGGGATTCGGCTTGAGGCGTAGCCAACCAAGATGCATGAAGGAGTACTTTTTAGCATTGCAACTCACCTGAAGACTGTCCGAGACTATTCCATTTAGACCATAATCAATAATGAGGGCCCCACCACCATCTGAGCCAATTCTTTTAGCAATTTCCTGAGTCAAATCCATTGCCTTGGGGCAAACCTCAACTTGTTCAAGCTTGGCTAATTCTTCATTCTCAGCCCATTTGAAGCGCTTCAGAAGATATAGAGTAGTAGGGGTAGGCTGTGCAGATAAAACAAACTGAAACCTATCCAGCCAAGAACAAAAGAAGTAATAAAGGGCCAAGACCACAAGAAATTAATGTAGGGAGAATCAAAATGATAGAATAGCTTGAGACCTTACATTGAATTTTCAGCAATATCAACCATTTTCTCACACCAGCCTCGAGATGCTCTCTGCATATACAAAGAAATCAAGCTGATGCTCAAACTTCTATAATACATGCTATGCCAGATAGAAAAGATCTTCCTTTAAATTTGCATAAGCACAAAGTTCAGATTCTAAAGAACCACCTATTAAAGTTCCTCCGTATAATTGTATCACCATTTCCAGGATGTAGGGAAATCAAGCTGGTGCTCACAGTACTAATAATACATGCTAAGTATACAAGATCTTTCATTTATATTTAATGTCCTTTTCATTTTTCTAACTGTGTGTCTGTGGGGGTGGTAGGTCAATTCCATTGGCACAAAATTAATCCTCTAAAGAATCAAATATTTTCGATTGTATTTCGATCTACAGGATATTCTTAAGCTGTTCCTTAATTTGAAGAACCCAATATCAGATATTCCACTGTGTAAATGTACTTCTATCTCTGGATATTCGCTGGCAGTTTTGTAATATAAATATTAAATTAAAGTAGATAAGTTGGTAAGAAACTTTCAACTGGAAGCTGTAGGTAAAAATGGATTAGGAAATCTTATAACCAATAAAAATAGAGGTTATAAGCGAACCTGAAATTGATGAACAGGTAACGCATCATAAAATTCATGGGCAATGATGATTGTAGGTGCTGAGAAGTCAAAGAAAGAAAATGTAAGTAGAAACTTATATATTAGACTTAAATGGTCTACGCTTCACAGAACATGTAATCTATCAAAGTAGCAGCCAGCAGGTAATAATTTCTTACTTCCAGATGGAACCTGCTCCAGAGTAGCATGCCATGATACATTGGTCCCTGTCAATGTGCTAATAATGTGTTCCTCTACATCTCCATCTGCCTCATTCTTATTTACACACTTCAAGTTCTGATATTGGAGTTTTTTTAGAGTTGGACTACATTCAACCATGTGTATGTGCAAAGAATCTGTAAAGTTCTTAAATTTCGATGCACCCTGAGGTTCGGAAACTTCAATTAGATATCAAAAATCGAGCAATACCTTAAGAAATAATATAAACAACTTTAGAATATGTAGGTTGGTGAGGATGAAGATTTATGGGACTGTACTCGTAGAAGATCAGCTAAGAGAGTTCCTCGTCCTGGTCCCAGCTCTACAAGATTTATTTTTTTGGGTTGCCCCATTTGCTCCCAAAGACACATAGCCCAAACACCAACCATCTAAGAAAAAGAAAAATCAGAAAATCAAACAAAACAGTTGTCGTAAATGACTATTCTTTGTTTTCAAACTAAACAAAGGAAGGAATTCCCACTGTAGCTAAATTACCTCTCCAAACATCTGGCTTACTTCTGGAGAGGTAATAAAATCACCTTCTGTGCCAAATACATCGCGATTGATATAGAAGCCTGCCTTCGGGTTTGTCAAAACCTCCTCCATATATTCAGCAACTGAGATGGGCCCACCTCTGAACTGAAAACTTAACCAGCTTCAGACACATAATCTCGCCTTAACCAAACAAAATAACAGACATCTCCAAGTTTCCAAATTCCAATTCACTATTTCATATACGCATTCACCAGCCAAAGCACATCTAAATCAATCATGATCTTTCACAACAGAAATGAAAATCTCAATATTAACCTCAGCAGCTTTTAGCCACCAAGAAATAATCGAGACCAACAATAACATTTTTTTTTATAATCGTGGTGTCTGGGCCAGCTTGCACGCACCTCAACTAAACAAGGATTATGGCCAATATGAACGACGAGACTAGTTCGGGATTGAGGTATAGCTATTGATCCATTCATACATACAAAACATACCCTTTTTTTTCTTTTACAACACGAATAAACCCGATTGATACATATAAAGTCTACAAAAGAAATCCTACATTTTCACTAAGCTAAACTACTTACTAAAATCAATCTTCAACCACATAATGAAAATGCATACACAATACATGCTCAAGGGAGTAAATTCCAAACCTTGATGATACTTTTAAGATGCTTAACAAGCTCGGAATCCGAAGACGGTTCATGTGAATGCTCTGCAATTTACAAAGACAACTATCAAATTATACACTGACAGCGTTATATCCATAATGAGTTCACTTATCTACACTAACAGTGTCAGGAACTTTTACACTATCAGATTACCTTTACCTGTCCTAGCAGGTAACTTGCCTTAACAAATCCCAATTCTTATAGAAGGTTATTCGTAAATATCTTTTAAATAACCTGACAGTATTAAAAACTGTATATACTGACAATGCACAAAACTTAAACTGTGTACGTTGACACGTACCTGGAGGATTATATAACCCGGAGCGGTCGACGGAGATAGAGGCAGAGGGATTTGAGGGAGTAGGCTCATTGTCCTCCAAGTGTTCGACAATATTACTGTGAGAAGATTGTGAAGTTGATGATGTACATTTTCGAGACCACGTAAATGAGGCTGAAGAAATAGGACTAAACAGCGATAACCGACGCTGATTTGAAGCTTGGAGTAGTAATCTTCTTAACATTTCGACTTTTGGAATGTGGTCGAGTTTTGTAGAACAATAGAACAAGCTCCAAATTTTGTATCCCCTTGAAGATTTTAAAGATTATATATTCAAAATTACTACTATAAATAGTATGAGGTTTACTCTGGAAATCTAAAACTTATTACTCTCTGCGTCCTAATTTATGTGATTAGTTTTACTTTTTGAAAGTCGAATTCTGTTTAATCAAACTATTTATACGTCTTTTTAGTATCTTAAATTGTTAATTATTATGAATGGAGTAATATTTTTTATGTCCGGTGTCGTATGCAATAAGAAAGTGGCACCTAGATTCAAAGGTAAGTTCTACAAAGCGGTCAGACCTGCAGTGTTATACGGAGGAGAGTTTTGAACAGTCAAGACCACACACATTCAGAAGATGAGCATAGCATAAATGAGGATGTTTAGATGGATGTGAGACTATCGACAGTGGATAAAATTAGAAATGAGGACATTCGTGACAAGGTAGGAGTGGCCAAGCTGCGATAAGCGAGACTGTGATGATTAGGTCATGTGAGAAGAAGGAGCACATATGCTCCAGTGAGAAGGTGCGAGAAGTTAGCAGTGTTGGGTCTACGGAGAGGTAGAGATAGACAAAAAAAGAATCGAGGCGAGGTGATTCGTCAGCACATGGTCCACCTCCAGATTACCGAAGACATGACTTTTAATAGGAAAGCGTGGAGGTCGAGGATTAGAGTAGGCGATTAGGTAGTAGTAGGGAGAGTTTTGTTTTAGTACCATTTGCATTATTTTAGTACTACTGTGCCTTACTACTTTCGTTGATGTCTGTTTACATTAGTTACCAGAAGTATCCTTCACAATATTTTCTTTATCATGGGTGGTTTCATCTTATTTTTGCGAGTATGTTTCAGAATATTTTTTCTTGAGCCGAAGATCTATCGAAAACAGCCTCTCCACCCTGATGGGAGTAAGGTCTGCATACATCTCATCCTCCTCAAACGCCACTTGTGGAATTACATTTGGTATGTTGTTGATAATATTTTTTATGTAGTTTTTAAATATATAAACTTTATTTTAAAATAATTAAAGACTCGATGTTTAAATTCAGGGTGGAATTAAGAAATCTGACTGTCGAAATCCGAATCTCGTCATATAAATTGGAATGTGGGGAACATATAAAAAGGTATTGATGGAAGTACTATAAGCGCTTGATAATGTTCTCTTCTGGAGGGTAGTATATGAGATATATAAAAATAGGTGAGCGAATATCACAAAAGGGGATGTAGCTCAGATGGTAGAGCGCTCGCTTAGCATGCGAGAGGTACGGGGATCGATACCCCGCATCTCCATTTTGTTCTCTCTTACTATTCCTTTTTCAAGAAGTGTTTGTTTCCTTTTTCCATATGCAATCCTCTATTCTATAGAAGTTGAGAGAGTTTTACCAACTAATGAGACTAAAAACATTGCTAGAAATTATAAGATGTTTAACTTCACATAAGTATTAGACGAGAACCGTCGATTAGTCCTTTTATTTTTCTACTATATATGTCTAAGCACCAAAGCTTGTACTAGTGCAAAAAAATTAAGGCAGAAGATTAGGATGCGAGTGACTATTAAGTATGCAAAAAAGTTAGTATTAAAATATTTTAAGCTTCCGACCATTGATGTACATGTATAGAGAGATGTTATGATAAAAAAAATAATATATCATAACATGAAAAATCGAAGTAATATAAAAAATTGAGGCAGAATGCCTCTGTATTTATAGCCACAGAATTCAAGGATTGAAGAATTGCCAATGTGCCTTTTCTGGAGAAGACACCTGCTGGTTGCCAATGTACCTTTTCTGAAGAAGACATGCACCTGCTGGTTAAAATAAATCTGTTAAGGAAAAAATACCAGCGCGAGAAATATTCAATTTCCCGTTAACAATTGATATAAAAAATTTATCAATTAATCCACCAAATCCAAAGCCGAGCGACGACGCGAGGCCCCTTCCTCTTAACTCCTTTTAAGAGCTAAAGGAAGTGATTCTATATTTATACTCAACAAACTAGCTCTCTTTAACTGATGAAGGACAAAGTACAAAAGCTAAAATTATCTTTTCATCTTCCCTCCGTTTCCCATTCACACCTACTTCATTTAAAATCCCATCACAGTTCAACCGGGTGTTTCTTAACTCGTTCCTAATTCATATTTTTGTGGTGTTATGTACAAAGGAATCTCAGTTCACCTGAAATTAAAAGTTACTAAAAATCTGTGTATTTTAATTACGCACGAGCATTGGTGAATATCAATATTGAACTTATAAAATCAAAACATTAGTACTAGCAACTGTCTTGAATTATTCTATAGTCTAAATACTAAATAAATTGGTTGTTTTAAAACAAACTAGCCTAAGGCTTGAGAGCTACAGCCAATCCAAACTTGGCACTTTTGTCAACAGATTTGATATCAACTTCACCCGAAATGGTGAAGAGAGACTTTGGACGCCACTCATGTTGGAGCAGTGCATTTGCCTTGCCATAGTTGTTAACTCTTGCCTTCACAGTGGTTAGAGGATCCAACTTATGCTGAATGCCAAAGGTACTGGCATATTCATTGGTGGAGAAGCTATGGGCCACCTCGGCTGCAACGGCGGTATCGGCCAAGGGGCCAACTGTGTGGTAGTATGATGCACTCACAATGTCTCCCTTGTCTTTCCTGATTTGTCAAACAAAATATATCCAAATTAAAGATTGAGCTAATTTTTTCACCAGGTGGGGTACAACCGACCGTGAACAATATTTTTGTGAATGAGCAGAACCTGTGCTCTGATACCAGTTGTTAGGAATAAAAGCAGACAGAAAATAATATTCACGGTTAGGACGGCAATAATAACAATAACAATGGAGGACTAAAATACGGTTATCGACGCTAATAAAGACAAGCAATAGGGACACCAAGATTTTTAACGTGGAAAAACTCTTCTGAATAAGTGAAAAAACCACCACCCGAAGAGCAACTGATTTCACTATAGTAAGGAATTTTACACTTTGTAGTTCCGTAGTTCCGAGTAAATACTTCAGGACCACTACACACTCAAAAGAAATAACTCTCTTTTAAGATTTACACCTCACTATAATATTGCTCACTCTCAGTTATTTCCTCACAGACTACTTTCTTACACTTTGTCTGTGACTTACTCACTCTTCTTTCTCGCTAATTGTTGGTATATACTACAAAGGAAGAATTGCCCTATTTATAGCAAATGGCTAAGGACCAATGAGCAAATACAAAGTGTTTCTCCTCCACACATTAGAACTTTGGCTTCCAAGTATAATCTTCCGCCAAGTATTTGCTTATAGGCTTTGTAAGTCTATTTCCAAGCCAACTAACTCTATTGCCAATTAAGCCTAATTGACAACCAATGGGATGGACCCCTCACAATTTACACCTATGTCAATATCTATGAACAAAGAAAAGATTCCACCTATATCACAATAATTAAGCTGTCTCGTGCGACACTTTCTTGAGAACATACAACAACAATATATTCAGTGTTATTTCACATAGTTAGGACTTTCTTGAGAACATACAGCATGAAAATCAAGTTATAATTAACACCAAGCTACTACCACTCTTGTTAAACTCTACAATTTTCTAATCATGAACATCATAGGATTTGAGAACTAGGTAGATAAACTACTACAAGTTCTCGGCCTAACTTGACCATCAATGCATGCTCAATTATTTCAAGCAAGAAACATGTCTTGCAGTAATTGAAACAACTTACAGATTCAACGAAGCAATGAGGTCGGCATATGTGAAATTCAAGCCAGCATTGTACTTAGAGACAGTTCCCAACTTGGTGTCATAAGATACATCAGTTCCAAGAGCAAGAACATTAGTTCCCACCAAACTAGAGAAGTTAACAACAGGGTTTGTTGTCAATCCAACACTGCTGCTTATCCCAGCATAGTCATGTAAATATTGAAGTTCCAACTGCCAAGTCCAACACAAAGCTCAAATCATAAGGAATGACAATTTCTTTCAATCTCATTACTTTATACCAATCAAATATAAATGATATAGTAGCTACTTACCTTTCCAGAGCTTTTGTCAGGAATTCTGAAGCTAAAAATTGTCTTCAATCCAGGTGCAGCTTCGTCAATTGCAATGGTTGTTAAAAGCTAAAATTGATGACATAAATATGTTAGATTAAGTTCTTGGTAAGAACATACCGTACAAAAGATTAAGCTATTCAATCTGTCCCATTTTATGTGTCGTTTTTCGAGACTTAAATGAGTTCTTCTTTAACCTCAAATTTTTCATAGTAATAGTTCTTTTTGTTAATTATTGTGACATACAGTACTTTTTATGTATTTTCAAAAAAATGTTCACGACCAAAAGTTTGAATCTTGAGAAGCAATATCCTTCACATAGAAAATTAAATGGGACAGAGGGAATAAAACAATATCCTTAAAGCATTTAATAAAGAATGTTACTCCCTCCGGTCCACTTTATTTGATATTTTATCTTATTTTATTTGGTCCATAATATTTGATCTTTTCGGAAATCAAGATGAAATTTTACAATGTCACCCCTGACTAATAAATGACTTTAAACAAAATAATGAGTAATAATAGTTTGAATAAGGGCTAATATAGTCAATTACATTACTAATTAATGCTAAAAATGTGATTTTCTTAATACGCATGAAAACACCTAAAACATCAAATAATATGGACCGGAGGGAGTACAACATAACGATTCGGAATCAAAGGATTTGTGCACAAATACAAGGAGTATTGTGAAAAAAATGAAAATTTTGTTGGGTTTAATGGAAGAATGTGAATGGGAAATGGGTAAAAAGTGAAAAGATTCCCTTTTGTAGGGAAATGTTCCCTTTTGTAGGGAAATGCACTTTCTCCCACATTGGTAGAGAAAAAGAATTTTGTTGGGTTTAAATAGAGATTTACTTCTCTTAGCTCTTAAAAGGGTTGAGGAGAAGGGAAGCCTCGCGCCGTCGTCGTCGCTCGTCTCGGCTTCGGCTTCGGCTTCGGCTTCGGCTTCGGATTTGGTCAATTGATATGATTGATTGACTTAAATTATCCGGGCAGCTCCATTTGTGTAACGGGCAGCTGAAGTGAGTCAGCAACGGGCAGCTGAAGTGGTTCAGTACCCGGGCAGACAAAGCAACATCAGCAGATTAGTTCCTCCACGTTTCCCTCCACGTTTTACATTAAAGTCAGTCATGAAGTGGTAGATTAATTCCTCCACATTAATGTCAGTCAGTGGTGGTAGATTAATTGCTCCACATTGAAGTCAGTCATTAGTGGACAATTAAACTCTCCCACGTTTTCTCATTAATCACCAGGTGTGTCTCTTCACCTGCCCTTGGATGTCTATATAAACTGGTCATTTGTCAGTCCTTGATCACGACAGACAGACGACAGATAACATAGACTAAAGTTCTGAGATAGAGACTCCACAGAGACTCAAACTCGGACAGATAAGAGAAGTAACCTCGGACAGAGGATACACAATCTCGGGCAGAAGATAGAAACACTCGGGCAGAGAAAATCACTGACAGAAAGCATATCTCACCGCATCCCCTCCCTTTCTGCATATTAAGTGAGTCGTGTGATTTGCTCCGTTCTTTGTGTTCGCCGTGTTCTAACCGTTTGAAGTGCCGCTACGGTAGAACTGTAATCTCGTTCCATCCTGGGAGAAATTAACCCGTGAACCTTGGGCATCGTGAGGGGGTTAGATTTCTTAAGGAGACACAAGTAACTTGTGGGCTCGGGATCGTCCTATTACTAACAGATTATTTGCTGCAGGTTTTTGTATCTTCTAATTTATTTGAGTGCAGGAAGAACAAGCTTAAGAAATCTAGTTGATATTTATTTTCTGCGCTTAAATAAATATTGTTTAAGGAGACTAAAACCTTTGTGGTTTTCTGCTCCTATACTGAATATTAATCTGCTCGGGGAGACTAAAACCTTTGTGGTTTTTCTGCTCCTGTACTGCATATTACTCTATTCGTGAGGATTAAAACCTTTGTGGTTTTTCTACTCCTAATTACTGTGAAATAATCTGTTTGTGGAGACTAAAAGCCTTTGTGGTTTTTCTACTCCAAGTGCTTAAACAGTTTATTGATATTGTTTCTGTCCGTGTCATTTTGCAGAGATGACAAACGGAGCGGATCCAACTGTCCCTGTTGGGAGTACTAATACTACCACAGTTTCTGGTGCTGCTGGGCCTAGCCGTGCTGCTGCAATGGTTATGCCACCTGCAGAGAAACCGGGGAAATATTGTGGTGTGGACTTTAAGAGTGGACATAAGTCCGTAGACTGTCGTACTGCAAAGAAGGACTGGAAAAATGGAAAAGGTCAAGCAAACATGGTTGAAGACAATAAATTGTCTCAAGGAGTGCAAGACATTGATCTGTGCGCTATGATTTCTGAATGCAACTTAGTTGGAAATCCTAAAGAATGGTGGATTGATTCAGGAGCCACCCGCCATGTTTGTGCTGTGAAGGAAGCCTTTGCTTCATATGCTCCCGCTGGACCTGATGAGGCGCTCTCTATGGGCAATTCTGCAATGGCGAAAATTGAGGGATATGGAAAGGTATTCCTCAAGATGACGTCTGGCAAGGTTGTGACTCTGAACAATGTTCTTCACGTTCCTGAAATAAGGAAGAACTTGGTGTCAACAGCACTTCTCGTTAAGAACGGGTTTAAGTGTGTGTTTGTCTCGGACAAAGTTGTGATAACTAAGAATGAGCTGTATGTAGGAAAAGGTTACCTGACTGAGGGCCTTTTCAAACTCAATGTAATGGTCGTTGACACTATGAATAAAATTGCAGCTTCTTCTTACTTACTTGAGTCAAATAATTTATGGCATTCTCGTTTGGGACATGTCAATTATAAAACCTTGCGAAAAATGATCAATTTGGAAGTATTGCCTAAATTTGATTGCGCTAAGTCAAAATGTCAAATATGTGTTGAGTCTAAATATGCTAAACACCCTTACAAGTCAATTGAAAGGGACTCTAAACCATTAGACTTAATTCATACAGATATTTGTGACATGAAGTCAATACCATCTCGCGGTGGAAAGAAGTATCTCATAACTTTTATTGACGATAGCACTCGTTACTGCTATGTTTATTTACTTAGTAGTAAAGATGAGGCAATTGACGCATTCAAGCAATACAAAAATGAAGTTGAAACGGCAACTTAACAAAAAGATCAAAATGATAAGAAGTGATAGGGGTGGAGAATATGAATCTCCTTTTGAACAAGTGTGTTTGGAATATGGCATTATTCATCAAACAACTGCCCCCTACACGCCTCAATCTAATGGGATTGCGGAAAGGAAAAATCGAACCTTAAAGGAGATGATGAATGCCTTGTTGATAAGTTCGGGTCTACCCCAGAACTTGTGGGGAGAAGCCTTATTCACGGCTAATCAAATACTCAATCGAGTTCCCCACAGCAAAACACTTTCCATTCCATATGAAAAGTGGAAAGGAAGGAAGCCCAACTTGAATTACTTCAAAGTGTGGGGGTGTTTGGCAAAAGTGCAAGTCCAAAAACCCAAAAGGGTTAAGATTGGACCGAAAACAGTTGATTGTGTTTTCATTGGGTATGCTATAAACAGTAAAGCATATCGGTTTCTGGTTCATAAATCAGAAAATCCCGACATTCATGTTAATACGGTGATGGAATCAGATAGTGCTGAATTCTTTGAAACGATATATCCGTATAAGAAGGAATGTGAGTCAGTTGGTGAAAGATCCAAACGACCTCGGGGAGGAACCAAAGAAAATTCACCAAATGAGGAAGAACCAAGACGGAGCAAGCGTCAAAGAACTTCTACTTCATTTGGAGATGACTTTGTCACTTTTCTGTTGGAAAATGAGCCTCGGACGTTTAAAGAAGCAATGTCTTCTTCAGACTCTCCATTTTGGAAAGAGGCAGTCAATAGTGAAATAGAATCCATTTTGAGCAACCATACTTGGGAGTTGGTTGATCTTCCTCCTGGAAACAAACCATTAGGTTCTAAGTGGATTTTCAAAAGGAAAATGAAAGCTGATGGCACTATTGACAAGTACAAGGCAAGGCTTGTTGTTAAAGGATATAGACAACAAGAAGGTCTTGACTACTTTGACACATACTCGTCGGTAACCAGAATTACATCCATTCGTATGTTAATAGCGTTAGCCGCCGTGTATGGTCTGGCAATCCATCAAATGGACATTAAGACAGCGTTCTTAAACGGGGATTTGGAGGAAGAAATTTACATGGAACAACCTGAAGGGTTCGTGGTTCCAGGTAAAGAAAAGATAGTGTGTAAACTTGTTAAGTCACTTTATGGACTGAAACAAGCACCTAAACAATGGCATGCGAAATTTGATCATACAATGTTGTCAAATGGCTTTAAAATTAACGAGTGTGACAAATGTGTCTACATTAAGAACACTCATAACTTTATAGTCATTGTTTGCTTATATGTGGACGACATGTTGATAATGAGCAATAACATTGCCAATATAAATGCTACGAAACGCATGTTGACTAGCAAATTTGATATAAAAGACTTAGGAGTTGCGGACTTAATTCTGGGTGTTAAGATCCATAGAACTCCTCAAGGTCTGGCGTTGTCTCAGACTCACTACATCAATAGTGTTCTTGAAAAATTTAAATATTTGGATTTTAAAATTTCAAAGACTCCTATTGATGTAAACCTTGCTCTAAAGAAGAACAAAGGTCAAAGCACGTCGCAACGGGATTATACACGTGTTTTGGGAAGTTTGATGTACGTCATGAATTGTACTCGACCAGATATAGCTTGTGCTATAAGTAAACTAAGTCGATACACGAGTAATCCAAATCAAACCCATTGGATGGCAATGAAACGTGTTTTGGGGTATTTAAAATACACTCAAGACTTTGCATTGCATTATAACAAGTATCCTGCAGTCATTGAAGGATATTGTGATGCCAATTGGATCACCGGCACAACTGATTCTAAGTCCACAAGTGGATATATTTTCGCACTTGGTGGAGGAGCGGTGTCTTGGAAATCGTCCAAGCAAACATGTATTGCCCGCTCTACTATGGAAGCTGAATTCATAGCCTTAGATAAAGCCGGTGAAGAAGCTGAATGGCTTCGGAACTTTTTGGAAGACATTCCGTTTTGGCCTAAGCCGTTGACACCAATTTGTATACATTGTGATAGTCAATCGGCTATAGGAAGAGCGAGGAATGTCATGTATAACGGTAAGAATCGTCACATACGACGAAGGCATAAAACCGTTAGGGACCTACTCTCTAGAGGAATTATCACCATTGATTACGTGAAATCAAGGGATAATGTGGCGGATCCACTTACAAAAGGCCTAACTAGAGAGGCGGTTGAATGTTCATCAAAGGGAATGGGACTACGGCCAAGGACAAGTCATCACGGCGGCAACTCTACCTAGGAGACTGGAGATCCCAAGAACTAGGTTCAAGGAGAATACAAAGTTGTGTATGACGGTCCAACATTGTCAATTAAATGATTGGTCCATTCTCGTGATGAGACAATGTTCAAGTACCAAGGATAAAATACTAGAGGCATTTTTTAATGATTATCTAAGTTTGATATTGTGGTTATCAAACAGTGTATATCTATAGGATTACATGTTTAGAAATCACCTATGTAAGTGTGAAGTGGAAGCCGCTTCAAGGAGAATTCTGTTGGCCAATTCTTTAAGCACTTATGAAACCAGGCGGTGTTCATGGCTGAAACGAACACAACAGTGAGAACCAAAGATGGTTAAGGGTTAGTTGTGTGACTTACGTTGTCTAGGTATACACCAAAGTTCGACGGTTCAAAGATATCAAATCTACCGATTGATCGAGTATATCCGATGTATGTTCACTACGGAAAGTTCGAAGGGAAACCTACTTATCCAGATGCGACTAATTCTTTCTTGCAAATCACACAAGTCTGTCATGCATATGTCCATTCAGCAATTCCCCATTCATGTGGGGGATTGTTGGGTTTAATGGAAGAATGTGAATGGGAAATGGGTAAAAAGTGAAAAGATTCCCTTTTGTAGGGAAATGTTCCCTTTTGTAGGGAAATGCACTTTCTCCCACATTGGTAGAGAAAAAGAATTTTGTTGGGTTTAAATAGAGATTTACTTCTCTTAGCTCTTAAAAGGGTTGAGGAGAAGGGAAGCCTCGCGCCGTCGTCGTCGCTCGTCTCGGCTTCGGCTTCGGCTTCGGCTTCGGCTTCGGCTTCGGATTTGGTCAATTGATATGATTGATTGACTTAAATTATCCGGGCAGCTCCATTTGTGTAACGGGCAGCTGAAGTGAGTCAGCAACGGGCAGCTGAAGTGGTTCAGTACCCGGGCAGACGAAGCAACATCAGCAGATTAGTTCCTCCACGTTTCCCTCCACGTTTTACATTAAAGTCAGTCATGAAGTGGTAGATTAATTCCTCCACATTAATGTCAGTCAGTGGTGGTAGATTAATTGCTCCACATTGAAGTCAGTCATTAGTGGACAATTAAACTCTCCCACGTTTTCTCATTAATCACCAGGTGTGTCCCTTCACCTGCCCTTGGATGTCTATATAAACTGGTCATTTGTCAGTCCTTGATCACGACAGACAGACGACAGATAACATAGACTAAAGTTCTGAGATAGAGACTCCACAGAGACTCAAACTCGGACAGATAAGAGAAGTAACCTCGGACAGAGGATACACAATCTCGGGCAGAAGATAGAAACACTCGGGCAGAGAAAATCACTGACAGAAAGCATATCTCACCGCATCCCCTCCCTTTCTGCATATTAAGTGAGTCGTGTGATTTGCTCCGTTCTTTGTGTTCGCCGTGTTCTAACCGTTTGAAGTGCCGCTACGGTAGAACTGTAATCTCGTTCCATCCTGGGAGAAATTAACCCGTGAACCTTGGGCATCGTGAGGGAGTTAGATTTCTTAAGGAGACACAAGTAACTTGTGGGCTCGGGATCGTCCTATTACTAACAGATTATTTGCTGCAGATTTTTGTATCTTCTAATTTATTTGAGTGCAGGAAGAACAAATTTGAACAATGGTATAAGAAGAGAATTGCATTACTCACATTGGAGCTTGTGTCTACTTTGAAGTCAGCTGTAATGTTCTTGTTCTTTATTTGAGTGTTAATATCAGCCAAAAACAAATCATCTTTCTTTAATCCTGAGGAAGTAATAGCCTACCAGAACAAACAAAAATAAGCAATAATACTGCACATATACATAACTATTAATAAAGACTAATCATTATACAAGAGTATATATTCTCAGGAGCGGACATCAATAAAAGGCCTTAAATTTATTTAATAATTTTATTCATAGCAGTATGGCATAATAAACATGTCTTGATAATTCATGAATATATTTGGTCACTATACTTACTAAAGCTTAGACAATACTTATTTGTATTTTTATAAGGAAAATATAATATCTAACTATTAAGATAATATTGTTATATATTCTAATAAACTAACAATGTTGCTAAGTTGTTGTTAACTAATATCTTACATTTGAACCATTCAAGCAAGCCTAGTTACCATGCTTTGATCCATTTTTTATAAGGAATAATCTAATTCAAGAAGATACATATATATTTTTTTAATTATCATAATTATTCATTTTGCATATTTATTAAAATGTGACATCTTTATTTGAATAGCTTCTTTGACATTCTAATTCTAAAAAAGAAATATCAACTCTAATACACTACTTATCTTTTCTTGGTAATTTCATAATATATGTATATATAGCACAAAATTTGGGGCCTTAATTATTGGGGCCTAAAACAAGTACTTTAGTTGCCTCCACCTTGGACCGGCACTGTATATTCTTAGAAAATATCTGATCATTAATGTGAATCAAGGTTGACAGTAGAAACTCGACGATGATTGGATGCAAAAGGCGAATAGTTGTGGTAACATCGTTTAAGTTATATACAACATCAACATAGACTACTTGTTCTATAAAAAGTGAGATTTGAAATCTTGAAAATAAGGCACGTTACGTAGGCAACAATAGTAATAAATAATTACGGATACTCACAACTCCGGTAGGAGAGTTGGTAGTTATTGTGAAATTGTGGTCCGTTTGGTAGTCCTTGTACAAAAGATCTGATTTCCATGCAAAATAAAAATATTACCAACCAAACAAAAAAAAATAATAATAAGAACGTTACACTTCTAACATGCAGCACAAATAAATAAGTGTACCTCGGGCCTTCTTGCCAATGTCACTGTAGAGACCAGGACCCTTCATCATAGCTAAATTATTAAGATTTTATGAAAACTTAAGAGAAAGAATTGAGAGAAAACTTTGTAGCAATGGAGATATGAAGATTAGTGGGTTTTATATAAATTGCAAAAATTCATAATTTCTTATGCAACAAGATATGAATAGGTGTATTGTCCATCAAGAAAAAGAAATTCCATATGAAAATATTGTTAAAGGAATCTTGAGAAAATAGAAAATCCAAGTTTACCTTTTCTCCAAGTTAAATGAAGTACTATAACATTTATTTCTCTTAATCATAGTTAATTACTATAAATTTTTCTTCATTAAATCACTTACTAATGGTTAGTTGATGCAGTTTGGTGTAAACACCCGCTTTTTGTAAACATCGAGTGCTGAAAAATACTTTTAGATGTTGAAGCTGATTTTATAAATAAATAGTTACATGTTTTGATAGAATTGTTGAAATGTATAATATGTAATTGTTGTGTTTGGTAAAATTGTGTTGATAAATACTTTTATGTTAAAACGATTAAAATATTCTTTAAGTTATGTACATAAAAATATATATTCAAAACTATTTTACATGCTAAAATGTAAATAATGAATATAGAACAAAGAGGAAGTTGAATTTTTGTTTTTGGGGTGCTATTTAATGGATTACATATTATTTTAGGGATAAAATCGTAAAATACTTGGTCAAACTAAAAGTTATTATGAGCTGAAAAGTGATATGGCTGATTTAATTTTGGTTTATAAACATTTTTAGAGTATGTTGGTCAAGCTTCGGAGGAGCCAAAAGTGTATTTTCTTCTAAAAATGCTTATTTGGAAAGACTGAAGTCTTTGGTCAAACTTGTAGGTGAAAAATAAGTATTTTTGAGTGGCAGCAGAAGTTGTTTTTCTGCCGTAGAGAAGAAGCTAAGAAAAATAGCTTTTATCCAAAAAGCAGAAAGTGGAGATGTTTTCTATTTCTATCATTAAAAAAAAAAAAAACTTACAAAAAAACACATATATCTCTAATTACCCATGTTTATTTAACCTAATTATTATGAAATATAAATTACTCTTTTTTTTTCTCCTTATCTATTTTATGCACACCTACATTATTATTGTTGGAAGTTTGACTCGAATTGCATCTTTTTTTTAAGGTTTGAATTTAGAAAATTCAATTATGTATGTTCTATGTTTAACTTTTTAATTAAATAAGAAAATTAAATATTGTCTTTAATAATAAATATTTTAAACCACTCATCTAGTTAATTAACTCTAAAGTGAATCTTTATGTGTCTTACCACTCAAAAGTATTTTTTTAAAAACTTGATCAAACATAAATTACTATTCAACTATTGAGAAAAGTGATTCTTAAATGAGTTTACCAAACAGAAACAAGACTCTTACACTCCGTTTGGATGGTTGTTACTCATCGTTTCATAATGTGTTGTATTGTATTGTATCGTATGGTACTGTATCGTATTGTGTTGTACAACGTTTGGATAGACTGTAATGTTTACCGTAGTTTAATAATTGAAAATAAAGTAAAAGGTAAAATGAGAATATTAAATGATAAGTGGGGGCATGATAGGTAATAAAAATAGGTAACGACGCGATCCCACCAAATCGATCGTTACATAAAGTGTCAGCTTTTATGGTTATAGAACCATGGATTTAACGATATCATGCAATATTAATTAGAGAAACGATCAAAACAAACATCCTTACCCATGGTAACAATACCATACCATGGGTTACAACCATCCAAACGCCCTTTCGACAGGGTATTCTCGAATGAATATAATTGCTTTCAGTACTTCCCCTCTTCTCTAGTTGTCCCGCCCCCTCTCTATATCATCTCACTCCTCTGTTTCAAATAAGGTAAAATTCTTTACTACTTGGTATTTCACTAATGAATTTGAGATTTTAAACAGTTGATGCATCCCAAATGTTTGATAATATGCTTGAACAACTATTATTTACTTGTATTGCATGTTGCTGTAAAAAGATACTCTCTCCGTCCCAATTTATGTGAAGTACTCCCTCCATCCCAAATTAGCAGTCCATTTGGTATTTCAAGACTAAATTTATTAGTTCTTTCCAACTATGCCGTAAGATAGTAAAATATGCATCTTATTTAATGATTTTTCTTAATGGACGTGAAAAAGCTGAAGGTGACAACTAGAATGGGACGGATGGAGTAGTTTGACTTGGCACGAAATTTAAGAAATAAGGAAGACTTTTGAAACTTGTGGTTTAAAACAAACCATAGATGTTTGTGTGGTTGAGAATCATCTCGTAAAGTTGAATTGATACTAAATATAGAAATGTGTCATTCTGTTTTGAACTAACAAAAAAGGAAAGTGTGTCGCATAAATTGGGTCGAGGGAGTGGGGTATGTTTTCCAAACTACTTTAGACTGGCCATTTCTTGGCAGGAAGTTCTTTTGATAGGCTGTGTTTCAATGATAGGAAGAGCAAAACCAGTTGCTGCTACTTCTATTGTAGGATTACTACCAACAATATGAGCAATAGAACATATGGTTAATGTGTCAATATATGGAATCAGGGAAGGTGCTAAGAAAAGCCATGAAAAACCTATGTGTTTACATTTTTAACCTAAGGTATCTCTACATGCGCAACTTACATATCCACACTCTTGGTGCTGGATACTTAGGCGGGGTGAAAGGTTAAACAAAGTTTAAATGTTGTTTGTGTTCTGCCTTTAGATCCAATTTCGCTGGTCACAGCTACCTTCTGGCTTCTTGGGAAGTTTTCTTTGGTTGAGAGTTATATTGTGGTGTATTGTATTGTAATCTGATAGCTAACTGGACTTCTATACTACTTGAGGGACCTCATAAGATAGACATAGGATATATCAGGGAAATAATTCTAGTTGTCCACACCTTTAACATTACGTCTTGAATCAAGAAAATTGAACTCCTAGGACTTGGGCCACCATCATCTGGTGAAGATGTTTGAAGGTCAAATAGTTGATTTGTCACCTCCGACATTGCAGCCTTAAAAGCTGCTAATGTATAGTCAGTTGACAGTAGTTAGAGATACTTTCAGAGCAAAAAAGTCTTTCTTTCTTTTCAGAGCAAAAAAGTCTATCTTAACTTAAATAAATGTAACTTTTTGTTAACTCTATGATTGAAAAATGCTCGTGAGAAGCATAAGATGATAAGAGTTAATTTGTAGTTTATGTTATATTGCTAGAAGTAGTGGTACTTCATCCAGCTTGTTGTACTTATCAGCGCAGTGGTTTATTTTCATGGCGACAAGGTGACTTAACCGTGTTATGTGTGCTAATTTCTTTTTCAGCCTAAGCTCTGTTTAAAGTCGGCTTTGTAATTTATATTTGCAGGTTATCAAGAGGGTTTCAAGAGCAAAAACCCAACTATCAGTAACCTACACAAAGATGAGGAAAACATATCAAACAGGTGCATCAATGGCAGCAAAATCATTTGATACCCAAAAATACCTCAAAAAAATAGGGTTAGGAAAAGAAGATTACCATTTTTGGAAACAAGTAGGAAAAGCGCTACTATGTACTTACACTTTATTTGGTGTAGCATGGTTATGGAATGAAACATCACCATTAGGTTGGTGGACATTAAAACCAAAGCCAAAAGAAGAAAAAGAATTAGCCCATTTATACGAAAGGCGAAAATTTCCATACCCTGGTGATGAAAAAGCTATGGAAGAATTTGTTGCTAAAGGTGGTATGATTGGAACTAGTATTGGTCCTAAAGGTGTTGTTGAGAATGATAAGGAAGGTCTTAATTATCAAAAAGTATTGCAAGATAAGAAATTTGATCAAGAAGCGCTTAAGTTGTGGATTAGGATGAGAAATGAAGTTGTTAATGAGTTACATGATAAAGGGTTTGATGTTGAATGAATGAGTAATGTGGTTAGAGGGGTTTGGTCGAGTGGTAAGAGCTTAGCTTGTGATGTGTCGTGTTGGTTTTAAGTGGAGAAGGATTGAGGGTCGGATCCATTATCTGCCGAGTTTCAAACTGTGCACTACTGGCTGTTAGTAGAGTGAGTGAATAAAGTTTATTTATTGTTATTTGGATTTGCTACTGTAATGCTTGTAGTAGAATTGTCTCTTTATATTTTGTGTGTATCGCGAATGTATTATCGTATTATGGATTATGGAGCTTGAATGGAAATTATGGAATTAGGTTTATAACTATTTTAGCTCAATTAACTGGTGTGGTGAGCCATTGCTATTCAGAGGCGGATCAAAGATTTGAACTTTATGGGTTCGAATTTAGGATTCTACCACAACTGGGTTGATTTATTGGGTTCAAGATCTATTATTTGTACTTATTTAGTATTTCTTTAATACATATACAGGATTCGTTTAGAACTCCGAAAGCGATAGTCAACCGTTTGAGATTGAGGCGTAGTTGTTGTTGGTTGTATACTGGGTCCGAACGGAAGCTACTGGGTTTAGATGAACCCATAGTATACTCATTACATTCGGCCCTATTGCTAGTGATCTTACTTCTAATCTGAAGAATGTGATTTTATTACATGTCAAAGTCCGAGTCTTTATGTCATTTATCTAGGTGGCCTTTTTTCGTTTGCCTCTTTGAAATCCATTGATATGATGATATATTCCCTTGTGAACTCATAAGTTTTGTCGTTGAAAGATGTGTTGATTATCTTTAAGTTTCTGACCTGTATCATCTCCTTAGTGTTCTCTTTGATTATCTAGCAACTCCTTTATGGTAATCTGGAGTTACTCAATTCTTTTTTTCTTAAGTCACAGTTGCAATCTTTGAAATTTCTATATCGTAGTAGAACTTGTTTCATTTATATGGTTGTTCCTGCTTTTACTCGTATCATAGCTGGTTTAGTTATCCGTTGCTTAAGTTTCTCTAATTGTTTGTCTTATAGAGAACAAAAGTGACATGCTCTCAACAATATTGTTCATGTCATTATGTCTCTTTCTATGTGAAAAGTTTGAACTTGGAGACTCTGCAGTGACCGGATAGTGAACGTATTGGTTTTATTCATACATTCTAGCCGATGTTTTCATAATAATTGAGTTGGTAAGATAACTCGACACACATTTGTCCTTTATTTTTGTTTTTGAATACAAGAACTACTAATTCACTAGGATTTTTGCATTTTCTTCAATGGAATCACTCTACAGTTGAATGGTGTTATAATGTCTGACTTTCATATTTCCAAAAGGAAATAGTATGCCAAAGAAATTGGTATTGCTATCAGCATGCCAAAGATTACCCTATAATCAGAAAAAACCACATCAGGAATTATATCTGCTTAAAATGATCTTAGCAAAAAGTTAAAAGTTCGAGATGATAATTGTATCTGGTACCCTGTACTCAAGATGGTTGGATGTACGTTGTACTCCTTAGCAAACACAAATGGAACAATTCCTTGGGGAAGGGCTGCCTGCAGTACAAAGTACAACATTAAGTAATCTGCCATGAATTGATAACAGAAAACAGAATACTTTCACCTGGACTATCGCCAACTTAAGCAATTGTCCTCGTAGTCCAACAGCAATAGATGAGATCGCCATGAGGACTGGTCCAAGCACAAACTTCAGTGCCGTAGCTAATATTGCCTTTCTGGTTCCGCATGCTATTATACTAGTTTGGGAAGCCATGAAAACACCTGTTGAATTAATGTAATGTGAGTCATTGAGCCATTCTTTTTCTTTGATTCTCTTGTAGCTTATGTGACGAGTGCTTATTTTCGTTGTGTACCTAGACTAAACATTGCCATTCCTAGTCCTCCATCTGAAAGTATTGATATTGATCGTTCAACAACTTTTGGCAGATTGATTCCCCACCTGCACATCATATTGTGAAAAAAATAGAAGTTCTTTTTGATGTAGAGTTTCTGAAAATGGATTTTGTATTTCTAGAGATGCTTATTAAGGCTTTACCTGAAGTGTATGCTTGACCAAATAAGACCTGCCAGAGTTGCATGTGTATTAGGATTTATTATGAGCTTCCTTCCAACTGTTAAAAGAATTAGCATAATCTTTTTCTTCCTTGAGGATCTAGCTTTTGCTTCCTCCGCCCCATCCTCTTCCTGTTCTGATTCGTGGGGGACGTTGAGCTCAACTTTCAATGACAAATAAATATTTCATAAGACAAAAGAGCATACGTAATGATGTTTGCATGAAAGTTGACTTGTTGAATTTCAGGAAATGTTGTGCTGGAGAACATAGATTGACTAAGATACTAACATCTCTGAACTACCTGATTGTTTATACATTTCTATTGGGCTCTGTGACACTAGCTTCTAGTGTTCTTTTTTTTTTTTTTTTGGTTCCCATTCCTTTCCTTCTCTGTTTGTTAGTTTGTTTCTTTGTTTTTTGGGTTTTTTTTGTGGGAAGGGGAGCCTGATGGATGCACCATTTGCAGTTTTGTTAGTTCGGAACTTCAGGGACCAATTATGGCTTGTAGTACTGTCTACTTGGTTCACTGTTGAATTGGTTGTCGCAGAGGACTTCCCATTTGTTTTATTTAGGTGATTTGAAAGTGTATATGTCTCTTACAAGTTGATGAATCAAATAATTAGGGTGAAGCAACTATGTTCCTTTGGAAACTGCTCACCTCTCAGTTCTTAGATTCTGCTGCCAAACTATATTAATAAGTTTTAGTATTGACCTATGTTATTTAGGAGTAGATGGTTCATTCCTGTAATTGTGAATTTTGACTAGTTTTGAAAATGTAAATGGAGCATCTAACAGATAGAGTACTTTCATGCTACTGTATATCAGGAATTAGTTTATCTAGTCATTATATGACTCAATACAGGCTAAGGTGAACTTTGTGGGCCCAGAATAGGATTCTTTTTTCACTTACCACATTTACAATCTAGTGTTGTTTGGTTCTTAACAGTTAAAATTGGAAAGCTGTAAGTAGGTTCCACTACGGATGCCATCTAATAAACATTCTATATTAAGGAACCATTTTTCTGTAAATACCTGCTACTTCTGATGGCGATGCTATATAAGATTCTTTTGTTGCATTGAGCTCAAACAAAAATAGTAGGAGGTTGTACCAAACTAAACTCTGTAATACAATTATCTGGGCAAGTAGTTCTGCTGCTGCATCACCAAAAATGGCCTTTACTAGGGGGATTCCCAAGATTAAGGTGTTCGGAAGGGTTGAAACTGAAAGACCTGTTATGATCCAAGCCAGGCTTCCTTTGGACTTCAGTTTGGCAAAAACTGCCGTTACACAGAGAGCGAGAACTTTTTGAATGAAATCTGCTAATATAAGCTTCAGGTTTACTTTGTAGAGGTTGCTTTCTGCTATCACTTGGAAGGATAATAAAGGTATTGAAAATTTTGCCACAAACTTGTTAATGCCAGAGCATTGCTCAGGTGTAAAGAGTTTCCACCACCTTACAGAGATATAGGCTAGGATCATGACAACATATAAAGGGATGGTGGCTGCCACAACATGGTAGACATCACTTAGGGATATCATGGTAGTTTTCGTTGATTTTTCATAGCTTGAACTCCTGGTAACAGGGGCCTTTTTATGCTGTTTGGTTTTCTTTATTGGCATAGGATAGTAAAGTGAAGACTACATCTTTCTGCTGAAGCTTTCTGACTAATCCTTTTGAGTTTTAGCATCTGTTGTTTATCATATTGTGAAAGTATTTACTAATTTATCGCTTTGTAGGTTCGCAGACATTGCTAAAAGTAACCTACTTTCTCTGCTTGTGCGTCTCCCCTCATATAACCACCTTTTTAGGCTGTAAAATTTGTTTTTATTGATGTTAACCATGCTTACATGCTGAAAATGCAAGTGTATCTAATCTTGTTTAGTGAAAAAGTTGAATCTAGTTTCCTTCATGTGGTTAATCCCTTTTGCTCATTGCTTCATGTAGCATAGGTACTTGCCTATACCTATATCTCAGTAGGCTTGAAATAGTAAGCTCTACATGCTTTAATTTTGTCTCCTGTTTGTGCCCAACTTTTACTTTATTTCCCTGTATGTTTTCATTTAGGAAGAGGTATATCATGACACTTTATATGCAGTGATCTATACTGCAACAAAATGCCTTATGAACTACTATTTGTTTTTACTTTGATGTCAGCAAAATTCAGAGGGGAAAATCTGTTAAATGTTCCTGCCTATATCTCCTTATGCAGTTGCATAGGCTTTAGCTGCCAGGTTATCTGGAAAGTGAGCTAGAAGAATAATGAAGTAAATTGCAGAAGAAGTAACTAACTTGATGAGTAAATAGCATGGCTGAAGTAAGAATTTTTGCTATATATGGTCAAAGTTTTGGAATAAGTATTACAGGGTTTTGCTTTTAGAAGTATGAAATTTATACAGGCTATGTTATGATACCTCTTTGTACAATTTTTGGGTATTACTTGTTAGACTTCTTGAAATATGGGAATCTAGCCAGGACACCTACAAATTCATAATCTCTTTTTCCTCTTTATTGTCTCCTGTTTTATTAGGAAACTTGCATTAAGAGACAAATTATTTGCCAATGTTGAAATTAAATGGATTTGAATGAAATGGATATAGAAGATTCACATAGTTGATTCTAACAAGAAATTGTTTCCATGATTAGGAAGATGATTAAATTATTTTCTAATGATGATCATTGATCAATGAGCTTGTGTTTGACTTGTTTATTTTAAGCATTGCTTTTAACAGTAAAACTATTCTTAGAGGTGGGTTTAAGCTTAGCACATTCTTTTCTCTCCGGAAAATATGCAGATAGCTTTTTCTGAAAAAACAATGTTCCCTTTTGAATGGTTTTTACCTTGTTTAAGAAGCTTTCTTATTAATAGTAAACTTAAGAATCCTAGAAGATGATACATATGCGCCTTGATTTTAGAGAGGACAAGACTAATAAGAGTGAAATTTTAACAGCCCAAGCCCGCTAGTGAAACTGTCTGCTTTGGGCCTAGGCCCGCATGGCTTTAAAACGCGTCTCTAGAGTCTAAAGTTTAAAGCCAGTTAACTTATATACCCAGCATCTCTCCTGTGTTATGCCGATGTAGGACACTTAACTCTTAGCTGGGGTGTTACATATACCCTCTCTTATGGACTCAACGTCCTCGTTGAGGTTTGCCCTGCGTACCGAGATTCGCCTCTGACCCACATTGACAAGGCTGACACGGAGTGGCTCTGATACCATCTGTAACAGCCCAAGCTCGCAAGTGATATTGTATATGTAACACCCAAGCTAAGGGTTAAGTGTCCCACATCGGCATAACACCGGAGAGATGCTGGGTATATAAGTTAACTGGTGAAACGACCTCGGTCAGTCGTTTCGGAAGTTAGGACTCCGATTGGCGTGCCGATAATTTTAAAATACTCGTAATGTCCATTAGGACCTGTATGTAAAATTTGAGCTAAATCAGACCTCGTTTGGTAGGCATCGGAAGAAGGTTTCAGTTTTTATTGGCGATAAATATTAAAAACAGATTTTCGAGCTCGGTTTTGCCGAATGAGCTCCGATTCGAAATTCGAAAGCGCCGTTAGGTTCATATGATTATTTGTGATTTTTGTAAACTTTCGAAAGTGAATTTCGATGTTGTTCGGCTAGTTTCCGCTAAAATGCCGAAAGTTAAATAATTTGACTTCTTTTTATCTAAATTCGCATCTTGAGTTTCGGGAGTCTGATTTGAGATCCGCCTTCGCGAGTATGTTACATATATTTTGTATAACTTGTATGCAAAAGTTGGAATTATTTCGAAAATTGTAGGATTCCATTTTAATTTTCGTCGCGGAAAGAAAAGAAAATAAAAAAAAATGAAAAAGGAAAAAAGGAAAAGACAAAAAAGACAAAACCTTTGAAAGAAAAAGGGTTTGCATGGCGGTGGCCTAACATATATATCTGTATCTTCAGCTTAAGCTTAAAACAAAAAAAATGAGAAACAGGAGACAAGAAAAATGAAAAACGCGCAGAAGAAAAAATGCCAGAAAATGGGAAAAGAGGCCGGAGAAAAGTAGAATTTTCACCCTGAAACATTCAGGTAATGATCCTAATATAGTATTTGAGTTTATTACGTGTGTTTAAATATATTTTTACGGTAAAAATAGGGATATTAGACATCGCCCTAATGACGTAGATTGATAGTTTAAAGGGTCAAATGGACCCCGATAATGAAATTGATTATGTATTCGTGCTCAGTGAGTTATGGGCAACTTATAAATATAATTTATTTGAGATTTAGTTATGTGGCCTTAAACCCTATATACAGGCCTGGCCTGCGTATTACGTATGCGAATAGGGTATCAGGTTCCTACCTGGATTGCCCTAAGATGTAAGGAATGAAGCCTTTAGCCTAATGTGATATATTTTTCTGCTTATTGAACAAATTAGGATCGTTTGGCAATGAATTCAGAGAATAAAGCGGTTGTTGGGTAGCAGTGTTAACTTCGGAACGAGGTAAGTGTTTGTATCCATTTCTTTGGAGTCACCTGGCCTCGTGGATTTTCTACAACGTGTTCCTTACGTGTGTAGCTGCCGATAGGCGTACTCATTACGCCTTAGCTTTTGATTTATATTCTATATTATATGTTATGTCCTGTTATTGGTATTGCATTGAGTATCTGAGTATTGTACTTTGGCTGTGAGTTGGTATATACTTTCCAGCTGTCGATGAGAGTCCCGCGCTGGTGATGGGTTATTATTGCATCATATTGCATTCGTATGCACATTGCATCATATTGAGGGTAGGAGGATTCCACCCTCGGAGCAGGAGGATTCCGCTCCATTGCATCATATTGAGGGTAGGAGGATTCCGCCCTCGGAGCAGGAGGATTCCGCTCCATTGCATTATATTGAGGGTAGGAGGATTCCGCCCTCGGAGCAGGAGGATTCCGCTCCATTGCATCATATTGAGGGTAGGAGGATTCCGCCCTCGGAGCAGGAGGATTCCGCTCCATTGCATCATATTGAGGGTAGGAGGATTCCGCCCTCGGAGCAGGAGGATTCCGCTCCATTCATTTGGCACATGTGAGCCTTTGCATCATATTTCATTTCATTTCATCTCATATCATTTCATTTCATTTCATTTCATACCATTGCGTAGACTTGTGGTACATAATTACTTTTCTGCTTATACGTGCATTGCTTATTTGTCTATATATTTCTGGCTCATATTCTGGGTTGCGGGGATCGGGTTGCACGCCGCAACGGTATAAATATATGGATCGGGTTGCACGCCACGACGGTATAAATATATGGATCGGTTTGCATTTTGCAGCGGTATAAATATATGGATCGGGTTGCATGCCGCAATAGAATGAATATATGGATCGGGTTGCACGTCGCAACAGGATGTATTTCTGATTGTTGATGTGTTCGGGATACCTATATGTTCTAGATATCTTACGCTCCTGGTTGTTAAATAGTTTGTGATTCCATACGTGTTTCTAGTTATGATCTGACTCTGCCTTTTTATAATTTAAATAAGAGAAATTTTGTTTATCTGTTTCTTTTCTCCCTGGCTAGCTATCCTATTCTTTGAGGTGGCTAGTCTGCCCCACTTATTGAGTCCTTTTGACTCACCCTTGGTTGTTGTTTGTTTCTTGTCTATCTATTTCGTTTCGGCAGGTTCGCTCCAGGATTGAGTTCGCCACGTTGTGAAAGAGCGAAGACGACTTCAGCTGTCAGGGTGAGCCAGCTTTATTCCGGATGGCCACCAGTTTATTGTTTATTATTTCAGTTGCATGTTGCTCCCTTCAGGAGGTATTTGTCTTCCTCTGTACTCTTAGATGTCTAGTCTGGATAGCCCTAAACCTAGTATATTGGGTAGTCAGCTGTAATTTCTTTTGTACAGCTTAGAGGTATCAGTACGTCGGTGTTTTTTTCTAAGTCTTGTTTTTATTTATGAATTGGATTATATTTATTTTATTAATTTAATTGGTAAGGGTTCGCCCGACGGGTCTAGGGGAGGATGTCGGGTGCCCGCACGGCCTAGCCGGATTCCGGGTCGTGTCAGTTGGTATCAGAGCCAAGTTTAGTGTCTATCCAGACTAAGACAGTGTCTAGTAGAGTCTCGCTGATGGGTACGTAGACGTCCGTACTTATCTACGAGAGGCTATGATGGCATTTAGGAAGTTTCACTTCCTTTTTTTCTGATCGTGCATCGGTGAAGGATTCAAAAGTATTATCGTTAATTTGTTAATTCCTTCATGGTAATTGTGAACCCTCGTGCAATAAATGAGAAAATGGTATGAGTTCAAGACGAAGTAGTCTTGCGTGGGGCTAGCACTGACGAAGCCCCAAGAGTTTTTTTTTATCATGCCGACGATCTAGTTACGGAGGTCCCAGCTGTACGAGCTCCCGATGGGCAAGGGAACAGGGCCTTGCAGTTTCCCTTGGCTCTCTACGATGCTTTACGAGAATCTTGGCGATGCAGATACCGTAAGAACCTATTATTCGCTGGGCAGCCTATCAGGTTGCTGCATGTGCAGACGTTCGATCTCAGGCAGCTCCTTTTCTGGTTCTTAATATTGCTGCAGTAAATTATATTCCGGAGGTAGTATGTGTTGTACCTCTAATTGTTCCAGCTGGTTAGCCAACCGAGGTAACAGTTCAGTCCGAGCGCCCAAAGAGGTTGCATTATTTTACGCGATTGAAACTTCCGATATTCTTAAGCAATGCATCAGGTAAACCTCGTGATTCTTCTTAAAATAAAATAATGTGAGCATATCATTCAGGCTCTAGATTGTATCGAGCGGTATGGTGTTGATTATTCTTCATTCCAGTTTCAGGGGTCCAGGCTTGAATTGGTGGGCCGCTCTCTTATTAGCTAACTTGGTTCGGTTTTCTTCTAGATTCGTGGAAAAGTTCCTTTCGAGTAGTGAGCGAGATGAAACGTGTTGCCAGTTTGACTGGATTGGACATGGTAGCCTGTCGGTTAGCCTGTTGGTTTCAGAATATAAGATTGAATTCTATAGAATGGCTGAATATGCATTAGAACTAGTCCATGAGCCTTTCGAGAGATTCAAAGATTTATTGATGACCTTTCTTTTTCCTTGAGATCCCAGATGGCCCGAGAGATGGAGGTTTGGACTTCATTTGATGTCGTTGTTGATATTGTTTGAAGGTACGAGGCATACCATAAGTTAGAGCAGGAGAGCAAGTGATCCCGCGGCCCTGGTGGGTAACCATGGTACCTCATTTGGAGGTAAAAGTTCTGATTATTTTTGGAAGTCACCTTCCAGGTTATCTCAGCTTGTAGAGCGTAATTCTCAAAGTGCGCAGGTAGTTCGTCAAGATCAGAGTCAGCTTTCTCTTTGTAGCTTTCAACAATCTGTCCAGCTCCCATATTCAGGGAAAAGGGTGTTATCACTGTCATGAGTCTGGTTATCCTTTGAGGAGTTTTTCCTTACTCCAGCAAGTAGACAATCGTCATTCTTCTTGCCCTCAAACACCTGCAAAGTCGCAGGAATTTCATTTAAATGTTAATCAATCATAGAAATGCCACCACCAAGTAGAGGTCGAGAGCGTGGTGGTAGTTGTTCTTCTAGAAGTAATTATTAGGGTAGTGGCTCAACTCAGCTGCAGAGGCAGTTCTATGAACTGCTAGTCTGGCAGGATGTTGAGGTATCTGCTGTAGTACACCCATGTATTTCTTCTTCTCGTAAATGTAAGTAAGATTTGATTCTTTTGATCGATCTGGAAATGGTGTGTCTTATCATGTTTCAATGGTTTCCTTGGATGCCGTTTCTATTAAGAATCGGTTGCGGTAGAGGGGTGAGTTTCTGATATGATTTATTCCTGGCATTTATGATGGCCCTACTAATTTATTGGGTCTAAATGTGAGAGATTTGGGAGTGAGTGTCGGTATCGTCTGCCTGGCATCTTGTTGTGCCACATTTTATTATTATATCAAATTAGTATAACTCTCTTCTCGGAATTCCGTGTTAGTAGGATAATGAGATCCCAATTCGTCACCATTAGAAAGTGTTATCGTTTCTTCCGGTGTAAAGTGGTTAGTAAGTAATATTTGATCTATGTGTCTTCCATGGTTCAAGATGTTTGTAGAATCATGTTATCCCATGAGCTTATCTGGGTTACAAAAGGGTTTATAGTAAATTGTCAGAATTTCCTTCTTATTGGGAGGTTAAATTGGTATGGATGTTTTTCCATAAAGCTCATTAATGTCTATTTCTTCAATTGCGATTTTTTGGTTAGCCTGACTCGGAAGTAGTCTAGCTCTGGTAGCCAAGAAATAAGAAGATGAGCTTCCTGAAGCTCTAATTATTTCTATCATCGATCCATTTCCATTTCTTCTTCGTCCGGCACTAGTGAGCTTGGGCGATTGGTAGCCGCTTGTGACGTTTCCTGTGTTGAGCCAGAGTACGTGTTATTGTGGCCGGGTAAGCATATTATTGTTTTGGTCCAGTTGTCTTATCTTGTTGTCAGTTTATCCGGGTATCCATTCCCATGTATAGTATAGTGTTGGTTCTGTTTTTGCGGATCATCCCGTTTCAGGAGAAACTCCACCGAAATTTTTATATAGAAGTACCATCCATCAGGCGGTGATGTTTACGGCAAAGGTATGGAGTTGTGAACTCGGGAGTTGCAGTCGATTGGCAACTCGAGAGGGTAATTTGGTAGCTCAGGTCTGAGCCGAATTCTATTTTTAGCTATAAGCTATGTCTTCCTTAGTCCGGTAAACTGTGCGAGGATGACTATTTCTATTCAAGTTAGCGGTATGAGTTAATGCTCTAAGTGGAGGAGTCTTCCTCCAATTGATACCGAATCATAACATTAAATCTCTAAGGCGTTGCTGAAGTGTAAGCTAATTCTTAGTTCCATCGACCTGTTCTATATTGAAAGGTATATCGAAGAGGTAATTATCGGCTGAATCATGTTAACCCATTCAAGTTTCATGTATCTTTGTTTTGAAAATATAAAACTCCTCTCTCATGATTGAGAAAGGGTCGGCTTAGTCCGAATAAGTTGGGCTATGATGTTATCATATTATCCAAATATGTTTTATCCAAGAGTTGATGTGCGTGATATAACCCTGATTCTGTAATTATGAGATAATGTCCGTGGAGTAGTTTATGAAGGTTGTGCAAATTCTCTTGTTATCTGCGTAAATCTTTCTTTAGATTTAGGCTCGTTCGAGGACGAACGAGAGTTTAAGTGGAGCAGAATGAAACGACCTCGGTCAGTCGTTTCGGAAGTTAGGACTCCGATTGGCGTGCCGATAATTTTAAAATACTCGTAATGTCCATTAGGACCTGTATGTAAAATTTGAGCTAAATCAGACCTCGTTTGGTAGGCATCGGAAGAAGGTTTCAGTTTTTATTGGCGATAAATATTAAAAACAGATTTTCGAGCTCGGTTTTGCCGAATGAGCTCCGATTCGAAATTCGAAAGCGCCGTTAGGTTCATATGATTATTTGTGATTTTTGTAAACTTTCGAAAGTGAATTTCGATGTTGTTCGGCTAGTTTCCGCTAAAATGCCGAAAGTTAAATAATTTGACTTCTTTTTATCTAAATTCGCATCTTGAGTTTCGGGAGTCTGATTTGAGATCCGCCTTCGCGAGTATGTTACATATATTTTGTATAACTTGTATGCAAAAGTTGGAATTATTTCGAAAATTGTAGGATTCCATTTTAATTTTCGTCGCGGAAAGAAAAGAAAATAAAAAAAAATGAAAAAGGAAAAAAGGAAAAGACAAAAAAGACAAAACCTTTGAAAGAAAAAGGGTTTGCATGGCGGTGGCCTAACATATATATCTGTATCTTCAGCTTAAGCTTAAAACAAAAAAAATGAGAAACAGGAGACAAGAAAAATGAAAAACGCGCAGAAGAAAAAATGCCAGAAAATGGGAAAAGAGGCCGGAGAAAAGTAGAATTTTCACCCTGAAACATTCAGGTAATGATCCTAATATAGTATTTGAGTTTATTACGTGTGTTTAAATATATTTTTACGGTAAAAATAGGGATATTAGACATCGCCCTAATGACGTAGATTGATAGTTTAAAGGGTCAAATGGACCCCGATAATGAAATTGATTATGTATTCGTGCTCAGTGAGTTATGGGCAACTTATAAATATAATTTATTTGAGATTTAGTTATGTGGCCTTAAACCCTATATACAGGCCTGGCCTGCGTATTACGTATGCGAATAGGGTATCAGGTTCCTACCTGGATTGCCCTAAGATGTAAGGAATGAAGCCTTTAGCCTAATGTGATATATTTTTCTGCTTATTGAACAAATTAGGATCGTTTGGCAATGAATTCAGAGAATAAAGCGGTTGTTGGGTAGCAGTGTTAACTTCGGAACGAGGTAAGTGTTTGTATCCATTTCTTTGGAGTCACCTGGCCTCGTGGATTTTCTACAACGTGTTCCTTACGTGTGTAGCTGCCGATAGGCGTACTCATTACGCCTTAGCTTTTGATTTATATTCTATATTATATGTTATGTCCTGTTATTGGTATTGCATTGAGTATCTGAGTATTGTACTTTGGCTGTGAGTTGGTATATACTTTCCAGCTGTCGATGAGAGTCCCGCGCTGGTGATGGGTTATTATTGCATCATATTGCATTCGTATGCACATTGCATCATATTGAGGGTAGGAGGATTCCACCCTCGGAGCAGGAGGATTCCGCTCCATTGCATCATATTGAGGGTAGGAGGATTCCGCCCTCGGAGCAGGAGGATTCCGCTCCATTGCATTATATTGAGGGTAGGAGGATTCCGCCCTCGGAGCAGGAGGATTCCGCTCCATTGCATCATATTGAGGGTAGGAGGATTCCGCCCTCGGAGCAGGAGGATTCCGCTCCATTGCATCATATTGAGGGTAGGAGGATTCCGCCCTCGGAGCAGGAGGATTCCGCTCCATTCATTTGGCACATGTGAGCCTTTGCATCATATTTCATTTCATTTCATCTCATATCATTTCATTTCATTTCATTTCATACCATTGCGTAGACTTGTGGTACATAATTACTTTTCTGCTTATACGTGCATTGCTTATTTGTCTATATATTTCTGGCTCATATTCTGGGTTGCGGGGATCGGGTTGCACGCCGCAACGGTATAAATATATGGATCGGGTTGCACGCCACGACGGTATAAATATATGGATCGGTTTGCATTTTGCAGCGGTATAAATATATGGATCGGGTTGCATGCCGCAATAGAATGAATATATGGATCGGGTTGCACGTCGCAACAGGATGTATTTCTGATTGTTGATGTGTTCGGGATACCTATATGTTCTAGATATCTTACGCTCCTGGTTGTTAAATAGTTTGTGATTCCATACGTGTTTCTAGTTATGATCTGACTCTGCCTTTTCATAATTTAAATAAGAGAAATTTTGTTTATCTGTTTCTTTTCTCCCTGGCTAGCTATCCTATTCTTTGAGGTGGCTAGTCTGCCCCACTTATTGAGTCCTTTTGACTCACCCTTGGTTGTTGTTTGTTTCTTGTCTATCTATTTCGTTTCGGCAGGTTCGCTCCAGGATTGAGTTCGCCACGTTGTGAAAGAGCGAAGACGACTTCAGCTGTCAGGGTGAGCCAGCTTTATTCCGGATGGCCACCAGTTTATTGTTTATTATTTCAGTTGCATGTTGCTCCCTTCAGGAGGTATTTGTCTTCCTCTGTACTCTTAGATGTCTAGTCTGGATAGCCCTAAACCTAGTATATTGGGTAGTCAGCTGTAATTTCTTTTGTACAGCTTAGAGGTATCAGTACGTCGGTGTTTTTTTCTAAGTCTTGTTTTTATTTATGAATTGGATTATATTTATTTTATTAATTTAATTGGTAAGGGTTCGCCCGACGGGTCTAGGGGAGGATGTCGGGTGCCCGCACGGCCTAGCCGGATTCCGGGTCGTGTCAACTGGCCTTAGACCTAGTAACACGTTTTAAAGTCGTGCGGGCCTAGGCCCAAACCGGACAATATCACTTGCGGATTTAGGCTGTTACAGAAATAGTAGTACAAAACTAGAAGGATATACTATACGTCCAGAAATAGTAGTACAAAACTAGAAGGATATACTATACGTCTTGTTTGGAACTGAAGCGTTATTGTTACCGCAACAAGATGAGGTTGAATAAAATGTTCAATTCTGACTATACGTCTTGTTTGGAACTGAAGCGTTATCGTTACCGCATCAAGATGAGGTTGAATAAAATGTTCAATTCTGATTCGTATATTTGACTATAACTTATTTGAGATTGAAATGTTGTCGTTGACATTACAGTAGCACTAGTAAAACTAGTCACTTGACCTGAATGGAGACTTGAATTACTTCTTTGAATGTAAATCAAAACTATTAGTATTAAGTTTTTGGAACTGGTACGGTGCTACGTTTTAAAAGTACCCAAACATAATAGAAATTTGTACTTGCCATTTTGATAGTGTCAAAATTTTACTAAAAATCCTCGAACATTTTTGAGCCATAGACAAGTAACAAATTTTAATAACCATGCATTTGTATAGGCAGTTTACCTTTGAAAGTAATGGTTATGCTGATTTTACGTTGTCATTTTTCCATTATTCATCAGAACCAATTAGTATTTAAACAACATATTTTCACAAACAAGAGTACATTTTTTTAACGTTGTTGATTTCTTAAGTTAAAATTGAGGGTTTCACCCCTAAACAGCCAAAGGGTTTGACCCAAAACGTTATTCAATACATTTTACAAAAAACAACAACAAATTCTTTTAGAAAAGTTTCAACTGGTTAATTATTATTATTATTATTATTATTATTTATTATTTTTCTTCCTGAAAAAGGAAGATAAATAATACTAAATGGGAGGACCTAAGCTGATATATTTGTGTTTATTTACATTTTCAACATTTTTGGCTATAATTCCCAGCCTAAATGGTCACATTGGTGATTTTGATGAAGTGTGGAGGAGGAGAGCCCAAGAAGCTGAAGAATGGGCCCTTCAGGCCTATAAGCCCGACCCATTGAATGTCACCCTTGCATTTGCCAAGGAAACTAGGGAGTATGTTAATAATAATATCATTCCTTTATAAATTCTATTTTCTTTGTGTTTTTGGTGTTTATAAACCTTGCAATTGTAGTAACATAAAAAAAATTAGGTGGCATTTTAACCATAAAGATGCTTTAAATCTCATAATAATTTTTTCGGGAACATAGTCCATAGGTATTTTACATGTACCATTACGTGAACCAATACATCCATTTCTACGTAAACAAATTTCTAGTATTTCTTTTGCAAAATTATTAGTAATAATTGATATATGGATGTAACCATTTCATGTCAAAATAGAATTGTTTATTTGTATGTCAGCTTTCCTTTAAGTTTTCTTCAACAAGTTTTTGTTAAAAATCTTTTTTTAATTAAGGGTTTTGATGGTAATTTTGTTCTACAAAATACACAAAGCTTTGTTCCTTTTTGAAAAGTTTTATCCAAGTATTTTCCAAACAACTCTTTAGTACTATGCTCGGTTTGATCCACTTTATGACACTATTACTATTTGATGGTGGAGCCCAGGGGCGGAGTCAGGATTTTTCGATAAGGGGGTTCAAAATTTAAAAAATAAAGCTTAGACTTGTGTCAAAGGGGTTCAACATATAGTGTGTGTATATAAAAAAATTGATTTTATCCAGATTATGCAGTGCAATTTTCCGGGCAAGGGGGTTCAATAAGGTGGCTCCGCCACTGGTGGAGCCTTCTTTCTGATCAGCTACAACTTTTTAATATATTATTTGAATATTTCTAAATATAAGAAGTTCATATTTATATTACCTTTTTTAGTAGTTTCTTATTATATATGTTTTATTCAAAAATCATAAAATATAGTATCTGTGTTAGTTTAGACTGAAAATTAAAAGGCTCCTAGTTCTTTTTGAAACGGAGGGAGTAGCATTTTAGAGTTCTTCAATAGTATAATGCAAAACAAGTCCAAAATGTAAGTTTGCCATGCATGAGCATGTCACTTTGGGGGGGGGGGGGGGGGAACTTTCTTGAATAAGAAAACTCAAAATTCATTCTAGCTAGTCACACTCTCAAATTATAACTGGTTATCAATTTCATCACTTCATTATGATTTTCACAATATGAACAACAAAACAGGTCCATCAAGGAACTAAAGGAAGTGAATACAACAAATGACACAAGAAGGCAATTAAGAGGTGGCAAAAAATACAATGGACCTTGTTTAGTCACAAATCCAATAGATAGGTGTTGGAGATGCCAAGGTAATTGGGCTGATAATAGAAAAAGATTAGCAGATTGTGCAATGGGCTTTGCAAAAGGGACCACTGGTGGAAAAGCTGGCAGAATTTATGTTGTTACTGATTCTTCTGATGATAGTAGCAACCCAAAACCAGGAACTCTTCGTTATGCTGTTATTCAAAAGGAACCATTGTGGATCATATTTGCTAAAAGTATGACCATTAGACTACACCAAGAATTGATAATGCAAAGTGATAAGACTATCGATGCTCGTGGAGTTAACGTTCACATTTCACACGGCGCAGGTACTGCTGAAATATATAGTCGTCTCATTTAAAAATTTAAACTGTTAGCTAGTATTGTAGTTAACCGTTGATAGCAATTCATTTCTAAATATATTATATTATGTCTCAACAGGTATCATGTTACAGTACGTCAAGAACGTGATCATCCATGGTCTCCACATACACGATATCGTCGTAGGAAATGGTGGGATGATAAGATCCGCGGTTGACCATATAGGAATGAGGACACAAAGTGATGGAGATGGTATTTCAATATTTGGTTCATCCAATATTTGGATTGATCATGTTTCAATGTGGCATTGTTATGATGGGCTTATTGATGCTGTGGAAGGATCAACTGCTATTACTATTTCAAATAGCCATTTCACTGATCATAATGAAGTTATGCTTTTTGGTGCAAGTGATAGTTCCTCAATTGATCAAAGGATGCAAATTACTGTGGCTTTTAATCATTTTGGAAAAAGATTGATACAAAGAATGCCAAGATGTAGATGGGGTTTTATTCATGTTGTTAACAATGACTATACTCATTGGAATATGTATGCTATTGGTGGTAGCCAACATCCCACTATTATTAGTCAGGGTAATCGTTTCATTGCTCCTCTTGATGCCTTCAAGAAAGAGGTAAATCAAACATTTCATGCCTTTTTTTTTTTTTTTTTTTTTGAGTTTAACTTTTATATACTTATATATAAACTAGGATTAATAGACTAAAAATAAGGCAAGAACTAGCATCCAGAATCCCTCTCGACGATGAAGCTTATCCCCCATCGTCTCACTAGCCGACCTTGACCCCTGTTATTTTGAGGTCATATCTAGTATTCAGAGTTTGCCTCGATTTGGTACCGCTCTCGCGGCCCGCACCGAAACAGTGCTTTACCTCTAGATGTCCAGTCAACTGCTGCGCCTCAACGCATTTCGAGGAGAACCAGCTAGCTCTGGGTTCGAGTGGCATTTCACCCCTAACCACAACTCATCCGCTGATTCTTCAACATCAGTCGGTTCGGACCTCCACTTAGTTTAAATTTTAATTAGTGGAATTAAGAAAAATGAAAGATTGCCGCATCAAGTATCTGAATCAATGATCTAAAATAATTTTTCCAATCAAGGGATTCAATTGAACCCCTTTTCTTCCACCTAGCTCCGCTCCTGGTTACCGGTTAGGGATCACAACAAGATAAAATGAACTGATAACGTTAATTTTTTACACTGTCAATGTATATAAGTTAAACTCATTTACGATTTAGATATAGTAGTTGTTGTAGTCGTGTTTATTGTTTAGTTGTTAACTTGTTATACTATTTCTAATATTTGCATGTACACATGCAGGTAACAAAGAGGGACTATTCCCCAGAATCAGTGTGGAAACAATGGACATGGAGATCACAAGGTGATTTATTCATGAATGGAGCATTCTTTACTGAATCTGGAGATCCAGATTGGACCAAGAAACATAAGGATCTTTTCGATGGGATATCATCAGCACCAGGGGAACAAGTGACTTGGATTACAAGGTTTGCAGGGGCACTTGCTTGCAAGCCAGGACAAGCTTGTTAGACACTAATAAATTGTGTCATATTATGTTACCACCATAGCAAAGTCATTGACAACTCTTTAAGTTTACGTTGTATGCATTTATTTTATCAAAATTCATTGTAATTTTGACTATAAAAATAAAAATAAAAGGAGCAAAAATTGCAAAATCATATTAAGTACTAAATTTCATATTATGTGTGAATGTTTTGGTTCGTCAATTTCAAAACACTTTTATATTGATATGCAATTGAATAAATTTTCTTTCAAGAAGTAACAAACAATTTAACGAGTTTGAAAATAAAAGAAAGACCAAAACTTATATGGTCTTGTAATACCAATGATCGTCTTTCACACAATAAAATTAACCAACTGCAATGACGTGAAATATATGTTCATAATACCGAAAGAACACTTGTTTCAATTTTGAATTGAAATTTTGAAAATTTGCAAAATTTTTCCTGACTGAATATATTAATCTTCTATCTGTACAATTGCTCGTAGAATTTTAATTATGAAATTAAGTTTAACACATTATCAAATTTGTTATAACTTCATTTGTCCCAATTATGCACACTTTTTTATCCAACAACTATTTAACCGTATGATCCCGGTTTTATCTTTGTTCCTGAATAATTTAAACACTACTGTTCCAATCTTTTCTTCTCTCTCTTTTTTTTTTCCTCGAAAAGGGTAATTTTATAACAATGTTGTAAATTTCTACCGATTAGACTAAGCAGGACTAAGACAGAATATGTGGAATGCAAGTTTAGTGATGCTCCTGATGAGTCGGATGTGGAAGTGAGGCTCGATTCGCAAGAAAGAAAGCTTCAAATATCTGGGATCAATCCTCCAAGGCAATGGGGAGATTGACGATGATGTCACACACCGTATAGGAGTAGGTTGGATGAAGTGGGGGATCGCTTCAGGTGTTTTATGTGGCAAGAGAGTGCCACTTAAGCTTAAAGGCAAATTTTATAGAGTGGCCGTTAGACCAGCTATGCTATATGGAGCAGAGTGTTGGCCAGTCAAGAATTCTCACACCCGAAAAATGAGCGTTGCGGAAATGAGAATGCTTAGATGGATGTGTGGGCACACTAAGATGGAAAGGATTAAGAATGAAGTCATTCGTGACAAGGTTGGTGTAGCCCCCGTGGCCGAGAAGATGCGAGAAGTGAGGCTGCGATGGTTCGGCCACGTGAGAAGGAGAAGTGTAGATGCCCCTGTGAGGAGGTGTGAGATATTAGATGTGTTGGGTCTACGGAGAGGTAGAGGTAGAGGTAGACCGAAAAAGAACTGTGATAAGGTGATTAGACAAGACCTGGCCCAGATCACCGAGGACATGACTCTTGATAGGGAGTCGTGGAGGTCGAAGATTAGGGTAGAAAGTTAGATGATAGTCGAGCATCTTTTTCTGTATTAGATGTAGTATTAGGCTTATGTAGCTGATTTGCATTTTTGCTGTCCGATTTTATATCTACTATTCTTATCTGGTTGTTGGATATGCATTAGCTTTACATTTAATTTAGCATGATATCAGTAGTCAAGGGTCTATCGGAAACAGCTTCTCCACCTTGGTGGGGGTAAGGTAGATACATTTGGTATGTTGTTGTATTGTAAATTTCTACCGAGTAAATTGGAACAAAGGAAGTACATTTTAAGAAATATTCACGGCTAAGATTTTTCTTCTCTCTAATTCTAATGTCTCCCTCTTAGGAGTTATTACGAAGTAGGCAATATTACTTTTTCCTGTTTTATGAAGATATCGTACTCCCTCCATTCCCTTTACTTGTCAAGTAAACTATTTTCTGGTTACTTATCCACTTTAACATTAAGTAGCTATTTCGCAAACTTATTGGATTACTAGTAGTAATGTTAATTGAGATCAATACCGTTAACAAGGGTAAGCTAGTAAAATAAGCACTTAATCAATATTTCTGTTAAGGGGGAGTGGAAAACGAAAACTGGCAACTACCAAGGGAACAGAGTGAATACAACTCTTCTCCTTTTTCTACAAACTTTAAAATTGTCTAAGCTAAAGCAAAGGCTCAGCTAGCCTCCTCCTCGAGCCCCCTCTGACCACAATTTGCTGATTAGCCATCTCAGTTCCTCTTTCTTAAATGATTTTGCACTTTGGGTCTCCCCGAGTCGTTCCCTGAATCGATGTCAGTTGATTGAAGGTTCTTGTAATCACTGATCTGTTTGCTGTAGCGCTTCTTATCTGCCCTAGCCATCGTCTCATAGGGTTCTTTCTCCTCAGCTGCAAAATCATATAAATACAAGTGAGCCATCATTGTGTCAATCGCACTCAAAAAATAAGGATAAAAACACAAATACAAACTGCCACAAAGATCACCAACCTGAAAGCTTATTCCATCTCTCTCCAAGAACCTTCCCAATATCAGTGAAGGAGATTCCGGGATTACTTTTCTTCACATTCTACAAAAAAGAACCAAAGGCAGGTGAATGAGACATTACAGCCATGGCGAGCTATAGAAGGTATCTCAAAGCTAGTGATGCGCGCAAACTGACAAGCAAGTTAGCAGTTAACCAGACAGTGACTGCGCATGGTTCGTAATTTCCTTCTATGAAAACAAACAACTTATTACAATGATACACTGATAAACCGGTATACCGCTTACAAAAATGCCTCCCCAAGGACTCTGGACAGATGCCTAAGGGACACTGACCACATAATGCAGGGAAAAGGTGATTGTTCTGGCTAAGACTACCAAACTCTACCATCAAAGTTCCATCAGCATGAGAAATACAGAACTATAGAATAACATGTAACAGGAAACCTACCTCTCTTTCACTCTGTGAGAAGAACATAAATGCACTAATTGCCCTCTTCGGAGCATTTGGATCCTTCTTCTTTTTCAATTTCTTTTTCGATCCATCATCATCTGCCTTTTTCCTGCTTACAGACGGCTTTGAGACAATCGCCTCCTTTTTGGGCTTCTTCTTTGCAGGTTTCTGAAGTCACAAGACATGAACGTCAGCACAATACAAATTACAACTAGAAAAAATATATATTGGGAAAGGCAATTTTACCTCATTTTCACAACCACTATCACTGGCATCAGATCCGTCCTCTCCAGAATCATCAGTAGGAGAACCTCCATCATCCTTATCAAGGACAAAATCTTCATCCTGAAAAGGTTATGAATGTAAGACAGCAATTTAAGAATTTTCAATTATACAAAGGGTAAGCAAAAGACACAACCCAACCGAGACCCTGAAAATAACTTTAAAAAGATAATCTGGGAGTTTAAGAAGCTTAAATTAACTCTAATGACCAATAAGCAAGTTTACCTCCTCATCACTATCATCTCCACCTGCTTCATTCTTAATACGCTCGAGATGAGGATCGACAGCATCATCGTCGGGCAAAACATCAAAAACATGTTCCGGAGCCCGAGCTTCATTCAGATTCAATAATTTCAGACCCTTTGAACTGCATTGCTCAATGAATTGTGTAAGGATAACATAGGCTTGTTTCACCAAAAATTGAGAAAGAAAACAACTTGAAACTCATGCTAACCTGATGAAATCAAAAAGATTGTGGTACTCATTTCTCTGGATATTCTCGAAAAGATGTTCTTGTTCAGTCTTCAGTCTGATGAGAAGATCAAAGTAATGCATGTTGGCTGTGCCCGCAGCATGCCTCTGAAATTCCACATAGTCGATCTAAATGCATTATGAAATAAGTCAAATCTTCAAGGATAAAAAAAGGTATAGATCACAGGACTATCAGCCTTGCAGCAACTTGTGTATACCTCCTCATGAAGTATTAGAGTTGGCGGTTTAGGTAAAAAGAAGAAGCTCTTTTCAAGCGGATAGAGGAGCCCATCTTCCCGTTTCAATGAAGACTTCACAGCGTACCCATCTTGACTGCTGCGAAACTTCCCAGGTTTAGTAACCTTGGCACCAGACAAACCGCGCAGAATTTGAGTAAAGATGTCATGGATAAGACCCTGGTTCATAGGGCAAATTAAATGCTAATAAGAAACAATACCAATTATATGTCCTTTACATTGAGCAACAAGAAGTAAATATAGTCCTGCATTTCTTTTTTCACAATTAGTGCAAATCCAGATGACTATAAATGCATAAAACTAATTACCTTGTATTCTGATAGCAGCCTATCCTTGTATTTTGTATTTAAAAGATCTTCACTCAATGCAAGCGAAAGGTCTACCACATTGTCCGTCTCGAACTGGTCAAACAAAAACTCAGCAGGTTGATACCAAAAAATGAACACACATGCAAAAGTTTGGCCAACACACATCAATCGATACCTGCAATACAATGTGCGGATACAAAGTTTGTCCCTTCCGAATTGGTGGATCAAGAGTGATAACTACTAAAGTGTGCGGTTGGTTATGCTGCAAAAGCAGATAAGTCGCATTTTCAACTAACAGTAACTTGAAATTTTGATGAAGATTATTTCAAAAGACTACTAGAAGAAATTAAATTCAGTAGGATTATTCAAACAATGAAAATAACCTTCGGCAACAAAAAGATATGGACTACGCTGCTGTACTGAATTTTGAAGTCATTGGCATGCCCTTGCAAGCGCAAGAATGAGAGATGAAGCTCAACACTGTACCGACCCCTGCATCACATGTGCATATGTCAATCATTCCGAAGCGAAAAACAGACAGTAATGATAAATGATATGAAAAGAAGTTGACCTTGGAGTAAGTATCGCAATGCCGTCAAATGTGACAACAGCTTCTTCACCTCCAACACCTACATCCGCCATTGACATGATTTTGTCCCGGAAGACCTAATAGGTACAATCATATTACTCATTTTCTAGCAAGAGAAGTCACCATATCATGGAAGGTATTAAGGATCCCCTCCAGCGATTCAGAGGATTGAGTTGATACACTTTGCTTACTTGAGCAGGAGGTCGGTTTTCATCACCAACAATTTGAGTGTTTGAATTAGGAATGTGAAAGCTGATTTCCATCAGTGAATCTTTCTGCAATCAATAGAAATGTGGCTTTCTAGTGAATAAGGTGGCCTCAAAGCATGAATTAAGAAGTGTATTGTTCAAGTAGGATTGGGCATGACAAGCAAAATGAGGAACATTATAATCAAATGTGAAAAAATGAAACTCTCAGCAATCATTCTAAAGAATCAGAACAGTGAATAACCTCATTAGCTCCAGTTGTATCATCAACATGGAACTCCAACATGACATCATCTTTTGCTTGAAGCTGAGTTTGAGAAACATCTGCTAATGATATCTCAAATGCTTGCTTCGAACCATCAAGAAAAGAAAGCATATTCCCTGCAAACAGAGAAGCTGAGTCAAGTATGCGTGTTCAAAAGAAAATAAAAATAATTGATGTTCCACAAGAATATATCAAAAGACAAAGAAATAATAAGGTACATGTCAAACAAAAAGGAAAAAAATGGCACTTGTACAAGTGGCCATGGGAGTCAAATAAACAAATTGCACCATTCGATCCACTCTTTAATATTAAATGAGTTGCAAAACTCTGGAATAATGCAGTCGGTGAATTACCAGCAGTCTAACATCAGAAGTAGAAAGAATAGGATCTCCTGCTGGTGAAGCAGCTGAAGGGGGGAGAGGGAAAAGGGGGCTCACTTGTCTTTTATGCCTTGTTTTAAACATTTTCTTCTATCCTCCAATTATTCCATGTCTGGTAAAACAAATAATTTCATTACAGGCGCCTCTTGTAGTCAGAAGAAGTTCTATGACTCTTTGTTTAGTTAAAGAAATACTACGAACTTTTTTTTTTTTTCCTGATAAGGAGAAATACTATGAATTTTTTGATAATGAAATACTATGATTTTTTTATGTCTAGAAGAAATACTATGATTTCATTAAGATCTCTCCAAGCAGTCAGAAGAATTACTATGGTAACAACTAACAACTCTCTTCCGTATTCACTCTTGCTTCTGCAAATTCTGTTGCAGAACTATAAAAACACAATATGCACAGTGTGAACTATTCATTAGGACCACTCTCATTTAGCCAGTTGAGCTGAAAGCTGTATAGTTTTTACAATTCATTTACAAGAGAAGAAAAGACATGCATGTCGAGCATAAGAAGATCAAGAAAGCCAAAAAAACTCATGAAGGAAACACGTCGACCAACCGTTTAGATCAACTTCTCCCCAATTTTTTCCGCTAACTGATAGCTGCTTTTCCTCCAGAGATATCCCGCAAGTATTCTGGAAATAGGCGGTCAACCTCGCAACATCCTGTAAAAGAGAAAATACAGAAACACAAAACATAGGGACATCAAAAACTGATAACAGATTAATAATGTGTGATTGTACTCTATCCCAAAGGTTCTCCAGAAACCACATACACTGCACAGATTCAGAGGTAATAAACTTGTACTAACAAGTCAGAGAAGATCAGTTAGTGAAAAATCACATTTTTTTCCTTTTGATAACCCAGAATCCTGCAGCATATCGTGCACGGTTTGAAGCTTGATGGATAATGAACCTGCCCCTCTACCCTTCTCCACTTAAATACCGGGAATCGAACCTGTGACATGTGACGTCCGACGTGTCTACTCCAGAAAAACAAATACCCTGCAATAAACTCAGAACTTTGCTCCCCTTGTTTTTTCCTTTCCTCAAAGCCTGTGATTACGACAGTGGAACTGCATCACTAAGCACTTCAAGCAGCCAGTTCCAGACTAGACGCATGTGTCAAGTGTCCAAGCTAACCTATTCACTTAAGTTACGAGTCAACGTGCAAGATTGATAACCATTAAATATCCTCATGCGTCAAATCTCTGAGTCTCTCTCTCTTAAGCAACCATGCACTTAATCAAACCAAAGATGCATAAACTATAGTACAAAAATTTCAGAACTTATTGCGGCTAATTATGTTCTCTCTCTCTCTAGATTGAGTTGTTCCTACCATACTACATCAGCAATGAAATAGTTCAAGAAACTGACAAACCGAAACTTTACTAATAGCACAATTTACCTGGTCACGGAAGCCAGTAAATTTGTAGAAGAGACCATCCTTGATCCGCACACCGAGTTGATTAGTTCGAGGTACCTTCATCCAAGTAAGTCCCACTATATCCTTTTTGTCCACCTCTACAGCCTTACCACCACCTTCTTTCTTCCATAGTATACCTCCTGACTGAACCTTGAGCTGCCCTGAATTCTGCATTTCCCAGAAAATTAAATAAAAAAGTTTAAATCGTCAACAAATATGTTAAGCTTCTACCTCCAAAAATAAGAAGAAAACCCTTTACACCCAACAATTCCGTCCACCCTTTTTGTTTTTACCCTAGAAATTCCCTCTTTTATTTTTTATTTTTTGTTCAATAACCGAGAATGGAACTCAGTAAATAATGGGTCCGCCCCTCCACCCTTTTCCACTAAAATAATAGGCTTTTATCCATTGGAAATTCGAACCCATTGCGCAAGCCTAACCCACACATCACAAGTTGAGCTTCCTAGAAAGACATTTTTCTTTTAATCCAAATTGATACATTTCTAATTGGTGGAAATATCCCATAAATACACCAAATTAAAAGAGGGGAGGGGGGGTGGGGGGGGGGGGGGCACTAAGCAGACAGAACAAGAAATTATGGTTTAAAATCACATTACAGCAAATTCATCAATTAGCACAAGCTATGTCACATTTTCATATGTACTCGAAATGATTATTGGGTCTTGACACCATTATCTCGAAACTTGAATTTTGTGGTCAGTTTGACTCTTTTTGTGGTGTCTAACTCAAGTCTCTTCATGTTGTAAATTAAGTATTTGAATTTGTCTTTGGAGTTTAAGTATTTGAATTTTCCTTTTGAACTTTTTGCTCGCACGGGCCTATCTCAATACCTGAACTTATCTTATGAAATATAATAAGTATTAGATTAGCTTTGTTAAGTAGCGTCCTCACGAGGGGGTCGCTACAAGCTAGGGTTCCAGGTCGCCCTCTAACGAACACCAAAACAGCCAGAACTAATATCAAAACTGAAAAATTAGGGCTTAAATTAGGATTTTAACAGCAATTTCATTGATGAATACAGACTACGGCACAAATAATGTATGACGCTTTGAAATAAGCATCAAAAAAAGAGTTTACAGTCTCACATTACAGCGAATTCATCGATTAACACAAGTTAGGGATCCAAGTATCGCTCTATCGATAACAAAACAAACAGAAATAGTATCAAAAACCGAAAAACTAGGGCTAAAATAAAGATTTTTACAACAATTTCATCGATGCTCAGAAATTATGGCATAAATAACGTATGATACTTGGAATTAAGCAAAACAAAATTAGGGTTTACAATCACATTACAGAAAATTCATCAATTCACACAAGCTAGGTTCCAAAACAGACAGAAATATTATCAAAAACTGACAAATTAGGGCTTAAATTAGGTTTTTACAGCAAATTCATCGATAATTATAGGCTAGGGTTTCAATCTTCCACCTAAATAAGCAAAATTACATATAATATTTAGAAATAAGCAGAGAAAAAAAAGTGAACTTACAGTTCCGCCACGGCTGCTGAGAGAAATATTGTTGAACAGGTAACCGTCCGTCATGTTGCTTCGTATATGAAATACAGCAAGTGATGAGAAACTTTATATAGATGCATTGGGCGGTTTGTGATTTCGGGTACGGGCGACTTGCGACCCGACCCGGCCCGATTGTCACCTAACAACAACTCATTATCATTCACTTCACCCATAACGGCTTGTGTTGATTGGTTTCGTACGGAATTGGGGGCAATTGGAGAAATGAGGATTGATGTGAAGAGCCAGACGGCAATTAACACGTGGCAGTATCTGGAGGGATGAAATGGACCGCTGGGATTACATATCACTTATTCACACGTGGAGGACTAGCTAATTCAGCAATCTACGGTGGAGATTAGAACTTGTAATCCTACGGTTGAGATTAGTCCACTAATTGTTTAATAGATTTTGAAGAGTTAGTTAGTTAGAGTTAGTTAGTTAGTAGTAGTTAGTTATGATTTGGATTTCCTTATTAGTGTTCATTGTTCAATTCTTGTAACATTTAGTGTAATAATGCACAAGCAATAAAATTCTCAATTCGTCTAGTTTCATTCTTTAATTACAAATACATTATAATTGGTATCAGAGCCTAAATCCTAGTCCATTTACAATCATGGTAGAGACGACGAGAGCAAAAAGCAACGAAGAACACATTGGCAAAGTTGAGAAGCAGTTGCAGAATTACATGGTATCAACTATCAATGTTTCAGAGAAACTAACTCTAAAATTAATGAACTGGTAACCACTTAAGAAAGATGGTCAAGAAATTGATACATGTTGGTGAAAAATCTACTAGATCAGGAGAGAATTTGACTGGGTCTAGTGAGAAGTCATTGGATTTCCAAAATTTTGATCAAGCAGAAGTATTGTGCCGCCCAAGAAGACCTGCACATAAAAAAACATGAATAACATGTATCACTGTGAAGAATTTACTCCCAAATTCAAAATTTTCAATTACGATGGTGATACAGATCCTAAGGCATGACTTAGGAAGTGTGAGAATTACTTAATTTGTATCACATTATGGATTTAATAAGATATCGAAATTCGGAAGCAACTACTTTACACCTTAATAGGAAGCTGAATCTTGGTTTCATTCATTTCAAGTTAGTAGAGGACTGGTTTGGTTGGGTGAATTTTCTAGGAAATGTGTAAAATATTTGTTGAAATATGGAATGGCCTATAAGTTGAGAAATTCAACAAAATAACTCATAAGGTACCGTTGATAAATATTTGGATGAATTTAAAGAACTCGGGACTTTAGTGTTAATAAGGAATCCTATCATACCTGAAGACTTTTTCTTAGAAACCTTTATTGGTGGGCTTAAAGATGACATCAAAGCATACTGTAAGATTATTCACTCTTTTTTATACTTAGTCAAGCAGTGAAGAAAGCAAGTCATCAAAAGAGGTTATCCAATTATTAGGAGAAGAAGAAAGGGCGTAGTGGCGTTGATTAAACCCTATACTCTTTACCGCCAGTACTAAAAATAATAGAATGATAAAAGAGGGCGCCAGTACCAAAAATAATAGAATGGTAAAAGAGGGCGGTCAGAATTCTTCAAATAATTTTTATGTTTGCATAATAAAAATTTTCAACAAAGGGGATTTAATTGAATCCCTTTACTTCCACCTAGCCCCGCTCCTAGTTACCGATTATGGGTCACATACAGGGTAGGCATGTGTTTAAGTTTTGGTCTTTTTATTATTTCTGATCTTTGCATGTGCACATACAGGTAACAAAAGAGACTATTCCACAGAAATCAGAATCGGTGTGGAAACAATAGACATGGAGATCACAAGGTGATTTATTCATGATTGAAGTATTCTTTACTGAATCCGGAGATCCATATTGGACAAAGAAACATATGGATCTTTTTTATGGAATATCATCAGCACTGGGGGAACAAGTGACTTGGATCAAAAGGTTTGCAGGGGCACTTACCTGCAAGACATGACAAGCTTGTTGGACATTAATAAATTGTGTCATGTCATGTTCCAATCATAGCAAAGTCATTGGCAACTAAGCTTACGTTGTATGCATTTATTGTATCAAAATTCATTGTAATTTTGAGTTGTCACGGACTATAAAAGTAAAAATAAAGGGAGCAAAAATTGTAAAATTATACTTATTATTTATACTTTGTGTCAATGTTTTGGTCCGTCAAGTTAAATACAATTATATTACGCAATTGGATATATTTTCTTTTAAGAAGAATCGAACAACTCAACGAGTTTGGAAACAAAAGAAAGATCAAAACTTACCATTTAGTAGTGAGTAAAATCAAACTTTTCACTCTCATTTTTCGTTTCGCTCTTACTTAACGATTATTTAATAACATCATCACTACTTTATTCTGGTAAGATCCACTTAATTTAAAAACTACTACTTCAACATTCTCTCTCTTTCTTTCTTTTCTTTATTTCTTATGACAAGGATAATTTTGGTAATAATATTGTAAAGTTAATCTCTATTTCTTAAATCCTATAATGAATTAAATCCAATGCAAAATTTGGTAAAAAGGGAGTATATTTTAAGAAGTATTCAAGGTTAAAACAAATATATATTTTTTTTAAAATTCTAATATCTCCTTTTTATGAGGAATCGCTTCAAATAACCATCAATTACAAAGTAGGCCGTCTTACTTATTCCTGATTTATAATTATTTCACTCCCTCTATTCCCTTTACTTGTCAAGTAAAATAAACGATTTTCATGTTACTTGTCCACTTTAGATTAGTGATTAGGTAACCATTTTCCAAACTTACTGGAGTACTAGTAGTAAAATTAACTGAGATCAATTACCATTAATAAGGGTAAGCAAGTAAACTAAGAACTTAATTAAATCTTTGTTAAGGGGGAGTGCAAAGCGAAAACTGGACAATTAACAAAGGGAACAGAGTGAATACTCTTTTCCTTTTTCTACAAACTTTAATATTGTCCAAGCTAAAGCAAAGGCTTAGCTTGCCTCCCCCTCGAGCCCGCCCCCTCTTGACCACAATTTGCTGATTAGCTTAGGGACTTCCCGAGTCGTTCCCTGAATCCATGGCAGTTGATTGAGGGTTCTTGTAATCACTGATCTGTTCGCTGTAGCGCTTCTTATCTGCCCTAGCCATTGCCTCATAGGGTTCTTTCTCCTCAGCTGCAAAATCATTAATCCAACAAGTGAGTCATCGTTGTGTCAATTGAACTCAAACATAGAGTAAAGAATAAAAGCACGAAGCCAAACTGCCACAAAGATCACTTACCTGAAAGCTTATTCCATCTCTCTCCAAGAACCTTACCAACGTCAGTGAAGGAGATTCCAGGATTACTTTTCTTCACATTCTACAAAAATGAACGGAAGCAAATGAATGAGACAAAACAGCCATGGCGAGCTATAGAAGGTATCTCGAAGCTAGTGATGTACACCAACTGCCAAGCAGGTTAGCAGTTAACCAGACAGTGACTGCCCGTGGTTCGTAATTTCCTTCTATGACAACAGAAAACATATTACAATGCTTCCCCAAGGACTCTGGACAGTCGCCTACAGAATGTGAATATCCCATAACCAATTTAAGATCTCTCATCACAAACCGATGGGACACTGACCACATAATGCAGGGAAAAGGTGATTTTACCATCAAAGTTCCATCAGAATGAGAACTACAGAAAGATAGAAAAACATGTAACAAGGAACCTACCTCTCTTTCACTCTGTGAGAAGAACATGAAAGCACTAATTGCCCTCTTCGGAGCATTTGGATCCTTCTTCTTTTTCTGTTTCTTCTTCTTCGATCCATCTTCATCTGGCTTTTTCCTGCTCACAGACGGCTTTGAGGTAGTAGCCTCCTTTTTGGGCTTCTTTGCAGGTTTCTGAAGTCACAAGACGTGAATGTCAGCTCAAATTTTGCCAACCTAGAAATTACAACTAGAAAAATAAATGGGGAAAAGGCAACTTTACCTCATTTTCACCACCACTATCACTGGCATCAGATCCATCCTCTCCAGAATCATCAGTAGGAGAACCTCCATCATCCTTATCAAGGACAAAATCTTCATCCTGAAAAGGTTATGAATGTCAGACAGCAATTTAAGAATTTTCCGTTATACAAAGGGTAAGCAAAAGACACAACCCAACCGAGACCCTGAAAATAACTTTAAAAAGATAATCTGGGAATTTAAGAAGCTTAAATCAACTCTAATGACCAATAAGCAAGTTTACCTCCTCATCACTATCATCTCCACCTGCTTCATTCTTAATACGCTCGAGATGAGGATCGACAGCATCATCGTCGGGCAAAACATCGTTAACATGATCCGGAGCCCGAGCTTCATTCAGGTTCAGTATTTTCAGACCCTTTGAACTGCATTGCTCGATGAATTGTGTAAGGATAAAGTAGGCTTGTTTAACCCAAAATTCAGAAAGAAGACAACTTGAAACTCATACTAACCTGATGAAATCAAAAAGATTGTGGTACTCATTTCTCTGGATATTCCGGAAAAGATGTTCTTGTTCAGTCTTCAGTCTGATGAGAAGATCAAAGTAATGCATGTTGGCTGTGCCCGCAGCATGCCTCTCAAATTCCACATAGTCGATCTAAATGCAAAATGAAATAAGTCAAATCTTCAACGATAAAAAGGTATAGATCACAAGACTATCAGCCTCGCAGCAACTTGCATGATACCTCCTCATGTAGTATAAGAGTTGGCGGTTTAGGTAAAAAGAAGAAGCTCTTTTCAAGTGGATAGAGGAGTCCATCTTCAGCTTTCAATGAAGACTTCACAGCGTAACCATCTTGACTGCTGCGGAACTTCCCGGGTTTAGTGACTTTGGCACCAGACAAGCCGCGCAGAATTTGAGTAAAGATGTCATGGATAAGACCCTGGTTCATAGGTCAAATTAAATGATGCTAATAAGCAAAACAATACCAATTATATGTCCTTAACTTTGAGCAACAAGAAGTAAATATAATCCTGCATTTCTTATTTCAAAAGTAAAGCAAATCCAGATGACTAGAAATGCATAAAACTAATTACCTTGTAATCTGGTAGCAGCCTATCCTTATATTTTGTATTTAAAAGATCTTCAGTCAATGCAAGCGAAAGGTCTACCACATTGTCCGTCTCAAACTGGTCAAACAAAAAAATCAGCAGGTTGATAGCAAAAATAGAACACGCGTCATGATCCAAAACACATCAATAAATACCTGCAATACAATGTGCGGATACAAAGTTTGTCCCTTCCGAATTGGTGGATCAAGAGTGATAACTACTAAAGTGTGTGGTTGGTTATGCTGCAAAAGCAGATAAGTCGCATTTTCAACTAACAATAACTTGAAATTTTGATGAAGATGATTTCAAAAGACTACTAGAAGAAAATAAATTCAGTAGGATTATTCAAACAATGACAAAGGTGAGAAAATAACCTTCGGCAACAAAAAGATACGGACTACGCTGCTATACTGAATTTTGAAGTCATTGGCTTGCCCTTGCAAGCGCAAGAATGAGAGATGAAGCTCAACATTGTACCGACCCCTGCAACATATGTGCACATGTCAATCATTCCGAAGCAAAATACAGACAGTAATAATAAATGATATGAAAAGAACTTGACCTTGGAGTAAGTATCGCAATGCCGTCAAACGTGACAACAGCTTCTTCACCTCCAACACCTACATCCGCCATTGACATGATTTTGTCCCGGAAGACCTAATAGGTACAATCGTATTACTCAATTTCTAGCAAGAGAAGTCACCATATCATGGAAGGTATTAAGGATTCCCTCCAGTGATTCAGAGGATTAAGTTGCTTACTTGAGCAGGAGGTCGGTTTTCATCACCAACAAATTGAGTGTTTGAATTAGGAATGTGAAAGCTGATTTCCATCAGTGAATCTTTCTGCAATCAATAGAAATGCGGCATTCTTGTGAATAAGGTGGTCTCAAAGCATGAATTAAGAAGTGTGTTGTTCAACAGTTCTAGCAGGATTAGGCATGACAAGCAAACTGAGGAACACATTAATATCAAATGTAAAAAATGAAACTCTCAGCAATCATTCCGAAGAATCAGAACTGTCAACTACCTCATTAGCTCCAGTTGTATCATCAACATGGAACTCCAACATGACATCATTTTTTCCTTGAAGCTGTGTTTGAGAAACATCTGCTAATGATATCTCAAATGCTTGCTTCGAACCAACAAGAAATGAAAGCATATTCCCTGCAAAAGAGAAGCTGAGTCAAATATGTATATGTGTTCCAAAATAGTTGATGTTCCACCAGAATATATCAAAAGACAGAAAAACATAAGGTACATATCAAATGAAAAGAAAAAAAGGGGCACGCGTACAGATGGCCCTGGGAGTCGAATAAACAAATTGTACCAATGGATCCGCTCTTTAATATCAAATGAGTTGCAAAACTCATGGAATAAAGCTGTTGGTTAATTATTGGTAGTCTAACATGAGAAGTAAAAAGAATGGAATCTCGTGCTGATGGAGCAGCTGAAGAGAGGGGGGGGGGGGGGGGGGGGGGCTCACTATTCTTTTAATGCCTTTGTGCCTTGCTTTAAACATTTTCTTGCCTGCAATTTTCCCATGTCTGGTGCTTTGGAGTTTGTATAAAATAAATAATTTCACTGCAGGCGCCTCTTGTAGTCAGAAGAAATTCTATGACTCTCTTTTTGATAAGTTGAAGAAATACTATGAGTTTTTAACAAGTAGAAGAAAATCCTATGATTTCATTAAGAGCTCTCCAAGCAGTTAGATTTTTTTTTTTTTTTTGATAAAGTAATGGTGTTGTATGAATAGGCATCAAGTAGATGCAAATTACATAAGTACAAAAACTAGTTCCATAACAGAATACTCTATGTTAGCACTAAGGAGCCGATAAGATTCAAAAAATGTACAGTGCTATTTACAGGAGTTATATTACTGTGATAACAGCTCTCTTCAGTATTCACTCTTGCTCCTACACAATCTGTTGCAGAACTATAACAACAAAACAATATGCACTGTGTGAACTAATCATTAGGAGCACTCTCATAAGCCAGTTAAGCTGAAAGCAAAACATATCAGTTCTATTTGTATAGTTTTTTAAAACTCATTTACAAGAGAAGAAAAGACATGCATGTCGAGCATAAGAACTTCAAGGAAGCCAAAAAACTCATGAAGGAACAAATCCACTAACCGTTTAGATCAACTTCTCCCCAATTTTTTCCACTAACTGATAGCTGCTTTTCCTCCGGAGATATCCCGCAAGTATTCTGGAAATAGGTGGTCAAACTCGCAACATCCTGTAAAAGAGAAATACAGAAACACAAAAGAGAGGGACATTAAAAACTCATAACATAAAATAATAATGCATGATTGTGCTCTATCCCATAGGTTCTCCAGCTACCACATACACTGCACAAATTCAGAAGTAACAAACTTGCACAAACAAGTCAGAGAAGATCAGCTAGTGAAAGATCACATTTTTTTCCTTTTCGATAACCGAGAATCCTGAGGCCTATGGTCACAGTTTGAAGCTCGATGTATAATGGACCTGCCCGATTACCCTTCTCCACTTAAATACCGGGACTCGAGCCTGTGACATGTGTCTAACCCACACATCGCAAGTTAAGCTCTCACTACTAGTCCAAAGCCGTAGGGGCAAGGAAAATCATGTCTCTTCTGCTTCAAAAAAACAACCACCCTGCAATAAACTCAGAACTTTGTTCCCCTTGCTTTTTCCTATCCTCAAAGCCTGTGATTACAACAGCGGAAATACAACACTAAGCACTTCAAGTAGCTAGTTCCAGACTAGATGCATCTGTCAAGTATCCAAGCTAACCTAATTCAATTAAGTTGCCAGTCAACGTGTAAGATTGATAGCCATTAAATAGCCTCATGCGTCAAGTTTCTGAGTCTCTTTCTCCTAAGCAACCATGCATTTATTCAAACCAATGCATAAAAAAATTTCCCAAATTATTGCGACTAATTGTGTTTTCGCTCCCTTGGTTGAGCAGTTCCTACCCGACTACATCAGCAATGAAATAGTTCAAGAACCTGATAAACTGAAATTTACTAATAGGCAATAGCACAATTTACCTGGTCACGGAAGCCAGTAAATTTGTAGAAAAGACCATCCTTAATCCGCACACCGAGCTGATTACTACGAGGAACCTTCATCCAAGTAAGTCCCACTATATCCTCTTTGTCCACCTCCACAGCTTTACCACCACCTTGTTTCTTCCATAGTATACCTCCTGACTGAACCTTGAGCTGCCCTGGATTCTGCAGTTCTCATAATAAAAACAAAAGGTTTTATCATCAAAGACATGTCAAGCAGCTACCTCCTAGAATGAAAACAAAATTAAAAACATTTCCACCCTAGGCAACATATCTCTCTCCCCTTTTTTCCTTCTATCGCATAACTTTTCGTTTTTTTTATTATAACCGAGAAATCCCGAGGCAAGAGCCACATGGCATAAACTCGGTAGATAAAACTTATGTAGCGGCCCTAAAAATTCCTATATATCATTTCTAGGGTTTACGATCGCATAACAACAAATTCATCAATTAACACAAGCTAGGGTTCCAAAACAGACAGAAATAATATCGAAACTGAAAAATTAGGGCTTAAATGAGGAATTTTACAGAAATTTTAATCGATAATTATAAGCTAGGGTTCCAAAGCGTCGACTTAAATAAGCATAAATAATGTACGATAAAAAAAATTAAAAAAAAAGTGAAGAAATGAGAAGGAACTTACAGTGCCTCCACGGCCGCCGAGAGAAATGTTGTTGAATTGGTGACCGTCCGTCATTTGATGCAAAGAGGGGAAAATACACTGAGCAGCAACTGATGAGAAACTATTTATATAGATGCACAAAGTATCAACCTCCTCCCGCGCGAAATTGCATTGGGCGGTTTTGTGTATTTCGGGTATGGGCGACTTGCGACCCGACCCGACCCGATCGTAATAGTTGAGTGTCTTTTATGCTTATACCCCCCTCCGGTCTATTTTATTTGATTTTTTAGCTTTTTTTTCCCCACAATATTTGATCTTTTCGGAATCAAGACACAATTTTACAATGTCACACTTTGCTAATAAATGATTTTAAACAAAATGATAAGTAATAATAGCTTGAATAAGGGCTAATATAGTCAATTATATTGCTAATTAATGCTAAAAAGGTGATTTTCTTAATATGCGTGAAAACATCCAAAAAATCAAATAATATGGACCGGATGGAGTATAAACTATTTCCATCTTAATTTTGCCAATATAGTTTTAATATCATTTTTTTTAGGTGATATTTCTATCTTGTTTTTTCAAACGTGTTTTCTAAATATTTTCTCCAGTTGACCGGAATGAACATCTCCATCTTTATGGGTAAGATCTGTGTACATCTCACACTTCCTATATTCCACTTGTGGAATAAGAATATGTTGTTGTTGTACTCGTTATTGAATAATTTATTTCAGTTTAAAAGTAATTATATTCTAAAATTAGTTAAGTTGTTGTAAGACTACGAGTATACTTGAATATGGTCTACAACGTAAATATCGAAATGTTAAGCATTAGTATTGTGGTTTTTTTTTCTTCAGAGATGGTCTACAGCGTAAATATCGAAATGGTAAGCATTAGTATTGTGGTTTTTTCTTTCCCCTCTGAAAAAATGCAACGGTTTATTTTTATCTAGAGAAAAAAGTAAAATAAGTATACTTCCTTTAGTCATGGCTTACTCTACACTCTCCTTTCTATTTTGTCCATTGCACTATTCTCGTTTTGATGACCAAGTAGTGTGGTGATTGAGGGGTGATTCCATTAGCGGTACTTCATGCTGTTGAGCTTAAGCTTAGCTTATGCTTTGCCATAGTTCGGCTCAGTAGTAAGAACACACTCATGATTTGTAAATTAGGCATGCGCCATAAGTTTATGTAACCATAACCAGAAGTAAAATGGTACGTAATTGGAGATGTCTAGGGGACAAACTCATTATCCACCAAATAGCCATCATTTCCATTTGCTTTTCACAGAAATTAGACAGAAACAAAGTAGGACACCGAGCCTGTTGAGCTCGAGTAATTAGTATGAGGAAAGAGAACAGTGTCACATATTTGAAGGGTCCCCTAGCATAGTTCTTGTATTTGGAGTCATTGGGACTTAGAGTAGGTGCACACTTGCACCCATCACCCAACACAGGCTGGCTCTGGGTAGCCAATGAGTAAAAAATCCTCAATAAATGCACTGAACTTCATTGAAATTTCAAAGCAACACAAGATATCTGGCAAACAAAAATACTACAACACTCACACGGATCCGATTGTATTTGGAAGCAAAATTCAAAATGGTAGGAGGCAGAAGTTACACGAGTAATCATACAATTGCACCAACAGATAAAGCATCTCCAAAAGCAGTATAATAAAAAGATAACTCAAAGTCCTCAAAGCTATATCTATAGAAACAGAGTGAAGCAAAAAGTTACTCCAATTTGTAGTAGTGCTGAGTAAATTCAAACTCTAGTTTCATTTCCAAAAGATGATAATTGGTGCACAATCTTGCACTGAAACTGGTAAAAAATGATCATCAGGAAGAAAAATATGAATATCAAAACAGGACCAAGCGAGTAAGTGTTAACCACTATTACATCCATGTCCCATATTCTTCCTGATTTTCACCACTTTCCCTTGTAATCATAAAAAGGACACTTAAAAGTGCAGAAGGTGAGACTACACCCAAAATAGCCAGACAGAGGGAGCTGAGAAAATTGATATCGCCAATCAAGAACATCAAAAATAATCATTAGAGATTACTGATATAGCAATAGTGTAGTCTAAGCGCAAACATTCTCCATAACTTAAGGCATAGTTCACCCCGAGCTCAGAACACTGATCACTAACTCCAGCATATAAAAGATTTAATTTAGCTATTTTTGTATTCCTAACCCATTGTGCAATAAGCTAATTCACAAAACGAAAAATTAAAACTCTTCCTTCTCGGAAAACAAATTATACATGGGAGGAAGTAGTTGATAAGTTTATAATCTATTGAGTCGTCAATGAACATCCATAGGAAGTTAGACCAAAAACCTTATATTATCCAATCGAAAGCATGATCCTAACACTCCTAAGAAGTCCACACAACAATCAAGATGTTCTGTGCTAGTTGAAACCGCAGTACCGTTATCTTAAGAAAAATGAAGTCTAATTTCAGAGCTTGCAGCAGCGTGCTACTCGAAATACAGGTGTTGTATCAACTCAGATGTTACAAACTCGAGGTCTTCAGAAAATATCAAAACTGTTTCCGCTTATTCGAAAAGAACTTGTCTCTTTTTACCCAAACATACAGAAGGAAAATTATAACTCCAGCAGTCATAGAAACTGATGCCCAGGGAAATGGTGGGTCCTTGAAACAGACTAGTGATGCTTCCAGCTCTTGAGAAGCATGATAAACAAGAGAATGAATGGCAAATATATCATGATCCGACGACCTGATGTAATCCAAGGCCCTTTCAAAGTCAAAATGCGAGAGTGCTGAAACTGCCTTCTCTAGCTTGTACTTAAACAAGTTCCACCTTTGCATGAACTCAGTAAGCTGATTATGCTTCAGAAGCTTTCTCTCCCCGCCATGTGCAGCAATGGAATCAAGAACTTCAAGAGCACTTGTGATACTGTAGTTCAACGATGTCAACAACACATTTCTCCTCGCAGCATCCTTCTGCACGAATGACAACGTAGACACCTCTGAAAATGGGCCAAATGGTGTCTGCCCAACACTCCACGTATAGTCCACTAGAGTATTATTATGTCTTGGACTCCAAACTAAATGCGTTGGGGAAACTCCCCACATGCTCTGCAAGATTGAACCTACAAGGGGTCTCTCCAATTCACGAGTCTGAGTAAACACATGGCGCCCATTACAACTATAATCACTCACAGTCTGCGTACTCTTTGTCCTAACTGCAATAACCATATCCTTAAACGCCACAGACTGATGATAACGATCAAGCAACAGAATCGAACTAACGTCCAAATCAAAAACATAAACCGGAAGGACCCTACCAAAATCCTCCTCAGGAAGCTTAGCAGCTCGCCTAAACTCATCAGCCGATTCAGACAACGTCTGATGCAAACGTTTCGAATCCAAGTACTCACTAACAATCAACGTATAATTATCAAACAAGTACCTAGACGTATACGAAGTAGCAGCCCTCGAAATAGCAAACGAACAAATCGAGCATTCAGCTAAATTCACCTCAAACTTCCTAAACTTCAAAGATTGATCACCTAACAACAACCCATTATCATTCACTTCATCCATAAAAGTCCTCTCTATCACCTTCCAATCTAACCCGAAACTATCCTTATTATCCTTATCACCATAAATATGCACAAACTCAATTATCAACGAATTTTCAAAAGGAACAGGAATTCTTAAACTAGGTACAAGTAAAACCTGATAAGCACTCCAAACCAAGCTAGCCAAATCCGAAAGCAACGCCTTTTGAGACTTAGGTCGTCCGTGCAACGATGCAAACGGATGAAACTCGCCACGAGGGAGCACGCCATCGCCAGACAATGCAGGACCATAATCAACAGGACCAGCACCCAAATCAATCCACAAATACCTCTCTTTACCAGTCCAAACAGTACCCAAACACTTGGTAAACGCAGGGGACGGATCGCCAGGCGTCGCGCTATACCCATACGCCTTAACACCGGGCCCACCTAAATTCAAAATGTACACATAAATCCCATCAAAATGCTTCTCCTTTTCGTAATCTTGCTTAATTATATCGTCGATTATCGAGTACGGGACAGATGCAAGAACAGATCTAAAGCTCTTAGGCACATTTTCCAAATGGGTATTTAGGGTTTGGGTTAATTGTTTAGAGAGAGAAAGTGTAGAGAGAGAAACATCTAAATCAAGTGAATGGGAAATGGAAAGATGGTGGGATTGAAATTGGAAAGGGGTGATGACGTGGAACTGATCAGAGGAAATTGAAGAAGTGATGAAATTGGAAAGTGTTGATTTTGAACTGGAAGTGAAGTTGGGTCCCACTAATTTAACGGTTATGGGTATGGAGAGGGTTAGGGTGGGTGGGGAAAGTGGGGTGGTGGTGGGGTGGGAAAGGTGTTTTTTGATGGTGGATGGGAGGGAGGGGAAAGAGTCGTTATTGGAATTTGGGTCGAGTTTGAATTGTTGGGCTAAGAAAGTGTCTAGGCCGGGGATTGGGGTGGAGATGGTGGTGGTGAGAAGGTGGAAGAGGAGGAGCACGGTGGTGATTACGGTGGTTGAAGGTGGCATTTTTTGGGGATTAGGGGTTTGATGAAAAATGTGATTTATTTGGTTTTAGTTGACATTTTGGAAGTGATGAAGGACTTGGGAGTGTCACTGGGGAAGCTGGTCAATAACTCAAAAAAAAAAAAAAAAAAAAAAAAAAAAAAAATGAAAATGAATATAAATAATTAAGTTTATGTATTAGTACTTACCGCCCTACTTAGGGTTGTCGATGGTTATTGAAAAAGTGACTGAATAAACTTTGTCGATCAGTATTGAATGAATTATTAGATTATTTTTACAAAAATTGAAGGTTTTAGTATAAACTTATAGTTGTACTGAGTAATTTAAATATGTTTATTATTTTATAAAATAAAATATCGAGAAATATTAATCGTATCGAAATATTTAAAAATAACAAAATGTTTTTGGGTGAGATGTTGGCTTTCTGATGATGAAAACAACTTACAAACATGCATATAATTAACTTTTAAAGTCTCGAAATTTCAAATTTATTCATCTGCTCGAACAATCCTATTGAAACTAAATTAGTAGTAGCCACTAAAGAATGTTAGCTCCCGTTTAGACATAGTTTTTGGAGGGATTTTTTGGCAATTTTTTTGCCAAAAAGTGTTTGTTTGTGCTTTTTGAGTAAAACTTGTCTCAAAAACTCAAAAACTGGCCTTGAGCTAGTTCTGAGCAAAAAACTAACATTTACACATCAAATTTCATTTTCATAAGAGCTCAAAGGCTTTTTAAAGCCAAAAAATTTGTTCCCAACAAGTATGTCCAAACATTTTTTTCATTTTCATATCAATCTTTACCCAAAAAGTGTCTTTCAAAAAATATTTGGGAATCTATGTACAAACGCTAGCTTAACATCAAGTGATCAAAATAGTGGATATTTTTCCTCGTGTGATCTAAATTTCTCTTATTCAGTACTCGATATTCTATTAGATGCAATCCTTGAGTCATAATTTGATTACTTTTTTTGGTAAACATATTTTGACTTCTATATCTGCCCGTTTGGGTGAGCTTATTATAAGTAGCTTATAAGCTATAAGTTGCTTATAAGTCACTTTTGAGAAGTTAAGATTTCATAACTTCTCACTTTTGGCTTATTTTAAGCACAAAAGTGCTTATAAGCTCATTGTTTTTTTGAGTTACCAAACACTTATTAATAAACTTATAAGCATATATGTACTTTTAAGCTGCTTATAAGCTCATTATTTTTTTGAGTTAGCTGCTTTTAAGCTTACACAAACGGGCTCTATGTCAAGTTGTGTGACTATATTTCTCTTATCTTTATTAATTGATTTTAAAGTACCATTATAGAATAATGCTCATTTGAATCGTCACTTTTTAAACTGTAAAAATGTTCAGATAATTTATATCAAAATCATGTGCAAGAAGGTGTTTTAACATCAAAGTTATCCAAGTACTATTTTGTAAATCAATACTAGCAAGTGAAAATATCTCAAATACTTAATATGAGCTATTGACTATTTATAGTGTCCAATATACTTTCGTACAATGTGTTGAATTATATTTTATGTATTATATTAAATCTTGTATTATGTTATATGAAAAATGAAATATTTTAATAGTAATACGACTCTTACAAATAGTTTTAGAAAAAAATCGAAAATTAATCGAATGGAAAATCGAGATAATTGGAACAATTTTAAAGGTCTTATTTTGATTATATTTCGTTACCCCATTTGTATTTGTTTATAACAAATTTTGCCCCCTTATTCCCTCTCTTTCCATTTTTGGACCTTTTCACTTTCACTGTATAACACACAACGTTCTCGTATTGCACAATTAACATACCTAGTGTTAACATGTAAGTGGAGTCTGGCGAGGGTACGATGTACACAGACCTTGCCCCGAACAAGGTGGAAAGGCTGTTTTCGATAGACCGTCGGCTCTTGTGGACCATCAGACTCCATCACCTCAAATTCATGATTTCATTGATCTACTTTCACCCTGTACCAGGTCAGCCTCTATTTAATAAGCTTGTCATTGTATTATGTATGTATTAATCAACTTGCTGAATTATTGTATATTAGTATGTATGATACATAGCTTGATTACCTTGTACCAGGTCAGCCTCTATTTAATAAGCTTGTCATTGTATTATGTATGTATTAATCAGCTTGCTAAATTATTGTATATTAGTATGTATGATACATAGCTTGATTATCTGAAACAGTCTCTCCACCTTGGTAGGGGTAAGGTCTGCGTACATCTCAGCCTCACCAGACCTCACTTGTGGGATAACACTGGGTATGTTGTTGATACATAGCTTGATTGTCAAAATATCTTTGTTTAATTCACAATGTTACAAGAGCTAGAAAGAAAGATATAACAATTGTTGCGAAATGTTAATTTTCGTGTTTTATTCGTTAATAACAGATTTTATAAATAAGCAGTTACGTCATACGTGTTTGGATAGAAGTGTTGAAATGGATTGTAATACACCTTACGACAATAGTTAACCATGGTAGATAAGGTGACTCTTATGTAGAGGCAAATCGAGGATTTTAAGTTTATGGATTCTACACTATAGTTATCCTTGCTTACTGGTTCCGTATAGATTATTTATACATAGTAAGTGGAATTTTTAACATAAGTACAATTCTAGACCAAAGTCCCGTAGTCAGGCTTCTAGATCCGCCGCTGCTCTTATATATATCCCTCATACGGTTTGCCATTCATTTTTCTATTTTAGGGTTTCAATAGAGAGAATCCAAAGATGGGGGACACTTCATCGGCGAGTCAAAATAGCTCCACAAGCATAAATGACCTCGAAATGGACACATTGGTTCATTGTGCAAGTTACTTGAATCTCCAGGACCTATCGAACATGGCCATGTCTAGTAAATACCTTCAAAGAGCTGCCTATTCCGACTCAATTTGGAAATCCCTCTTCAGGTTATACTTTTTTACTAATTATTATCGGGGTTCTTGCTTCATGTGTATTAATTCCTGAAATTTGGGATTACGTGATTTATCAGAATGTAAACCGTGCTAGTTATTTGATTAGGGCTGAACAAAGATGCTATCTTTATACGTTCATAGAGATTATGAATCCCTAATGTGATCTGAGTGTAAATGCATTTGAATCTTATTAAGATATCGCCTTATATTTCTCCTATCTAATGCATTAACTATTGAACATTTCCTTACCTAGCCAATTGAAGTTGGAGAATCAACGGATCCCACTAAAGAAGATAGATCAAATAAAGGATAATTAAGGAAAACTAATCAATCTATCAGTGAAGCCTCTTTGTGAAACTAGTGGAGGTTGGCTATAGAAATACTTGGTGTAAGACGATTTATCATTTGTCTATCTTGAAGCTGCCGTGCCACTCACTGCAACCCTCCTTTATCTTATCTAGAACTAGACATGCTTAGGAAGCTTACTTTGCCCGGGTTATAATTAAGGAAACCTATTACCTTAATTTTCTACCACTGCATAGAGGTATAACAGAGTATTTGAAAGCAACCACTTCCTTTTTCTACTCAAACTCTGCAGCATACCCATTTTCTTTTCCTTTTTTCTATTAGATAGTACTATCGTTATCCTTAATTCACTTTGTTCACTATCCACCGGGGTTTTTTTTTTTTTTTTTTTGGGGGGGGGGGGGGGGGGGGGGTTACAATTGGTTATTAAACATTTCCCAGCTTCTGTGCTTTGACATAGTGGATGCGAGAAAAATACGTGGACATTGAGTAGCCTCGACAACCCTACGCGAGACTATAAATTGATGCATGTTCTTTTCCACCATGATAGCAACGTGTAGAGATTGTTGTTGGAAATTCTTAAGGCAATGATCTTTAGTTTCATTTATTTCATCTGATGACTTTGATAAGTTTGATTATAAAAAGAAAAATATTTGTGAGCATTCGAACTTACCTAGAGCATAGATTTACTTAGTGGTTTTGCATGAATTTCTTAGAGCTTTTAATTGAATTAATTCCAATATAAAATTGAAGTAATGCAGATGCCAGCGCATTCAGAAAAACTAAAGCTACTACTCAACTTTGGTGACATAGAGAATCTTTTAACTGCTTAGGATATCGTTTAATCATATATCTTCTTAGGTACCGGTATTCTTGGTTTTTCAATAATCAATAAGTAGAATCATTGTTTTCCTTGTAATTATGATCAAATGTATTGTAACAGTTAATATATATATATACACACAAAATATGTTACCTTCTCAAAAAATAAGTAGAATCATTGTTTGCATTGGAAGAGAGAACTTCCTCAAGAATATCCAGAAGTAGACCTTTCTTCTTTTAAGCAAGCTAATTTGAAAAGATATCTCGAAGATACTTTCAAAGTACCTTTAATTGAAAATTGTGACTAGCTGACTGTTATCGACTAATTCTCTGCTTCCTTTTCAGATTTCATTGCTTGCCAGTTTCTTAGAGATTATTACTGATCTTGTGTTCTGCAGACAGCAATGGTCTCCACTAGTACTTTCTGGCTGTCCGGAATCAGCTGCTAGGGGAGCATATCTTGCTAGGCGTACCGATTTGCTGCAATTCAAGTTCATTGACCCCTTCATTTTACAATTCCCTACTGTGCCACAACCTCATGAAAATCTGCATCTTGACAAAGACAATATCATTTTTTCTCAGGTATTATATCTACAGTTCCTTCAAATTCTTGTCATAGAACTCAAAATGCTGACTCTAACTTCTTCTTCTTCAGTGCTTGCCAAATGCTACAGCAATTTATGAATAAAATGAGGCTAAGAATGAATGATGTATTAAGCTTATGTAACCTAAGGATGTGGATGTCTAGCAGCTTAAGTTTTATTATCTTTTTTCTTCTTTTTGATTTTTTGTAAGAGTTTTGGTGTTATTACATGTTTTTATGACCTGGCAGAGGTTATTAGATGTCAAAGTACTGGTTGGATCGCTGTTAATGAAGCTATACTAACACAGGACAATCTTATCAAAAGAAATATTTATCTAGTTAATAGATGCTACATGTGCCTTCAACAGTCAGAATCAGTCAATCATCTATTTCTACATTGTCCAATAGCTACCGACATCTGGAACATGTTCCTCTCTATTTTTGGCCTCACCTGGGTAATGCCATGCTGCATTAGAGAAGCATATAAAAGCTGGAGCTGTAGGAAAGTTGATAAAGCCATCAAACATGTCTGGAAGATGATACCAGCTACTATTTTTTGGTGTGTTTGGACAGAAAGGAATTGTAGATGTTTTGATGGAATATCAACTCCAAGCCACTCCCTTAAGGCTACATGTCTTTTATTTTTGTTTAGCTGGCTGAACCTATCTCCAGTAGATTCCCCTTTGGCTCTTTTGGATTTCGTCAGCTCCTTATCCTTAGCATAAGATCTGTGTATGAGCTGACAAATCTTTTTTATTATCTTTTGTATTTAACTCTTTGCATCTACTGGATGCCTTTAATGAATTACTTACTTAATCAAAAAAGTACTGGTTTATTTGGCTCCACGGGGATTTATAGTGAGTACGGCCTTTTTTTCTTTGTTGCTCCCTGAAAGTCGAGTATTTGACGACTAGACGTAAAATGCAATATAACAGGACTTTTGAGCCCCTGTTATTGTTATGTTGACGTTGCTGTTCTTCCCTTTCTTTTGGCGCAAGGGTTCCATCATGATACATTTTGTTCTTCCTTTAGCGCAGATCCTCTATAACCTTTTCCTTCATTGTCCCATTTATTACTCCCTTGAGTATGAGAAGAGAAGATTCCCTAAAATGAATCTTACTCGTTATGGTTCGCATCTACATAAGTGATGTGATTTTTGAATTTGATAGACTACTTAGAATGTAACTGCTCCTTGCTGCGCTACCCTAACCTTTTTGTTGTTTTGCGAATGTAAAAAATCCTTCGCTACTCCCGACTGTTTACAATATGCTATAAATCCTTGTTACGAATATTGCAAAATATCAATTAGAGAGATATTGTGCATTTGTAATTATGTAGCATTGATATCTTTTCTAGTGTAGAATAGGTTGTATGTTCTATTTAAACACCCAATAGATTGGGTGAACAATCAACCAATACATTCTTCATTTCTCTCTTTAGTGTTGTATTTCTCACATAGGTCCATCCCTGTTATTTTGTGTCCCAATGTTAGTCCCCCTGTTATGTTGTCCATGCTCAACTTAGTCCCCATGTTATGTTGTTCATGCGTGTTAAGTGTCTCGCATTGGTTGAGGGATTAATTGTTGGTCTCCTTTTATGGTGTTGAGCAATCCTCACCTCATGGGATAGCTTTTGGGGTTGAGTTATACTAAGGTCCATTTCTTCACAATTGTGACTTTAAAGGGCTGATAGTTTAGCAGCATATCTGTTTTTTGATTTTTTTGGGAAGAGCGGCCTCAGTGGCTGACAAGATGCGGGAAGCGAGACTAAGATGGTTCGGGCATGTGAAAAAGAGGAGCACAGATGCCCAATGAGGAGGTGTGAGAGGTTGACAATGTTGGATCTTTTGAGAGATAGAGGTGGACCGAAGAAGAATTGAGGCGAGGTAATTAGGCAGGACACAACTTCGGATCATCGAGGACTTGACCCTAGATAGGGGAGTATGAAGGTAGATGATTAGGGTAGAAGATAGTTGAGTGTTTCTTTCCGTTCTGTGGGAGAACACGAATATAGTCTGGGGTTTTAGAGACCCTTATCAATATTATTGTATTGCTCTATGTTTATCTTGTTCTTCACTTTTAGTATATTGTTGTTGCATTTACCCTGGTTGTTTTTACTATTTGATGCTATTGTTTTTCTTTACCTTAGTATTTCTATCTTAGCATTTCCTGCTGGTATATTTCCTTTTCTTCTTCCAAGCTCGTTTTAAAAATTGTTTTTCAGTCTATTGGAAACAACCTTTCTGCCTCACTCGAGGTAGGGGTAAGGTCTGCGTACATCTCACTCTCTCCGGACTACTAGTGGGTTCATACTGGGTATGTTGTTGTTGTTGTCATTGTAACCTCTCTACCTTACACCTCACCCTCCTCAGAGCCCACTTGTGGGACCATACTGAGTATGTTGTTGTTGTAGTATTTTTTAGGAATTTTGAGTTCAATTGCTACTACCGACTTTCTGCTGTATTCTTTAAGATCCGGAACGTAAGCAACTCATGGGTTTATGTCTGAATTAGCTTCCTTTCCTAGTCATTTGACTACCATAACTGATTTATGCTGAAGTAGAGATGGAGTGCTTGCATCTCTCCATTACAGGCTTCTACCTATTCTTCTTTATATATTTGATGATGGACCATACATTTATGCCAAGCTGAGGATCGTCTAATTACCAATCTGACCTCCGTCAACCCTTTCTTTTTTGTCTAACAAAAGTTTAGGTATGCAAGGGTTTTTCTGTGGCTGAGAGTTGCCTTTTCTATTTTCAACTTCTGTGCAACATTCCTTAGAAAAGCTGGTGACATCTCCATCACCTGGATTGTCCACTTAAGTAGATTTCTGTCTTTTTGTTCTTTTCTTTTCTTTTCATCCTTCCACAGAAGGTTTCTCCACTTCACAATCACAATCTAATTCTCTTTATTTTTACTTTTATTTTGTGAAATATTTGTCCCAAGATTAGCTTAAATGGAGTGACATGGTCAGTGAGGATTCAAATAAGTGACCACAACTTGTTTGGGATTGAGGCGTAGTTGTCATTGTAAAGACTGCCTATTTCCATCTGCATTTATTTTTGTGTGGTAGGGTACTCTTGCTTCTGATGATCATTAAATATACCCTTGGCTTTGAAAGCACTTTATCTTGAAATCGGACTTTGGATACCAAGCTAAGATGTTGTAGACTTCATGTATTTTCAGTGTACTCTGTCGTACTGATGAATATGTTATCACAGTAGCTTGCCAGCTTGCATATTTCGATCAACTAGACGACAAGTTATTGCTTTGCTCGTGGAGTAGATAGTTTACAGGATTTTAGTGTTCTTCACTGAAAAAACTACCCCCACCCCCTGGAGCGGCTTTTGTTTCCTTGTTTAGGGTGGAGGCTGTGTGCATGTGGGGTTACAATAAGCTGTTACTTAACTAAATTATCTTATATATCTACCATCAATTGCAGTGTGGATGTAGGACCGTTAATTGTAATCCTTACATTCTGGAGTCAAGTTTATAGAATAGTCGATCATATTATTTATATGACATGATTTTGTTGATAACTTGTATGCAGGACTCTACAGCTTTTGTGCTGAAGACTAATAATTTTCTGTGTCATTATGCCACACTCAGGGGTCACACTGCCAGAATTACTTCTATGAGGTTAGAGTTGCTTTATTTTTTCTTTCACCTTTGGTCCAAGTGAGACTGAGAGTTAACACAGTGAATAAAACAAAACAAACCTACTTATTATTATCCCAAACAAGATTCAACACAAAGGAAGACAAATAAAATCAATCCAGAGAAAGAAAAGAAACAAGAGGAAGAAACGAACTCATACAAGAAATTTTACCCGTACATGGGATCAATCGTTACGCTTAGAAGCATTAAACTTAGGCTAAGTCTATCCTGACTAAACTTTTCCAAAACTAACTTAACTAGGGATGACTACAAGTGCTCATAGGAATGAGGGAATGCCAAAAAACTGGAAAAAATTCCTTAGAGGAAAATTCTCAGGTCGGTTGGGTGGAACCATCTGCGTTGTGCCCAAATCTGCGCTCCTACTTAATTTGTGCTGCGTTTGACATCAAGTTCAAAAGAATTGGACAATATGTGTTGCAGCATAGAACTGTGCTGCGTTCAAACATATTAAATCCATCAGGTCCTGGTGCCTTATCACCTTCAAACATCCCGACAACCTCACATATTTCTGCTTCAGTAAACTGCCTTTTCAGCCACATTTTCTCTTCATCATCCAGCACTGCCAGATCTTCCCCATTCCGTAATTGTCTCCAATATTCAGATTCAGAGAAGAGATTCTGATAAAAATATGTAAATTATTCTTCCCGCCTAATGAAACAACACAATGTACATATCCACGTAGGTTCTTTCTCATTCCAACCTCATGTGCTTGTCCATTGAGATTTTTAAATCCTGGATCTGGCAAACATGAGTTTACCTCATTCCTTGAGCTTTTAAATGGTCTTATTCTTGGTGTCTTTGAAGTAGATTCTGAACGAGAATACCATAAACTTGGGAATGTTAGAAGTACATACAATTGGAGATAGGACAAACTAAGGTTTAGAATGGAGTACCAAATATTGGGCTTAAATGAAATTTCTTGTGAGAGATGTTGACTCAATTGATCGACGCAAATGTAATGTCTAGGTAGCATAGCTTACCACAGAAATTGTCATGAGTTTCTTGAACTTATCAATGAAAAACAAGTTCGATGTAACGAAATTAAACTGTTCTTTGCTGACAATTAAGATCTATGATCCAGAGTAGAGTGATTAATTAAAGGGAGGAGGTTGCCCAATAAGAAGCTAGTTTCTTCTTCCATAGACAAAAAAGACAAGCACTATATGTAAGAGCCTTGGTACTTGTTACCTCCTTCTTTCTTTTTTTGAATTGTTTGAACCGCTTCATCAAAAAGTTTAAATCGATTGAAACAAGGGTTTTACATGTTTATCTTAAATCTGTACATGCCCCTCATGTGATTCTCTTTTTTTTTTTGGGGTGGGGGAGGGGGGGGTTGGAAGGGGTGGGTGGGCAAGCGTGTGACATAGTATGTTCATGGGTGGAGAGTGACCTAGAACTTAGGATCTCTGGACTCTCTTATATCATGTTGAATTATCTGAACTGCCTCATCTGAAATTGTTGATAAACAACAGCATACCCAGTATAGTCCCACAAGTGGGTTCTGGGGAGGGTGAGATGTACGCACAGCTTACCCTTACCTCGAGTGAAGTAGGGAGGCTGTTTCCAAATTGTTGATAGTTGGGGACAATTTTATTTGTCATTTAAGGCCTACAATTTTTTTATTTTTATTTTGATAATTTTAAGGCCTACAAAATTTTAATTCTTGTTTTATTTTTATTTTTGGAGCTAACAGAATTCTGATACAGATGTATTGTTAGACAATTGTAAGATTAGTGGTAAATAGCATAGAAAGTTTGGTAAGTGCACAAAAGAAGGTTGTAGATTAGCCAATTCAGAACTCCTTTATTTTCCTTACAAATATGTTACTAGGTTTTAGTATGACATTTCTTTTTGATATGTGTATCGGTAGCCATAATCCTTCTAACTGCAGATTAATTCCATTTGAAGAGACATGCTTGTATCATAGCGAGATGCGGAAAGATGATAATCTTTTGGTAACCTCGAGTTTGGACCACTCAATTCGGCTATGGTGGAAGGTAGTTTAAATAACTGAAAAGATGAGTTTTGGTTCTTTTAATGTTTATTTGAATACTCGTGTTTGTCCTGACTAATTGAACCTAATGAGCTTTTGAAATTCGTCGTCAGAATTTCACTAACTCATGGAGGAGTTGTCGTACTTACCCTTTTGCTCTTGTTTATTTTTGTTTAATATCATTTTTTGGTGTGTGTGGGCTGAAAGGAACATAAGATGTTCTGATGGAATATCAACTCCAAACCACTCCATCACTAAATGTCTCCAATGTTATATAGTTGGAGTAGCTTATCCCATGTAAACTCCCCCGCCACCTTTTTGGACTTTGTTAGCTCCCTATCAATAGCATAGAATCATTGTAATCGAAATAACAAGCTCTCCTTTGTTATTATTATTTTTTGTACTATCTGCATCTTCTTGATGCCATTAATGATATCACTTGCTTCATCAAAAAAAAAAAAAAAAGGAAGAAATGGTGTATTCTTCTGATGCATCATAGCTGGCCTATATTCTATAAGGGTTGTTCGGAAAAGTATGTTTACTTTACGATGCAGATTCCCGTCAGTGGAACTATTGAAGTTTTGCACCTTTTCTTTTTACTTGAAAGTTTGTCTACCTTACAATACAAATCCAGTAGTGGAACCGCTGAAGCTTTGCACATTTCTTTTTGAATTCAAGGACAGCCTAAATACAATGATGATTGGTATTTGGTACATAGAGAATATGTCAATCTTTTTATTAGGTGAATGTTGTTCTATGCACACGAGTATGCATCAGTTTCTGGTTATGTTCGTTTTAGATTTGTGTATGATATCCATTCTCTTTTAGTTACTATGTTCTCCACTTTCTTAGTTTTGCCTGTGGGTTTCGTTACTAGGGGCATTGTCAACGGTGTTTCAAAGGCCATGTTGGTGGAGTTTCCACACTTTCTGACAAATTGTTGGGTGATCATCCTAGTAAAATACTTGCAAGCGGTGGTTTAGATGGAACTGTTCGATTATGGTCCCTTGATTCTTGTGGAAAGCGCGGCCAACATGCATTAAAGGCAACACTTTACGGGCATGAGAAACCTGTAGAGCTGATGTCTGTTGCCGGGTATGATTGCATATTTGTTGGAATTATCTATATATTGTCCTGTTGTGCCGCCAAAAACTTCTTGCTTGGGAAATCGGCATCTAGATTTGCTTCTCTAGGTTCCAATTTCAGGTTGATAACCAGGAAATGTTTTTTTTTTTCCCTGTATCATTGCAACAGAAGCAGTATTTATATTTGGCCTGGCTGTACCAAATCTCTGAAGTCTCTAGTTTAAGAAACGAGTTTGGTAATACTACATTGCAATATCAGGAGCTTACATTAGCTTCAGGTCTATCTGTTGTTCATCGAAGTTATAAAGCTCCCTTGTGTTTAAATTTCGTTACTCCAAAATGTTCTTACAGGCAAACTTTAAAGTTCAATCATAAGGTGTCAGCATTTTGAATATTTTTCTTTTTATAATTTCTTAAAGTAGGAAAACGTATTTTGAAAAGAAAAATATAGGATATGGAGGAGGGAGTATTAGCTGAGGTTTGCTAAATGCCAATGATAATTTTTTATCAATTAGTTTCTACATCTCATTTACTTAATGTCCAATAGATCTGATGGTTTGAAAGTCCAGAATCCTTTTGTGAAATTAGTCTTGGATTACTGCACCCAAATGCGTAAAATGCGCAAATGGTTTCTGTGATTTTTAAAGCTCAATTATCATGATCTGATTTTTATACACTCATCAAACTAAGTTGATAGTTATCCGAAATGTTTATTATCATTCGTGTTTGTGCAATGTGCATTGTGCGATGCTGCGACGTGAATACCCACCTGAATGAGGATACTAAAAGTAGAAACTTTTTCTCTTGCCTTGATAAAAACATAAGAAAAAACAGAACTTTTCTCTTGCAGCATCGGCACTTCTCTGATACACCCGTGATTCTCTTCCTTCTTTGATTTTACTGACTTCAAACCAATTTCACTTACCCCAAGAGAGAATCCATTGTAACTGAAAATATTAAGTAGCCTGGTTTCCTGCTTTCTGTTTATGATGACCTGCTGGCTGCTTCAGCAACTGGATCACGTAATGTAGGGGTGGGAAAATTTCTTTGCTATCTTTTGATATATATTGAGAGAATCTAACTTATAGCTTGTTGAATCTAAGTTTTTCTGATGGAAACATTAAATTTCTTTAAGAGGTTGCAAATTGAGCTTTATCATCTTCTCAACTGTCGTATTGTCTGAATCTTTCTTGTTTCAGGCACAAGACATCTCTTTTGGTGAGCATATCAAAGAACTCCAAGGTATTGTGATCTTTGTGTTGGGACATTAGTTTGAGTTATGCGCAAGCTACAAAGGTGCTAAATTTCAATGTGGTTCTAAAATTTTCCATGACATATTTTCAGTCAGTTTGATTATTAACCATGTGATTGCAAACTCTCTTCGTGAAACCACATACTTTGAAGTGAATATGTATAGTAAACTATAAGCAGTCATTTTCATTGATCTCGTTTGCAGAATCCACTTTGCAGAACTTTTTGGAGAGACAAGGCATCATTTTATATATCGTTTTGTTCCCTTTTTACTTTTTTCTAAGTAGTTTTGCAGAAGAATAAATTCATTTATGGCCCATGGTCCTGTCAACAAAGAGAGAAACTTCAGTTCCCCGAGCTGCATGCTTATTCTTCAGTTCCCTTTCAACAGACATTTTCCAAACTCTCAGTAATAATCATTTCACCTTACACAATTCAAGTACAAATACTTCATCATAAAAAATTAAAAAAAAAGAAAAAAATAAAAAAGTTTCAAGTACAAATAGGCTTGAGTGGCTGAGTCACTATGTCGTAGTAACTTCCTCTATATCTTATCATATATGTTTTTGAAACATGCATTGCAGCCACTTGCCAAGCTAGAGCTGTCAGTTTTAATTGATTTGCAATGATCATCTGCATCTGTTTTGCATCCGTTAACCACTATAGCGAAAATGATACATTACCTTTTCAGTTTAGCTTCTTGTGTAGAATCAGCAATGTGCTTTTGACCTTAACTTAAGTTGGTCAGCGCAGGTGATGGTTTGGGACACTGCTACTTCATCTGCTGCTCGTTCTTCATGCTGTGTGGGAAGGAGCACTGTGCCAGGGGCACCTAAGGCAATGAAGTGCCATGAATCACTGGTGTATATTGCATCCGGTTCCTCAGTAGTTGCAATTGATATTAGAACAATGCGTCAAGTCTTCCAATTGAAGCATCGCGAAGAAATACATTCATTTCAATTGTTGCCAGAGAAATCATTGATCTGCACAGGGTTAGCTAAAAGGTACGATCTTTCCAACTCAGTGGTAGGATTCTTCCTCTTCATAGGGTTTTCTAATAACTTATTACTTCATTACATGCATCAACCGGTCTCTGTATTGTTGTCAGAGCAACGCTCTGGGATGTTAGAATAGGCGGCAACATACAGAAGGGAGAATTCGTAGCTGAGTTAGATGGACATATAGGCAATGTAAATCTCTTGCACATGGATCCCTACAAAATTGTTAGTGGTGGACGGGAGGATTTCAAATTACGTGTATGGGAGACGGGGAATGGTAGATTAACAAATGCGTTGAGCTGCTGTCCTCTATGTGATTACCCTCCAAGGTGTTCGTCAATGGCTGTCGATGGATGTAGAATAGTTACAGCTTGTGAGAAAAGAGACCATAGTTGCTTGCATTTCTGGGACTTCAACAACGCCATGATTCCAACCTATTCCGAATCAAGCGTCCCTGAATCAAAATTTTGGGGTCCTCAATCAATGAGTGATAGTGAAGAAGAGCCAGATAATGATTCAAGCTAGCTGTCCCCCCTGACTCTAGAATCCTGGCTAGTCCACAGCACTCATGCTTGTTGTTCTGATGTATATTCCTTTGTCTTGTGGTGCTTTGGAGTAAGTCCGCACAGGTTTTTCTTTCCAAAAGATCTCACACCATTAAAGAGTTTGTTATACATTATATAGTTTTTTTTTCTTATCAAATTCCGATATGGAACATTGTTTGTATACTCGACACAAATTCACCTGTCTATGACTTTAATCAGAATTGTTTCTAATGGCACTGCATTTAAAAATTCATCTTTTGAATTTACCTAGGATTAATTTTTTTCATCTACTCGGTGTTGGTCAAAAATTTTTATGTTCTTACAGATTTTATGTATTATAAAGCTCTCCAACACGTAAGTTGATAATGACTAAGCTCTAGAATTAGTAGAAATTTGACTAATCATAATAAACAAGGTGGGTTGCATTCTTGATAGGTCGTTTTTTATTTTTACCCCCACCCCTTCTCCTCTCTCGGAGCAAATAGTGGTCCTCCCATTTTTTGCTCCTACGGTAACTCGAATCCACAACTTCTTGAAAGTAGGTGGGGATGTCTCCCATTTTTTGCTCCTACGGTAACTCGAATCCACAACTTCTTGAAAGTAGGTGGGGATGTTTACCATATGAGCAATCCTCACTTGTCGATAAGTCGATTTAATGTACGTCAAAGTACTTTCTTTCCAATTTTCTATGGCTAAATTTTATGAGTCCGTGAATTAAAAGTAAAGAACAATACAATAAAGAGAAGTTGCAAGAATAATGAACGATAAAAAAAAACACTTAAAAGAGATGTTTCTCTTTATTCTCTTCAAGTTTCTGTTGCAAACAAAAATAGTTGAAGACTCCATTCATGTAGGATATGATAATCAGCTAAAATTTACTAATATTAACTCTTTTTATTTTTTCTACTAAAACTATCTAATGTTTATTCCGTACATATATAAGTAAATCATTTATTGAATGGAAATCCACAATGCAATGGATTTGTAACACAACCTTAATATGAAATGGGTTTACTTCATTTCATCCTTATTTGCATTTGCCGATGTGAAGTAGTTATATTTGTTTTTCTTTTTAAATTAGCAATAAAGGGTACCATCAGCAAAACAACCAAAATATTGCGCTACATATTGAACTACTGAAGGTCAGTCAACTTCTGCACAAGTCTTGTCTCTTGAGTGTTTGTCACTTTAAGTAGTTATAATCACGGTCTGTCACTCTTTTTTGTTTGTCGGATTTAATTTAACAGGTTCTCTCAAGACAAAAATACTTTTATTATAAATAATTTAATTTGATTTTTTATTTATTCATTCTTAATAATATGAAGTAGAGCCGCAGAAAACCTAAAACTATAAAAGGCTAGCAAACCTTTACCATTAATGGAAACTTTTTGGTGATATTTCGTGAAATTCCTGGACAGTTAACAGTGGCTCCACTCATGAGGGTTGAAATTCCTGGACAGTTAACGCAAGGGAGGCCTAATGGCATCTTTGCTCCAAGGGTTGTCAGTTTTGTTGGTTCATTAAGTTAAACTAAGCATAGTGTTATTATATTATGTGCCCTGCCGTCGAATCAATCAATGTATCGATATGAGGCAGTGGGAACGAATTTTTTGGGCAAGCTTTGTTAAGGTCGGTGTAATCAACGCATACTCTCCACTTCCCATTCTTCTTCGATACTACGACAGTGTTTGCTAACCACTCTGGATACTTAACCTCCTTAATAAACCCATTCGCCAATAATTTATCTACTTCATCGTTGATAACTTTCCTTCGGAATCCACCATTCGACTGTTTCTTTTGCTTCACCGGCCGATATCTTGGATCGACATTCAACTTATGTGTGGCAACTCTTGGATCGATCCCTATCATATCCGTGTTGGACCAAGCAAAACAATCAGAATTATCCTTGAGAAAACATACGATTTTTGTTCTTACTTCGAGATCCAACTCTGTCCCGACGTATACTTTTCAATCTGGTTTGTCATCGAATAGCCTTACTTCTTCTAATTCTTCTATCGTAGAGTCTTCAGCTTTTTATTTGTGTGGTTCCCTGACACATGACGGAATCGTGGTGAAGTCATCTTCGACTGCATGCCTTGCTGAAAAAATAAGCTGTTGAAAACCCAAAATAAGCTTGAATTTGCTATTAAAGCTAGTGTTTAGCTCCTCATAAGCAGGAATCCAAGTTTGTCTCTTGCAAGTTGAGTGAAAATTTAGATAGAAATGTTAAGGCTAGGAGTAGTAGTGCTCTTTTGGAACTATACTTGAGACCAAAAAAGAGAATCTTGATTTTCAGCATCCTATGTATGACCCTTCAAAAGGTGTGCTCTGGTTGGTGCTGGCCCTGCAGGACTTGCTGTGCTTAGAGGCAGGGGTCTCAGTTGTTTCGTTGACCCATCTCCGAAATTGATATGGCCAAATAACTATGGCGTTTGGGTGAATTTGAGGCCATGGAATTGTTAGATTGCTTCGATCACTACTTAAAAAACAGGGATTTTCGACCGATTGAGGTGGTCGAACAAAATTAGGTCGAAATAGTCTTTCGACCGATTTTCGGTCGAAATTTCGACCTACCTTCGACCGACTTTTGGTCGAAGAACATGGACCAAACTTTTTAAAGTGACCAGTTCTAGTACTAAAGATCTTGATAGACCATATGGAAGGGTGAACCGAAAACATCAAAATAAAAAAATAACGCAGAAATGCATACTAAATGGTGTTAAATTCCACCAAGATAAAGTTATAAAGGTAATTCATGAGGAATCTGAGTCCATGTTGATATATGCAATAGTGGCATTGCTAACAGGCAACAGTGGTGCTTTATGCAACTGGCTTCTCCAGATATCAAGTAGCTTATGGCATTTTGGCTAAACTGGAAGAACACACCTCGATATAAGCAAGATGGTTTCATGGATTTGCGAGATTCGCACTTGAAGAACAATGTGGAGCTCAAGGATCAAAATGGAAGAATACCAGCAATAAAGGGTACTATCTGCAAAACCACCAAAATATTGCGCTACATATTGAACTACTGAAGGTCAGTCAACTTATGCACAAGTCTTGTCTCTGGAGTGTTTATCACTTTAACTAGTTATAATCACACGTCCGTCACTCTTTTTTGTTCGTCAGATTTAATTTAACACGTTCTCTCAAGACAAAAATACTTTTATTATAAATAATTTAATTTGATTTTTTTTATTTTTTCATTGTTAATAATATGAAGTAGAGTCGCAGAAAACCTAAAACTATAAAGGCTAGCAATGGAAACTTTTTGGTGATATTTCGTGAAATTCCTCGACAGTTAACAGTGGCTCCACTCATGAGGGTTGAAATTCCTGGACATTAATGCAAGGGAGGCCTAATGGCATCTTTGCTCCAAGGGTTGTCAGTCTTGTTGGTTCATAATATACTAACAAGTTCCAGTTTTTGCCAGTGTTTTATATATTGAAGTTACTACAAGAATACAAGAATAGACTTGCACTTGATTCAAACAACAACAACATACACGGTGTATCCTATAAGTGAAGTCTGGGGAGGGTGAGATGTATGCAAATCTTACCCCTACCAAGGTAGAAAGACTGTTTCTGATAGACTCTCCGCTAGGAAAGGAAACATACTCCATTAGAAAACACATTGCAAGATCAAGACATTGATATCGTGCTAAATTAAATGTAAACCTAATGGATATCCAACAAACAGATAATAATAGTAGATATAGAGTCAGAAAGCAAAATGAAAATCAGATACATAAGCATAATACTACATCTAATAAAGACAATGATGCTCGACTATCACCTAACCTTCTACCCTAATCTTCGACCTCCACGCCCCCCCTATCTAGAGTCATGTCATCGGTGATCTGGATTTAGGCTATGTCCTGTCTAATCACCTCGGCCCAGTTCTTCTTCGGTCTACCTCCACCTCTCCGTAGACCCAACACAACTAAAGTTGCACTTGATTCATAGGAGTATAAAGTTGGTGGAGGCTGAAATAGTCGTCGAGGTTGAAAACAAACATCTTCACTTTGATAGATGTAAACTTTGCGTTCATCTAATCTTCTCTTGATCCGACTTATGAGATAAAATCGAATGTAGTTTTTGTTGAAACGCGAGTCTAATTTATTTATTTTTTGTCTAAATATTGTACTTGGTCGAACACTTACCTATTATCAGTGGTGGAACCAGGATTTTCAGTAAGGAGTATCAAAATATAAATAATCGAATATACCAAAAAAATTAAGGGCTCAACACATGATATATATATATATATATATATATATATATATATATAAAAGATTTACTACTTATACCGAGTAATTTTCCGGCGAAGAAATACCCCTTACTACCACTCAAGTCCGTCCACGCCTATTATGATATGTAAAAGTTGATGTACACGTCAAATAACATATTATCCAAATGGAATAGCCACGTCAGGAAAAGGCATGGTGCTACATGAATTATAAATGACACGTTGCAGCAATTAAAACAATTGACGATGACAAGAGCAGAGAAAAAGTACAACTGTTAAAGCAGGCTATGATGAGGTCAGCAGTATATCGGTTAATGCTGTTAGCGGTAGTACACTGCAACTGCATTATGCCTTCACATTTGTCGAGAAAATTCCAATTTCTCACTTGGACAGGATAGGAATGGGCAATTTATTTGTTCATTTATAAACTTTTTAAATAGATAAAATACAAACATTGCACGGTTTTAAAAAGGGACACTTACAAAAATACCCATAAAATCTAAAATAATTACAGTTACTGTCCACTACTTTCAAATATTATCCGACCTACCCACTAAACTATTTACCCATTCTACCCATCCAAACTTGTATACATAGTTTATGCAGTATACCATAAAGGTATACAAATAAGATATAACAAAGGTATACGGTAATAATAGTCCTCCAGACTTTTATACCATAATTTATACAGTATACCTTAAAGTTATACACCTATAAGGCATAACAAAAGTATACAATAATAAATGGGTAGGCTGGGTAAATATTTTTAGTTTTATGGGTAGTGTAAATTTTAATGGGTATGACTTATAAATACTTTTTATGGGTATAGAGCATAAAAATCCCTTTTAAAAAACTATGATGTGGCCTCTTTTAATTAATACAGTAATAAACTTGATTCAAATTTTTTAGAAGTTGCTCTCTCTTTTCTTTCCTCTCCTTAATCACGACTCAGCTTCTTTTTTTAAAAAAAAAAAAGCAAAATACCATTAAATTTATAGTTTAGCGCCTAATTTTATTAATAGGAGTAATAAACAAACAAAAACAATAAATTCAGTCTTTACATCATGAATGAAATATAAACTTGCTAAGACTAAATAATATCTAAGTAATGGTACTATAACAAAATACCCACGCATTGCGTTCATCTCATTGGGTTGAGCATAGTACAATGCTAATACCACAAATTGAGGCAAACTTAACACTTGGATAATATGCTTTACATGAATCACCACACTACTTAAGAATATGTATGAAAAACTAATGAAATATATAGTAGCTAAGAATTTGATTAAAACCATGAGAAATAATCTTGAAAAGCATCCTTGAATATGTTGCATTGTATCCTTGATGAAGCATCCAATAGTAGAGCCAAAAAATAGAGTGATAGTTCTCACATAATAGCTCGTTGAGTAGGTTAAAAATATGTCCGCTCCCTTGTATTTCCTCCCACGCGCGCCTAACAATTCCTCGCTCGACAAGGATGCTTATTGAGACGAGCAAAAATCTGCCTGCATCTCCCTTACAGTTCCAGTTGCGCTCGCTGGCTTAGCTCGTTGAGGCGAGCAAGTTGCTGCCCGGAAAATTTCACGCTGCAACAGTTCATTAATTTTCTAGCTGGGTACGCTTGTTGAGGCGAGCAACTTGCTGCCCCTCCTTCTCAAATGCCTCCAAATTCGGTTGTTGGGAAGGCTCGTTGAGCTTGGTAATTTTCTGGGCATCATTACACAATGCAACGCTACCCAACAACTCATTCCAAACAAGATCAACGCAACCCCATATCTACAAACATGAATACTTTCCGTTCCATTCCAAAACATTGCACAATTCCCTTAAAACCACCATAAGCAAGATGAATCTTCACACCATGTATTAGAACAATGAGAGTACCTACAAAAAAGAAAACAAAATTAGTAGTAAAAGCCTCCATGCTCTTTTTTATATAGCTTCGAGTATGAAGGAAAGTTCCACCTCCCTTATTTCTATACATTCCTCCTTGACCTAGTACGAATGTATGGCTCATTACACGACTCAGTAACTTTGGACAACACTAAGACGGTAAAATAAAAAAAAAACATCATTATTGTCACATCACTTAACTCGTGAATTTGCTCAATTGGACAACTACGTCATGGGTGGCTCTGCTAAGCCAATCTTCCACAAAACCAATGCCTTCCGTTTTAGACGGTGTCCCATAATTATCTTTTGAGTCTTTTTTATTTTTATTTATTTATATAAACTTCAAATATTTAATCTTTCTTCTTCCATTTGTCACCTAACTTACCTGAAAAAGAATACTTAGCTTTTTCACACTCATAGTACGTGTTTTGGTTACTAATTAGTATTAAATGCTGAGATTCACGAAACCTTCGTGTCATAAACTCATAAGATCTCAATTATACATTAAGTAAGTTTGTTTATTGCATGGTAGCCACGTTGAGGTAATTAATAAGAACACCATATTTTTCTCCTCAAATGACCAAGACGTGCAGTTTGGTGATAAATTTAGATAATTGAGTTATTTAAATTATCTAAATTTGTTTGAGACGCGACAACTTATTTTGATTGTTTATTTAATTAATATTGTATGGTATCGTTAAATTTATGGTTATGTAATTATGAAAACTGTCACTTTATGTAACGATCGATTTGGTGGGATCTCGTCGTTACCTATTTTTCTTACCCATCATGCCATCCCTTATTATTAGTATTCCCATTTTATCCTTTACCTTATTTTTAATTATTAAACCACGGTAAACAATGCAGTCTATCCAAACACTATACAACACAATACGATACAGTATCATACGATACAATACAATACAACACATTATGAAACGATGGATAATAACGATGAATATATGATATATTTTAACCATTTTCAGTTGGATATCGTATCAGAAACTGAAGAGCACAAGTGTGACTGTGAAGCTGACATTCAATGTACAAAGACAAAAAAAGATTGCTGCCTGTTAAAAGTACGATGACTAGGTTCATACCTCCATTGTTTTAGACTACTATTTAAATTGGTCGCAATCTTTCAAGATGTTACTTCATGCTAAAATTTAGAATTTTTATAACATATGTAGTCGAAAAAGTACGTACGTATCTATATTATTTTTGTGCATACATAAATCTGCGCCATCACAATTGAAGACGGACGGATTTAGAGTGTACGGCTCGCCGGCTCGGGTTCAGCGAAACTGAGTAGATTTGACGTAGACAATATATTTGTTAAAAAATCACTAAATATATAGTACAAAAATCAAGTTGAGAACCCAATAACTAATGCCAAATATCATTATTCCAAAATGGGATTTTTACACTCTATACCCATAAAATTTAAAGTATTTACAAGCCATGCCCATTACAAATTATACTACCCATAAAACTAAAAGTATTTACCCAACCTACCAATTTATTATTGTATACCTTTGTTATGCCTTATAGGTGTATACCTTTAAAGTATACTGCATAAATTATGGTATACAAGTATTGAGGGACATTTATTACTGTATACCTTTGCTATGCCTTATAGATATATACTTTTATGATATACTGCATAAACTATGATATACACGTCTGGGTGGGTAGAGTGGGTAAATAATTTAGTGGGTAGGTCCCGTAATATTTGAAAGTAGTGGGTAGTGGCTGTAATTATTTTAGGTTTTGTAGATATTTTTGTAACTGTCCCTTCTAAAATTTAGAACCCATAAGATTCAAATCTCGGATACGTAGCTGATTGAAAATTCCATATAATTGGTCATTCTTTCAGTTGCTTCATTGTCCATCACATGATTCAAATTATGAAGAATGTACAAGTAAAAATGCTAGTGCTCTTAAGCCTTTATGGAATATAATAAAGGGTTCATTTGGTTTACATTTTTTCTCCACTATATATATCCACAGTTTTCATAAAACAGTACATGCAGCTTTAATTTGTCAAACTAAGAGAGTTTACAGTATTTGAAACTACTAGTACAAATTAGGTGGTCTAGTCTTGATCCAACTAGAGTTGTTTGTTCAAATTATTGCCACTTGTTGCACTGCAACCTGCTGCAATCCTTCAACTATTCTTAAAAAAAGTGAGGAAATTTTAGAGATTTTGCTCTTTTATCTAAAACCCAAAAACATAAATTTATTTCAAGATTGTCTAAAATGTCCTTTTTTCATTTTGGTGCAAAAGTGTTTTCCTTGTGAGTCAAATAGTATTGCCTCCTTATCAACCATTGCTCTATCTTGCATTGAAACACAATGAAAATAAGGAAAATGATTGATTTTTCCATGTGTGGTTTATGATATAGAGCCCGTTTGGGTGAGCTTAAAAGTGACTTATAAGCTTATAAGCCCATTAATATATGTTTGGTAACCTCAAAATTTTTGGACTTATAAGCCATAAGTTGCTTAAAAGCCACTTTTTGTAGAAGTTAGAAAATCCTAACTTCTCAAAAAATGGCTTTTAAGTCACTTTTTGACTTATAAGCCACTTAAAATAAGCTGCTTTTAAGCTCACCCAAACAGGCTCTGACTTAAGGATAGTTGAAGGAAAAGTTGATGGAAAAGTTGTCATTATTTTGGACAATTCTGATTATACATTTCACTAAACAAACACAATTCATTATACTCTACGAGAAACGATCAAATCAAGAAACTATAAGCCAAAACAAACAAAAACTAATAAACTCACTAAACTACTCTGAGTCCAAGATGTGAAATGGTGAGTAATCAACTGCAACGACATCTCTTTACATATCGAATTAAACATGATGGCATAGAAACTTTCGAAATTGAATTTTTTTGATTCAACGTAGAATTTTCAAAACTAAAATTCCAAAAACTGAAACAAAAGGTAAATTTGTCCCATTTAGAATAACACAAATAGCTCAAGGGCAAAAGTTGACTTTTCTCCGGTTTGTCTTAGTTGTGTATTTATCCGAGCTAGAATAACCGTTAATTAGAAGGATATTTGAGCTACTTGAATAACGATAATAATATATTAGGACAAAAAGACGAAACGATTAACATACTTATCTCATTTCGAACCGTTCAACTGCAAACTATACTCCCTTCCCTATAAGTAATTATACATAAATCTTCATGAAAACCACTAATTAATTACTTGATAAAATTAGCAACAAACTTATAATCACATGTTCATACTTCACAATATGAGGTAAACTCATAACTTAAATCCTAAGAAATATGAAAAAAAGGAAAAAGTAAGGGGGGTGGATGACAATCTTACAAAAGTAAAAGGGGGTTAGTGAGGAAAAAAAAGAAATTTTAAAAAAAGATTAAAAAATCCACTGTTAACACAGCCCATAGTATTTGCTATACAAAATAGCCCCTGGTTTTCATATTTCCACTTTGATCTTCTTTCAAATATTAGTATCAATATATTTCTAACTTGTAATATATAACATCTCTCTCATTTATATACTAACCCATTGACATAAAATTTTCACAATCTGCTGCTTTTCATTGTACTCGAAAAATCCCCGAGAGTCAGTGACGCACGTAGTAAATATCAAGAAAGTGGTTATAAAACAAAAAAGATCAAATTTTGAACACACCCTTTTGCTTATTTTGCTTTCTTTTAAAATACCCAAATTTTAGTTTTTCAAGATTTTATTAAATTTTTATAAAGTTGGTTTTTTAAAAATAAATTTTAATGAAAATGAGGATTGAGAAAAATGTAAGTGAAAGAAAAGGAAAAGAGTATTGTTATAGTGAATCAAGGAAGAATAAAAGAAGACAAAGAATGATGATGATGATGTCTCCTGTTCAAAGATTATATGAAACTTGTAAACAAGTTTTTGTTAATTGTGCTCCTGGTGTTGTACCTTCTGCTGATAATATTGAACGTCTCAAAGCTGTTTTAGGTATGTTGTTCTCTTTTCTTGTTCATTTGATGTTTTTTGAGGTTATTTTAATGTTGGATTTGGTGTTGTGTCATAAATTTGCGAAATTTAACTTGTTTGGGATCGAGGCGTAGTTGTTATTGTTGTTTATGTTATTGCATATGGTACTATAGTGCTAATACAAATTTGTAGTTGTTATTGTTGTTTTTGTTATTGCATATGGTACTTTAGTGCTAATGTAAATTTGTTTTATGTTGAGTTAAAGTACAAGTTTTGAGCTACAAAGAACTCCCTCAACATGGTGCATGATCTGACATTGTCACTTTACACTACTTATTAAAGTTGATTGTGCGGCCTTTCCCCCCGACCTGCTGAAGTGAGATGCTTTGTGCGTTGGGCTGCTTTTTTTTGCGAATAAAAATAATGTGATGACAGCCATTATAGGAATCGGTTTACTATTCTGCAGAAAGCTTCAATTTTACATTCTTTAAACTAAAAGAAAAGAAAGAGAGTAATGCAGAAAGGTGAAGCTGAAGAATGTATACATGGATGACCGATGCACAAAGTTTCCGTGTTTACACAGTGTTCGGTGAAGGGCCGCACCCCTAAATGTCTAAATGAATGCAAGAATTTATAAATTTTGAGCTGCTATAATGTTTGTTTCTTAACTTAGGATTAATGTTGCAAGTGGTTATGATGTTGGACATTGCTGAAATTTATGTTGAATTTGGGAATGTTGATTGATGATTACCACTTTTAGTAGGACAGTATCTGGTTGTCTTTTCATTAATTTCTTGTTTTGCTCTACCATTGTAGAAATTTTTTGCTGTTTGAGACCTTTATGGGGATTATATTAAATGTATGGATAATGCTGCTTCATATATAACTGTTCTTTGTTTCTAAATTTGTTTACTATACTAGGAGTACTATTTTATGGATAAGGTCTTTCAGATTTATCTACATTGTGGTTTTGGTTGAGATTGTTGTCTTGTTAGCCACAAGAGAAAACAAAATCATTGCTTGATTGGAAAATAACTGCTATTGTTTATCTATTTGGTTCAATATTTTTCCTGCTTGTAATTATTATTCCATTGTTTTGATGTGTACGCAACATTCTCCTTCTTTTGGTACATTATTTTACTATGAGTTGATTTAAATGAGATGTAATTATTTACTCCTCTTTCTGTGGTCTGCAGATAACATGACTGAAGCAGATGTTGGTTTGACACCGAATTTGCCATATTTTAAGTCAACTTCATATGATGAACCTCCTAAAATAACGTACCTGCACCTCCATGAGTGTGACAAATTCTCGGTAAGTAGCTAAGCTGCACTTGTTTCTCTATAATGAATCAGCTCTTTCTGTTCAAGAAAAACTTACTCGCAATCTGTGTTTTCACCAAATTAATGAATGCAAGACTTGTGTCTTTCATCCACACGTTTAAATCATATTTTGTTTAATCGCCGGGTGCGGATAGTATGTACATTTCTGTCCTTCTCTTCAGTGTCTTCGTTCGAGACTTATAGGTCTTTTGCTTATTTGGCAGATTGGTATCTTCTGCTTGCCTCCATCAGCTGTCATTCCACTTCATGATCATCCTGGAATGACAGTTTTTAGCAAGCTTCTTTTTGGAGATATGCACATAAAGTCATATGACTGGGTGGACAAGCTCCCTGCTGAATCAATTCCAAATGCTAATCCTTTAGACAGTAAGTTCTTTAGCTGGAGAAGTTAACATTTCATTCTTTTTGCTCTTTGAATATGGCATGTGGAACTCTTCTAGCCGTGTGGAACTCTGTCCGACTCTTATTTCCTGTTCACATGGGGTCAAAGGAGTTGTCTTGTTTCTTGTAAATTTTTGGCAAGGCTTTGAGATTCCAGTTAGTATAGTCTAGTTTCTTGTATACTACTTGTATAACAGAGTACCTGTCTTAGTTATTTGAAAGATGGTGTCAAAGGGGGATAACTTATTTGGTCATTTCTTTACCAGATGGGGTTGGGGATTCTACTGGACTTCGTCTTGCAAAAGTAAAGGTGAATTCCGAGCATAGAGCTCCTTGCAAGACTTCCATCCTCTATCCAGCTGATGGTGGTAACATGCACTGTTTCACAGCAAGAACAGCCTGTGCCGTGCTAGACGTTCTTGGCCCACCATATTGTGATCCTGAAGGTCGCCACTGTCAATACTACTCCGACTTACCGGTTGCCAATATATCAGGTACATTTCTTGTACTTCCTCAAAAGAGTTGACTACTACATTGCTGCTCGGTCTTGTGATTATTGCCTCAGTAAGTACGTTGTACATTTAGTTTTATATTACACTCTTTTCTTTTTAGTCTCTTCCAACAAAAAAAGAAAGAAAAAAAAAAAGAAAGATCATACAGTATATTTCTACATTTGGAGATTCTTGTATTACAAACTTCTCATTTTACACTTAATGACATGCGCTTATGGTCATAGAAATGACATGCTCTCATAAGCATAGTCACATGCGCTTATCGTCATAGAAATGACATGCTCTCATAAGCATAGTCACATAATGACATGTTCAGGACCACAGAGGGATACTTTCTTAAGGTCTTCTTCGTGTTCAGTCGAGCATTATTTAAAATGACACAGAGGGGTAGTAATACTGAGGTTGATTCTCCAAATTGTTGCTGGTGGGTGGACATTTCCAGGAACAAATAGTGTTTATAAAAATGTCAACTTGGTTTGTTTCTTGCTTTTTATTCTATTTCTGGAATCACATGATGTCTAATATTCTGTTGTACCTTTTTCTTAACCAATGTTGGATAAATGTGGTAAATATGATTTGATTGTACTTGAGATGACATTTTTAGTACTTCTAGTACCTATTAAAAAAGGATATTCTTGTTAGTACATACTAGTACAGTATCTATCAAGATGAAGAGATTCTAATGTAGGTGTTTTCATGTCTTTTTTCCTACATTTCAGTGCCTGAGGAACAGAAAGGTGATTATGCATGGCTAAAAGAAAGGGAGAAACCTGATGACTTAACTGTAGTTGGAGCATTGTACAGAGGACCAAAAATAGTTAAGTGATATAAGTAGTAATTTCCTATGAGGTTAACAACAAGTACTGCAGCAGAAAGAGAGACTTTTTTTTTTTCTTTTCTTATGTTTCCCTTGTTTTTCCTCCTTATTTTTCCTTTGTTTTCCTTTGAAGGGAAAAGGGCCATTCTTTTACCTTCTTGCGGTTTGCTTGTGTACATATTTAGACAGGAGGAAACAATCAACAGTTGATGCACCCAAAAGGGTTTGTCAAAATTTGATAAAGTAGCTTTTTTACCTCTTCATATGTTGTTAGTATCTTTTAACATTTGCTTACTTCATTTCATGGTAAAATTTGTAGCGGCCAAATACGTCGCCAGCTTTGAACTCGACACTATATTTCATTTAGACACTCCGACTAAGGCTCTTTCCAGTTGAGCACTTGAACCTTTTTCCAGAGTGTCTATCTATACATTTTTCATCAACTCTATTGAAAAATTCATGCGTGTGTTTGGATACGAGTCTTACATGGATAAGTGAGTACACCGCACTCGTGGTAGGGTCTGCGTACATCACACCCTCCCCTGATGGAATTATATTGGGTATGTTATTGTTAAGACCATTATAAGTTAATGGTAGCATATTGAATGCGAATATTATTATTTGTTAAGTGTTAGTCATATTAGAATGTACAGATATTCAAATACAAAAATGAGTTTCCATCATGCCTATGACTTGTCAGCCAACCATTGACGTTGAAAGAAGGAAGACGAAAACAAGGAATATGTTACTACGTAGTACTTATAATTATGTCATATAAATATGTTTTGTAATAGACTATTTTAATTATTATTTATACTCATAGTTCAAGTTCAAGAAATATAAAGTAACCAGGGAGAACCATCAAAAATTTGATCGCTTTGCCATAATCGAGAGCATAAATGTACGTCATAGGTGTTCGTGGGATAAAACTGTGTATATATTGTTGTTGTTTAGAAAATAAAATAAAAGATGCTACAAAAACGAAATATTTACTTATGGGTGTGACACGCTCATCTATTAAGAGTTGTGAATAGTTTTTTGCGAATAGTTTTTTGTCACTGTAAATCAATTACTCCTAAAATATATATACAAATCACAACCAAAACTTTAAAGAAACCCTAACTTCCTCTTCAAGTTCTTAAAATCATGTCTACAAACCTTACAAGATTGGAGTATATTATTTGCTATGATATAAGTATGTTCCTATTTGCTAGATATACCATATTTATAATCAATATTGTTGTTGTAGAGAGATGTGTAATGATACATAATTATGATGTCAACATATAAATACCAAAGAAGGTTTACTCTAGAAGTTTTTTAATTTTTTTTGGCGAAATTGATGCTCCCTCTATTCCACAATGGATGACATAGTTTGACTTGAATTGAAGCTTGCAGTCTAAAATAAATCATAGATATTTGTATAGCTACAAACCATCTCGCTAAGAGTAAAGTGAAAGTTGAAGTAAATTATTTTTAAATTTAGAGTTGTGTTATTCTTTTTGAAATGAACTAATAACGAAATAGTGACACCAACAACAATACATCTAGTGTAATCCCACAAGTAGGGTATGGGAAGGGTGAAATGTACGCAGACCTTAACCTCCACCAAGGTGCGGAGGCTGTTTCAGATAGACCCTTGGCTAGGAGAAAAATATTTAAAAAATATTTTAAAAACATGATAAAAACAAACAAGGGAAGAGACACCATTAATGCTCAAGTAGACATATAAAAACTACTATAGCCAAAGCAAACAGAATACACCAATAGCGAAAAGGACACGCCACGATAAAACTACTATGCATAAGAATATTAAAGTTAGAGTGCCAACAACGACCGATTGTCTTCTACCTAACCTTCTACCCTAATCCTGGACCTCTACACTTTCCTGTCAAGGGCCACGTCTTCGGTGATCTGGAGGTGAGCCATGTCATGTCGAATCACCTCCTCCAATTCTTCTTCGAAATAGAGGAAGTAGAAAACAAATAAGTCATAAATATTTATGTGGCTATAAATTATCGTATTAAGACTAAAGTGGAAAGTTTGAACTAAAATTATTTAAAATTTAAAATTGTATCTTTTCTTTTTTGAACGGACTAATAATAAAATATTATCTGTGGTACAGAGGCAGTGTAAAAACAAATGAGAAGAATAACTTGAAACATAAGACTTACTCTAGTAGATCGGATCCATTCACACGAGGTGTGAGACTCAGTAAAGAAACAACCACTTTTGAATACACCTTGCCCATATAGCACATTTCATGACTTAACACACATGTTAATCAGTGGCGGATGTAGAGGGAAGTAACGGGTTCGGCGGAACCCAGTAGGTTTTGCGGAGACAGTGTATTTATATTAAAAAATTATTATATATGTATAAAAATCAAGTCGAGAATCCAGTAACTTGCTCTTAAGATCATTATCCTAAAATTTAGAACCCATAAGATTTAAAATTCTAGATCCGCCTCTGATATTAATGTCTCCATCGTGGTAGCAATTAAGAATAAATACCATCTCATTAACGGCATAATAATCAACTAACTAAAGTTAAAGATCGTCAACAAGTACAACACAGGGTCCTAATTCCTACATAATTTGTCTTTTTTTTTTCTTGACTTTTCCGCATAAACTAAAAGAACATTGTTCCAAATTACTGTAATTAAGTAAAATAACACCTCAACTTGGCTTTAATTAGTCTTCATTTTTGACCTCACCAAATTGTCATCCACCAATTTCCACATGCTCCTTTTTTATAATAAAGTATTTATAGATCAAACATAGAAGAATTTGTTATTAAGCTTACAATATCCCCACTCATATATGCTGATCATTAGCGAAGCCAAACATATGCTTCTTGTTCTATCTAGCTTAGATTCCATAGTAAGAGCGAGGCATATCATCACTTCAACAAAACAGTAGTAATATTTCTCTTTCTTCACACCTAACTTTTCTCGAGCAGACGACCGAAGGTTGTGGTGAGATGAATAAGATCCTTCTATTCCTAATCAGAGGTATCGAGTTCGAGTCTTAGAAATGAGAATAATCCTAGTAGGGAGCGCTTCCCTCAGAAATAAACTTTATGTGGCGCGAATCATAACTAAGCAGGACTTCAATGAAAATACCGAAAACCTAGTGAGAAACTAAATATACTTTTCTCAGGTGGTAAAATATTTCTATGAAAAGTCACGTTATAGAAGTAGGTAAAGTAGATTTGACCAAAACATACACCGTCCTTACTGAATTAAGAATAAACATACGTTTCGTTTTTTACAATCGTCCAATAAAAATGCGGACAATGTAGAAACAAGCATAAAGCATGAATAATGTGATCCTATAAGATTTTTTACAACACCATAAACCATAGCATGAAGCAAGTTTGTGGTCATATTGTTCTTTTACAAGCTAAAAATATGATTATTTTTACTTACCATACTTGGTTGCAATACATAATGTTTTAAAGTGTTTTCTTCAATTATTTGATGAATGTTTTTTCATCTCTTTAGTCCTTACCAAGCAAACATGACGTCATTATATTTACATAAAGTATAAACACAATTAAAATATTCTAATTAAATAGATATTGAAACCAAATTTTGTACAATTCCTAGCACATATTTTCATTCTTTTTTCTTTTCTCCAATTCCATCTTCATTTATTTCGGAAGTCGAGGGTCTTAAAATCCGTCTTTTTATGAATAACGTCTACGTATACAAAAAACGGCAACCTAGTGCACAAAGTTCCATCATTCACGCATGGTCCGAAAATAATGTCTGCATACACCTTCATTTCTAATTACCACTTATAGATCACACTGGTCGAGTTGTTGTTGACACGTCTCCCAAAAAGAAAAAAAAAATATATGTACATACTATATAGTAGTAATATATTCTTCTCATACACGTATATGAATTGTATCAGGTCATGTATCTAACCAGCTTAAATATCACGCCAGCTCAATTTCTCCATTTCCTATAACCAGTCCCACGCCACAATAATCTCAAAATTATTAATTCTCCTAAGGTAATTTACACAAACCCTAATTTATGCTTTAATTTTCATTTTATTTAAAGATCTAGTGATTTTATTTATTATTTAACATGTGATTATTAGATTTACTTGTGTAATTAGTGAGCTGACCTAGAAAATTAATATATAATGTTTGTTGAATTTTAGTTAGGGTTTTTGCATCGTTGATTTGTGGATTAATTAATTTATTATTTTTAGCATGTGATTATTAGATTTTTGTTGTGTAATTAGTGAGCTTAGGACCTGGAAATGTGATTATTAGATTTTAGTTGTGTAATTAGTGAGCTTAGGACCTGGAAAATTAATTAGTATATTAATGTTTATTGATTTTAGTTAGGGTTTTGAATTGTTGATTTGTGGATTAATTTATTTAGTATTTAGCATGTGATTATTAGATTTTAGTTGTGTAATTAGTGAGCTTAGGGCCTGGAATATTAATTAATTTGTTATGTTTATTGAATTTTTAGCTAGGGCTTTGGATTGTGGATTAATAAGGCGGTGAGAGGATGTCGACGCCGGCTAGGAAGAGATTAATGAGGGATTTTAAGAGGTTACAACATGATCCTCCAGCTGGTATTAGTGGTGCTCCTTATGATAACAATATTATGCTTTGGAATGCTGTTATTTTCGGGTATGGATATCGACTTTCAATTGAAATTGATCGATTCATAGTGATTGTGTTGTTTATTTGTACTTATATACATTGTTGTTTCTTTTTCTGAAATGCAGTCCTGATGACACACCATGGGATGGAGGTGAGAAAATTGTTACGCGGTTACCATCAGTCTTTTTTTATATTTTATAGGGAAGTTAACAGAAATAGCCGCCCTAGTCAGAATACGTAGATTATATACTTATGCTCTAGTATTATACATTGAATATACATGAATTATACAGTGTTCTGGCACTAGAAAATTCCCCTTTTACCATAAAGACAACTATGCAATCAAATGCTGCTTGATGTTTTCTGCGTTTCCTTTGTCATTTCGGTGTTGCTTATGAATGCATAAAGTGAGCTTTGAGTGTAACGGACATTTATGACTTGACTATGTAGATTAAATATATTTTGTTGAAATGATCGGTGTTATTCGAGTAATCCATATTAATTTTCGCTGTTTTGTGCTTTTGATGCTGATGCTCTTTTTACATACTTCAAGTGAAGATGGTTGTAGGGATTTGTGTTCTTTGGTGCATGCTTTTCTTCCTTTGTTTTCCTCTTTCAATAAAATGAAGGCTGAGCAGGCATGTCTGGTTGTATTGACTTTATGGTCGCGCCCTTCCACCACAATTTTCACTAATAAATATGTTTTTCTTTTACAGGTACGTTTAAGCTGACACTTCAATTTTCGGAGGATTACCCCAACAAGCCTCCAACGGTGCGGTTTATTTCCAGGATGTTCCACCCAAATAGTAAGTAGCCCAATTAATGTCGCTTCCACCTCATGGCATTTTCAGCTTTGGCCAAATAAGGCGCCAGCCAACCAAAATAATTGTGGTTGTATGATGCCGCTAAAAGCTCCATTACCTTTTGAGTATTACTGTTTGAAATGACATTTCAAGTTTTCAGAACCTTCAAAAGTAGTAAAGGCTGACACCTGATTTGACTAAAGCTGAAAACTCCGTTGGCTATGGCTTTTCCAATCTTTTGAATTTTCTTGCAATAGCCACACACTATGACGTTTTCCTTTAAGTTAATATTAATGGCCCGTCAGCTTAGAGCCCTTAAGTTATGATTTAAAAACGCCAGCTAGTATGGTGTTTTCACATTTTTGGGAACCAAATCTCTTACACACCCATATACTGGAAAAAATTTGAACGCCGATTCAAGATTCCTAAAATTATCTATTTTTGATATTGAGCTTCGCACCACATACCACGAGAAGGAAGCTACCTTTTGATCTGATTTGATATGCCACATAGGCCACACCTTCCGCGTCACCCTTTGATCCCCACTTTTGCTCAATTTGATTGATTGCACTGTATGCCTTACATACCTTCCTCTCTTATGCTTCACCATCAATAAGCCATTCCTATATTGTCTAAATAATCAAATGGGGCCTTTTAATTTAACAAATTTGAACTTATTCATAAATTTTCTATTTTTCCTAATCTTGTTTTGCTAGTCTTTCTTTTGATAGGTGAAGTATTTTATTGATTTGTGCCGACTAAGTTCTGGAGAGAATACATACAAAAGAAAGCTTTATACAGTAGGTAGAGCTAAGAAATCTTCTTGATAAAATATAAAGATTTAAGGAAATCTATCATGGCAACCGGTTCTAAAATATTGTAATTAGCCATATTACACCAAAGTTGAGCAAACATATAGCTTTGTGTGTAAGGTTCACAATGTTGACCCTGTTGTCTTTCAAAGATTCTTGGATTTGTTTTGTTCCAAATGACCAACCATACTACGGATAGAATAGTGTTCTAGATTTTGCAGGAAGATCTTGTCATAACCCTTTTTTGTCAAGCTGGGAGGAAATCCAATAGAGATCAAGGTTAAGCCATCTGGTGCTTGGGATATTAAGAAGAAATTTCAAAATTTGACTATAATACTAGAGTGTAGAAAAAGATTGGAGTGAAACCATGAGGTCTTAGGTTTAAATCTCAGTGGAGACAAAAACGCCAATGATTTCTTCCCATTTGTCCAAGCCTCGATGGACACGACTACTTGGTACCTGTGATAGTGAGGTAGCAGATATCTTGTGGAATTACTCGAGCTGTGCGCAAGCTGGCGCATCTATTGCATAATAGTACACCTCTATTCTGCAATTTTTTTAGGAGTAAGACATTTGCCCTCCGCTACAAGCCAAGTGAAGCATTACTTCATGTAATCCCTTGTTCTACCAATTAAGTTTCCAGCGCCAAAAGGGTGGAGAGGAGTTGAATTTGTCAGAGATGAATAACAGCTCATAACAAAGAAATGGCCCTTAGAATTAGGATTCCAGAAGAAATCGTTTTCTGGAAATGAGTGGTGTACAATACAAAATAGAAATCAAAAGCAAGTACTCGTTGAATCCCCAGTCATTAAGGTTGGTTTCTTCTGAACTAATTAACCAACCAATATCCTGTCATGCTTCTGCTCTAGGATTAGGGCAGCATACACAGTTAATAGAGTAAAAAAAATGAATATTTTGTAGGTGAGTGACTAAGCCATGGGTCAAGCCAAAGCCTTATTTTTCTTTCCATTGCCTACAGGTAATGAGGATCCTAGAATAAGTGCTTTTCTAATGTGTGTGCGTACCCCAAATTCTGTGGTCTTAATTCTGTATTATGTGATTCTTCTATACAAATACTTGTGGAGATACTTCACCAAAAGCTGTGCCACCACAACACACAACTCGTACAAAACATAATTCTCATGCCATTATTTGTTCCCGAACATTCTTCTCACAGACATATCAACACATATCTTTTCTCTGCAAATCCATGTTTAAAGGTTATTGTTGTTCTTCACAGAACATTCTACTCTTGGGAAGGTCTCCATAACTATTTACCCAATAATGTCGTGTTAAACGTTGGGACTTCATCCATTACTTCTAATCTATTAAGGATTTTCTTCCTTTCTCTGCCTTTCATTCTCTGTAGAAGTTTCTCAGCTACTTTAATTCTCCTACATTTCCTGTCAAAAAGAAGTTCCTCATCTATGCCTCCAATCTATGGATATTATCTCGGCATACGAGACATATGGTATGTGTTGCCAGGGCTCTGGTCTAATGGGAGTAGTGTACTGTGTGATATTTGATTAGGCGCATGTCATGAATTTGAATCCCACCATAGACAAATGCTAATATATAAGTGGAGATAAGGGTGAAGAAGCGGACCCATTATCCACCGAGCTTCTAAATGTGCACCACAGACAGTTGGGTACTTTTTGGTTAAAACGTATATATTAGATAACAGAATTGATTAACTTAGCAAAAGATAACATAGAGTTTACTAATTTTAATACCCCCTTTCCATTTAAACGAATATTGACCAATTGCTATAATACTTTATGCTTGAACTTGCCCCTGAATGGTACCCAAATATGTATCGATAATGTTGTTGTGTCAGCATAAAGGAGTCATTTGACACGTTACATTGATTAATATTTATGATAATAATGTTATGGGTGAGGTAAATTTTAGGAATCCTGGTGGTTAATATGGCTTACAGTAAATAATCTGTTTCTTGAATTTGAAGAGGAGAGAGTTAGCCATATTCTTGTAGGTTCTTGGGCTGTGCATGTGAAATTGAATGTGCTTAGTGATTCATATGAGGATAAAGTATGTGTTGAGACCTACCGATCAAAAGAAGAAAGAAGGGTTTGCAACCTATGGCTTAGTATATGAACCAACTTATACTAGCTTAGCCAAGGTGCTTTGCCGCATGTTCACTGAATTTCTTTTTTGCACTCCATAGATTGGTCATGACATTTCATCTTGCAATTCACGCATATTGCAGTTCGTGATATGTAAGTAATGGCCCATTGAATTTCTGGTAACGTCAGCCTACTGCTACAGATTCCAGCTAACTTTATTTAAGCACCTACATCTAGGTTTCTGAAAAGGATAAGAAGTATCTATATAGTGGAGAAATGTTAAAAATAGAGAAACAAGATGCCATTGTAATTAAATGAAATAAAACTGGAGAAAGGACACTGGATTTCCATGAGAACTTTAAGCTAAAAATTTTGGTAGACAAACTTGTGCCGCATTCACAAATACCATTTTACTCTTGATCTAAAAGAAGGAAAAGCCAACTCCTTTTCTCAACAACTATCCTGCATTGCTGAACATATTTCTTTTGATCTTTTCTTCCAGTTTCACCTGATAGTCCAAGCAAATTAGAAGCCGACTCCTCTTTTTATTTTTCATTTGGGCGCTTATGCAGAAGTTAATCCACGATCTCCAGCTACTCCTTGCCTTTTGTGTTATCCTTGATTTCGCTTTTTTATCTTGTTCATTCAAAGTATAAATTTGACTTTTTTTGTTTTGCTGATTTCTTGTATCTCTATTTATTGCTCAGTTTATGCCGATGGAAGTATTTGCCTGGACATACTGCAAAATCAGTGGAGTCCTATTTATGATGTAGCTGCTATACTTACTTCAATCCAGGTATATTGAGATTGTTCTTAAATAGAGCATTAAGCTGTAAAAACTTACCCACACTCATGTTTACATCAAATCAACAGATTCATGCAATGTGTATGAAATTTGAATTCCATCATCTAAACATAGGTAACTAATGCATATTTTTCCACCATTAATCACTTAACCATGATAAATCAACATGATTTGGTGTGAACACCCGGTGTGGGTAAGTATTTACCGCATTAAGCCTCGTATCTCTATACATAATTTAAGAAACATAGCATGGAAATCATTTCTCTTTTATTCCCTTGGTGTGTATGTCTGTGTGTGTCTTCCTATGCAGACCAATGGAAAACCTAGTTTTGGCATTTGTTTAAGACACATTATGTTTCATATTCTGCACGAAAAGTCTACCACTATTAACACATGATATTCTTGGTTCAAGAAGCTTTCATTTGTAGCTGTTGGCAGACTTTCATCAATTGAATTAGGTTTTCTTTTGCTAATCTCTTTTTGATGTGGTGGTAGAGTAGTGAACAATGACGAGAACAGCATATCTGTTAAGTTGGGATTGCAGGCTTCATTATGTGGTTTTTTTTTTTTTTGTTAATGATGATAAAATATACTTATAGATGCCTACATACAATATCATTTTCGCTAGAGTAAACTAATTTAAGATAAAGTTAGTAAAGAAAAACAACTACCCACTCCCATTAACCATATTAGGTCATAAAATGGGCAGGAGTATAACACTGAACTGCGCAAGCATTACCATTAGCATCTTTCCTTGTGATAGCCTCATAATATATGACTTTTCCAAACTGCAGTCTTTGCTCTGTGACCCAAACCCAAACTCGCCAGCTAATTCAGAAGCAGCGCGCATGTTTAGCGAGAACAAGCGCGAGTACAACAGGAAGGTGCGTGAGATCGTTGAACAAAGCTGGACGGCAGACTAACATCTCTCGCCGAATCTGTAATGGGAGATTTTCCTGGTAGGCTTGCTCGTGTCAAGCTGATATGTTTTCCGTAATGTTGCTACATTAATAACAAATGTAGCAAGACATTGTCCTTTTATGTGTTGTTTAGGAACACTGGTTATCTTCATGTTCTGTTGCTCTATAATGAGACAGTGTAAATATGAACTCTTGTATCCAAATTGTATCTCTTTTCTGTTGGCATCATGAAACTTACAATGAGAAATTGATCAATATCTGATATTCTGTTTGAGCAAATACACGGTCCGACTCAGCCAATAACTAGGTAGAAGTAGGTCTTCAACACCAACTGATTGAGGAGATAGAGAAGTCTGTGACTCAGCCAATAACTAGGTAGAAGTAGGTCTTCAACACCAACTGATTGAGGAGATAGAGAAGTCTGTGACGAGTAACGTCTGATTTTTCATTCCGGACTGGTAAGGGAAAAAATTAATGTCGTGGGTCAGTTCATACTTTATGAGAGTTTTAACTTATATACATTGAAAGTGTAAATAAATTTTCACACAATCAGGTCAATTAAAAGATATACTAGGTAACCTCCCATTTAAACATGATTTGTACTCATGAATATATTGCAAAATTATCTGGTACAATAGCCAAATGTTATATAACAGTAATTTTTTTTTATTGTCGGTGTATATAAGTTGACTATTTCTAGAAAATCCTCCTGACTGTCGGACTGGTGCTTTAAGATCTAGTAGCACATTTTTTGGACTAGCTTTAATTTCTGGCCATGAGATCTGTTATAATGGATAGTGGAAAAATGCAGGAGCACCAGTGTTGAATAGTCAGCTTCTACTCAAGATTGGATCTGCAGTGAATCTTATATTAGGTGGCGTTTGTCATCAAAAGGTGTTGAAATATTTTGTCCTAATGAACTTTCAAGGACACATTTGGAGTAGTTTTCCAGGTTTTGCAAAAACTTGATAACTCATTCGAAACAAACTCCACATACTGATTGTAAATGTTGCAAGAACCAGTTTGTGGTTTTACTTGCGGTATAAATGTCAAAAGATTGTGAAGCCACAGGGAGGTTGCCTTTTATTTGTGGTGATTGTGAATACTAGTAATTGAAGGCTTCTCGATTTAGGCGAGGTAGTTGCTATTGCTCTTTATAATTGATTCCTAATCATAATCTTCTGTAGTTGAGTTGTACAGGTATGCAGAATGGCCAGTGCTTGGAGACATCATTGTGTGTATTTGACTAGGAGAGCTACATAAGCTATTAAAGTTGTTTCAACTATATATGGATGCTAATGATGAGCTAGGCTTGAGCCACGAGGTATTTAATCTAAAGAGCGCAGCTTATGATATGCAGATTAAGCGCACACCACATGTTGAATCCTATTACAGATAAAAGCTTGATATTTCAGTGGAGAATAGCAGACGGACGGACTTAGAGTTTTGAATTATGCACCACATAATCCTCGAAAGTTTCTTGGTTCTTTGAATACAGTAGTCTCAGCTTTCTATACAAGGGCTTTTAGAGTGGAAAACACGAAGTGACAAATGCTTTTAGACGCTTTTTCATATTATTGATTGTCCATTGATGTTATCCTAGTTCTTTAACCACTGTCTGTTAGCTTGGCTGTCAATTGACAGAAAATTCTATATTACTGTTATCTTCTAAAGAACCTAGTCGGTGAACGGTAACATTCTCGTGAAGTTGGTCACAAGGAAAACGCACAGTGAGGATGATGCTAAAAAAAAAAAAAAAAAAGAAACATATTTTGGTCTTGGATATTAGATAAGTGTGTCATTACACTTGTCTTTGCAATTTACAAGCATCTAAAACTGTCGGTGCATGGATTCATTGGCATATGTTACTTCCCTTGCAACCACTTGGAACTCTAACATATTCCATTGCTCTACGTATGTCACTCATTACAAGTTGAGGAAAAAATATTTATACTAACATGCTACTACAACCGAGGTTCCTAATGTACCATAATTGACTGACTGGTGACACTTATTAGTGCTCTTACCTTCAATTAGTTGTGTCATGATATGATACTATTTGTAGAACGAAATGATATGTAGAAATCAATTGTTAATTCCGTAAACTACCGTAATGGTGGAATAACAAGAAAAAGAGAATTTTACCATAGCTTAAAAAGGTCATGGAGTGTATAGATTAATATGAAAGAGGAAATAATGGTTATATAGTTTAGTGGTATCGGTGACGGTCTTTTAGGAAATACTCCCTCCGTCCCAAATTAGTTGTCACTTTAGCAATAATCAAATTAGTGGACACTTTAGTATTTCAAGACTAAAATTGTTAGTATTTTCCAACTATATCCTCAATAATTAAAAGAATTCTCAACAGAATTTAACAGTCAAACATTAAATAAGGGTAATATAGTAAAATATATATTTTTTTTAATAATTTTTTTTAATTGTCGTGAAAAAGTTGAAAGTGACAATTAATTTGGGACAGAGGTAGTAAGTACTAGTTTGATTATCACTGGCCTTTTATATTTGTTGATAGAGACTATTCTCTTTTATCTTGATTCTTAGCTATAATGTATTAAATATTTTGACAGGAATTAATGTGTTGCTAACAGTAGATACAGATCTTTGCAGCTAGTCATTTATAACATCAAGAAATTGGGAAATGTAAAGATGAATATGCCTTTCCATTTGGCAAGTAGTAGTAAAAAAGAGAGAACATGGGCTTAAGGTGGCCCCTTCATCTGTATAAGTAAGTTGAAGAATAATGAGATTGTTTGGTGTACCTAATGAACCAAAAGGGGACCATAGCCTTAAAACATTAAATCAAAACAAAGTGCTCAATTGATGGCTACTTGGATATGGATGTGTGCTGGCATTTGTTCAAAATTTTGTAACTTTGGGAAGCTTCTTCCTATAGCTTTGTACATCACTCTCAATACTCCCAAAGTATCTGGAAATCAAAAGATAAAGTTCTTGTCTAGAGACTCATGTTGCATCCTAAAATATCATTGTACAATATTATACACTTATAGAGAGGCGGATCCAGGATTTGAACTTTATGTGTTTTAAATTTTCGAATAATGATTTTGAGTGTAAGTGACTGGGTTCTCGACTTAATTTTTGCATATATTTAATACTCCATCCGTCCCAATTTATGTGGCACCATTTGACCGGGCACAGAGTTTAAGAAAATAGAGGTTGACCTTGTTAAGTGTCAGTTTTACCCTTGAAAAAGTAAGAGAGAGAAGATTTGAGTAATAAAAAAGTTGTTGGTAGGTTTAAAAGTATGTAGGGCCCAACAAGGGTAAAATAGAGATAGTGCATTAAATAGTTGTCAAATAAGGAAAAGTGCCACTTATTTTGGGACAAACAAAAACGAAAATGGTGCCACATAAATTGGGACGGAGGGAGTAATATTTTTCATACAAATACACTGTGTGCGCCAAATTTACTGAGTTCTGCCGAATCCGTAATGGGCTCTCCACATCCGCCCATGCTTATAGTCCTCATAATCTTAGTATTAGTATATTGGACTTAAGAAAAAGAATCCCTTATATATTGGTCTCTCTCTCTTAAAACAAAAAGGACCACATTACGAAAGCATTCGAATTATTAGTCTGTTGGTACTTCTTAATTTGTTGAAAATGAACACGTAAGAAGTTGTTCAAGTATCTTTTCTTGTGCGTGTGTGTGGTTGGGGTAAAAACTTATCCATACTCAGATAAATACAAGACATATGTATTGCATTCATTCATTTACACTTTCTAGTATCGTACGTATGGCTTTAAAGGATAGGGGAGACTTTTTTTGGGTTAGTGCGCGCCGACATGCTAAAAATGACTTTTTGGTTGGGCTAGCTCCTTCGGCTTACTACAAGCATCGTCTGATTTTGGAGAAATAACTAGTAAAGGAGTTGGCCTGGTCAATAAGAGGGAGTCATACTTTGCGAAGGGAGGTAGTCCCGAGCGTTGCGTATATGGCTATAAGGCGTCAGCCTTATTTGCAAGTCACGTCAGTGCAGGCGCAGCGTAGCGTTAGCTATCTTCCTCGAAGTTGCTGCTCAATATGATCTTGTTTTTGAGGGAGGATCCACTAAATGGACCAACAAACTAGAAATGCTTTTTCTTGGCTAAAAAAACAGATTACTCGATCTATTTCTAACGCACGAGTTTGCACTATTAGCATGCAATGACTTTAATCGATTACACTAATAAATAATGAGTCTTCTAACCCTCCCCCCCACCCCCACTCTTTTATTTTTCTTTCACAGGGTCAACAAAAGAGTAGAAGAGACCAAAAGACAGCATGAACAAAAAGTATTGGAAGTTAAACTATCACATTACTGTTTAACAATTAAAATGTGACACCTTAACTAATGAAATGTCATGTGATGGACTTGTTTTCTCAACTTTGAAAATGGAACAAATCATAAACAAAGAAACAATTGACTGTTGATGAGATGTGGTTTCTTTTCATGAGTTTAGGTGCATCTACTGACTCGATTATAATAAAAAATCATTGAACAAAATAAAAGAACATACAAACCATTATCTGCAAGATATTTTCCTAAATCAATAACCAAAATTGCTTGATTTTTCCAAACTCAAGACTCTAACAGTCTATTGTTGTGCAAGCCGAAAGTTAGGAATTGATGGTAAGTTAGAGGGCATATTCTCTAGTCCACAGCTGCAGTTGAATGGATTCGTTGCAATCGCTTTGATCCACCTCCTCGGTGAAAAACCGTAATACGCCCTGGTTCAGACTCGTCACTCTAACTAATGTCTCGTCCAGGTCGGGGGTTTAGACTCATACTTCATCACCGCCTGGTCCTTTCGAACCTTAATCTTAAGAAGAGACCCAATAAAAAATAAAAGGATCCAATCAATAAAATTTTTACTGTACACAGAGTACAAATCGAGCAAATGAACATTAGAAAGAGTTTTTCTTGTACATGATTAAATAGTACTACCACTTAAAGTATATGTATTCTCACTTTAATTTTTAATTTGAAATTAAATTAATCAGTTTGAGGTAAAGACGAGTGCATAACTAATCACTATTCAACCTCATCAAACCGCTATAATAACTGCCATCACTTAAAACTCTTAACGACATTACAACATTAGTTCGAATCTTATCTATCTCACCACTTGCCTAGTACTAAATTCGAAAAAAAGAGTAAAGATTAGAAAAGGGACAGTATAACAACAGGAGTTTACAGTTGTATATGTACAGTATCCACTATCCACTATCCACTCTATTCACTATACTAGTGTTCACAAAAACAAGAAAAAGAGAGAGAAAAAGTGTGTGTGAGTGAGTGAAAAGAGTAACAGAGAAGCGGTGGGGGAGGGGTCCCATTTTTCCATAAGGTAATGTATTAACAAATGGTCTTATGGGCTTTTCTTAGCTAACTCCATTTTATTCAATTTAGCTGAGCTATGCTAAGTTCTTGAAATCTTAAAAAAAAGTTACATTCTTGCAGGTACTTACTCAGATCTGAGCTACATTGTTCTCAAGAACCTTAATTTTGCATGGTTTTAATTATCATTTGTTTTTTTTCTTGAAAGTTTAGTACAGATCTTATCCTAATTTCTGATTGTTGATGCGTGTTTCATGTTTATTCATTTAAAGTTTAAGTCTTTTGATCTAGCAATGAGGATTTATATAGCCGACCTTAACTTGTTTGAGACTGAGTCGTAGTAGTACTTGTTGTATATCTTGCCTTGATTTGACTGGTGGGATTTCACATTCCAATTGAAGTTGCCTTAGTCAGAGGCGGATCCATGATTTTAAGTTAAGTGGGTTTTGAACCATTACCCATTTTGCTTACTGGATTCAGGATAGATTATTTATAGAAATTAAGTGGGTTTTTAACACAAATACAATGTTTGCGCCAAAATTAAAGGGTTATGCCGACCTTGTAAACGGGCTTCTACATTTTCCCCTGGCCTTAGTTGGTTCCGAAGGGACTTAAGACTCTTTCTAGTGGCGTATGCCCTTATTTGGCTTCAAGAAGAATTAGAATCCTTCATGTAATGTATTGAAACAGTCACTGCTACCTGAGAATTGCTTCAAAGTCTCACTTTAACATATGTAGCTTCAAACCTTTAGCAGAAAGACCTTCGCCATTTTTACTGTAGCTGATTAGCTCGTGAGTCTGCTGATTCTACTTAGGAAATGCTTGATTATCCTTAGATAGTCTTTTTGTACATGTTTCTTTGGGAAATTTTGTTTGCCTTTGATGTTGAATAGACACACTACACATTACTGCGGATTTACCTCTTCTAAGAAGAACTTGGATTTTAATGAATAATGCAGGATTCAGCTGAAATCCCCTTTCTTTCAGCAGCTTGCTGTTTGCGATGGGAAAATCTCCGGCCAAATGGATCAAGGCTGTACTTTTTGGGAAGAAATCATCCAAGTCTCATTTGTCAAAGGTAAGAGAACCTTTCATTTTATGTCATAATTCTACAGTCTGCGGTTCCAAGAGACATTTTTTTTTCCGATCTATGGACGGTTGATTATTTACAATTGCAATTTGGTTGGTCGTAAAGACACTATTTGCAACTGTGTTGGTTGTAAAAGACAGCGTTTCCTCTCTTCTTCCTGCTCTTGCGTTTCCTCCAACAATAATCAATCTTGGATGCTCAACTATGTTTGACTGTGTTTTCCATGAATGTAAAGCTCTGATATTGTTATGAAAATTGTACTACTCGTGTTTGGTTTTATTTGGTTCTCAGCAATTGGCACATTGGCTTCTAAATGAAATAACACTGGCAAATGAGTGCAATAGACCCCCTCCCTCTTTCTCTTTCTCTCATCCCACTTATTAGTTAGTCAAAATTTTGCATATTGTTTGACATCATTTAGGAGCAGTAGCATGATAAAAGTATGGAAAAGCTACAGAAACCAGGGGTAAATCAAGATCTTTAGAGATTTTATGGCGATAGGTGTAAAAAAAGAATTGCATGCAAATACATTACTCGCATGTCATGCTAGTTTGATTCCATCACAAATATCCTTGAAATTCTTTTTGCTACCAAATTTTTTCTATAGAATTTTTATTCCATATTATTAAGTTTCTTAGAGGTATCTACCATCTCAATTTGTGTTCTGTATTCAGGATGTTACAGGTGAGAAAAAATCTGCTGCAAAAGCACCATTGGGGGATGTTGCTCTTAATTCACCAACTTTGGATCCACCAGTTCAGAATATTGATATTGGTGGTGACCAGGTTGGATTGGAAAAGGGGACAAGCACTGACTTTGCATGTGACACTGCCTCACTATCCTCTCCAGCACACGATATCGATCTGCATGTGAAGGGGGAAATTTCCACAGATGATGCTGAGCTAGAAAGACTCGAGCTTGCTGCCACCAAAGCACAAGCGGCCTTTAGGGGTTACTTGGTACTATTTTGTAGGAGAATTTACAACTTCAATATCTCCTTAATAAAACCTTTGATATCTTGATCAAGCCTTTATGATCTGTTAAAGTTCAATTTTTTATAACTTCTGAGTAGGATTTCAGGTATTTACACTAATGAATCACGTCTCTCTTAGATTATGGAACATTTTAAATGTTTATGCATATAATGTATAAAATCTACAAGCCTTTTCTTCTGCATAATTGAGCTAGTTATATGATCGTATACATATTCATTGCTTTAGCATGGAGCATAGTTTCTGTAGAGCCCATAGGTTTATGAAAATCACACTAGTTAATCAAACAAATTGAAGTCTGAAGAAGCTTCAATGTTTTTTCCTCTTCTAATTTCAAAGCATGATCCACCTTTCAATTTTCCCAGGCTCGTCGGGCTTTTCGAGCTCTCAAAGGTATCATACGGCTACAAGCCCTTATTCGTGGGCACCTGGTTAGGAGGCAAGCAGTTGCTACTCTACGGTGCATGCAGGCAATTGTCAGGATGCAGGCATTAGCTCGTGGTCGAAGGGTTAGACTCCTAGATTCTGAGAATCAGCTGCTTAGAAAGTATGATTTTGGAGCACTTAAGGTAACTCTTGCAACACTTCGCTTACTAAATGCTTTTGTTCCCCTAGTTTACTGGTATTCTCATTCCTTTTTTTCTTTTTGTGGGTTAGAAGCATAGGCATAAAAGAAGTAACATATGTATAGTTTGATTGAAAAACAAGATGGAGTTGATGGCCCCAGGGGGCTTTGGTCTAGTGTTAAGAACACAACATGTGATGTGTGGGAGAGGCGCACAGTACTGATTCAAACTTTGCCGCTGATGACAAAAACTGGGTATTTAAGTGGAGAAGGGTGGAGGGGAAAACCCATTATCCACAGAGTTTGAAGCATGCGCCACTAGCTCTTGAAAATATCTCGGTTCTTAAAAAAAAGAAGAAAACGTGATGGAGTTGATATATACCGGATAGATAAGGAGTTAATTTGACTTAGATATTATTTGTTAGTGAGTTGACTTAAATGTCACACATTTAGTGATAGAAGAAGTAACATATGCATTAATTGATTGAGAAACATCACATCCATGTTTGTATAGAAATCGTCAATGAAGTCAAGTCAAGAGTGGTGTAACTGATTCTTGTCGGTCGCAGTAGTGTGTCAAGCACTTGGGACCATCCGAAAAGAGGAAGTGCACATAAAAGTGGACCATACGAAAGTAGAAGTGCTCATAAAATTGGATAATCTGAGAAAGGAAGTGCAAAATACAAAAAATAAATTTATTAATGTTGGGAAAATTTTTGAAACGAGTATGGAATCTACTCATGCTTTTCTGCTTCCCCTGTTTTATCTTTGACAGATGGTAGTAGCAATTTCAAATTTTTCACGTTAATACAAATTTTTTAGGCCATTGACTAATGTGTTCCATTTGTTCTTTGAATGTCCAGGATCCTGATCAGGTGGACTCAAGTCTCGTTAACTTATTTATTAGGCCTACAAAACTGACCGTTAATGCATTTCCACGCAAGGTATTGTTGACCTCTCTGCCCCGTTCTTTGCCTGCAAGTTATCATTGCATCACAGGGGTTTCTGTAAGGTGTTGTTGCTTTTCTTTTTCTTATCGCCTTTTGGCCTGGGTTGCGGTGGAGTTGAAGATTTTATACCTGAGAATATATTTGAGTTGGAGGGCGTTAGAAATGTTACTTCATCCTTTTACTTTGGGGGGGGGGGGGGGGGGGCTTATGGGCCATCAAGGTGCCTATAAAGAGCAAACCTAGTATAAGGAGATGGGTCTGCGAAGTAATTGGCATTTGGCACTCTTTATGTAAGGCTGAGGAACCTTAAAAATAGTCCGCAATGTGTAATAAAAGGAGGAGGTGAGGAAAGAAACAAAATTGGAAAAACGCATTCTAGAAGTTGGAAAATCTGATTCATAATACAGGCACAACATTTATATCCCGAGAGCAAAGGTGTTGCTGATATTTCTGCATCATTGCTTTCATTTATTTAATGTGGCTGCTGAATGAAGTATAACTGGTTCTTCTGCTAAGTCGTATCTGATCTTCAGCATTTTGCATTTGTCTTTTTCTAAAGTTGTTATTAAAAGTAATAATTTTGCATTAGTGATGTTGACAATTCTGTATCTGATGATACTCTCTTGCTTGTTTTAGCTACTCGTGGCAGTGCCCACAGCCATGCCCTTGAGCCTCCAGTATGATGTATCCGAACCTAATTCAGCTTGGCAGTGGCTTGAAAGATGGTCACTATCTCGCTTTTGGGAACCACTTCCTCTACCAAAGAAAGTTGTAGCAAAGTCGCAGAAGAAACAGGGTAACAAACAGAGTGTTGAAACAGAAGCAGGAAGACCAAAAAGAAGTGTGAGGAAGGTTCCTACAGCAGCAAATGGAGATACCATAAGTTCCTCTGAACCGGAAAAGGCTAAACGCAACCCAAAGAAATTCTCAAATCATCACGTAGAGCCAGTGCAAGATCAGCCTCAAAATGAACTAGAGAAAGTTAAGCGCAATTTAAGAAAAGTTTCTGCAGCTCTGGCAACACCTTCAGAAAGGTCAGAAACAGAAACTGAGAAGCCACAACAGACTCCTAATATAGCTCAAGTTCAGGCTAAAACCTCAAAGTCCTCAGAAAGGTCAGGAACAGAAACTGAGAAGCCACAACAGACTCCTAATATAGCTCAGGCTCAGGCTAAAACATCAAAGCCCTCAGCTCCCGATGTTGTTGAACAAATTGTGGTTAATCCTTCTGAGAAAATGAGTGATTCAGCTTCTGAGATTGAGAAGTTGGCTGTAACTGAAGCTCCTATACCTGTAGAAGTGGATGAACCAAGTAATGAACTGCATGAGCATCCTACCGTTGAGCAACAGCAGTTGGAGGATGTCAGGAACACTGCAAACAGCCCAGCTGTCAATGAGGAACTTAGCTCGATGGAAGATCACACTACCAAAGAAAGAACTAGGAGGAGGAAGTCTCTTCCCAATAAGCAGGAAAATTGTGAGAATATTTCACAGAATACACCAAATGTGCCTAGTTATATGGCTGCCACTGCATCTGCTAAGGCGAAACTTAAAGCTCAAGGATCTCCAAAGGTAAATGAAGATGTGGCTGAAAATGGTTTTGTTCGGCGTCATTCTCTACCATCCTCCACCAGTGGCAAATTCAACTCATTGTCACCTCGGGTGCAAAGGCCAGTGCAAGCAAACGGGAAAAGTGGAAACAAGAACAGACCAATATCATCCTCTAAAGATGGTAAGAAGCAATGAATCACCTTCTTAGTTACGAGTTGGTCTTATTACATGTTTCGTGCTATCTGAGATGATTGTTTGTTTCAATAACGTGGTATCTAGTTAACGTTGTAGGGTACATAATATACTGAAATTTCCATAGGTTGATCCGAGAATTTATCTTTTTTGGGCCATTATTATCTTGTGTTACTTTAAAATTTCGTTCATTTAAGCTGTATAAGGAATATAGTTGGGAATTTCAAATTTGATCTTAGTCGAACCAAGAAAAGCATGTTCTAACTTGTTGCAAGTGATATATGATAAATTTTAATGTATTAGTCCAAATGAGATGCATCTTTCTTTCTTCCCGTTCATACTATCTCAGCTCCTAATGTAAATGCATGACACTAGCACCATTGAGTTCTCAATGCACTTCCTTATGTAGAGTAGTTTGATTTTGATTTGTGTTCTTCATTGTAATAGTGTTATGCCCTCTTTATCTTCTTGCAAATGGTTCTCCTCTTTTATCGTCTCGTGATTGATGATTCGAGCTCATAAACTTTCATCAACTTGAAAACTTCACTGACTTCATGATTACCTTTTGGCCCCCTTTCCAGAAAAGGTGCTTCAGACTGGTTGGAAGAGATGAGTACAACATCTGCTTACTCAAGAAACTTTGATTCTGCATGTGTTTGAAGGCATCAATTAGTTCTTCTGTTACTTCATGTAGAAGTTTAAGCTGCAAATTTCCAATAACTGTATGTTGTTTGTTATCATAAGCATCTTTATCATGTTTCTATTAGTATCGTGGGGTGTGCTTTCCGGGATTAATGTATAGTTGGTTGTAGACCCAGAGACAGCTTCATTTAACAGGATTTTTCTGCTGTATTCTTTATCTTTTCTTTTCTTTTCGACTGTTAGCCCCCCATATGCCTTGACATAGTATCTCGACAGAAGAACATTCATCTCATTGTCTTGTATAGTTTTGCTCTGTTATTAAATGTGATTTTTATGTGCAAAACAAGTGTTTGCCTCTGCATGACCTACATTGGCTATGGTCATAGAAAGACTGTCCACTGGCTATGGTAGCTGGAATTGTTAGGTCAAGTTCGATGCAGTTATATTAGCATAATCATGTCCATTTGACATCAACTATAGTTTATTATCAGTTATAGTGATGGATGTACAAGCATCTGTACCTTGTGTACAACTCGCACTGCAAACTCGATTAATAAGAAGGGAAAAGGTCGATATGTTTATCATCCTCATGCAGCTTTGTGTTTGGAAACTCAAGAATTCCCAGATGCTGTGAATCATTCAAATTTACCATCAACAATTGGGACTCTGGGAAAGACCCCATGTAGTATACATTCTCAACTAAGAAATTTTAAAATGCTCACAAAACCATGATTAGTATATATTCGTTACTCATTAAATTACTTAATCATGATAAACCGATATGATTTGGTGTAAACACAAGGAGTAGGGGTAAGTATTTACCTTTTGTGGACCAGAACTTCAAGGATCTTGGTACCTAGTCTTCTGCTACTTTTGCATGGCCTAATTAGCTTTAGTGCTGTGTAACGTTGATCACTCATGTTGATCAATGTAGTCATTTGACACAGAGGAAAATAATATGAACAGTTGGACAATATTTTTGTTTCACATATATGTTTTTTTTTTTTTTTTATGCGGTTGAAGACTAAAACATGAAGTACAGATGACATCTTCGAATGTAGTTGAAGGGTCAAAACGGATTCAAGATTTGAATTTTATCGGTTCTGAGTTTAAAATTCTACCACAACTCATTTGATTAAATAGGTTCACAACCAATTATTTGTACTTATTTTCTAGTGGACTTTTTTAATAGAGAGCAAATTGGCCAACTCATTATGTTCGTGTCTCAACTAACGACTTTAAAAGAAATAGGAATTCAGAAATGGCCAATCATGTGATAGATTTTAATTTACTACCTAGTATTGCCAATTGGCCAACTTGGATGCCATTTTTCTATTCACAAGTCAACACGAACGGCTACTTCTACATGTAACAACTACTAGTATGCATAAAATAACTTGACTCTCTGTCAACTTCAAGATTGCACATAATTCAAAGTCGATTTTAACGGAGTTATCCCATTTCCACGCAGCTCACAACAATAAATTTCTCTTTGGTGCACACAGAAGTGTTACAACATCTCAAAAGTGGTCGGAGAACAACGTTTGCCGAAAAATTTATTGTTTGTATATGTTAATTATCATTGAGCAAAGTTTTTTAAGGGACATTTAAATGAGAATTGATCCCTATTCCTATTTGTAAGTGAACCACCACTTGATAAAATGAACCATTTAAATTTTTATAGTAGGTCGTATATCATATTAGACATATTTTATAAATCATGTACATAATATACTAAGTTTCGTGGGGCAGTATGATTTTCGTGAACTTCAAATTAGGAAGCACATCCGCTCCTGCTTGCACATGCAGATGATAATTTCTTAATCTCATAATAAAGCCAAAAGAGTGGACAAGTCCATATATATATATATATATATTCAAGACTGAAGAAGTTGTTAGTAAGACACTTTCATATCTTAAAGCCAATAGAGTTGACTATGTCTTTAAAGGTTAATCTCTTCATCTGTTTGTTCATTCTTCATCTATGGGTTGCTACTTGTGTTAAAGAGCCCAAGGTTGGATTTTATGAGATCAAGAAAGGAGATTTTTCTGTTAAGGTTACAAATTTTGGTGCCAGAGTTGTTTCTGTTCTTGTTCCTGATAAACATGGTATGTGTTTCATTTACCTTGGTACAATCCCATTTTTTCAGATAATGTGTTTCAATCTTGCTATGAAAAAATCAGTCTTATATTGTCTTGCTTATTTCCAGGAAAAATTGGTGATGTTGTTCTTGGATATGACACCGTCGAGGAATACAAGGTAAGTTTAGTTTGTTGTATCTAAAATATTGAGTTCAGTTAAACTCGTATGTTATATTTTCCATCCGCCTCTGGTTATGTGTCTTATGAGTCAATAGCACAAGTTCCTTTATATTGTGCCATGTCAAAATCTGTAGGCATTTGACAGTTAAAACTGTAACCTGTGTTTTCTTTTGTGATTTGCACCACATTCAATCTTTTTTTTTGAAGATTTGCACCTTAATAATTTTGTTTTCTTGGAAAATCATAAAAAATTTATATTTGATTATTAATGAGGATAACAAAGGAAAAGCAGTTTCAGTCTATGATAGCTTCATGTGCATTGTACATTGCAGAACCATGATTCTGCCCCTTAGTTGCTTTAGTGTACTGCACACTAAAATTTATGGTTATCTGAGCTGGTTGGCACTATGCAAATTCACATTATGAAGCATCTAACAGGGGTGGACCATCATGAACAAAAAGTCAATTATCTGTATCTATTTAACTAAATAATGTCACATATCGACTATATAAATGATATCAAACAGGTTTTTCAGCTACTCCGCCTTTATTGCATTAAGGTTTCAAGTTAGATTATTTCACGTTAGTATCAATTAACTTATGAAAAGCTCGTTTTAGAACGTTTATATGGTTTTTAGATATGTAAAACCACGCGAGGGTGGGTAGAAATCAACGGATGAGAATATGGAATGAGTTGATTGATACTTTTCGAATTAATCTTTGTACTCATATAACAAAATTGAAAGTAATCTTGTGCAGAATGATACAAGTCATTTTGGAGGTATAGTTGGAAGAGTTGCTAACAGGATTGGTGGTGCTCAATTTACTTTGAATGGAACTCATTATAAACTTGTCGCCAATGAAGGCAAAAACATGTTACATGGTACTCTCACTACATTTCCTTTAATCCTTTTGCTTTTTATTCCATTTTCATCTGTTCCATTTTTCCAAATTTCATTTCTCTTTTCTCTGATGAAACTAAACTTGTAAAAAACAGGTGGCCCTAAAGGATTTAGCCTTGTTGTTTGGAAGGTGAGCAAGTTCGTGCCTGATGGTCCCCGTCCTCGCATAACTTTCACCTACCACAGTGCTGATGGTGAAGCAGGTTAGTCTTGGTTAAGTGACATCACACTAGTATGTTATAACCTATTGTAGCAGGTTGTACAGTTATTCTGGAATGAAGACTACTTATCTGTTAGGTGACCTGATAGTGTAAAGTATTTTCCAGTCGACGTAATGTCAAATTTGTGCTTTCTTATGTAGGTTTTCCTGGTGACCTTCTTGTCTCTGTTACCTATGCATTGAAAGATCCTTACCAACTAAAACTGACAATGAAGGCAAGAGCTCTTAACAAGGCTACTCCAGTTAACTTGGCTCACCACCCTTACTGGAACATTGGTGGTCACAACAGTGGCGACGTCTTGTCTCAAGTTGTTCAAATCTTTGGATCACACGTTACTCCAGTAGATAAAGAGCACATTCCCACAGGCGAAATTTCTCCTGTCAAGAACACGCCTTACGACTTCTTGAAACCTCATAAAGTGGGGAGCCGGATCAACCAAATCAAAGATGGATATGACATCAATTATGCACTTGACAGCAAGGAAAAGATGAAGCCTGTGGCAATAGTTTACGATAGCAAATCAGGAAGAGTGATGGACATACAAGCGAATGCACCTGGTGTGCAATTCTACTCTGCAAACTTCGTTATTAATACGAAAGGAAAAGGTGGATATGTTTATCAACCTCGTTCAGCCTTGTGTTTGGAGACTCAAGGATTCCCTGATGCTGTGAATCATCCAAATTTTCCATCAACAATCGTGACTCCAGGAAAGAGCTACCACCATGTCATGCTGTATACTTTCTCCATCAAGAAATAATGCAAGAATGCAGATTCATTTCTTTCCATTCTGATTGTGTCTTTTGTATTTCTGCATAAATTGATCATTGTGTCAAAGGCTAGATGTTCTTTGTGACAAATAACACCCCTGACATTTAGCTCAATACAATTCTGTTTTCCTTGAAGTGTTGTAACTATTATTTCAAGTTAATAGTCTCCGATGGGAGGGTTTACCAAAGATATGCTATTGGCAATAATCCTGTCCTACCCTTCTAAACATTATATGTTACACACTAATAGTTAACGGATCTAGTTTAAAATCTAAACAACTTTTGTTTTTGCATGGCCTCATTAACGTTAGTGTTGTGTTATGTTATGTTATCCATATAATACATCTATGGAAGTCTGGGGAAAAGAGTGGTTGAAAGGAGGGTGAAGAGAGATGTAACTATTTCTGAGAACCAATCTGGATTCATGCCTGGGCGATCGAATATAGATGCTTTCCACCTTTTAAGAAGGTTGGTTGAGCAGTACAGGGACAAGAAAATGGACTTACATATGATGTTCATTTACCTCGAGAAGGCGTACAACAAAGTCCCTAGGGAGGTTTTGTGGAGATGCCTGGAGTCTAAAGGTGTTTCGGTTGCATGCATTAGAGCGATTAAGGACATGCATGATTGAGCCGAGACCCTAGTGGGGACGGTGGGATGAGACTCAACTCACTTCCCAATAAAGATAGGGTTGCATCAGGGGGTTCAACGCTGAACCCGTTCTTATTTGCTCTGGTGATGGATGCGTTAATGCGGAGTATTCAGGGTGAGGTTTCGTGGTGTATATTGTTTGCAGATGACATTGTCTTGATTGATGAGACATGCAGTGACGTTAATGATAAGCTGGAAGTTTGGAGTCAGACTCTAGAGTCTAAAAGTTTTAGGCTGAGCAGGACGAAAATGGAATTCATGGAGTGCAAGTTTAGTGATCCAGCTCATGTGCCAAATGGAAAAGTGACGCTTGATACTCAAGTTATCCCCAAGAAAGGAAGCTTAAAGTATCTCAGGTTAATACTCCAATGAGATGGAAAGATTGACGCTGATGTCACACATCGTATATGAGCAAGTTGGACGAAATAGAGGCTCGTTTCTGGTGTCCTATGCGATAAGAAAGTTCCTCCTAGACTTAAGGGTAAATTCTATAAAGTGGTTGTAACACCAGCTATGTTGTATGGGTTGAGTGCTGGTCAGTCAAGAACACCCACGTTCAGAAGATGCAAGTAGCTGAAATGAGTATGCTTAGATGGATGTGTGGGCATACAAAGAAAGATAAGATTAGGAATGAAGTCATACATGACAAGGTGGGAGTAGCGTCGGTGGTGGATAGAATGCGGGAAGCGAGGCTGCGATGGTTTGGGCATGTAAAAAGGAAGAGCTTAGATGCCCCAATGAGGAGGTGTGAGAGGATGGTAGTATTGGGTGTACAGATAGGGAGGTAGACCGAAGAAGAATTGAGACGAGGTTATTAGACATGACACGATTCACCTCCAGATTACCGAAGATATGACCCTAGTTAGAAAAATATGGAGGTCGAAAATTAGGGTAGAAGGATAGCTAGCAGCCGAGTGGTTTTGCCTTTTTGGCATGTTATATATGTTATTTCTATTTTATTTGTTGTCGTTATTGTTAGTGTTTTTCATTTACCTTGGATAATTTTACGTTTATCATCACTTCCTTTATCGTGATATTTGCATCTTGTTTTGTTTCAAACCTGTTCTCAAATTATTTTTCTTTAGTCGAGAGTTTACTGGATAAGGTCTGCATACATCCCACTCTCCCAATACCCCATTCGTGAGATATCACGTATGTTGTTGTAGTAGTTTTGAAAAACAACCTGCTGTTGACTTGTTGAGGGAACTCTTATCTGTTATTGCTAGCCGATGACCATGTAACGTTGATCTGTTATGTGGGTATAATGTTAATCAACGTAGTCATTTGACAAAAGAAAAAAAATAATATGAACAGTTGGACAATATTTGTTTGTTTCACATTTATGTTTTTTTGTTTGAATATATTATACTAGTACTTCAGACTGAACACGTTACCCCACTAGCTAGGAGGACTAAAATATGAAGCACGCATGATTCCTTCCAATGCAGTTGAAAGGTTAAAGCGGATTCAAGATATGAATGTTATGGGTCTCTAATGCTACTCCAACTTATTTGACTTATTAGGTTCAAGACCAATTTATTGTACTTATATAACAAATTTTTTTTTGTACATACATTATAAATCCAAAGCTAATTGGTGAATGAATTCATAATATACCTTTTTAATTCACCGTATACATAATTCTAGCTAAAATTATTGAGTTCAGATGAGCTCGAAAGTTCATAGACTAAGAGCCTGTTTGGCCAAGCTTCTGGAAACTGCTTATTTTCAGAAGTGCTTTTGTTCATAAGTACTTTTTTTAAAAGTACTTTTGAAGAAAAGCAGTTTGTGTTTGGCCAACTCATTTGAGAAACACTTTTGTCAATAGTTGAGTAGTAATTTGTGTTTGGCCAAGCTTTGAAAAAGTACTTTTGAATGTTAAATTACGAGTAAGGATATTTAAAGATTCACTTATAGATATTTAACTAGATAAAGAATTTTAAATATTTATGCTCAAACACTCTATTTAATTTTATTATTTATTTAAAATAGTTTCAAAATACATCATACAGAATTGAATATTATAGATCTATACCTTAAAAAAAGATGTTATTTGATGCAAAATTTCTAACAATAGTGATGTAGGTGTACATATAAAAAATAAGGAAAAAATATAACGTACTATTTATATATTATAATTATTACGTTAAAATAAGTAGGGATAATTCGGTATATAAGTAATTCTGGTAAGGATATTTTTGGAATGATGGAAATTAAAAATAGCTTCTGCTTCTCCTCAAAAGCACTTTTGGAGAAAAGCTACTTTTTCCAGCTTCTTCCCTACCGCAGAAGAACAGCTTCTGCTGCCACTCAAAAGCACTTATTTTCTCCTAGAAGCTCGGCCAAACACCTCAATTTTTCAAAATAAGCACTTTTGATGAAAAATAAGCACTTTTGGCTCCCCAGAAGCTTGGCCAAACAGGCTCTAAATTCCCTTGCCAATATTGAAAGCTAAATAACGACCCGTGTCTTTAAAAAATGGAATTCAAGAAATGGCGAATCATATGAGAGAATCTAATTTGCTACCTATCCTTTATGCCGATTGGCCAACTTGAGTGCCATTTTTGTATTCACCAGTCAACACTACGGCTACTTGTACATGTAACTTACTATACATAAAATAACTTGACTCTCTGTCAACTTCAAGACTGCACACTCATAATAAAGCCAAAAGAGTGCACATGCATATATATATATATTCAAGACTGAAGAAGTTGTTAATAAGACACTTTCAAATCTTAAAGCCAATAGAGTTGACTATGTCCTCAAAGATTAATCTCTTCATCTGTTTATTCATTCTTCATCTATGGGGTGCCACTTGTGTTAAAGAGCGCAAGGTTGGATTTTATGAAATCAAGAAAGGAGATTTCTCTGTTAAGGTCACAAATTATGGTGCCAGAGTTGTGTCTGTTCTTGTTCCTGATAAACATGGTATGTGTTTTATTTACCTTAATACAATCCCATTTTTCAGATAATGTGTTTCAATCTTGTTATAAAAAAAGAAAGTCTTATATTGTCTTGCTCATTTCCAGGAAAAATTGGTGATGTTGTTCTTGGATATGACACTGTCCAGGAATACAAGGTTAGTTCACTTTGTATTATTACCGTATCTAAAATATTGAGTTCAGTTATGTCTGTATGTTATATATTTAAGATTCTAACCATTTGACAATTGACACTGTTTGAAGATTTGCACCTTAATCATTTTATTTTCTTGCAAAATCATAAAAAATCCATTTTTGATTAATTATGAGGATAATATAGGAAAAGCAACTTCAGTCTATGGCTGGTTCTTGTGCATTGTATATCTGAGCTGGTTGGCACTATGCAAATTCACATTATGAAGCATCTAACAGGGGTGGACCATCAGAACAAAATGTCAAGTGTCTGTATCTATAATGTCACATATCGACCATAGGCGGACCTAAAGGTAGTGTAGGGGTATCAATTGATACCCTTCGCGGAAAAATTACACTTCGTAAATTGGTTTTAAAAAAAAATTATGTATATGTACTATATGTTGAGTCCCCTTAATTTCTTCGTATGCTAACTTGTTTATATTTTGATACCCCTTAATAAAAATCCTGGGTCCGCCACTGATATCGACTATATAACGAAATAATGTCACATATCGACTATATAACTGAATGCATCAAACAGGTTTTTTAGCTACTCCGCCTTTATTGCATTAAGGTTTTAAGCTAGATTATTTCACGTTAGTATCAATTAACTTCTGAAAAGCTCGTTTTAGCATGTTTATATGGTATTTATATATGTAAAACAACGCGAGGGAGGGTAGAAATCAACGGATGAGAATATGAAATGAGTTGATTGATACTTTTCGAATTAATGTTTGTACACAACAAGATTGAAGTAATCTTGTGCAGAATGATACAAGTCATTTTGGAGGCATAGTTGGAAGGGTTGCTAACAGGATTGGTGGTGCTCAATTTACTTTGAATGGAACTCATTATAAACTTGTCGCCAATGAAGGCAAAAACATGCTACATGGTGGTCCTAAAGGATTTAGCCTTGTGGTCTGGAAGGTGAGCAAGTATGTGCCTGATGGTCCCAATCCTCACATAACTTTCACTTACCACAGTGCTGATGGTGAACAAGGTTAGTCTCGGTTCAGTGATCATAACACACTAGTGCACAACATAACTTTTATATACTGATAGTGCAAATAATTTATACATCGATAAGTGTAACGTATCATGTAGTAACAACTTGTACTTGTCTTTTAAAGACTTGATACTATAAAAATATTTTTCGTTGTCAATGTATATCAAATCCACTTTTTTCTTATGTAGGTTTTCCTGGTGACCTTCTTGTCTCTGTTACTTATGCATTGAAAGATCATTACCAACTTAAACTGACAATGAAGGCAAGAGCTCTTAACAAGGCTACTCCAGTTAACTTGGCACACCACCCTTACTGGAACATTGGTGGTCACAACAGTGGCGACGTCTTGTCTCAAGTTGTTCAAATCTTTGGATCACACGTTACTCCATTAGATAAAGAGTATATTCCCACAGGCATAATCACCACTGTCAAGAACACACCTTACGACTTCTTGAAACCTCATAAAGTGGGGAGCCGGATCAACCAAACCAAAGAGGGATATAACATCAACTACGCGCTTGACAGCAATGAAAATATGAAACCTGTGGCCATAGTTTACGATAAGAAATCAGGAAGAGTGATGGACATACAAGCGAATGCACCTGGTGTGCAATTCTACACTGCAGACTTTGTCACGCCCTAAAAATTACTAAAAAAAATAAATAAAAGGTAGGTTGTGACTTAGGTGTTTAAAGGTACAAAATTATTTAGAGATTTTTTTTCGGAGTCGCCACTTGACATAGTTCAAAGGTGTGCCAAGTCACCAAAGAGGTACCTTGGAACACCTATGACTCGTAAGTGGTCTGCGTCAGAGTTCCGGGTAAGGATCTCGATTGACTCGCGGGAAGGTGTTAGGCACCCTCGAGTCCTGTGCCGAGCACAGTTGCTTTATTGTCGCAATTTTTTATTTATTAAATATGGTTGTATTATTTTTGCCGTTTGATTTGAATTTAAACTTTAATTCGAAAAAATTTAAAGTGTTATTCTTATCCGACCTCACAGAGGATCGGACGGATTTACATTTTTATTTGAAAAAATTAGAAGCGTTGTTTTTATCCGACCTCGCAGAGGACCAGACGAATTTACGCTTTGATTCGAAGTAAATGGATAAATAGAGTGTATTACGGCGTTTCCAACCCCACAAAGGGGTTTGGTTTATTTAAAGGAATTTGATTAACTTCAATGAGACTATTTAATAAAGGGTGAAAAAATTATATAAAGCAACCCACGAGGTATACTTTAAAATCAATTGGATATTTCAATTTAGTTTCTCTTAATTAAATTTTTCTTTTTATCTAATAAGCAGATCACAAATCATACTTATTGTTATATAATCGTGCGTCTTTGAAAATTGCCGAATCGCAAATAGCCTAAATAATAAACTTTGACTTATTGCTTGAACCAATTGCCAACTAGTAAAAGAAGGACCATTACAACGCAAACCACTTTACAAAAACCTGCCATTCTACGACTTCTTTGCACTTAACAGCCTCTTTATCATATATATACTTAACGAATAATCACTCTTTCATCTTTAGACAAACAGTGGCCCCCTTTCATCTTTTAGACAACCAGTGGCCCCCTTTCATCTCATGTCTTTTATTGGTAGCCAATTTCTTGATTTAAAGTTAGGAACTTCATTGAAAGGCCACCTTAAGCTAAGCTAAACTTGTAAAGAAATTTTATTCACGTTACTTTCTGCTTTGATGTTAAATTTGCAAGACTGCATCCTATTCAAGTTACTAATTTCGGATTTGACTTCGTGCTTTTCGCATCAGATTTATTATACGTGGAACAATTTCCAACTCTTTGCAAGTTTGGCCTAATTTGATATTGTCTTGATATTTCAGCTACTAGTTTGCATTACGTGGCCAGCTTCATGGAGAGGGGTAAATCATAGAAGAATCATTTTTGTTTTCACATCTTGAAATTCAAGTTCTACCCCAATACATGATTTCAGTCACTTACCACACATATTTGTTAAAAACAAAGCATAAACTAGTAAACATAAAGAATCATGCTGAATAATGACTTGGTATTTTGTATCCCTCCAACATAGCCATAAATGATAAACATACATAACATGAAAATTTTACCCTTTTCAACATATTGCTAAGAAAAGCAGTAAACGCACCAAAATAAATTGTGTTTACCTAGTAAGCAAATTTCTTCAAGCTAAAAGGAAGCTTTCCACTAAAACCAAGCTAAACAGAAAACAACAAGAGCCACCAGCAAACCAAACAGCTCAACGAAAACAGCCAGCAACTCAGCAACATCAATCAACCAAGACTTTTAAACTTTCAAACTCACTACTCGCTATTTTTTTTTTTTTTTTTTTTTTTTTTTTTTTTTTTCACGTATTTCCTCAAGTATTCTGGTATTTTAGCTTTCCCTTTTCCCAGATCTGAAAATATTTTTCAGGTGTGTATTCCTTGTATTTTTAGCTCTATCAAGTATCTTTGTTGGAGAGTAATTTTTTTTCAGATCTGTTTTTTTGTGTTCTTTTAGGTGGTTGGGAGCCATTAATGTTCTATGTTTCAGCTCTTATATAGGTCAACAAAGGAAGAGTGTGAGGCTGGAAAAAGGGACAAGAACATGTGACCTCTTTTGCTTTTCAGCCCCATTAAATTTTGGAGCATGCCTGCCTTGTACCAGTCCCAAAAAGTGAGAAAAAGCAGCAGCAAAAAGTCTCTTAAGGTGCTGCTACCTTTGTCCTACTTGTTGACTATTGGTACCCCTCAAAATAAAACTCAGAATCAGTCATAATGGGTTTACACTTGCTAGAGATATAAGTCTAAAGCTATCTATGACCCAACACTTGACTGACTAAAGCCCACAAGTGAAATTTAACTTAAAGCTAAATAGACACTTAAAACTAACTAGACAATAGACTTAAAACCAAATTACAACTAAGTTAAGATAGGCATGGGGAATATTCATCCTCAGACACATTTTATGCATAGCCTTAGACTAAAAAGACAAAATGCAAAACAGAATTCCAAACAAACTAGATACAACCAGTTGAAACTAATCTCACACTAGACTAATACTAGTTGAAACAGATTCCATGGTGATAGAAACAAAACCAGCGGCTCCAGGACTTTCAACATGATTTAATACTTAGCAAAACTTAGAAAATAAGTGAGTTATGCAAACAAAACTTATCAATTCTATACCCAAACTCAAACGGGCAGCAACCATGATCAACTGGCTTTCATGCTAACACAACCCATTTACATTCAACAGCTCATGAATTTAAGCTAAATCCGCAAATTTATTTGAACAAACATATTGTATGATTCGATTTAAGTGCTATTACTACATCTGAACGATTTGAAACTACCTAACAACCTGAACAAAGGAAACAGCTAACAACTTCTACACGCTGATTTCTACTAGATAAATGCTAAATCTAATTGATAATTGCTAAATCTAATCATGTGAGTTATAGAGCAAAGACATGAGGGAAAGTACAAGTTTTGATCTAACCATAAACCATAGTCACTGTGTCGACACCAATCAGCGCCACTACTGACTCACTGTTGCACCACCAGCTTCACCATTGTCTCGCCATCGATCATCATCACATAGCCTCACCGTTTCAACACCATAACACTGCCTCGTCGAGTCAACACAGCCCCGATCCCTCAAACCAAACCCGTTACCAACAGCGACACCAAACTCACTATCACCCGACTCCCTCAAACAGTCATCCAGCCCCCAAATTCTCACAGTAACGTCATCATCATGTTCAATAACAGAAAAGAAAAGAAAGGTAAGAAGAAAGAAGAGCAAAAACAGAAAACGGGAAATAAACAAAAAACGGAGGGGAAACGGGAAAGGAACGGGCAAAAGGGAATGGGGTTTTTTGGGAGATGGGGTACAAGGGAGGTAGGGAAGGAGCAAGAGAAGAGAAAAGAACAAGAAACTTACCGGAAAAATTCGAAGGAATCGCCGGAAAATTGTTGACAGATTTTCTAAAGCTCGATCTACACCAAGCGACTCGGATTTTGGAAAAAATAGTCGCGAAAATGGGATGAGGAGGTCGAGACGAGTCCGGGGTTGTGTTTTGGGAATTTTCCGGTGGCGGTCAACGGTGGTTTGACCGGCGGAGCCACGGCGGGAGAGCGGTGGTGGCGATTTCCGGCCACCATTGCTAATTTGGTCATATCTCCCTTTGTTTGTCTTAGATGGTTGGAAAAAATGAACAATAATAGCAATTTCTTGTTTTTAAATGAAAGAATTGGGCCGGGTCGGAGGGAATTGGACTGGGCTGAAGGTATGGGCCGATGGGTTGCACGACTAAGCTAGTTGCTTATTTTTCATTCAGAAATGGCCACTAAAAGGTCCAAACAAATTAAAGCATAAAACATTAAACTGGGATTAGAACTACACAAATTGCAATATTACATCAATTAAATTATATAGTCACAATTAAACACATAATAAGTATTTTCATTAGTTAATTTTTTAGTGATTTTCGGTAATTTTATTTAATTAATTACTTAAACGGCTAAATAAAGGCTAAAATCTAGCAAAAATCACACAATAATTAAAACCGCTATTTTACGTAATTTTTGTATTTTTGGTGCCAAAATTAGGTGATTACAGCTGCCCCTCTTTGTTCGGGAACACGAAGAGTTTTCGGACAAAGAAGTAATCGACAACTAATTTTGGCTTCTCGGTTCTAGCCAAGAGCATGCAAAATGGTGACCGTACCTTGAATTTCGGTTCTAACCAAGAACAAGGTTACCTACATATCCCCGGACTAAGGAATCAGGTCAGTGTAGTTCCTTACGTGCGGTAGCTGGGACTACCGCGTTCAAACAGGCACTTAGACTCTTCTAGACTCTCTAAGCTAACGCTAAACATTTTCTAGACATACTAAATTAAACACCTGATACTCCTAGACTAACCGAGACTGACTCGATGCTCCTAGACTTACCCGGACTGACACAAGACACTTTTGACATACTAGAGCTGTTGCTGCTGGTCACTTGTTGCTGGTTGCTGGCTGGCAATCATTGCTTTTACAGAGAAAAATGGGATTACAAAATTGAAAAGTGTAAAAGTTACAATTCCTAGACTACTCTTCATGCTTCCCAAGCTGATGGACTGGTCTGAAGCTCCCGCTAGCCAAAGTGGTTTTTTTTTTTTGAAAACTTGAAGTTGCCGCTCGGGCGGGTTTTAACTTGAAACTTGAAATTGCCGCTTTGACGGGCTTGACTTGAATGTTGAAATTTCTGAAGCTTGAAATTGCCGCTCGGGCGGGCTTTAACTTGAAGCTGGGGATTGTTGCTATCTTTGAGCGGGACCAACTTGAAAAGCAGGTGGTTGCTATCTTTGAGCACAAATGACTTGAACTGAATGTGAGTGCTATCTTCTAGCAAAACTGACTTGAAAAGAAAATGATCGCTATCTTTTAGCAGATCTTGACATGAAAGTAAATGACGCTATCTTTTAGCGGGATTGACTCGGAAAGGAAATGATTGCTATCTTTTAGCAAAACTGACTCGAGAAAGAAATGATCGCTATCTTTTAGCAGATCTTGACACAGAAAGGAAAAGACGCTATCTTTTAGCGGGATTGACTCGAAAAAGAAATGATCGCTATCTTTTAGCAGATCTGACATTGAAATAGAAATGACGCTATCTTTGAGCAAAACTGACTCGAAAAAGAAATGATCGCTATCTTTGAGCAGATCTTGACACAGAAAGGAAAAGACGCTATCTTTTAGCGGGATTGACTCGAAAAAGAAATGATCGCTATCTTTTAGCAGATCCGACATGAAATAGAAATGACGCTATCTTTGAGCGAAACTGACTCGAAAAAGAAATGATCGCTATCTTTGAGCAGATCTTGACACGGAAAGAAAATGACGCTATCTTTGAGCGAGACTGACTCAAAAAGGAAATGATCGCTATCTTTTAGCAGATCTTGATATGGAAAGGAGATGGTGCTATCTTTGAGCGGGAATTGACTCGAAGAGAGAATGGAGTTTCGTCTGATATCTGGTGCAACTATCCCAGTTCAAGTGGTCCTAGCTCTTTCTTGGCGACATAGCAAATGTCATACTTACTTTCTGCGTCGTGGATACCCCTGTTTTGGATCTTGCAAATAAGCTTAATGACTTTTGTTCTATTCTTCACAGTACATGTGGGGTGAACAATGCCTAAAGCTTCTCCTAAACATATCCACTCTTCATGACAAAAATTTTGGTATGTCATCCTTCCAGCCTGAGGTGCGGTGCTGGGCTACAATCATCAATGTTGATCATGACTTGCTGAGAACTTTCCATTGTCGAGGGTGTGCCCTGCTCGCTGGAATTAAACCTGAATCCTGTAAGACAGAGTTTTGCAATTTTCTTTTGTTGCTCATGGGAGGTTAGCGCCGAAATGGCGAGGAATTAGTGGTGAGGCAAGGTGTACAACGTGAAATATATATAAAAAAAAAGTTTAAGGGCGAAAGTCGTTTGGACGGAGAACGTCTTTCTGAAAAGAGAAACTTATCTGGCAATATCCTGGCGGCCTTGATGATCATGACATGTATCTTGGATGACCTCGTCCGACCAGTACCACTTGTTTGTTGAGAGTTTGATCCACGGAAGATGTCGAACCATAACCAAGTTGAGGTGACTCTCAAGTCGACTAGTAGCGCCCTTTCGGGTTTTCGCCAACTAGCCTCTCTCTTTAATCTTTTTCCTCACTGTTTGTCTAGCGGCGCCCTCTCAGGTTTTCACCGACAAGACTTCTTTCTTTTCTTTTTCTTTCTTTTTCTTTTTTTTTTTTCTTTAAAACATCCCTTGAAACACGTGAATAGACGGTACCACAATGATAGAAGTTTGTTTTTATTTTATTTTATTTATGAAATAAAATAAAAACAAACTTCTGCCCCAGTTTAGCATGAAATGGGGATCTAAATCTCTTTTGACGTTGGCCGCGAACTTGGAGGCAAGTGTTGCGTCAATAAAAGAAAACAGGGAAAGAGGAATTTTCTCTTGTTGCGACCGCACCAGAATGGTTGCCTACGTATCCTTTTGAGAGGAATCAGGTCAGACGTAGCTCTAGGCAAATGCCCAGGTTTCTTTTGATGCTTTTCAGTTTCATTTCATGTTGATACAATTACATTGATTCCAGCCGAGAATATGTCTCGAAAGTACAATATTCAAAATGCTAATAAGGGATACAATTTGGGATAGCAAAAGAGAACAAAAGCCTTGCATTCATCCCGAGTTGAAAGCCATCTTGGAGTCAAATGTAGTACCTCTTGACCGCGTCTGCATTGACGGGTATTTCAGTTGTCCTGCCTTCTGGATCTGTAAGGTACAAGGCGCCATTTGGCAATACTTTCTTTACCAGGTATGGCCCTTGCCAATTTGGAGCGAATTTTCCTTTAGCTTCTTCCTGATGAGGAAAGATTCTTTTCAAGACTAATTGCCCTTCTTTCAAGTCGCGGAGGCGCACCTTCTTGTTGTAGGCTCGGGCCATTCTTTGCTGATACAACTGACCATGACAAACTGCATTGAGCCTCTTTTCATCAATGAATGACAACTGTTCCAATCGGGTTTTGACCCATTCTGTGTCCTCAATTTCTGCTTCCACAATGATTCTGAGAGATGGTATTTCAACTTCAGCGGGTATGACTGCTTCAGTTCCGTATACCAATGAATACGGGGTTGCACCTATGGAAGTGCGCACAGTTGTGCGGTAACCAAGCAAAGCAAAAGACAACTTCTCATGCCAATCACGAGATCCTTGTATCATTTTCCTGAGGATCTTCTTGATATTCTTATTGGCTGCTTCAACCGCACCATTTGCCTTTGGTCGGTAAGGTGTGGAATTTCGGTGCATGATCTTGAATCTTTCACACACGTCATTCATTAAATGACTGTTCAGATTTGCTGCATTATCAGTGATGATGGTACTTGGGATACCAAAGCGACAAATAATATTAGAATGGACGAAATCCACCACAGCTTTCTTGGTCACGGACTTGAGAGTGACAGCCTCAACCCACTTGGTGAAATAATCTATTGCAACCAAAATGAATCTGTGCCCATTTGATGCTCTTGGTTCAATAGGCCCGATAACATCCATCCCCCATGCCGTAAAAGGCCAAGGGGCTGACATTGTGTGCAACTCTAAAGGAGGTGAATGTATCAAATCACCGTGTACTTGGCATTGATGACACTTTCGCACAAAAGTAATGCAATCATGCTCCATGGTGAGCCAGAAGTATCCTGCTCTGAGTACTTTCTTAGCTAGCACGTGCCCGCTCATGTGGGGTCCACAGATCCCCGAATGCATGTCATTGAGAATTTTCGTGGCTTCAGTTGCATCCACGCATCTTAACAGTCCCAGATCAGGTGTCCTTTTGTACACCACTCCGCCACTCAAAAAGAAACCACTTGCCAATCGTCGAAGGGTTCTCTTTTGATTGTTTTCCGCCAATGGAGGATACAACCCATCTTGAAGGAAATTCTTGACATCAAAGTACCATGGTTGGCCGTCAATTTCTTCTTCAACCACATTGCAGTATGCATGTTGGCTCTGGACTTGAATCTCCAACGGATCAATATGGGCTTTATCAGGATGGACAAGCATTGAGGCTAATGTAGCCAATGCGTCAGCCAGCTCATTATGTATTCTGAGGACATGTCTAAACTTCAGAACATCGAACTTTTGCCGAAGATCATCCATACACTGCTTGTACATGATCAGCTTAAGGTCTCGAGTTTCCCATTCACCCTTCATTTGGCGTATCAAAAGATCTGAATCTCCGATCACCAGCAATTCTTTGATGTCCATGTCTAGAGCCATACGCAAACCCATTATGCATGCTTCATACTCAGATGTGTTATTAGTGCAACTGAAGCGGAGTTGGGCCGCTGCCGGATAGTAATGTCCCGTGGGGGAGATGAGGACTGCTCCAATACCATGGCCTTTTGAATTAGAAGCACCATCAAAGTACATTTTCCACACATGTTCTTCTTCGTTAATCAACTCTTCAAGCACATCTACCTCCTCATCGGGGAAGTAAGTCTTCAATGGTTCATAATCATCATCCACCGGATTTTCAGCCAAATGATCAGCTAAGGCTTGAGCTTTCATTGCAGTTCTGGTGACATAAACTATGTCGAATTCTGTGAGCAGGATCTGCCATTTTGCAAGTTTGCCAGTTGGCATTGGCTTTTGAAATATGTACTTCAATGGATCCATCCGGGAAATCAGATAAGTGGTATAGGACAAGAGATAATGTTTCAGCTTTTGTGCAACCCAAGTTAGGGCACAACACGTCCTTTCCAGCAAAGTGTATCTGGCCTCACAATCTGTGAACTTCTTGCTCAGATAATAGATGGCCTGTTCTTTCTTTCCCGAGGCATCGTGTTGCCCCAGTACACAACCAAAGGAGTTTTCATTGACTGACAAGTACAAAAACAATGGTCGGCCAGGTTCAGGCGGGACCAAAACAGGAGGATTTGACAAGTATTGCTTGATCTTGTCAAAGGCTTCTTGGCACTCTTCGGTCCATGCAATTGATGCATTCTTTTTCAACAACTTGAGGATCGGCTCACATATTGTGGTAAGTTGAGCAACGAACCTACTGATGTAATTCAACCTGCCTAGAAAGCTTTTAACATCCTTCTTGGTTCGAGGTGGAGGTAGTTCTTGTATTGCTTTGATCTTTGCGGGATCCAGTTCAATACCTCGCCTACTAACAATGAAACCTAGCAATTTTCCAGCAGGCACACCAAATGCACACTTGGCTGGATTCAGCTTCAGATTGTACCTACGGAGCCTCTCAAAAAACTTTCTGAGATCTCTCACGTGGTCTTCAGCAGTTCTAGACTTGATGATCACGTCATCCACGTACACTTCTATTTCTTTGTGCATCATATCATGGAAAATGGCAGTCATAGCTCTCACGTAGGTTGCCCCAGCATTTTTCAAACCAAACGGCATCACTCTATAGCAATAGGTTCCCCAAGGAGTAGTGAACGCCGTTTTGTATGCATCATCTTCATCCATCTGGATTTGATGATATCCAGCATAGCAGTCAACAAAGGATTGTACCTCATGTTTGGCACAATTGTCTACGAGAGTGTGAATGTTAGGCAACGGGAAATTATCTTTGGGACTTGCCTTGTTCAAATCTCGATAGTCAACACATATCCTTGTTTTTCCATCTTTCTTAGGAACCGGAACAACATTTGCAACCCAAGTAGTATACTGAACCGATTGAATCACTTTTGCATCCAGCTGTTTCATTATTTCATCATGGATTTTCTTGATCATATCAGTTTTGAACTTCCGTTGCATTTGTCTCACTGGAGGGAAACCTGGTTGAATTGGCAATTCGTGGACTATCAATTCAGAACTCAAACCCGGCATCTCATCATATGACCATGCGAAAACATCTCGATATTCGAAAAGCACCTTCCGGATATCGTTCTTCACTTCAGGTAGGGCATACATGCTTATCTTGGTTTCCCTCACATCATCAGGGCTCCCAAGATTAACATCCTCTGTATCAGCCAAATTGGGTTTAGGCTTGTCCTCATGGCGTTCAACTTCCAGGCCTATTTCAAAATCAGCCCGTTCCCCATCATATTCAACCTCATTAACAAATTCCTCAATGTTTTCTTCATCACTTTCAACCTCAACTATGGTTATGGAGTCAAAATCAGATTGTGGTCCCTGGATGGACGATAAGTTTCTTGAACATGTCATGACATCAGGACCAGCAGATATATCACTACAGATAAACAAAATAGAATAAAATTAGGAATACGAACAGAGATTGAAGTAAAGCTTGGCTCTTGGCCTTTCATTAATGAAAAAGGGTTTGAATTACAAAGAAAAGATGAGCAAAATAATACACTTGGCATACAACCCTTAGAATATCCAAGTGTATTCAAAAGAAAACTGTAAGACAACAGTCTACCAAGACCCCCTCCTGATGGGGAAGGGAGTTGCATTCCAGTTAGTCAGGTGCACGTCCGGGCCAATGTACTGTATTGAAGCATTACTGGAGCCTTCACCCGGCTGTACCATGCAGATTTCAAAGATGCCACCTAGATCAAATGGTGCATCCTGATTGTCTTCCACTGTGTTGACATTTGTAGCGACAACCTTTGGTTTCATGACATATCCCACAAAAGACTGAGCGAGACACGGAATTGGCTTTGGGAGAGACCAAACTTCCGACTTCTTTTTCTTTGCTTGCTTGCGATCAGCTGCTTTTGGCTTGAACCCTAGCCCCCACGTGCCTTGCACGCCATTTGGATAAACTGGATTTACCCTGCCTTGTAGTGATGCTCCCAAACCCTTTCCAAATTGGAAACCATGCTTTAACATTTCAGATGCCATCATTATAGACGTCTCAGACACTCTTGGGATGGGTATAGGTTTCCCTTCTGTTACCTTTTCCACATACACCACATCGGAAGTTTGATACATGATGGTCGGGCGTGCAGTGACGGCTTCAAGGGCTGGTACGTCCAGGCTATTGTTGAACTGCGAGTCATCCTCTCCATAAACCACGACAGCTTGATTATCCCAAGTAAACTTGACCACCTGATGAACTGTGGAGGGTACAGCACAAGCCATATGAATCCACGGTCGGCCCAGTAACAGATTGTACGATGCATCCGTCTCCATGACTTGAAACTCAATGCTGAAGGTAGCGGGCCCAATGGTTAACTCAAGATTGATGATGCCCAAAGATTCTCGAACTCCACCATCAAAAGCACGAACAGCAGAGGAACTTGCCCTGATTTTGCTCATATCCACCCTTAGACTCTTCAATGTAGACAGAGGACAAATGTTCAATCCCGCGCCACCATCTATTAGAACACGTGTGACATAGGAGTCTTCACACTTAACTGAGACATGAAGCGCTCGATTATGACCGGTTCCTTCTGCTGGCAGCTCCTCATCGGTGAACATCACACGATTAGTCTCAAATACTCTGCCAGCAAGTGCTTCTAGATTAGCCACAGTAGTTTGTTCAGGAATGTAGGCCTCATTCAATATCTTCAACAGTGCATTGCGATGTGCTTCAGAGTTCATAAGCAGAGACAAAAGTGATATCTGAGCTGGAGTCTTTCTCAGTTGCTCGACGATAGAATAATCTATCGATCTCATTTTCTTCAAAAATTCTTCAGCTTCTTTCTCAGACACCGGCTCTTTGATGGGTCCTTGGTCTTCTCGACCTGGCTTCGCCTTTCTCAATTCTTCCGGGGTGAAACATCTCCCGGACCGAGTTAGACCATTTACATCTGCAGCAACCTCCATGATTTCTTTCCCGTTGTAAGACACAATTGTTTTGTTGTAGTTCCAAGGAACGGCCTTTGTACTTTTGACGGGGAGTTGCGCTGCTTGAGTGATGATAACTGGTTCACACTTCTTTGCCTTGACTTCGAAGACCGGAGCTTTCTGGCATGATGCCCCTTGCACAATAAATACTGGTGCACTGTCATGAACCTTTTCCTGCTTTGCAGCCGGAATTGTGAAACTTGGCTCAACAGCGGTATCTTGCTTTGCTTTGTTGACAACAGACGCACTAGGCTTTCCCTTGATCACAACAATAAATGGCTCAGGGCCTTTGATATCTGGGGAAGGACCAACTGCCACAATCTGCTTGGCGGCTTTCCCTTTCATGTCCTCTTCTATGCATACCATCCCTACCATGTGTACGTTGTTTTGAACATCATGAGCTGGTAAGGGATTTTGATTTACATTTTGTGTTTCATCCCCCACGACTTTTATCTGGTTGTTGTCTATCATTGCCTGGATTGCCCTTTTGAGTTCCCAGCAAGATTCTGTGTCATGTCCAGGTGCTCCAGAATGAAACGCACAATGGCGTGAATGATCAACTCTTCCATTGGGGTTCACCTTCCCTGGGATTGGCTTCAACAGATTGGCTTGTTGCAACTTTTCAAACAAATTAGTGTAAGTCTCCCCCAGTGGGGTGAACTGCCTTTTCTCTTGTTGCATGTTTCTCTGTTGCATGTTTGGACGAAAGCCCTGCGGACCTCGTGGTCGATAAGGCATCTCCTGGTGAGCCTGGAATTGAGTATGTGCTTGTTGATTGTTGTATTGGACTGGAGCAGGGGGTGGACGCCATTGTGGACCAGATAGCGGCTGAGCATAGGATGCTGCATTTACAGGGAATGAGAACTGCGGCATGGCAAATTGTTGGCCGTGAGTTGGATAGAATTGTTGTGGCGGGGGTGCCTGAATGTACCCTTGACGGTCATTGTATCTCCCATCATTTCTTCTCGGTCCAGGACCAACCATCGCCACCTCATCCTTTTTCTCTTTCTTCTTCCCGAAAGTACTCGACCCTGATTGCAACGCTTGGGTCGTGGCTCTCAAAGCTGTTTGGCTAACAATCTTACCTGCTTTGATTCCTCTCTCAATCATCTCCCCAATCTTTACTGCTTCACTGAATTGCTTCCCAAGGGCAGAGGCCATCGCCTGGTAGTATGTTTCGTCAAGCACTTCGATGAATTCTTCAACCATTTTATCGTCCGGGATCAAAGGGCTCACACGTGCCGCCTGTTCGCGCCACCTATAGGCATACTCTCTGAAGCTTTCGCCTGGTTTCTTTGTGATCGTCTTCAAAGAAGAACGATCAGGAGCAGCCTCCATTTTGTAGCCATAATGATTCAGGAAAGCGCTGGCCATGTCGTCAAAGGTGACCCACTTGGAAACATCTTGTTGCACAAACCATTCTGTGGCCGGTCCTCCCAAACTGTCCGCAAAGTACGCCATCAATAATTCGTCCTTCTCGATACCCCTCATTTTGTTAAGGTATATCTTCACATGGATCCTCGGGTCACTTTGCCCAGTGTATGGATCAAATTTGGGCACAACAAAGCCTTCAGGCAATGGCACATGAGGGAATAAGCACATGTCTTTGTATGAAATACTGGTTTTACCCCCTTGCCCTTGTATATTTTTCACAGTTTGCTCCAGGCTTTTCAATTTCCGAGCAAAGTCAGCCTCTTCTGTTTTCCCCAATCTTTCGACATCAGCATGCGATTCTGGGTGGTGTCCATGATCATACGACTCAGTGGGGCGGAGTACATTACCCCGGGTTTGGTCGAATTGTTGATCACGAGCCCTCAACTGTGGGTCACTGTTTGACCTTTGCAAAGTGTGTCCCGCAGGAACAGTGAATACTGTGGCAGGAACTTGGGCTTGGCCATGTTGTCCATGTTGTGGGAATTGTGCCCCAGGTTGTACAGTAGAGGGTCCAGCTACGTTGTCAGTTTCTGGATGTGGACCGAACCCTGGAGGGTAACGGGGGTCTTCTGCCATTGTAGATTGCCCTTGCCCTGGTGGCTGAGCATTCGCCGTGAAACCAGCAGCACCTGGCGGAGCAGGAGGTGCCTGAACTGCTGACAAGTTACGGACCAGTTGCATCATCATTTCTTTCATGGCCGTGAAATCCTCGGCCATCTTAGCCTGTTGTTCAGCCAAGCGAACCAGCTCAGTGTTCTCGGTTTCTTCGGCCATTGTTGCCGGAGTGCCTTCTTGAGGAGGTGCTTCAACCACTTCTGGAACAGGCAGTGGTCCCTTGATTCTGGTGGAATAGGAATGTGGGGCCAGCACGGCAGTTGCTCAAGCTCTAAACAAATCAAAACACGTTAGTGCAACAAGATAGCATGGAATATGAATTTGCTCGTCGGCCTAAACAATGCCTAAGGTCGTTATGCGTCATCCCAAATTGGTTTAGATTAGATCCCCAAGTGTATTGTTTGATTTCTTCTTTTTTTTTTTTTTCTTCTTTTTCTCTTTTTCTTTCTTTTCTTTTCCTTTCTTTTTCTTTCTTTTTCTTCTTTTTTTTTCTTTCAAGTGAGGCTAGAGGGTGAAATGAATTGACACATAAAAATAAGCAAAATACTTTCATTACTAAAAAAAAGAGTACATACAATGCTTCCGGAGCACGACAAAAAAGAAACGTACAACTGACTGAAAAAAGTGAAAATAAAATACAATATGCCAAATTCAGAAGCGACATAAAATACAACAATGCCAAGATGTAAAATAAATGACAAAAAACAACAATAATCTGCATCATCTTGGCCTGATGTATCTACTAAGGTGACTGGGGCACAAAGTCAGCTGGCTCCTCTGGGTCGAACTCGAACGGCTCCTCAGGATTTACTGGCGGGCCTTCTGCAAAGGTACGACGCAATCCGTTCAAATCTGTTGCAACTCTAGTGACGAAGGGAAGCACATGTGGGAGTATGTCCTCCGCGGGAAGCCTCCTATACTCATTGATGGACTGTGCAACATATGTAGCAGAGTCGTAAACCTGCCGATAAGCTACACTGATGGTCTGTCCTGCAGCCTGTATATCTCGAAGTCGGTCCTGTGCTAGCCTTCTGAGCTGCTCACCCTGCTCTAGTGCCCTGTCAAGTTGAGCTCGAGAATCTATGGCATCCTGTCGATGATAATCCTCCCTTCTCCTGCTTTCCAACAAAGCTGCCCTGTCGGCATCCCGCTCTGTCAATGCCTGTGAGTGCATGACACGGAGTCGTCTGACTGTGTCTAGGTGCTGATGCGCGAAACCCTCACTCTCTGCCTGAGCAGCTCTGGCGGCATCCCGCTCTGTCAATGCCTGTGAGTGCATGACACGGAGTCGTCTGACTGTGTCTAGGTGCTGATGCGCGAAACCCTCACTCTCTGACTGAGCAGCTCTGGCGGCATCCCTCTCTGCAATTAAGCTTTGTATGGTATCATGGCATTCCTTCCTAATCTCGTGCCTAGCAAGCTGAACCTGTATATCCAGCCTGGCCTCAGTGTCAACCATGCCTGCTCTCGACCTCGCGGGCATCTCTTTGGGTATGGGCTGATGGTAATACCAGAACTTATACTCCCGAACGACCTCCCCCTTAAGCCCATCCTGAACCTGTGTGCTTTCTGCGAGGTGCCTCCTAGTATCCCACAGGCGCAGGATCTCACCTCTAAGAGTAGCTGGGTTGAGAGGATAGTCTGAGGTATATGCACTCATGTCCTCAACTATAGGGATCTCCTGCTTTCGACCCAACTGCCTAAGTACACGCAGAGGAACATAAGGCTGGGATGCTGTCAAACCCATCAGAACGAGAAAAGGACGATCCACGCATCTGTGTACAACCTCCCTCTTAGGAAACCAGCTACACTGCCACAAAATCTTGTCCGGCGTGAGAGAGTTCAAGAAAGACCTCCAATCCGGCTCACTTCCTGGGAATTTATACCTCTCGATGTGTTCGAGATGGTGTTCAAGATAATCGATGTCACAGCACCTAAGAATATCACGAGGTGGGCAAGGGCGTACATGCTCCAAGAACCAGACCTGTAATAGAAGGTTACACCCCTCAAAGAAACTGCTCTCTCCCTTGTGGCATCGAGTCAAAGCATGAAACATACTACCCAGAATCGTCGGGATGATAGTGGCATCTGGTGCTCCACCATACAAAGCTACCATGGTCCAACTGACCTTAATGGATATCGCTCTATCCGGTAGTGGGAAAACCAACAACCCTAGCAAAGCGAACACAAAGACCTTAGGACAGAGGAGTACCCAATCTTCATATTTCAGCTTATCGTGGAACTCAAATCCATACTTCTTGAAACCATTATCGGCCCCAAAACGATCATAAAGGTAATCAAATGAAATCCAGCCTTGACGGACACTTGCGATCGAGAGGTCTGTTTGTACCTTGATATTATTGAAAAATTCCCGCTCATTAACCTTCCTTGGAGCAATCATATTCTTTTTCTCAAAATCGAGCTTAAGAAGCCCAGCTATCTCTTCGAGGGTCGGCGTCATCTCAAACCCCTTGAAACAGAAGGTATTTTGGCTTGGATTCCAAAACCCAACTAGTGCACTGACCAAGTCTCGCCGCGGGACAATAGTTTTAGTCACAAGGTCAGTCAGAAAACCAATCTTCTCCTGGACTATATCTTTCTGCATTCCACTCATTGTGTCCCACCAAGACTTTAGAGATTTATCCGATTTGGGTGGGCCATCAGTCATCATAATAGAGGGTGGAATGGCATCAGCAGGGTATTTCCTTTTGACTGTCCTAGAAGATGATGCAGCCATTGTTCCTAATAATAAAAAAAATGTGTCAAATGTTTGAAGGCCTGAGAACAACTTAAAACAACTGACCGACAGAGCAAAACAGATGCCTAAACTGCTAATTCGAAACTCCAATTTTCAAAAAAAACTTTTGTCATTGTAATGACGTAAAGTTGACCCTAAGAGAATCGAAAAAATTTTGCCATCATAACGGCATCAGGACTGACTCCAGGAAATTACCAACATTGGTATTTAGATGTAATTTATAAAAGAAAAAATTCGACGTTACAACGACGCCACATTGACATCAAAACAAAATTTCATTTCCAGTGATGAACACTACAGTACTTTTGCAAAAATTTGCCGGCATAATGACGTGAAAAAACTGAATCTCAAAAACTCCCAACATCGGTATACGAGCCTTTTTTCTAAAAATTCGCCATTATAACGGCGTGAAAACTGACACAAAAAATAAAAAAAAATTTGACTTTCTAACTACTAAGTATGTACATATTTTTTGTAAAATTTTCGTCATTATAACGACACAAACTGACATATATAAAAGACAGCAAACACTGACGTTTTTTTACAACAATTTTCCATTACAGCAGTATGACTCAATTTTATAAAAATAGCAAAACATTTACATTTAAAACATGAAATTCAACCTCTTCCTCACTTTTCCTTTCATTTTTCTCTTTTTTTTTTTTTTCTATTTTTCTTTTTTTCTTTTGAAATCCGTCTCTCCCCAACTTGGTCAGCATAACAACCTTTCCTAATCGCATGCAACACATAGAATGCTTTTTTCAGACAAGTCTTTCCCGGGAAGTGGGTCCCGTTCAGGCAAAAGGTAGTCAACCTAGACAAGTGCAATACCGGTGTATCACACCTCATTAAGTCGGATATGATGCAGATAATTGGGCCTAAAGGTTTAACTCTGGGTGACACAACTGACTCAGTGTCTAGACTGGCTGAAAACCCGGTGGACAAACCGGGCGGAAAGCGCATCAGGGCCATCCGGAGACAGTGTGTCCGGCCTAAAACCCCGTCACGCCTTCCTCCTAAATCATGGGTAATTTAGTAAGAAAGTCCCAGATGCCACAAGCAATCTGGTAAGTGTACGTGTGTGTGTGTTTCAGAGACTCAGAGGGTTGCGGAGGAAGACAGTTTATATATACAGTTCAACAATATCAAAGCAGTAACATTCAACTTTTCAGGTGATAACGGCAATAAAATAACAACCAAATATTTAATAAATTAAAACATGCGACAATTTATCAAAGCCGGAGATTATAGTTTTCACTAATTATCCCCAGCGGAGTCGCCAAGCTGTCACGCCCTAAAAATTACTAAAAAAAATAAATAAAAGGTAGGTTGTGACTTAGGTGTTTAAAGGTACAAAATTATTTAGAGATTTTTTTTCGGAGTCGCCACTTGACATAGTTCAAAGGTGTGCCAAGTCACCAAAGAGGTACCTTGGAACACCTATGACTCGTAAGTGGTCTGCGTCAGAGTTCCGGGTAAGGATCTCGATTGACTCGCGGGAAGGTGTTAGGCACCCTCGAGTCCTGTGCCGAGCACAGTTGCTTTATTGTCGCAATTTTTTATTTATTAAATATGGTTGTATTATTTTTGCCGTTTGATTTGAATTTAAACTTTAATTCGAAAAAATTTAAAGTGTTATTCTTATCCGACCTCACAGAGGATCGGACGGATTTACATTTTTATTTGAAAAAATTAGAAGCGTTGTTTTTATCCGACCTCGCAGAGGACCAGACGAATTTACGCTTTGATTCGAAGTAAATGGATAAATAGAGTGTATTACGGCGTTTCCAACCCCACAAAGGGGTTTGGTTTATTTAAAGGAATTTGATTAACTTCAATGAGACTATTTAATAAAGGGTGAAAAAATTATATAAAGCAACCCACGAGGTATACTTTAAAATCAATTGGATATTTCAATTTAGTTTCTCTTAATTAAATTTTTCTTTTTATCTAATAAGCAGATCACAAATCATACTTATTGTTATATAATCGTGCGTCTTTGAAAATTGCCGAATCGCAAATAGCCTAAATAATAAACTTTGACTTATTGCTTGAACCAATTGCCAACTAGTAAAAGAAGGACCATTACAACGCAAACCACTTTACAAAAACCTGCCATTCTACGACTTCTTTGCACTTAACAGCCTCTTTATCATATATATACTTAACGAATAATCACTCTTTCATCTTTAGACAAACAGTGGCCCCCTTTCATCTTTTAGACAACCAGTGGCCCCCTTTCATCTCATGTCTTTTATTGGTAGCCAATTTCTTGATTTAAAGTTAGGAACTTCATTGAAAGGCCACCTTAAGCTAAGCTAAACTTGTAAAGAAATTTTATTCACGTTACTTTCTGCTTTGATGTTAAATTTGCAAGACTGCATCCTATTCAAGTTACTAATTTCGGATTTGACTTCGTGCTTTTCGCATCAGATTTATTATACGTGGAACAATTTCCAACTCTTTGCAAGTTTGGCCTAATTTGATATTGTCTTGATATTTCAGCTACTAGTTTGCATTACGTGGCCAGCTTCATGGAGAGGGGTAAATCATAGAAGAATCATTTTTGTTTTCACATCTTGAAATTCAAGTTCTACCCCAATACATGATTTCAGTCACTTACCACACATATTTGTTAAAAACAAAGCATAAACTAGTAAACATAAAGAATCATGCTGAATAATGACTTGGTATTTTGTATCCCTCCAACATAGCCATAAATGATAAACATACATAACATGAAAATTTTACCCTTTTCAACATATTGCTAAGAAAAGCAGTAAACGCACCAAAATAAATTGTGTTTACCTAGTAAGCAAATTTCTTCAAGCTAAAAGGAAGCTTTCCACTAAAACCAAGCTAAACAGAAAACAACAAGAGCCACCAGCAAACCAAACAGCTCAACGAAAACAGCCAGCAACTCAGCAACATCAATCAACCAAGACTTTTAAACTTTCAAACTCACTACTCGCTATTTTTTTTTTTTTTTTTTTTTTTTTTTTTTTTTTTTTCACGTATTTCCTCAAGTATTCTGGTATTTTAGCTTTCCCTTTTCCCAGATCTGAAAATATTTTTCAGGTGTGTATTCCTTGTATTTTTAGCTCTATCAAGTATCTTTGTTGGAGAGTAATTTTTTTTCAGATCTGTTTTTTTGTGTTCTTTTAGGTGGTTGGGAGCCATTAATGTTCTATGTTTCAGCTCTTATATAGGTCAACAAAGGAAGAGTGTGAGGCTGGAAAAAGGGACAAGAACATGTGACCTCTTTTGCTTTTCAGCCCCATTAAATTTTGGAGCATGCCTGCCTTGTACCAGTCCCAAAAAGTGAGAAAAAGCAGCAGCAAAAAGTCTCTTAAGGTGCTGCTACCTTTGTCCTACTTGTTGACTATTGGTACCCCTCAAAATAAAACTCAGAATCAGTCATAATGGGTTTACACTTGCTAGAGATATAAGTCTAAAGCTATCTATGACCCAACACTTGACTGACTAAAGCCCACAAGTGAAATTTAACTTAAAGCTAAATAGACACTTAAAACTAACTAGACAATAGACTTAAAACCAAATTACAACTAAGTTAAGATAGGCATGGGGAATATTCATCCTCAGACACATTTTATGCATAGCCTTAGACTAAAAAGACAAAATGCAAAACAGAATTCCAAACAAACTAGATACAACCAGTTGAAACTAATCTCACACTAGACTAATACTAGTTGAAACAGATTCCATGGTGATAGAAACAAAACCAGCGGCTCCAGGACTTTCAACATGATTTAATACTTAGCAAAACTTAGAAAATAAGTGAGTTATGCAAACAAAACTTATCAATTCTATACCCAAACTCAAACGGGCAGCAACCATGATCAACTGGCTTTCATGCTAACACAACCCATTTACATTCAACAGCTCATGAATTTAAGCTAAATCCGCAAATTTATTTGAACAAACATATTGTATGATTCGATTTAAGTGCTATTACTACATCTGAACGATTTGAAACTACCTAACAACCTGAACAAAGGAAACAGCTAACAACTTCTACACGCTGATTTCTACTAGATAAATGCTAAATCTAATTGATAATTGCTAAATCTAATCATGTGAGTTATAGAGCAAAGACATGAGGGAAAGTACAAGTTTTGATCTAACCATAAACCATAGTCACTGTGTCGACACCAATCAGCGCCACTACTGACTCACTGTTGCACCACCAGCTTCACCATTGTCTCGCCATCGATCATCATCACATAGCCTCACCGTTTCAACACCATAACACTGCCTCGTCGAGTCAACACAGCCCCGATCCCTCAAACCAAACCCGTTACCAACAGCGACACCAAACTCACTATCACCCGACTCCCTCAAACAGTCATCCAGCCCCCAAATTCTCACAGTAACGTCATCATCATGTTCAATAACAGAAAAGAAAAGAAAGGTAAGAAGAAAGAAGAGCAAAAACAGAAAACGGGAAATAAACAAAAAACGGAGGGGAAACGGGAAAGGAACGGGCAAAAGGGAATGGGGTTTTTTGGGAGATGGGGTACAAGGGAGGTAGGGAAGGAGCAAGAGAAGAGAAAAGAACAAGAAACTTACCGGAAAAATTCGAAGGAATCGCCGGAAAATTGTTGACAGATTTTCTAAAGCTCGATCTACACCAAGCGACTCGGATTTTGGAAAAAATAGTCGCGAAAATGGGATGAGGAGGTCGAGACGAGTCCGGGGTTGTGTTTTGGGAATTTTCCGGTGGCGGTCAACGGTGGTTTGACCGGCGGAGCCACGGCGGGAGAGCGGTGGTGGCGATTTCCGGCCACCATTGCTAATTTGGTCATATCTCCCTTTGTTTGTCTTAGATGGTTGGAAAAAATGAACAATAATAGCAATTTCTTGTTTTTAAATGAAAGAATTGGGCCGGGTCGGAGGGAATTGGACTGGGCTGAAGGTATGGGCCGATGGGTTGCACGACTAAGCTAGTTGCTTATTTTTCATTCAGAAATGGCCACTAAAAGGTCCAAACAAATTAAAGCATAAAACATTAAACTGGGATTAGAACTACACAAATTGCAATATTACATCAATTAAATTATATAGTCACAATTAAACACATAATAAGTATTTTCATTAGTTAATTTTTTAGTGATTTTCGGTAATTTTATTTAATTAATTACTTAAACGGCTAAATAAAGGCTAAAATCTAGCAAAAATCACACAATAATTAAAACCGCTATTTTACGTAATTTTTGTATTTTTGGTGCCAAAATTAGGTGATTACAGACTTTGTTAGTAATACGAAAGGAAAAGGTGGATATGTTTATCAACCTCGTTCAGCCTTGTATTTGGAGACTCAAGGATTCCCTGATGCTGTGAATCATCCAAATTTCCCATCAACAATTGTGACTCCTGGAAAGACCTACCACCATGTCATGTTGTATACATTCTCCATCAAGAAATAATGCTAGAGTGTAGAGACTAGAGTATTTTTTTCCACTATGGATTGTCTTTTGTATTTCTACATAAATTGATCATTGTGTCAAAGGTTATATGTTCTTTGTGACAAATAAAACACCTGCCATTTAGACTCAATACAAGTCTTTTTGGATTGAAAAGTTGTAACTATTGTTTGAAGTTAATAGTCTCCATTGAGAGGGGTTTACCGAAGATAAGTTGTTGCATTAGTCCTGTCCTACTCTTCAATAGTCTCCATTGATCTAGTTATTAAAATCTAAACAATTTTTAAAAAAGAACGAAATAGCACAATTAGAATTAGAAAGAAAAAGCTAATACGTAGCACAATTAGAATTAGAACGAAATACCACAATTACCAAAGGATAGATTGGCACAATGGGGGATGGATGTCACTTTGAATTGCCCGCTCTGCAACAATGGTAATGAGAGTATCACGCATCTTTTCTTTCAATGCGAGTTGGCAGCACCCACAAATGGAATGAAAAGTGGGTCCATGGTACATATGGAACAAGCTCCTGTGATGGCAAGGGATGAGTAGATTAGCAATGGATTGGCAAGGAGAAATACAATGGGCTGAAGCAAATGCAAGAGGTAGAAGTGCTGAAACAGAGGTTTAGAGAATGTCTCTAGCTACCTGTGTGTACTACATCTGGAAGGAGAGAAATCAAAGAGTGTTTTAAAACAAACAAGAAGATCCAGATTTCATTCTTAAACAAATCATCCAAGAAGTTGTCTGTAGAGGAACAATGAAGCGAAGGTTAGCTAGGCTGGTAATAGCTGGTAGGTAGTTGAGGTTGGATATGTAGTATCTACAGTTGGGACTTCTTGTCCAACAGTCAGTATTTTCTCTATACACAAATGCTCAGTTTGGTTATAAAATTTTATTTTTTTACCAAAAAAAAAAAAAAACTAATACGTACTACATTCCAAATGAATTAGGTCCATATATGTATGACAAAATTTTATAGTATATATAAGTTAAGCTCAAATAGAAACTCAACAAAAAGACTACAATATAAAACTATAATATGATTTATTCTAATGCGGTTGAAGTGCCAAAATTGAAAGCTACATTTAATACCTTGAGATATTATAAAAATAGAATTCAAGAAATGGCTAATCATGTGGCTGAATAATCCAATAATAAGGCCAACGTGGGTGTCATATTTTGTACTGTATTTACAAGTCAACACCATGTGAACGGCTAATTTAATCTGTCAATTTCAAGACTGGACACTCATCAATTATCATTGTCAATTTTCTACGAAATTGTCCCATTTCTACGCAGATTATTTAGAAGACAAGTTCATTTTTGTTCACATGCTAATAATTAATATAATCCAATAATAAGGCCAAAGGACATTGGACAAGTGCACATATAATTAACATTGTCATTAAAACACCCTTAACAGTTTCAAAACCACTAGAGTTGACTATGTCTTCAAAGGTTAATATTTTGATATGTTTGTTCATTCTTCATCTATGGGCTGCTACTAGTGTTACAGGGGGCAAGATTGGGATATATGAGCTCAAGAAAGGAGATTTCTCTGTTAAGATCACTAATCTTGGTGCCAGAATCATCTCTGTTTATGTTCCTGATAAGAATGGTATAATGTGTTTATATTTTAAACACATGTTTGTTTCATTTCAACCTTTTTGATGTGTGTATTTGTGTACTGTTTTGGTCTTGCTCCTTTTCAGGAAAAGTAGATGATGTTGTTCTTGGATATGACACCATCCAAGAATACAAGGTAATTAGTTACTTCACAATCTGTTCATTGTATTTAAATGCGTCTATTCGGATTCAGTTTGCTCTTTTCTGGATACTTTTTAGTTCATCAAATGATCCTGCAAAAAGATGGTTTGAATGCGCAAGATTCTTTCACAATCACGATTTGTAAGATTAAAATGTCATGTATTGACAACATACCTAGTATAATCCTACAAGTGGAGTCTGGAAGAGTGAGGCATACGCATACCTTACCCTACCTCGAGTGAGGTAGAGAGGCTGTTTCCGTCTGCCATGCATTGAAATTCTTTCAAAGAAATCAATGGATAGGAATATGGATGAGGCGTTATTTGATATACTTATCACTCTGCATAGGCATTAGAACAATTGAAAGTAATTTTGTGCAGAATGATACAAGTTATTTTGGAGCACTAGTTGGAAGGGTTGCTAACAGGATTGGTGGTGCTCAGTTTACATTGAATGGAACCCATTATAAACTTGTCCCAAATGAAGGCAAAAACATGCTGCACGGTACTCGCACTACATTCTTTTACCTTTGTTTTCTCTTCCACTTTATCATCTTCATTCATCCAAACTTCCTTTCTTTCTCTGATGTGATTAGAATTTTATAAGTGCAGGTGGCCCTAAAGGATTTAGCTTAGTTGTTTGGAAAGTGAGAAAGTATGTTAAAGATGGTCCCTATCCTCAGTTGACTTTAACCTACCACGATCCAGATGGTGCAAATGGTAAGTCTTGGTAGTCTGTTTATAGCCATAAAGACGTGATAACACGTTTAAGACAACAAGTTCTAAAAGTAATTCTAATGTGTCAAAAGTTTTTCTGAAGAACAATACTATGAATTGAATAAACACTGTTGCTTTCTTATGTAGGATTTCCTGGTGATGTTCTTGCCTCTGTGACATTTACATTGAAAGATACTTACAAACTTAGTGTAGTATTCAAGGCAAAAGCCCTGAATAAGGCCACTCCAATCAACCTGTCTCACCACCCTTATTGGAACATTGGTGGTCACAACAGTGGCACCATCTTGTCTCAAGTTATTAAAATCTTTGCATCACACATCACACTAGTAGATAAAGAGCTCATTCCTACCGGGGTAATTGCCCCCGTCAAGAACACGCCCTACGACTTCCTTAAACCTCGTACAGTAGGAAGTCGGATCAACAAACTCCAGAATGGATATGACATCAATTACGCGCTTGACAGCAAGCGAAAAATGAAGCGTGTTGCAACAGTTTATGATAAGAAGTCAGGAAGAGTGATGGATGTAGCTTGTACTGCACCTGGTGTACAATTCTACACTTCAAACTGGGACACTAGTAAAAAAGGGAAAGGTGGATTTATGTATCCACCTCATGCAGCTTTGGCTTTGGAGACTCTTGGTTTCCCTGATGCTGTGAATCACCCAAATTTTCCATCAACAATTGTGAATCCAGGAGAGAACTATGTCCACAATGTGCTGTATACTTTCTCAATCAAGAAATAGTACTAGAATGCTGAAATTATTTCTTTCCATCATGGCTTGCATTGTGTCATTTGTATTTCTGCATAAATTGATTTATGTCAAGGTTATATGTACTCTGACAAATAAAACACATGAAATGTAGACTCCTCTGTTTGGATGGAAATTTTGTAACTCTAGTGTTTCAAGTTTTGAAGAGTCTCCATTGAGTATTCTAATGGCATGATTACTCCAGATAAGTAGTTTGCAGTTTGAGTAAGTACTCCCTCCGTCCCAAATTAGTTGTCACTTTAGCAAAATGTATTTGTCCCAAATTAGTTGTCCCTTTAGGATTTCAAGGCTAAATTGATTAGTTCTTTCCAACTATACCCCTTATAATTTTAAAAAAAAATTCTAAAAAAAAGTTAATGATGAAACATTAAATAGGGATAAGATAGTAAAATAAACACCCTATTTAATGATTTCTTAATGGGCGTGAAAAAACTGAAGGCAACAACTAAAATGGGACGGAGGGAGTAGTTTACAATGGATATGTTATTGTTGTTGAAACACAAAAGTAACTGGAGTACTAAGAAGAATGAAATAGCACAGTTGGAAATGAATTAGGTCCATAAAGGTATAACTGACTAATCTTCAATTAATTCTGTGGTCAAAGAAGCATTTATTATCTTAGAATAAAAAATTTACTTCTTAATTGCTAAAGTTAAATTCTTCTTGTTTTGTGTAATTAACATTCGGTGCGAGTAAGTATTTATGTTCAAAACTGAAGTACTATGACCAAAACAAAGTAACATGAAACTGGAAACGTTAAACGCAAAGATAGGACTAGAATATGAATACAAATTATTTATTGTAATGCGGTTGAAATACAAAAATTGAAATCTAAATTTAATACCTCGAGGTATTTCAGAAGTAGAATTCAAGAAATGGCAAATCAAGTGGTTGAGTTTAATATATTCAATACCATATTTTATGCTAAATGATGGGGGCAAGCTTTTATTATTTACATGTCAACACGACAGCTAATTGTGCATGTAAAGAATTAATATAGGAATAATTAATTACGTAATTAAAAGTATATTTTCTCCAACCACTTAAATTTTTAGATTAGATGGTCACACATTTCATCATACTAATATAAGACTGAACACTCATCATCGTCTATTTTCTACGGAGTTTGTCCCAAATCTACGCAGATTATTTGGCAGACAAGTTCTCTTGTGTTCACATGCTGATTATTAATTAAATGCCATTATTTAAGAGGATACATTGGATGAGTGTGTATAATTAAGGCTATCATTATGACACTCTTAAATTTCATATTCACTAGAGGTCACTATGTCTTCAAAGGTTGGTGTTTTGATATGTTTGTTCATTCTTCATCTGTTGGCTTCTACCAGTGTTACAGGGCAAAAGATAGGGATATATGAGCTCAAGAAAGGAGATTTCTCTGTTAAGATCACTAATTATGGTGCCAGAATCATCTCTGTTTGTGTCCCTGATAAGCATGGTATGTTTGTATTTTACCTAATTAATCCCATCTTTAGGAAAATTAAATGTTTTTCATATTTTTACATCTGTTTTTGTTTCAGCATTCTTGATGTGTAGTAGTTTTGTGACTGTTTTAAGCTAATCCTCTAAATAATTAGTATTATCTTGTGTTGCTACTTTCCAGGAAAAATAGGTGATGTTGTTCTTGGATATGACACCATTGAAGAATACAAGGTTAGTCTACTTTTATACATTGTACTTAAAGGGACATATTAGAAATTAAGATAGTTGAATTTGGTCTTTTCTAAAAAAAATTTAGTTCATTTTCTCATTAATGAAAAGTAGAAACAGAGAAAGGCTCCTTGAATTGTTCAATATCAAAATCCATAGCCTATAATATCTCATTAATACCTCTCTTCTTTTGACTGGTGTAAAATACATATGGAAGGAAATGCCTCAATTGTTTTCACTTAATGGAATTGTTTCACATTTATTTAGTTAATTACGTCTCAATACGTACACTCCTCACGTGTGCGTGATTCCTTTTCATGAGCCAAGCACGTGAAAATTATTTTTAATATTGGGTGGTAAAGAGATTCGAACCCAAGATTTTTGTCCGTTCTGATAACATATTGAATAGTGTGACCATCTCATCTAACAGGACTACTATTGTCAGCCACTTCTACCACGAGCCACCGCCGGCTAGCCACACTTTATCATACAACCTCCACCAACCAGCTCTTTTGCTAACCGCCACCAGCAATTGGTATCACCTCCAACCACCTCCACTGCAGCTAGGCCATTTCACACCAACACTACCACAAGTCCACAAGCTGCCACCACTATCCACCACTACAACCAACCAAGCACCTCTGCAAACCACCTCCAATACCAGCAAAATAATACTTATGAAACTAATTATGTGCAGAATGATACACGTTATTTTGGAGCATTACTTGGAAGGGTTGCTCAACGGATTGGTGGTGCTCAGTTTACTTTAAATGGAACACTTTATAAGCTTGTCCCAAATGAAGGCAATAACACGCTGCATGGTATACTCTTGTTACATTTTCTTTTGTTTACCTTGATATTCTCTTACATTTTCACCTTCATTTATCCAAATTGCCTTTCTAAATACAGGTGGCCCTAAAGGATTTAGCTATGTTGTTTGGAAGGTTAGCAAGTACGTGCCTGATGGTCACAATCCTCACTTAACTTTAACCTATTACAGTCCTGATGGAGAAGAAGGTAAATCTTGATATTCCGCGAGTTAGCATGTCGATAAATAATGACACATTTCTATATTCAGAAACTCTTTGGTTATACACTTCCTATTTTTTACTCTTAATTAATGACATGTTTTTATAGCTATAACAACGTATTTGTAAGTTCTGTATCGAATCAAGCACCACCATATAAAAGGGAAATGAAGGAAGGTACTTCTTTTTTTTTGTGAATGCTGTGATTGAATAAACTTCATTGCTTTTTTATGTAGGGTTTCCTGGTGATGTTCTTGTTTCTGTAACATTTACATTGAAAGATCCTTACAAACTTAGTGTAGTATTTAAGGCAAAAGCTCTCAACAAGGCCACTCCAATTAACCTCACTCACCACCCTTACTGGAACTTAGGTGGTCACAACAGTGGCGACGTCTTGTCTCACGTTCTTCAAATATTTGCATCACAGATGACTGTATTAGACAATGAGCTCATTCCTACAGGGGAAATTGCCACTGTCAAGAACACGCCTTATGACTTTCTTAAACCTCGTAAAATTGGAAGTCGAATCGATAAATTTGAACATGGATATGACATGAACTATGTGGTTGACAGCAATGAAACAATGAAGCATGTTGCAATAGTTTATGACAAGAAATCAGGAAGAGTGATGGATGTAAAGGCCACTGCACCTGGTGTACAATTCTACTCTGCAAACTGGATCATTAATGTAAAAGGCAAAGGTGGATATGTGTATCAGCCTCATTCAGCATTGTCTTTGGAGACTCAATGGTTTGCTGATTCTGTGAATCATCCAAATTTTCCATCCACAATTGTCACTCCAGGAAAGACCTATGTCCACAACGTGCTGTATACGTTCTCCATCAAGAAATCATCTGTATCTTCTGCATAAATCGATACTTATGTACTCTGTGACAAATAAAAAACTAGACATTTAGTCTCAATACAATTATGTTTGGATGGAAATTCTGTAGTTCTATTGTTTCAGGTTAATAGTATCCATTGAGCTTTTTAATCTCTATACTTCATAGAAACAGTTGGCAGATTTACGAACGACTTTTATCATAGATATGTTGTTGGCATTGATCCTATACTACCTTTCTAAAAAATGCAGTCTGGTGCATAAAGCATCCCACGTTCACACAGGGTCCGGGGAAGGGCCGTAGCTTAACCTGAAATTAGTGGTTGTTTCCACTGTTTGAACCTGCAACTTTACCAGTTGCTCCAAGGCTCCCCTCCCTATCCTACTTTTCTAAACATTATATATTACAGAATATAACGAATCTAGTTACTAAAATTGATCGAAAACGTAATAAGATTGAAATAGAATAATTAGAAACGAAAAAGCTACGACTACATTCCAAAATGCCATAAACGTACAACTTATAATCTTCGAAATTTATTCTTAACATAAATGCATTTATTAGAACAGAAATTATATCTTTTAAACTATAGTATATAAATAAACTCTACAAGAAATGTGCGCGAACCTAATTCAGCTTGGCATTGGCTTCAAAGCCGGTCACTATCTTCCTTTTCGGAACCTCTTCCACAACAAGCAAAGAAAGTTCCTCCGTATCGAAAATGGGAAGAGTTTAACTTATATATATCGAAAGCGTAAAGAAAATTTTACACTATCACATTACCTAAAAGATATATATGAGAAACCTCTATAAAAAGTGAGATTTGTAATCTTGAAAATAAGACATGTTACGTGCTACAATAGATAATCAAACTCAAAAAGTAAACTCAACTCAAGGACAACAATAAGAAATACACATAATTTATTATAACGTGGTTGAAGTACCATAATTGAAAACTAAATTTAGATCCATCAGGAATTTTAAATAGCATGATTCACGTGGTTGAGATTTTGTAGTATATTTTTTATGCCAAATAATGTGGCCAGTTGTTCTTATTTCCAAAATATGAATCAAGCCAACGTGGGTGTATGTCATTTTCTGTATCTACAATGTGAACCACTAATTTAGGCTGTGTCAATTTTAAAACTGGACATTCATCAGTGTAGTGGTGTAATCAGGGGCGGAGCCAGAAATTAAGAAGGGGTTCAAAAAATATTAAAATGTTATACTTGAGATTTGAACTTGTGAGCTCGTGCAATTTTGAACCACCACTACTAAAAAAACAGGATTTTTCGACTGCCAGAATTCGACCGAAAATCGGTCAAACACCTATTTCGACCGATTTTCGGTCGAACAGTACACTTGGTGAAATTGTTCGACCGAAAATCGGTCGAAATAGGTGTTCGACCGATTTTCGGTCGAACAATAAAAATTGTCTGGTACCTCTCGACCGAATTTCGGTCGAAATAGCGGTCGACCCACGCGATATACATTTCAGCAGACAGCCCTCCTTCTTCATTTTTTCTTCTTCTCCAATTATCTCTCCCTCTCTAAACACCATAACCCGCCCCAAACGTCAAAAAACACGAATTCCACCATAACCCACCCCCAAAATCAACACTAAAACACAATCTACCCTCCTAATCACTACCCATAACAACAAATTCAAGGTAAATTCTTAATTTTAGGGTTACTTTAATTACTTTGTAAAACTTGAACCCTAACTTTTTAACTCAATTTTTTTGTAGTTTTGAAGCATATAACTAGTGGGGATTCAATTGTACGTCCTATAGGAGCATAAATCAACGTTTAGGTACTTTTTTTTTTTTTTTTTTTAATTCCGAATTTAATCAACTTTTTAATTATTTTGTAACTTTGCATATTTAATGTTGCATATATAGTTACTTATTAGTTAGCAAAGCTTATTGTAGTAATTGTTGATGTTGAACAACTTGTTTGGTGTTGTTAGCTATTACAAAGTTAGGTTACAACTTGTTTGGGATTGTTGTAGTTGTTGGTATTGTTTGGTAGTGTTGTTTGCAATGTGTTCTTGCCTTGGTATTGTTGAGAAGATGAACATGTTATGCCTAAAACGAATAAGCTTTTGTTTGTTTGAATTGCTTGGATAATATTAATTAATAGGATGTTATTAGATAATATTGTTTCTTTGGGGCATTTCATCAAACAAGTTTCTGTAGATATTTTTTCTCAATCTTGCAATATCTTTGTAGATATGGACATTAATCGTCGTCGTCTGTGGATGGATAATAGAAACTTTCCCGAGCGGCGGGGGTTGAGGCCTTCGTTTGTAGCGGGTGTAATGGAATTTCTTGATGTAGCCCGCAACACAGACGATTATTTAAGGCATGGCAAAATTAGGTGTCCATGTGAAAGATGCGAATGTGTAAAGATACAAGATTTGGAGAATGTCGAGTTACATTTGTATAAGAAGGGGTTTATGCCAAATTATTACATTTGGTATAATCATGGAGAGCCTTGGGACATGCAGCAGCAAATTCAAAATCTTAAAAATATTCATGGCGCTAGGAGTTCTCCGGTTGTGGAACCAGACCAAGCAGCCGGGTATAGAATGGAAGATATGGTGAATGATGCTTTTGGGATGTACCCGGCTAATGATCCCCTTCAGCCGGATACATCACAGCCAAACATTGAGCACATTCCCAATGCCGAGGCAAAAAAGTTCTATGAACGGTTGGAGGAAACAAGTCGTCCATTTTATGAGGGCTCGGTGCATTCCCAGTTGTCGGTTGCAGTTAGACTGATGAGTATCAAATCAGATTTTAGTATATCTCAAGCTGCCATGGATTCCATCATTGCCCTTATGAATGAACTAAATCCGACAAATATGGCCCTACCAACTACTTATTACTACACTAAGAAGTTGGTTTCCTCGTTGGGGCTTTCTGCCGAGAAGATTCACTGTTGTGTTAATGGCTGCATGTTGTATTACAAGGATGATGCAGACCTGCAGATGTTGAACCCCCAAAAGTATTAACCCCGAAGAGCTAAAATTCAGGAGTATCGACAGGATGGGCTAACTCTTTTGGAGTTTTTGGAGTCGCCACCCAATTTAAGGAAAAACAGGGAACCAGATAAACAAATGCGTGCAAAACTCCGTTTTATAAAAAGACGGTCTTTCTTCCAGAGATTCTAAAGGTAAGAGGTTTTGCTAATTTCGAAAGAAGGTTTTTAAGGCACTTTCGAAATTCCGTTAAAAACGGTTAATCCGACAGGTTTCCAAAATATTTGCAAGTGCTATTTATGCGCTTTTCTAAAAATAATTAATTGAACTATTAATTAATTCAACTAATTAAATTTAGTAAGTTTTCAAAGATTTTATAATTTTATTTAACTTTAATTATTTTCAAAATAAAATAAATAAATAAATAAATAAAGCGCCTTTTCTTTTGAAAATGAACGATTTGATCGTCCTAATTTCTTTGCCAACTCGCATGTGACAGTGCATAAATGGCACTTGCTTAATTTCAACTTTAAAACCCGGGTTTCTCATCATAAGATGGAACTTGAGTTTCAAGTCGCTTTTTGCAAAGTTATTTAGGGACATTTAGAAGTTAATTAAACTTCTTTATAAATTTTGACCTTTTAAAGAAACTACTTCGTATCAATAAGATAGAAGTCCTTTCTTATAGTCATTATTATTCGTGGTTTTGAAAATTTATGAAATTTGCACGCATTTGCCTAAATGGCCTGATTTGCAATAAATTAGATAAAGACTTCAAAATAAAAGTATTGAACATAAAATAAACAATCATTCAAATATTCAAATATAATATCCATTAGACAAATAATTCCACAAGTCATTTTATAAATATCTCAAGGAAAGGAAGATAAGTTGAAAATGTAGAACCCGGAAAGCGGCTAACAACTGAAGACCTATATGAACGAAGACTGGATGCAAAGAAATCAGCAACTCGGTTCGCATAAACTGGAGCGAAGTGGGCTTGAACTGGATGACAAATGCAATTGTGGCCCAAACTAAGGCCATTTGACATGAAGTAACAGATATAGGCTCCAGCAGTAGGATCATGCAAAAATAAGAAGGAAAAGATTAGGATTTTATCAAATAAAATTAAGCAATGCAAGTTAGATATACCAACTAGGAAGAGTACTGTACAACTTGTTTTCTTTCCAAAACAAACAACCAAAGAGAGTATTGTCACAAGTCTTGAAGTATTTTCCCTATTTCTAAGACAAGTTCAAAAAAAAATAATCGTTTCTACCTTGTATCATGAATTAATTCAAGCTACTTATAAGATAAAACTTCCCGGGGTCAAGGCGAGCAACTTCGGATTCACAAATGTTATCTATTTTATTGCTTTGGGAGAAAACTTCTACAAATGAAATCATTTCTCCGGACAACGAACACCAACAGAAAAGGAAAGTAGGAAACATTTATATTCTCCAGGAAGAGAACTTCTAAGACTAAGGATCTTGCACCTCAAACTCATAACAGATGAAAAGAGAATTGACAACAGAGAGAACATGAAACAGGGGTGCAGACACATACATATGAAACTGAAATGCAGGGGTTCAAACCATGACCAACAGAGACATAGGATGAGAACAACCAGGAGAGGGAAACACACAGCCATCCACACTCCCTGAACACTCAAAAAAAACTAACAGATCTCACACCTATCACCTGCAGCAAAACACAGCTAAACTGCATACTTCCAGAACCTATCTAATACACAAAACAACTGCTTCGATACTAAGATAATGCCACCACAGAACCTGCTCCTTTTCAATTAACTTTCAACTTCCAAGATACCACACCTTCAACCTGGATAAATCAAACAAACAAACTGCACCCTGCTACCTACTGCTTAGGCAACCAAGAAGCAAGAACACATCATCCTAATTCCCTACTAAACCCTGCACTATAAATGACTCTTGAACAACCTCTATATACAACCTTGCGCACTCCTGGAACAAAGAAGAACAACCTCTCCATACATACACCAAACACCCTGCAGCATAAAACAATAGAGCAGACCTTCTATGAGCACAAATAGACCCCTACATCCCTTTTCAAAAACCTGCAAACCTAGAGATAGCCATCAAGCTTCTGAAACATCATCCCAGACCTGTTTCGGAGCAGGGACTGAGGCGATGATCCGAAGAATCCGCACTCGAATGAAAGCGGCCACTTGAACGAGGTCGATGACTCGAAAAACGAAGCGACGACACAACCAAAATGAAAACGAAGAAGGGACACTGTATTTTCTTATAAACTTCCAAGCTAAGAAAAATTATATATCCTTCTACTGTCACTTATTCATGGCTCCTTTTCCCTCTATTTCCTGCTCTTCTCTCTCTGCCCTAGCTGAACTCTCCTTTTTTCTCCTCCATATGCCTTCTATTTATATCCGTCCCACATTTAGGGTTCTATGGTTGTGAGAAATACCCAATCGACCCCCTCCAACGGTACCAATCGGATAAGATTTTGTCCGAAGATGATGTGGAACCAGTGGGGTCGATCGATTTTCAAATCTTTAGGGAGAGAACCGGGTCTTCGGGTTAGGGATTCTGGAAAACGGGTTCAGGGAGAAAAAAAAAAAAAGGAACTGAAGATGGGGTGGGAAAGGATATGTATATATTGTCTTGCATAGATAGGCTAGATTTTAGCATTAGGAGCGATTTTGGCCCCTTTTTTAAAATAAATTAAGGAAATAGAGTAATTGCACGAATAGGTTTAAATTAAGGCCATATTTTATACATTTAACCCTTTTCTTTGAATTTACTCAATTACTTTTGACTTTTCAAAATTAATTTTAATTTTAAAATGATTATACTTTAATTGAAATTTTCGGGACAAAATTGGGTGTCAACAGCTGCCCCTCTTTACCCGAAAAGGATGAAAGAGTTTTCAGGGTAAAGAAGTTGACGTGAAAGCCAATTTTGTCACGGTAAAGCCAAGACTTTGATTCCAAGGACCAAAATGCGAGGCTTATGGACATGGACGAACTCCGGTTTTCGAGTTGCCTACATATCTCGGGCTGAAAGAGAATCAGGCCATATGTAGTTCGACGATACTTAGAAACGAAGACTCGCACGATTGATAGAAAAGACACACGACTAGAAAAGAAACCAAACTGACACCCTAATCCGAAATGAAAGATTAGGATAGACTTGCTTGTTCGAGTGCGATTCTTCAGATCATCGTTGACGAGTCTAGCTCATATCAACGATTGCCCCAGTTCACTGCTAAGAAAGAGTTCCACGTTATGCTCTAAATGTTGCTGCGGTACTGCTAATATCCTGTAATAAACTCGACAAACGGTAAGCGCGTAACTGCAAATAAGACTTAATAAATGGAGTAAGAAATAGATAATGAATAAAATTTGTAGATGCTGGTTTCAATGTCAATGACAAGCTCGTCTCCAATCAACTAGAAGAAATCCGACTTCGTGAGGCAAGATGACTTCAGGGCCATTGGTAGACTGAAAATAAAACAATAAAGGACTTCAATCCATAGAAACCTAAAGTAGACTTAAATAAAATATAAGGATAAAAATGCCGCCTTTCGGCAATGACTCATGATCGAGTCTCCAGTTGTCTGTGGTAGGATTCATAACAATAGCGCCTTCGATTGTTTACGATAGGCCTCCAATTGTCTATGGTAAGCTTCATGATAATGACGTCTTTGCCTGTTCATGTTAGACTTCATAATAAGGCCTCCAATTGTTTATGGTAGGCTTTATAATAATAGCGCCTTCGATTGTTTACGATAGGCTTCATAAAAAGGCCTCCAATTGTTTATGGAAGGCTTTAAATGATAATGACGTCTTCGATTGTTTACGATAGACTTCATATTAAGGCCCCCGATTGTTTACGGTAGGCTCCATAACAATAGCGTCTTCGATTGTCTACGATAGGCTTCATAAAAAGGCCTCCAATTGTTTATGGAAGGCTTTAAATGATAATGACGTCTTCGATTGTTTACGATAGACTTCATAATGAGGCCCCCGATTGTTTACGGTAGGCTTGGTAAATGTGATGTCTCCGATTGTTTACGGTAGACTTCATAATAGGGCCTCCAATTGTCTATGGTAGGCTTCAAATGATAAGGCCTTCGATTGTCTACGATAGGCTTCAATAATAATGTCTTCGATTGTATACGATAGACTTGATAAATGTAGCGTCTTTGATTGTATACGACAGACTGGATAATAAAACAATCATAATAAAATCGTTGAGATAATGCAACCAATTGTATACGATTAGTCTGATATAAACACCAATTGTATATGATGGATCCAATAAAAGAAAGCCATTAGAATAATATCACCAATGGTATATGATTGATCAAATATAATAAGGTCATTGGAATAATATCACCGATTGTATACGATGATTCCAATATTGAAAGTCATTTGAATAGTACCATCGATTGTGTGCGATGATTACAATATGGAAAACCATTGAAATAATATCATTAGTTGTGTACGATGGATCCGATGTAAAAGCCGTTGGAACAAAACCAACAATTATAGAATTGATCCAATATAAGAAAGCCATGGGAATAATACCATCGATTTGTGTACGATGATTCCAATATAAGAAGGCCATTAGAAAAATACCACCGATTGTGTACAGTAAATCTAATATAGAAGGCCATTGAAATAATACCATCGATTGTATACAATAGATCTAAAATAGAAGACCATTGAAATAATACCATCGATTGTGTACGATGGATCCAATATAAAAAGTCATGGTCTTTGATAATAACATCCTTGATGGTCTGCGGTACTAATGATACCTCAATCAGATGTCTATGATAAGTTTTGATAACAATTTTGTCAAAATAATATCACTGGTTGTCTATGGTAAATAATGACAATAAAGTGATGTCTTCGGTTGTCACCAATAGACTTGATGTTGATACTTGTAAAATAAATGTCCTGCAAAATAAAGTTTTCATTAAATTCATATAAATAGGAAAATGTCAAAGATAAAGGAGATGTAAAGCGAGAGTTTTTAAGCCGTCCGGCTTATATTTGGTGACGCCATAAAGGGTTGAGTGTTGCTCTTGAGTAAAACTGAAGTTAATGCTTAATTCCTGCAAAGAGTAAAGTAAAGTTGTTAATGAAGCAATAAGGTTTTGATTAAGCAAGGGCAAAATAGAGAAAAATAAAATAAAATCGTTTCGCGTATGCGATGAATCAAATAATGCTTCCAATCTCGATTGATTATCTTGGCAACATTGTCCAATGTGTATGACAAAATGGTTGCAAATTTCCTCATTTTGCTGCTTTTGAGAATTCCTGCACTCAAAGAAAAATTGTTAGTTTTGGGAGGGAGGGTGAAGCGTTTGATTCGTGCTGACTCGAGCCTTCATCTTTCAACCGCTTCTTTCTTCTCCCGTTGTCTAGACTTGCGGTCCATCTTTTGAGACTTGGCCAACTTATCTTTGTCAAGCAATACTGCTTTTTTGCAAAATTTGCCCCCGTTATGATCTTTCAAATCTTCAACTTGCCTTGCAAAATTTGCCCCAGTTGCTATCTTTCAAATTTTTCAACTTATTTTGCAAAATTTGCCCCAGTTTCTATCTTCCATATCTTCGAATTATTTTGCAAAATTGTCCCAGTTGCTATCTTTCAAACTTTCAAAATATCTTGCAAAATTGCCCCAGTTGCTTGCCTTAGGGGAGACTGAAAATTTTAACATTATAGAGTCGAGCCCGTTAAGAGCGCCTACGTATCCCTCCACAGGAATCAGACTGTGCGTAGTTCTGCTTACATAAAGATTTTTGGGAAAGATATGGCAATCTAAGTACGAAGCCGTATCCGAATTGGAAAATCCACACATCTGCCCAGATGCATAGTTCGGCACTACATCACAAAAGATAAACAAGCCTAAAGTGTTACAATATTTTGACCGAATCCGATGAGGATTGCCTACTTATCCTGTTGCCATTCCAGGAATCAGGTCAGAAGTAGTTCAAAATTACATAAAAGAGGAAATAGGGAAATCCTACGCTAGTGTAACCGAGCTCTATCTGAGTTGCTTACGTATCCCAGCCCTGGGAATCAGGTTACGCGTAGTTCGCATTACATAGAAAATACATTGAAATGAAAAGACTGATTTTGCCGCTTGTCAAATGTAGTATCTCTTGATTGTTCTTGATTTGATATTGGCTAGGGATTTACTTTACTTTCTTTGGCAACAAAATTTCTTCAATCAAAATCTGCCCCAGTTTGGGTTTGTCTTGATTTGTCCTCTGCGTTGAAAGCTTTTGGTCCTCCCGACTTTGTAAGTTCGAGAGCTCTTCTTTGTTATTTGGCTCTTTGGGATCCCAATGGTACCCTTTTCAGCCTCATCAACTGATATCAAGTGTATGCCATACTCATCATCTACCAAAGGGTTATTATCAGCAGGTGTATTCCCAATGAGTTGAATCGAACCTTCTTGGATTAGAGTTTCAACTGCATTTTTTAGACTGTGGCAATTTTCAGTGTCATGTCCTGGAGCCCCTGAATGATAGGCACAATGTTTGGTTCCATCGAACCATTTCGGAAGAGGATTAGGGGTTGCATCAGCAATAGGGTGAATCACTCCAGCTGCCCTTAGCCTTTCATAAAGTTGACTGTAAGGTTCCGCTAAAGGCGTGTAGGTTTTATATGTCTTCTTGACAGGATTAGTGCGTGGCTTTGGTACGGCTAGGCGATTTTGAAAAGTGCGGACTTGGGGATTGTTAATTTCTGATTGGTGGCCAAATGATTGCTGGTAGTAAACGGGTTGAGCATTGTAGCCTGGATGTGGATTGCTTTGGTGAGTAGGCTGGGATAATGAGTCCTTGGTAGTAATAATGCCAACTTCTTTCTCTTTTTCCTCTAAATTTCCTAAACCAGTATGGATGGCTTGCGCAGTTGCTTTCACTGTAGCAAAACTTACAATTCTCCCCGTCTTAATCCCTTCTTCAACCATTTCTCCCATCATAAGAAGTTCAGAATAGGGTTTACCCATCATAGGGAGCAAGTGCATGTAATAAGAATCATTTTGAGCTCGGATGAAGTACTTCACCATGTCTTTCTCAGTCATTGGTGGTTGCACCCTTCCAGCCTGTTCTCGCCATCTCAGTGCGTATTCCCTAAAGGTTTCTGTTGGTTTCTTCTTCATATTGGACAAGGTTATAAGGTCAGGAGCCACCTCGATATTGTACTCAAACTGCTTTGTAAAATCATTGGCTATGTCATCAAACTCACTCCACTTGCTTACATCCTGTCTTGAAAACCATTCAGCAGCAATACCTTCCAGACTATGACTGAAGAAGACCATCAGAAGTTCCTCTTTACCTCCCGCAACCCTCATTCGGTTGATATATTTGGTCAAATGAACAAATGGGTCACTATGACCATCATACATATCAAATTTTGGCACTTTAAACCCGGGAGGAAGAGTAACGTCAGGGTATAGATAAAGATTGCGGTAGGAGATGCTTTGACGTCCTCTAGACACTTGCAAATCCTTGATGGATTGCTGCATGATTTTCATCGTTTGAATTATCTCCCCTTGCTCAACTGTCCTTCCCCGCTTCTTCACGGTTACGGGCACTTCACTTTGTGGCACGTAGTTAGTGAAATCCACGTTCTTACCATTGGAGTCATGCTCATAGTATTGGGCTTCAGGATATCCTTGTCTTGGATCATTGGCATTTTGAGGAGCAACATCCACAGAGATGGGTGCTTTGGATTGTGGAGGACGAGGAGTATCTTTGGCAAGTAAATATTGATAGTGAGGCAAGTTGCTCTGGTTAATGAATGCATTTGGGATGTTGTTAAGTGGTGCAAGCATATGAATGACACTGGAATTTAAAGGCGTGTTTGGATTGACAGTTTCAACATTGGGGTTCAGAGTTGACAGCACGGCTGGCGCGTTTTGGTGGCTCGACCCTTTCATTCTGTCTAGTTCAGCTTGCATACACTCAATCTGCTTAGCCATTCTAGCAATTTGTTCATCAGGAACAACAACTGCTTGCTCATTAGAAGATGCAGGGATACCAGTCTGATTATCAGTCATTGCTTGCTTCACTTTAGATTAGACACTTAACCAACTCGGGAGTCAACACGAATCAAACTCTCTCCCCTAGGGGAATAATCAAACAAAAGAAAAATTCAAAAGGTAAACTATGTTAGTTTGCGTGTCATTAACAACATTGCATACAATCACGTAGCGCGCGTCACGTAGCGCTTTGCATTTTTAAGCAAGTTTGACATGTGGCAATCACAATTAGTTGAACGTAAATAAAAATGCGGGCGCGTCCTACCCTGTAAGGTGCCTCTTTGTGCTAGAGGTAAGCCTAATCGCGCAAACAAGTGGTAACGAAAAATAGTTCATGCCAGTTCTGAGCAATTCAGATTTAGAGTAAGCAATAATAATTGATAACAATCAACTCTCCGCCTTGACACAGCAATTATGTTATCCCAACTACCTTCCAAAAGTTGGTATCAACTCGAAATTCCAACACAGCTCATGCTCTTCACAACATTTGCACAAAATTCTAAACTCAAATGCCTAAAACCTGAAACAATCCCCATACACCTTTGTAAACATCCACACTCTTCCAAACACAACTCCCAATTATTTACAACATCCAGGGGTGAGATTTCCAACCGCCTTCACAATACCAGACTGCAAATCATAAAATGTTCCAATTGACCTTTTACAAGAAAAACCTCACTGGTCCTCGGCTTTGGACAAGCCTCTCAGCTTCCTAGGTTTTGCAAGGCTCACAGACCTTGTTCATAGGGCTCCTCACTGGTCTTCGGCTTTGATTAAGCCTCTCAGTTTCCTAGGTAGCCAAGACCGCACTGGTCTTCAAGGAGGGACCCACTGGTCATTCAAAGACACAGGGGCTTCGCTCTCCTAGTATGCGACAAGCATACTTCAATTTTATACAGTTGCAGCTGGATAATCAACATAGGCCTGCACACACGCAAAGCCATTCAAGAGAGGGACCCCACTGATCCTTTTAAAGACACCAGGGGCTTCGCCTCTTAGATCTCACCACACCAGACTATCTCCAAAATACGAACCAACCAAATCTGCCTAACTTTCCCCCGACTGCAATTCTGTCTATGATCTCAATTCTGCTAAATTCTTCCATTCTGACCTAAAGACAACATTGGAGACAAAATTCCAAATCTGATTTTGCTCAAAACATGGTTAGGACTGAGGATTCGTTATCACACAGCACATAATATGCATTGTCGTTGGGTTTCAAGAACCCGTTGACAAAAGGGCGGTTTCTTAATTCTTGGAAACGGTATCAAGGACCGGGTCCAAACTAAGGTGTATATGCATGCATGACCTAATCTCCTTCTAAGAGTGGGCTAACGGTTGAGGCTGATTCAGACCTATGCGGGATAAACCTGGCCCCATAAACCAGTAAAACCGGCCATGACAAAACCAGGCAAACCATATCCCAACTAACTTTGGTGACACGAAAGAAGTTTCAAAGAGTGAGGTAAGGGCAATGCCCTTCCTGCATAGCTACCCGTCAAGCGGGTACCCCGTGATGAAATCGAGGAGGTGAAAGAGAATTGACAGGCTCCATGAGGGAGGAAATATGAACGGAATGCGGACTATGCACAAATAAAGAAATGATTCATACAATATAAGGCAAACCAAACAAACAGATATAATAAAGCAAATAAATTAGGCATGCTAGTTGCAAATAATTGGAAACCTTTATGGTCAAAACCTTTATTGTTCCCCAGCGGAGTCGCCATGCTGTTGAACCCCCAAAAGTATTAACCCCGAAGAGCTAAAATTCAGGAGTATCGACAGGATGGGCTAACTCTTTTGGAGTTTTTGGAGTCGCCACCCAATTTAAGGAAAAACAGGGAACCAGATAAACAAATGCGTGCAAAACTCCGTTTTATAAAAAGACGGTCTTTCTTCCAGAGATTCTAAAGGTAAGAGGTTTTGCTAATTTCGAAAGAAGGTTTTTAAGGCACTTTCGAAATTCCGTTAAAAACGGTTAATCCGACAGGTTTCCAAAATATTTGCAAGTGCTATTTATGCGCTTTTCTAAAAATAATTAATTGAACTATTAATTAATTCAACTAATTAAATTTAGTAAGTTTTCAAAGATTTTATAATTTTATTTAACTTTAATTATTTTCAAAATAAAATAAATAAATAAATAAATAAAGCGCCTTTTCTTTTGAAAATGAACGATTTGATCGTCCTAATTTCTTTGCCAACTCGCATGTGACAGTGCATAAATGGCACTTGCTTAATTTCAACTTTAAAACCCGGGTTTCTCATCATAAGATGGAACTTGAGTTTCAAGTAGCTTTTTGCAAAGTTATTTAGGGACATTTAGAAGTTAATTAAACTTCTTTATAAATTTTGACCTTTTAAAGAAACTACTTCGTATCAATAAGATAGAAGTCCTTTCTTATAGTCATTATTATTCGTGGTTTTGAAAATTTATGAAATTTGCACGCATTTGCCTAAATGGCCTGATTTGCAATAAATTAGATAAAGACTTCAAAATAAAAGTATTGAACATAAAATAAACAATCATTCAAATATTCAAATATAATATCCATTAGACAAATAATTCCACAAGTCATTTTATAAATATCTCAAGGAAAAGAAGATAAGTTGAAAATGTAGAACCCGGAAAGCGGCTAACAACTGAAGACCTATATGAACGAAGACTGGATGCAAAGAAATCAGCAACTCGGTTCGCATAAACTGGAGCGAAGTGGGCTTGAACTGGATGACAAATGCAATTGTGGCCCAAACTAAGGCCATTTGACATGAAGTAACAGATATAGGCTCCAGCAGTAGGATCATGCAAAAATAAGAAGGAAAAGATTAGGATTTTATCAAATAAAATTAAGCAATGCAAGTTAGATATACCAACTAGGAAGAGTACTGTACAACTTGTTTTCTTTCCAAAACAAACAACCAAAGAGAGTATTGTCACAAGTCTTGAAGTATTTTCCCTATTTCTAAGACAAGTTCAAAAAAAAATAATCGTTTCTACCATGTATCATGAATTAATTCAAGCTACTTATAAGATAAAACTTCCCGGGGTCAAGGCGAGCAACTTCGGATTCACAAATGTTATCTATTTTATTGCTTTGGGAGAAAACTTCTACAAATGAAATCATTTCTCCGGACAACGAACACCAACAGAAAAGGAAAGTAGGAAACATTTATATTCTCCAGGAAGAGAACTTCTAAGACTAAGGATCTTGCACCTCAAACTCATAACAGATGAAAAGAGAATTGACAACAGAGAGAACATGAAACAGGGGTGCAGACACATACATATGAAACTGAAATGCAGGGGTTCAAACCATGACCAACAGAGACATAGGATGAGAACAACCAGGAGAGGGAAACACACAGCCATCCACACTCCCTGAACACTCAAAAAAAACTAACAGATCTCACACCTATCACCTGCAGCAAAACACAGCTAAACTGCATACTTCCAGAACCTATCTAATACACAAAACAACTGCTTCGATACTAAGATAATGCCACCACAGAACCTGCTCCTTTTCAATTAACTTTCAACTTCCAAGATACCACACCTTCAACCTGGATAAATCAAACAAACAAACTGCACCCTGCTACCTACTGCTTAGGCAACCAAGAAGCAAGAACACATCATCCTAATTCCCTACTAAACCCTGCACTATAAATGACTCTTGAACAACCTCTATATACAACCTTGCGCACTCCTGGAACAAAGAAGAACAACCTCTCCATACATACACCAAACACCCTGCAGCATAAAACAATAGAGCAGACCTTCTATGAGCACAAATAGACCCCTACATCCCTTTTCAAAAACCTGCAAACCTAGAGATAGCCATCAAGCTTCTGAAACATCATCCCAGACCTGTTTCGGAGCAGGGACTGAGGCGATGATCCGAAGAATCCGCACTCGAATGAAAGCGGCCACTTGAACGAGGTCGATGACTCGAAAAACGAAGCGACGACACAACCAAAATGAAAACGAAGAAGGGACACTGTATTTTCTTATAAACTTCCAAGCTAAGAAAAATTATATATCCTTCTACTGTCACTTATTCATGGCTCCTTTTCCCTCTATTTCCTGCTCTTCTCTCTCTGCCCTAGCTGAACTCTCCTTTTTTCTCCTCCATATGCCTTCTATTTATATCCGTCCCACATTTAGGGTTCTATGGTTGTGAGAAATACCCAATCGACCCCCTCCAACGGTACCAATCGGATAAGATTTTGTCCGAAGATGATGTGGAACCAGTGGGGTCGATCGATTTTCAAATCTTTAGGGAGAGAACCGGGTCTTCGGGTTAGGGATTCTGGAAAACGGGTTCAGGGGAGAAAAAAAAAAAAAGGAACTGAAGATGGGGTGGGAAAGGATATGTATATATTGTCTTGCATAGATAGGCTAGATTTTAGCATTAGGAGCGATTTTGGCCCCTTTTTTAAAATAAATTAAGGAAATAGAGTAATTGCACGAATAGGTTTAAATTAAGGCCATATTTTATACATTTAACCCTTTTCTTTGAATTTACTCAATTACTTTTGACTTTTCAAAATTAATTTTAATTTTAAAATGATTATACTTTAATTGAAATTTTCGGGACAAAATTGGGTGTCAACAGCAGACATGTACATTTTGTGAGGAGCCCCGGTACAAGCCTGAGCCTGATCCTAAAAAGAAGCCGAAGCCTGTTAAGTGGATGCATTACTTGCCCCTTATACCACGGTTAAAGAGGTTGTATGCTTCGATGAGTTCTGCTCCACACATGAGATGGCATCATGACCGTACCAAGGTGCTGGGTATTCTATCTCATCCATCTGATGGGGAGGCATGGAAACACTTTGACCAAGTGTATCCGGCATTTGCTAGTGAGCCAAGGAATGTAAGGTTGGGCCTATGTTCTGATGGGTTCACCCCGTTTGATGTCTCTTCTACGCCCTATTCTTGTTGGCCCGTATTTGTCACTCCTTACAACCTACCTCCTGGAATGTGCATGACCAGTCCTTATCTCTTTTTGAATTGTATAATACCGGGTCCACATAACCCGAAAGCCTCTATTGATGTATATTTGCAGCCTTTGCTTGATGAGTTGCAGATACTTTGGCGTGAAGGAGTTGAGACTTATGATATATCAACCAAACAGAACTTCCAAATGCGTGCTTCTTTGATGTGGACTATAAATGACTTTCCAGCTTATGGGATGTTGTCTGGGTGGTCCACAGCAGGTAAGCTCGCTTGCCCTTACTGTATGGAAGATACAAAAGCCTTCACGCTGAAATATGGAGGCAAATGCACATGGTTCGACTGTTGCCGTCGATTCTTGCCAATGGACCATCCTTTCAGGAGTAACACTAGCGCATTTATGAAGAATCAGGCTGATTTTGAGGAGCCCCCGCGCAGGTTATCAGGCATCGAGATATGGGACAGGGTCAGGGAGCTTCCTAAGGTAACTGAAGAACTGCCATATATTTATTGCAGTATTTTTCCAACTTAATTCCACTAACACAATGTTTAATTCCTAAGGTAACTGAACAACTGTCAGCTAGAGCACCTGGTTATGGGGTTGAACATAACTGGACTAAACAGAGCATTTTCTGGGAGTTGCCTTACTGGAAGGATAATCTTCTTCGCCATAACCTGGATCCAATGCATATTGAGAAGAATTTTTTCGAGGCCATCCTTAATACTGTGATGGATGTCCGGGGCAAGACAAAGGACAACTTGAAGGCGCGGTTGGACCTACAGCTACTTTGTAGGCGACCTGAGTTGCAGGTAATCCAAGAAGGCAACAACATGTTCATGCCAAAGGCTTGTTATACATTCGATGAGGATGAGCGTAGGATGATTTGTGAGTGGGTGAGTAATTTGAGGATGCCTGATGGTTATGCTTCAAACCTAGAAAGGTGTGTTGATGTTAATGGTGGGAAACTGCATCACATGAAAAGCCACGACTGTCACATCTTCATGGAAAACTTGCTCCCAATTGCATTCAATGGCTTGCCTGATAAAGTTCTGAAACCGCTAACAGAGACGAGCCTATTCTTTAAAGAACTTTGCAGCAAGACATTGAAGGAAGAGAACCTTAACCTATTGGAGCAGAACTTTCCTGTGGTCGCCACTAAGCTGACAAAGATCTTTCCCCCTGGTTTCTTTAACGTGATGGAGCATCTACCGATTCACCTAGCTGAAGAGGCTCGGCTAGGAGGCCCGGTGCACTGCAGATGGATGTACCCATTCGAGAGGTAAGCTTCCATATCTTAGTAACTTTTAATTTTTTAATTAATCCAACTTAATTCCACTAACACAATAATTATTGCAGAATAATTGGTAAGTGTAAACGGGATGTGAAAAACAGGAACCAAATAGAGGGGTCAATATGCGAGGCATATCTTGTTAGAGAAACTTCGCATTTTTGCTCTTACTACTTCGACAAGGATGTTCCATGTTTGCGCACTAGGCCGGATCGGCATGATATGGGCGATAATAATGATCCCAACTACCCAGCGTTCTCTATATTCAATCAACCAGGCAGGGGAAATACATCTTCCGAAGTATGTCAGCTGAACGAACAGGACAGGAAGGTAGCAACAACACATGTGCTGTTGAACTGTCCCGAGGTCACGCCTTATTACAAGTATGTTGTATCTTAACAATACTGCCTAATATTCGAGAAGTTAAAAATAAGTATATTTGGAATAACGTGTATATCCCCGGCTCATAATGCAGTTACTTTGTCGCTGAGTTCGGTGATGCGGAAGTTTATGAAAATTTTACAAATTGGTTTACAGAATTTGTAAGTGGTTACCAAACTCTTACAAATTAGATATATTTAGATAAAAATATTTAGTTATCCAACTAAATTAAATTTTTTATGTAGGTGAACAATCCGGTGAATGGCATCACCTTTGATTTTCTGCGAGATATATGCCATGGCCCATATTACAAATACAAAAGGATGAATACATACTTTGTAAATGGGTACAAGTTTCATACAAAGCAGCGGTCAGAGGGTAAGAAAACATACAACTCTGGTGTGTCCGTGAAAGTAGGAACCGGTGATCACGGGGGTGACTTTGAGTACTACGGTGTGATTGAGGAGATGTTAGAGGTAGAGTATAGTGTCGGTTGGCCTCGGAAGAAATTGGTTCTCTTCCGGTGCAAGTGGTTTGATCCCAGCAAAAGAGGTACGAGGGTAGACCCTTCTTCTAAGTTAGTCGAGGTTAACCACAAAAGGTCATATGGACACTATGATCCTTTCATCATTGCCCAGAAAGTAAAGCAAGTGTGGTTTGTTCCTTACCCGCGGACAAAGAACCCAGCAAGATCAAAGGCCAAAGCCCATTGGTGGGCCGTTATAAAAGGAAAACCGGTGGGATTAGTTGAAGTCCCTGATCTTTTAGATGTTGCATACCAGAACGAGGTGTCAACCGTTCCATTGATAGCAGACAATGAACTGGCTGACCAGTTGCAGCATATTGATGGCATATATGAGCAACTAGATGCATCTGTAGCTAGTCGGGGAAAAAACCCAGTTAATTTTGGAGAAGGAGCTTCAAGGGCAAATGATGATGAATATACAGATGAAGAAGAAGTTAACGATGAGGATGAGGAAGAAGAATTGGCAGATGATGAGGATTGACCTTATATGTACCTAGTAACTTTTGTTTTTTAATAGGCTAGTTTAATGTAATTATATAATTATAAACATAAGAAGATATTTGTATTCACTATTTTTGTTTTCAATGATTGTGTGTATTTAATCTGTTGTTCCTTTCTACTTTTTTTGCAATGAATGTGTTTATTTAATCTATTTAACCCGTCTAATTTTTGTGCAATGAATGTGTCAGTCTGATGTCGGGTCTAGTTCGGGAACCAAAGAAAAGTGGTAAAGGAACCAAAGAAAAGGTAAAGGAAGGCGTGATAGCTCGAGAAAGGGAAAGAGCAAGAGCAGACATAGCCACCATTCACCGTCTCAGTCTGATGCCGGGTCTAGTTCGGCTTCTAGCCATTAGTAGTGAAAGTTGAACTTTGTTTAGTTTGTTTGAATATTGTAGAACTTGAACGAATGATGAAAGACTCCTTTCTATTGTTTGGCTTTGTTAGCCTTGTTTAAATAGCGTTTATGAATGTATTGTGACTGGTTTTTCTGCGTGTTTACAGGTGGTATAAGCCTAATTTCAGCTTTTATGGTGCAGGTTTTTACAGGTTTTCGACCGACTTTCGGTCGAAAGTTAGTCAAAAAAAATTTACCAGACCTTCGACCGAATTTCGGTCGAAATACCCTTCGACCGAATTTCGGTCGAAGGCCTATCGACCGAAATTCGGTCGAAGAGCATGGGCTAAGGTGACATGCTCTTCGACTGAAATTCGGTCGAACCTCGGTCGACCTTCGACCGAATTTCGGTCGATACTTGAGTTTCTACCTGAATTTTATCGACCACCACAATCGGTCGAAATTCGGTCGATAGGTCGACCGAGTTTCGACCGATTGGGCGGTCGAAAATGCCTGTTTTTTTAGTAGTGCACATTACCATTACACTACGATATTCCATGGCGTCAATGGTTCAATAGTGTATACATGACCAAAAAAACTCATTTTTACCTAGCTTGCGCAGTGTAAATTTTCAACGCCCCGCCCCTGGGTGTAACTTAAGCTTATTCAAGTTAGTTCAAGTCAGTAATTAGATAGTTAGCAGAGTTAGTTAGTTAACTATCATGAGCTGGCAGGTTAGTTAACTAGAGTTAGTTAGCTACTAGCTATAAATAGCTTGTAGTTAGACTATCTTAGATATTTTCTACATCAATGAAAAGACCACAACATTTGCTATTACTTCTCACTCTAGAATCTAGATCATTGTATTAGTTCATTTGCTTGACAATGTATTCAAAGGTTAATTTGTTGACATGTTTGTTTATTCTTCATCTGTGGGCTGTCACCAGTGTTACAGGGGAAAAGATAGAGATTTATGAGCTCAAGAAAGGAGATTTTTCTATTAAGGTCACCAATTATGGTGCCAGAATCATCTCTGTTTTTCTTCCTGATAAGAATGGTATAATGTTTGTATTTTGCCTTATTCATCAATCCCATTTTTCCGAAAAATGTGTTCCTATTATACAATGGGGTGCGGCCCTTCCTCGAACCCTGTCTTGATTGCATGATATATGTTCTTGTTTTTTTATATTATCTTGCTCATTTCCAGGAAAAATAGGTGATATTGTTCTTGGATATGACACAATCGAGGAATACAAGGTTGGTTGCTTCACTTTGTTTCATTCTGTTTGAATTCTTTATTGCAATTTGCTCTTTTCTAATATATCTTCTTGAAATAGCAAGTTCAAGAAGATATTAAATTGAATTTGTTATCTTAATCAAGTATTCATTAATATCTTCTTGATTTTTATATGTCTATGCAAATATTAGGTTCAGTTGAACCCATTGATTGTATATGCTACACAAGCCTCTGACCCAGTTCCTTGAATCGCGCCCCTAGGTCGTTTTAGTTTGCACACTGAATGTATGCGGGTGTTTACACCAAACCTTGTTGACTTACCAAAGTTAAGTGATTTAATGATGTAAAGATATGTATTGATTAACTACGGTTACCTAAAAATTAACCTATTTCTCTTAAGCCCAATTGTCTTTACTTGTGTGTTTATATGTTTAGCTAATCAGTGTCCCATATTGAACTTAAAAATGTCCCACTAAGTGCATATATTTGTGCAGAATGATACAAATTACTTTGGAGCAGTACTTGGAAGGGTTGCTAATAGGATTGGTGGTGCTGAATTTACTTTGAATGGAACTCTTTATAAACTTGTCCCAAATGAAGGCACAAACATGCTGCATGGTACTATCACTACATTTCCTTTTACCTTTCCTTCACTTCCACTTTCACATTCATTTACTCAGATCTTTTTTTTGTTCTGTATTTAAAACTTCAAAAATACAGGTGGTCCTAAAGGATTTAGCCTTGTTGTTTGGAAGGTGAGCAAGTACGTGCCAAACGGTCCCTATCCTCGGCTAACTCTAACCTACCATAGTGATGATGGTGAAAATGGTGAGTCTTGATATTCCACATGACAATCTTTCCTTTTTAGTCGGTATAAAAAAGACACATTGCCATATACCACATGAATGACATGCTCTTATAGCTATAAAAACATTATGACATGTTCAACCACAAGTTCTAAAGGTAATTTTGATGTGTCAAAAGTCTTTCTTTCTTTAGTAAACTTAAACTGTCTAACATGCTCTTCTTGAAGAACACTAAGAATTGCAAATAAACTATATTGCTTTTTTAATGCAGGGTTTCCGGGTGATGTTCTTGTTTCTGTTACATTTGCATTGAAAGATCCTTACAAACTTAGTATGGTATTTAAGGCAAAAGCTTTGAACAAGGCCACTCCAATTAACTTATCTCACCACCCTTACTGGAACATTGGTGGTCACGACAGTGGCGATGTCTTGTCTCACATTGTTCAAATCTTTGCATCACACATTACCCCAGTAGATGAACTCATTCCCACAGGGGAAATTGCTCCTGTTAAAGACACCCCCTACGACTTCCTCGAACCTCATACAGTGGGGAGCAGGATCAACGAGCTCGAAGATGGATATGACATCAACTACGCGCTTGATAGAAAGGAAAAACTGAAATATGCTGCAGTAGTTTATGATGAGAAGTCAGGAAGAATGATGGATGTACAGACTTCTGCTCCTGGTGTACAATTTTACACTGCAAATTCGGTTAATATAAAAGGGAAAGGTGGATTCGTGTATCAGCCTCATTCAGCTTTGTGTTTAGAGACTCAAGGATTCCCTGATGCTGTGAATCATCCAAATTTTCCATCAACAATTGTGACTCCGGGAACGCCATATGTCCACGACGTGCTGTATACTTTCTACATCAAGAAATCATTGGTTTCTTCTTCATAAACTGATATTTATGTCAAGGTTATGTACTATGTGACAAATAAAACACTTGACATATCGACTCGATACAATTTTGTTTGGATGGAAGTTTTGTAAGTCATTCTATTGGTTCAAGTTAATGGTCTCATTGAGTTTCCTAGTCTCATTACTTCAGTTTCATATGGTGTTTATTTTTTTTTTTTAGTCAAACTGTATTGGATAAAAGCTGACTAGACTTGAAAGGTGACACGTGTCTTCCACGTGGCACGAACAGACATTCACCGGACAGATATTTCCCACGAGCAGACCTAAGGAGCCCAGCGGTTACAACTTCGCTGAATGGGTGCCTAGCAGTTATTTACCCAGACGGTTACTACAATCCCAACGGTTGCTGCCATTCCCAACAGGCGCCTTTCAGGCCTATAAATAGCGTTTACTTTAACCGACTGTGATATATGTAATTTTTACTTCTTGCGCACACTATCAATAAGAACACTCTCTTTGCTCTCAATCACTGTTACTCACCATTTACATTACTACTTATTTCGTTCCCCAGTCTCCAAGCATAATTAATATCGAGGGATCCTCACCGAGATCGAACGATCCAATACGGTTCCTTCTACTTATTTTATTCGCGCTTTAATCTTATTTACCTTCAATTATTCCGTATTACTTTCATATCGTTGATTGATTATCATCCCATCTCCATCGAGAATCGTGCATATATTCATAATCTTGTAGTTAACACAATCCTTTATTTAAATCGGATAAAATCTTAATCTCAACTATTGGTCGTGACTCCGCAAATATAAATTTAATTGTTAATTTGGCCTAAAATTGAATCTAGGTTAAACACAAACATATGCTGTTGAAATTTATCCTGTCGTTCATTCTAGAATCTATACATTATATATTACAGAATAACAATTACTAATCTAGTTACTAAATTCAATCGAAAACGTAAGAAGACTGAAATAGAACAATTAGATTCAGCTTGACAGTGGCTTGAAAGCTGGTAATTATCTCCCTTTTCAGAACCACTTCCATAACAACCAAAGAAGGTTGTTCATGCAAAGTTGCAAAAGAATTTTGTCTTTGTTTTACAAACTTCAGTATTGCTAAGTGAAACTAAAATAAATTTTTTTGGAAACTCAAAATTTTAGGAGCCTAAAGCAAAGACTTTACTAGCCTCCTTAAGCCGCCCATGTTGCAAGTAACTATATACTGGTCCCTATATAAAATAATGTGAAACGGCCGGCTACCTTAGACTGTGTCAATTCAAGAAACACATTCATCGTTATATTGTCGATATATCCACGCAGATTATTTGGCAGACAAGCTCTTTTGTTCTCATGTTGTCATGCAGATGATTAATCTAATCCCATAATGTTGCTTAAGGACTATAAAGGAGTGCTTATAATTAAGGTTGACATAAAAACAGTCTACAAAGTTTCAAAACTACTATAGTTGACTATGTTTTCAAAGGTTAGTTTGTTGGTCTGTTTGTTCATTCTTCATTTGTTGACTGCTAACAGTGTTACAGGGGAAAAGATAGGGATATATGAGATCAAGAAAGGAGATTTTTCTGTTAAGATCACCAATTATGGTGCCAGAATCATCTCTGTTTTAGTTCCTGATAAGCATGGTATATGTTTGTACTGGTTACCTTAATAAATCTTTTTTTATTTTCAGAAAATGTGTTACTACTATTTTAACATGTTCTATGATTTCTTGTTTTTGTGCTTTTGCTTGACCAATCAGTCTTATGTTATCTTGCTATTTTCCAGGAAAAATAGATGATGTTGTTCTTGGATATGACACTATCGAGGAATACAAAGTTAGTTCAATTTTTTCATTGCATTTGAATGTGTCTATTCTCTTCTCTAAAACATGTTAGTAGTTCATTTTCCTGAATGACAGATAAAATATGTCATTCTATAGCCTATAGTAGTGTAACAGCCCAAACCCGCTAGTGATACAATCCGCTTTAGGCGTAGGCCTGCACGGCTTTAAAACGTGTCACTAAGATCTAAGGCCAGTTAACTTATATACCCAGCATCTCTCCTGTGTTATGCCGATGTGGGACACTTAATCCTTAGCTGGGTGTTACAAGTAGCATACTATTGTCCATATTTTAATTTTATAAAAAATAATTCTATTCAAACATTAAAATTATGGACATTTTTGTGCAGAATGATACAAGTTATTTTGGAGCACTGCTTTGGAAGGGTTGCTAATAGGATTGGTGGTGCTCAATTTACTTTGAATGGAACCCTTTATAAACTTGTCCCAAATGAAGGCAAAAACATGATTCATGGTATTCCCACTACATATTTTCTTTACCTTTGTTTTCTCTTCCACTTTCACTTCATTTATCCAAATTTCCTTTCTCAAATTCTGACATAATTAGAACTTTACAAGTATAGGTGGGCCTAAAGGATTTAGCTTTGTTGTTTGGAAGGTGACCAAGTACGTGAAAGATGGTCCTTGTCCTCAAGTATAGATGCTATCTTATGTAGGGTTTCCTGGTGATGTTCTTGTCTCAGTTACCTTTGCATTGAAAGATCATTACAAACTTAGCATGAAAATGAAGGCAAAAGCTCTAAACAAAGCAACTCCAATTAACCTGTCTCACCACCCTTACTGGAACATTGGTGGTCACAACAGTGGCAATGTCTTGTCCCAAGTTCTTCAAATATTTGGATCACATATCACTCCAGCAGATGAAAAGCACATTCCGACTGGTGAAATTTCTTCGGTCAAGAACAAGCCCTATGATTTCCTAAAACCTCATACTGTGGGGAGCAGGATGAACAAACTCCAAAATGGATATGACATGAACTACGCGCTTGATAGCAAGAAAAGAATGAAACATGTTGCAATAGTTTATGATAAGAAGTCTGGAAGAGTGATGGATGTTCAAGCAACTGCACCTGGTGTAATACTTTACAGTGCAAACTGGGTCATTAACATAAAAGGGAAAGATGGATTTGTGTATCAACCTCATTCAGCCTTGTCTTTGGAGACTCAAGGTTTCCCAGACGCTGTGAATCATCCAAATTTTCCATCACCATTTGTGAATCCAGGAAAGACCTACGTGCACAACGTGCTGTACACATTCTCCATCAAGAAATAAGCTAGAATGCTTATGTTCAAGTTGATATTTGTATCAAGTTTATATGTTCTCTGTGACATAAAACACCTGAAAATATTCAGGATACCATATACTTTTGTTCTCTGTGACCATCTGCATAAAAAAATTGTGACAATATAGGCAACAGAAATAATGTATGTGTGAGGTGACCAAGAAACTAGTACTGTAGAAACCTATTAGCAAAATGAATAACCAAAACTTTGATCTGCATGTCAAAGCAAAAGTCTGATATCCATAAATAACAAGTCTCAGTTTTCAGCTACACAAGGATGCACAACCATATTAATCAATTACAGGTTGCATCAAACAAGTTTTTTCATGAAGGGATCACTTGAGGTTTCCCCTTCTGCTTCCAGAATAACTATAAAGTCTTTCATCAGCATGACTAGGCTGAGAATAACACATAAAACAGCAACCACTAGATTAGTAGATAATACATATCTGTTAACCTAGTTAATTCTTTATGGTTTCTCAGTAAGGGTATCGTTAGATGGTGAGGTATATGCACCATTTGGTGTAGAGATGCCCTGAGCTGCTTGCGTATTCTTTGCTGCAACCCCTGCCTGCACGTTATCTCTGTTCTTACCATTTGAGATGAACCTAATAACACCTTTATCTTGGATGTCAGGATCGGCAGCATTGTATTTCATTATAACAAGAGGCTTCAGCATTTCAACAACTTCACTCATCTGAGGTCTTTTTTTGACATTCCTTCTAAGACAATACGAAGCAATCTCAGTGGCCCTAAATGCTCCTTCCCTTGAGAAGCGGCCTCCAAGACGAGGATCTATAATCCGAATAAACTGATGAATATTTGTAAGAAATGGTTTTGACCATGCCACTAAGTTATGTTCACCCCTTGGTCTGCTCTTGTCCATGACTTTCCGACCAGACAGTATTTCAAGTAAAACCACTCCAAAGCTATAGACATCGCTTTTCATTGTCAGATGCCCTGCCAAAGGTATAATAGTGTCAAATATCAGGTAATATATTGTACAACCATGACGAGATTATATTTCTTACAGTGAAAGCAATTCTAAGGGTTTTAATAAAATTATTACCACGGGGCTAATCATCCCATATCTAGCATACTGCTCTTACATTGGCAATATATGAGGCATGAAACCCTAAATAGGAGAACAGACATGCATACAATTCTGGGATTACAGCCAAATAAATATAAGCATAGTTTGAGTGTCCTTTATTTTATACTGTATAATGAACAACTTGTGAATATAGATGGAACCTTTACTCGTGATGAACGGCATAATGACCAACTTTATGGTAATTCTGAGTGTCTATATTCAGTACTGTATATTCCAGCACAGGATTTGGCAGTTTAACTAATATGAACACTTTCTATAAAGGGCTAAAATAAAACAAGTACCTCATGCACTGTAACTTAAGGATATATTAATAAACATCTTTTCGTACTTTCATGGATACAGAAGATACCAACTTCAATGCAACAATTGATACCAGAAGGTAAATACAATATGCTGATATGAATTAACTTATAATCTTTCAGCATAATAACAAGAATTTTAGTTTGGGCAAGGAAATCTCGAACCAAATCTAGATGTGCTATCTTAAAGTACTTTAGGAAGGCATGAAAAAAAGGAGGGAAATCATATGTATCAGGGTGGTGCAAGAATCTATATCTGATGTTATCCTAACAGCCACTCTCCCCAATTTGATTTTCCAATTGCAAGCTGTAACTTCGTATCCATTTTCATTCTATGAGAAATGAATGTGGTTCTAGACTTCATCAGTCCATTTAATAGTGTTTAACTTGACACTTACTAAGAGAAGATTAAGTGTGTGAGGTGTTAACAGTTGTCAGGAGAACATATGATCCATACGCCAACTTTTACATAATACAGTATAATAATAAACCAGTATTGAAAAGGGTAAATTTTGATCCTGGATATTGATTTGAGTTACAAGAAATATACTAAACTTTCCTTGAAAGACTCACTTGGAATACTACCTTGACACAAGAGTTAAAGCTAGCACAAGACATGAGAAATGCATTGTTTTCCCAAGGACAACACAATTTGGAGAAAAGAAAGGAAGATAATCTTCAACTAACCAGTCATCACGTATTCTGGAGCAGCATAGCCAACTGTTCCCATTACACGAGTTGATACATGTGTCTTATCATCTTCAGGACCATCTCTGGCAAGCCCAAAGTCTGAAAGCTTTACATTGAAATCCTGGAAGGACAATAACAGTAAAAGAAAGATATTTCAATATACAAAGTAGAAACGATGGGGATATGAAGAGAAGATTCATACTGTGTCAGTAACTTTAAATAATTACCGAATCTAATAAGACGTTGGATGATTTAAAATCTCTATATATAACTGGTTTTGCAGCTTCTTCATGAAGATAGGCAAGGCCCTGTGCTGCCCCTAATGCTATTTGCATCCTGATGTTCCAAGGAAGAGGCAGGGCCCCTGCTGAACAAAGAAAGAGAAAATAAGAAGTGGACAAAAGAATCAAAGAAGTGAAACTATGGAATAAGAACTACAAAGAACTGATGAGCAGATAGTAAACAAAGCAACGTAGAGGTAAATGCAGCACCCTTAAGGTCACAGCTATGAGCAACAAAACTAAGAACTACGTATACAGCTGGACAACAATAAATTATGGCATACCTACCATCTCTATTCCAATTCTGCAGTTATTATTACAGTCGACAACAAAAATGAGAAGAATCCAGTTTAAAATTAGGTTTTGGAGGGAGGGGGATAATAGATTAGACGTTAGGGTTGAAAGGTCAGTGGTGTCCCTTTATGCAGAATGAGGATGATTAATGTCTTCTTTTCTTTTCGAGAAACAGCACCTGATCAATCCATCATACAAATCATGCACATTTGGGAGAGAACACAAACGATTACAAGGTATCCTACTAGCCAGGAAGGTAAAAAGTTAAATATGCAATAATTATAGCTTATCGTGCATACAAGACCTCAGGTGGCCTGACCTCTGAACTCTTCAGAGCGAAGTGCAAACAGCATATAGACAAATAAATTACACCAAAATTATTACTATTATAAGGTAAGCATAATTCATTAATGGTGGAACACTGTCAATAAACAAATGGTGTACTAAAAGGTAGAGAATTTATAACAGGTAAGAATCTTTAAAAAAGATGCCTAATCATCTATACAAGCAGGAACCTCGGGAGCACAGCAAAAGGAAACTAGGGATAAGAGACTTTTTTATAAGGTAAGATATAAGCTAGGGATAAGAGACTATTCCTTAGATGCAGAAAGTCACTCTCTATCCCTTCAAAAGAACTCCTATATCTCTCTTTTCAAAGGACCCCCCATGAGAGCCAGAGACGAAACATCCCATGACCTACGTCTTCTCTGCCTTCTTCTAAAAAGGGTTTCCTTCATTGTGCCTAGCACCGTCCATTGTAAGTTGAACTACCTCAAAACCTCTCACTATAACCGAGATATTACAGGATTGCACCACTTGCCAAAGCTATGTAAACTGTAAAGAAGCAAACCTTTCTTGGCACTGCATTATCTCGATGATACCTGTAGCAAATTCTTCCTTGACGAAAAGCTTAAAGTAATATGACCTAAATAGGGACGTTCTGTCACTCCCCGTCTCCCACATCCATGAGCCCTGACTAGCATCCGGTGTATTAATCTTGTAAAGTTGTTCAACCAGGTTTTGATATCCCTCGAACTCCTAATCCTAGTGGTTATTCCTAAAACATAAGTCCCAAAGAGCTTTTCCCTCATATCTCCTTGATGCCTCACGTACTAGTCATCTCTTTCTGGCAGGAAACTCTTTTAAGTGATTGGAAGATGAGCCCCAACTACTATCCGCATGCCACTTGTGACCCCAAAAGTTGATCCTACCATCCCCCAATTCTATGTACTTATTACATGGTGTAATTCTGTACATACAAAAAGTAGTAATAATAATAATAATACTATGTAAATAAGGGGTAGTAATGATGATGATTTTTTACTTACCATCTTATGAGTACAAAATTACACCAGTATTTCCAAGTAGTGGACGAACTATCCTCAGTTTACATCCTACAGAGCAAGTTATGCAAGCCACAACTATGGAGTCATTCTTAACAAGATCGCACCTCTATCTCCTAGTGGAGTCATATAATGAAGAAGCTCCACATACAGTTCTAAATCGGATCTATTTGGTGCACTCAGTCCTATCAATGGTTGGTTTTCTTCCATTGAAGTAGAGTCCTAATGATGTTTCTGCTTCCATTATAAAATGCTCGACTGTTGTTCACATCCGACGGAGCTTTTAATTCATATTCAAATACATAGGCTATAGTTTCCACGCAACAACTTGAACCTCAACGCTCTTTATCAATGCTCCATTATGTTAATAAGGGAAATATCTCTGAAAGTAACAGTTAGAACCCATTAAATCGGTAGAATTTAATTAAACTTATGACATCATGCCACAGTAAAATAAGATAATTGTGATAAATTGTTTCAAGAGGCTAACTATTTTATAGGAAGTGATTTAACCATTTTGTGATTTCCTTAATCTGGAGGAACAAATACATCTGAATGCTTGTTCCACTTATCTTGCTTACCTCGGTTGTTCTAGCTACGTGCAACTTAACAACCTTGTATGTTTATTGGTCTTATCAACCAATCTTTGCATTTGGTAAATGCGTCGAGTATCTACTAGCTGTGAACAAAGGAGGCCTTCTACATGCTGCCTTAGTTAATTTTAAAATACACCAAAACCTAACATTAGTTTTTGACACAAACCAGGATCAGCATCTAGGTGCAATTTCACTACAAGTCAATCGAGTTATTAATTCTTATACAAACTGTTTGTAGCATGGTAAACAAATCTTAGATGGAAAGCAGCATGTTAGTTGATTAACTTTCTGTTCTAGTCACAATCTATCATACCTTCCTCACATTTTGCTATAAATGCCAAGATTTTAAAGAGAACTCATAAGTAGAAATTAGAAAGATACCATAATGCAGTGATTTCCTAACAATCAACAGATAGTAACTATTTATAGCAAACAAATGCTGAAACTAAGTTAGGAGTAATATCAAATGCATAAAGAATAAAGATAATAGTTAGGCAAAATGAATGTATAAGCCCTTAAGGAGTAGTAAGCATACATAACAATCTAAAACATAATCTTTAAACAGCTTGACCATGAAAGCTACCTATTGGAGAATTTATATGCTACATATTCGATTATGGAAGATAAGTACAAAGAAAACACTAATTGACAAGCAAAACATACAGAACAAATGCGTAATGTGGAACATACTTCTGAATAAGTGGTTTTCCAAACTTCCACGAGCCATATACTCGTAGACGAGCAGCAACTTGTCGTCCTCCATGCAGTACCCTACTAATGTAACCAAATTCTCATGGTGGAGATTGCCAAGAAAGTTCACTTCAGCCTGTCATATGAGGATAACTTGTAAGTGGAACTTACATTTAAACATAAAGAAAAGTCCAGAAAGGAAGACAAAAGCTAGAAAGTTGCATACAAGCCACTCTTTATGACCCTGAAGCCCATTTTTGTTCAGAGTCTTTACTGCGACGGAAAGCCCAGTGCCAGGTTTCACTGGCGAAGTTCCATTCTCATCGACCCAACCTCTGTAAACAGCACCAAAGCCGCCCACTCCAAGAATAAACCTGAAGTTCCTTGTCGCCGACTTTAGCTCATTGAAAGTAAAGCCGCGAAGTTGAGAAGAGATTACCAGTTCCTTGCCTCTATTAGGAGTGGTTGGAGTAGATTCAACATCACTGGTTGTTGAAGATGACCAAATTGGAGCAACAGGAGTGCCTCTAGCGGTCGTTTCTGTTGAACATTAAAAAATTATGAGTAATGACACCAAACTCCTAAGTAGAATTCTTTGCACAGATATAAAGCTGCTACTAGATAAGATAACTGACTTTTGAGCAATGAATTCTCAAGAGTTTTAGGAGTATAACATCATCATATTCTTTAGTGCTACTGCTAAAACATCTCATTACTTAAATTTTCTTTACCATAACTACAGATGAATAAGATCAAGATTCATCCTATAAAGTATCTCCTCTCTGGGGACATAGCTGATATAGGCATTTTGCAGTAAAACAGATCTCCCACCAACTCCGGAAACATGCACCAGAGATGCAGATTTAGCTTAAGACAATTAATAAATGACATTTGATGCATCCAGATGCAGTAAATATTTCCCTAACAACAAATAATTGGATACACACAAAGTCTTGCTTGGTCTTTCTTCTGCTGTTGAAAACTCACCACCTGTATCCGTGTTACAAGTGCCTTTTATAGCTGGTACTAGGAATAAAATGTTTTGACCTTATCTGGACACTCAATGATGGTGCTGCTACTTCACTTTAGGGTTCTACAACTTTAAAGAGTTCCTAAACATTGGTATGTGTGTGTGCGCGCGTGCGCTCGCTGAAGAAGGGGGGGCGCCAGATAACCAAATTAGTTCAAAGAACCATTCTCCATTGACAATGTAGATGTAATATTAACAATGCAGAACTGAAATGATTTTATCATCATGATGTGGCATAACAGAGAAAATCCATTTGCTAGAGCATACAACATTATTTGCAGCAAAAGAATCCACGACAAAACCCAATCATTTTCAATAAGATAAACTAGATAACAACACCAAAGAAAACGGTATGATAAACATGACATGGAAAACAATCAACACAAAAAAAAAAGTAAATAAAAGCAACACAAGCCAGTAATTTTACCACAACGGCTACGCATCGTCACAAACAAGTTGGAGTCGACTATATGAATCAACTGACCAAACAAATCGGTACGATAAACATGCCATGGAAAACAATCAACTGGCTACGCATCGTCACAAACAAGTTGGAGTCGACTATATGAATCAACTGACCAAACAAATCGGTACGATAAACATGCCATGGAAAACAATCAACTGGAGCATCCAATACAAATGAGCAACAAAAAGAAAGCTACTCAAGCCAATAACTTTACAACAACGGCTATGCATCAGTCGCAAACAAGTTGGAGTCGACTATATGAATCAATAGTTCTTTTGCGAGAAAGCTACACAAGTCATTAATTTTACAACAACGGCTATGCATCAGTCGCAAACAAGTTGGAGTCGACTATATATGTGCACCTATTTTTGCAAGAAGACTAAACTAGAAAAAAAAAAAACACTAAAAAGAGATACCAGATGGTCCACTAGAGCCATGAGGCCTTGGTGACATACACAAGTACTTCAAAATCCTACAACCATTAAAAGAACCATTGTTAGCTTTCTTAACCATTGTGCTCTCCATTGTTCAAAGATTGTTTTTTTACTTTCAAGAATGAAAATGGTTTACAAAAACTAACCCCATTTGCTTCTTAAACACAACTTAACCTAGTTTTTTCCGAAAATATTACATTCAATGTATCAAAATCCAAACTTTAACTATGATCTTATCCATACAGTAACTTTTCTGAAACGTGTAATTCAAAAGTTTACTACAGTCATAGAATATAACGATACTAAGCACAAATGAAGCACAAAAAGTGTGTCTTTTTTTTGTTTCTTGCATTAAGATTTTGCATAGTGTTGGGATTACAAAGAGATTATGGTATTAATACAGAAACCAACAAACTTTACGAAATCTGAATATTTGATCAATGCACGAGAAAATCAAGAAAATCAAATGCCAGAAGTGTGAAAGAAAAGTTACAGTGTTTATCCATGCTACTAACTCTTATATTCTTCTTCTTCTACTACTCTTTTTTGTCATAGTCAAATATAAATACAGAAAAAGACAGATCTTTATTTATTAAGTATAATCCAGTAGTAGGACTCCGTTGTTTCAATTTATGTGAACTTATATGATTTAGGCATAAACTCCGCATCCCAAAGTTTAATAAAGAAAGACGGCTTTTTAATTAGTTGTCTAAAATAAGTCATTATTATTTGTCTGGCTATAAATCATTTCGTTAAAGGTGCAGTGGAGTAAAACTCTTTTTATCCCGATATACGTGACACTCTTTTTTTTAATCAATTCCAAAATTAATGACAACTTCCTATTTTAAAATTTTAATTTTATGAGACTATTTATAATTGCGTAAAATTATGATTTATTAACTTACGAATTTTTAAAATCTTTCTTTATTTGTTGAACTGCTTGCTCAGTCAAACACAACAATAACATATATATCCAGTAATATGTTATAAGTGGGGTTTGGAGAGGGTGAGAGGATACACTGATATTACCCCCACCAAAAAAGATAGGTTGTTTCTGATAGACTCTCAAGTCTCAGCTAAAGAAAGGATATTTTTGAAAACATATTTGGAAAAACACACAGTGAAAGTATCATGGTAAAAAAATTATTAACATAAAAACTTAAAATATACAAAGTATGCAGAAAACACAAATAGCAGTAAAGATTAAGAATAAGATAAAAATAATATATGAATGATACTACTGCTGCAGAAGTCGCTCGGCTACTATCTAACATTCTACCCTAATCCTCGACCTTCACATTTTTCTATATAGGGGTATGTCCACAGTAATCTGTAGATAGGTCATGTCTTGCTTTTAATCACCTTTCTCATTTCTTCTTTAGTCGACCTGCACCTTTCCGAAGAGTCAGTACTGCCACCCCCTCGCACCTCCTCACCGGAGCATTTGTGCTCCTCATTTTCACATATTCGAACCATCGCAGTCTCGTTTCTCACATCTTGTCCACCACTTGGGCCACTCCCACCTTTTCGTGAATAACATTATTCCTAACTTATTCATCCTAGTATGTCCACACATCCATCTGAGTTGTCTCGTATCTTGCTCAGTCAAACACATTAAAATAAATTTCTTTACTTTATTTCCTCGCCATTTGGCTAGTATTACTTTTCCTTTCTTACATATTTTATCTTAGCTTTCACCTTTTCAATTTTTCAAATCAATTTTCAAAAACTTTTCTTGAGCTGATGATTTATCAAAAACACGCTTCTATCTCTCACAAGATAGAGGTAAGGATGTGTACACCTCATCCTCCCAAGACTGCAATATGTGGGACTTTATTAAGTATGTTGTCATTTAGTTAGTTCTACATTGCAGTCAAGAATAGTCTGAGATCTTTGATTTTATTTTTATTTAATTAGCAATAAAAAAAATTCAATGAACAGTACTGTATGACTTGGAAAATTGATGAACTAAACATAAATAATACAGTAGTATTTAGTTTTGCTCTTCTCCATTAAAATATTGGCAATCATATTCAAACTTATAACATGCACATAACTTGCACAACATAAATTTTTGAAACATATCGATAAATATATTATAATATTTGTGTGGCTATAAAAAAATTCATTCAAAGTAAATGGACAATTTAGAGTTAAATTACTTCAAACTATAAGACTACATTGGTAATTGAAGAAAGGCAAGATGCACATACAAATTTTGGACAATCCTCCATCTTTAACTACGCTCTTATCCATAGAGTAACTTTTCTTAAACGTGTTGATCCAAAAGTTTACTGAGGTCATAGAATATAAAGATAAGAAAATAAAAAGAAGCACAAAAAATATGTCTTTTTTTGTTTCTTGCATTAAGATTTTGATAGTCATAATATAAAGTTGTGACTACAAAGAGATTATGGTTTTAATTCAAAAACCATCAAAATTTACGAAATTCGAGATGACAAAATCCCAATATTTGAACAATGCATGAGAATATCAAGATTTCAAAAAATAACTCAAATGCCAGAAGTGTGCAGAAAAGTCACAGTTTTATTTATGCCACTAAACTTTTCTCCTCTTCCTCTTCTTCCTCTTCTTCTTCTTCTTCTTCTCATTCTCAAATGTAAATACGAAAAAAGACTATTTTTTTTACTAGAAACCAATTATAGGACTCAATTTAATTTATACGAATTTATTTGATTTAATTACAAACTTCACAAAGTTTAACAAAGAAAGATTGACTTTTGAAATAGTGGTCCAAACTAATTTTCAAAATCTCTTTTCTTTAGCCGAATGTCTATGAAAAACACGTGATCAACCTCGCACAAGGTAAGGCTAAAACTGTACACACCACCTTTTCTAGACCTTACGTGTGGAACTTCATTGGGTGTAATGTTGTTATTTCTTCGTAATCCCAACTTTATAACTGTAAGAATAGTATATTTTAAAGCTTAAATTTTATGACTATAAAAAGACAACTTTCTTTGTAATTGCAACTTTATCTATGCATCCATTTTAGTTGTCCCTTAAGTTTTTTCATGTCATTAAGAAATTAATAACTACCGTGAATATTTTACCTAATTATTCAAAATGAATGCTTTTTGAGACATTAAAGAGTTTTAAGAAGATATGCTATTTTTTTAATTATTAAGAATTTAGTTGAAAACAATGAATAAACTTAATCTTGAATTCCTAAAAAAAATAATTATTTTCTAACAATTTTTTTAGTTGATGCTATAATTAAAATGGCAGGATGTGTTTAAACGGAGGGAAGTAATAATATGAAAAAGTGTTTAAATTTGTGTTTCGAGGCAGAACAAGAACCATGTTCAAATTAGTGTAGTAGTATGTGCTTTAGGGGGTTCAGATGGAATTTTGTGATAGTTTCAGGTTGATATTTCAATTATCTAAAAATCTGTGGGCTGACAGTTGAATAACCTGATTATATAATCTGATTGGATTTTCTTTTCATCATTTAGTTAGTTCAGGGGGTAGGTGTACAATACAGTCAAGAATAGTCTCTGGTCTTTATTTTTTTTTAATTAATTTTTTAAAAAAAATTATCAACAATCAGAAAAACTTCTAGAATCAGTGATGTATGACTTCAAAACTTGATGAATTAAAATTGAATAGCAGTATGTATTTTTACACTTCTCCATTATAATATCAGCATTCGCATTCAAACTCGTAACATGAACATACCTTGCACATCATAAATCTTGCACATACCTTGCACATCATAAATCTTTTAAAAGATGTCGATAAATATATTATAATATTTATGTGACATTAAAATAATTTCATTGCAAGTAAATAAAAATTTTAGAGTTAAATTATTTCATAAAAGTATTATTCATTTTGAAACCAATTAACTAATAATGAAAATGGTGTCATAAATTGAAGCTAAGAATTACTATTTTAATTCAATTTCAACTCAAATGATATTGCTCAAGAGTCAATCGAAGACTCAATTGAAATCGTTCAAGATATGATTGAAGATTCAATTGATATGGTACCAGAATCGGACTTGGATGATGATGTTGATTTGCCGGAATTGGATTTGGACGAAGAAGTTGAGAAAGGAAAGAAATCAAAACAAAAAGTTTCGGACACAATGATACGTATTTTTCTTCATCACTATGTTGATTTGCCGGAATTAGACTTGGATGAAGATATTGATTTGCCAGAAATGGACTTTGATGAAGATGTTGATTTGCCGGAATTGGACTTGGATGAAGAAGTTGAAAAAAGAAAAAAAAAATCAATACAGAAAATGTTGGACATATTTCTTCCATACCATTATTAATGTCCTTTTGTTAAGACTTTATGTTGCATGTGTCTTTAATTATTAGTTGTGAAACTTTATATTTGGAGTTGGATTTGGCATAAGTGTTATGTGCCTTTATGCTTAGAATTTAAAGTAAATGTATGGAAGATTTAGTCGACTTATTATTAAAATATTTGTGTATTCTAGTTTAATTATCTATTCGACTAGATGTGTTATATATGGATGTGCATTGGATGTTTGCAGGCATGTATATGTTTTTTGACATTTTATTGTGCAGGTTTATCACAAGTAGCGACGGCTGGCCATCTCTACCAAACTAAAAACGTAAAAATAGGGACGGGCACCCTTCCCTAAAAAAAATCCAGATTTCAATGTGTATGGAGGGCTAGCCGTCCCTAATCAGTGAAAAAACGTAAAAATAGGGACGATCATCCCTCCCTAAACAAAAAATTATATTTTAGATTTCACTGTGTAGGGAGGGCTAGCCGTTTGTATTGCGGACAGCTGCCCGTCTCTATGTGTCTAGCATCAAGCGATTTATGGACGGATGATGTCGTCGCATAACCTGTCCGTAAACCTAGTTGTCCGTATTGTCAGTCCTTAAAATGCTCCTTAAAATGCATTTTTCTAGTAGTGGAAGAGTCAATTGAACCACTTGCTAGAAGGTAACTCCAATCTGTCCCTGCCTGAAATAGCTACAAAATCAGTTCTTTCTTTACATAATACACCTATACTATCTTTGTCGTACTATTGATAATCAACTTATATTACACGCAGATTAATTTAGATATCTAAAATATTTTTAAATTTATGTTCCATTTAATGTATTTTACAATAAAATAAGGGTTGCTACTAAAGTGATATGCATGAAATGTAAGCTTTACGGATACTCTTTACCCGTCGTAGTGGAGCTTTTTCGTGCGAATTTGAATTATATGAACATTGATAGGGAAACAGAATTTTTTTTTTTTTTTTTGTGCTTCTCAAACTTTAAACTCTTAATACTTACAATTCTATAACGTTTTCTCTATTCAGAGAGCAATAAAATCTCTCAGTAATTAGAAAATCTCAAAGAGATCCTATACAATTTGCTCTAGCAGATAATATTAGTTATTAGTCTATACAGACCAATTTTCCCCATGCATGTTACTATCACACACATTAGATTAGGCCCTCACTAGTCATCACATTGTGGGCCAAAAAATGGGAGAACTGGTTATATATACGAAGCCTATTGCTGTTGAGATCAAATATTCACGTATAACCTATAAACTTGAGCATGCAAATGGGCCATCCTTTGTTTACAGCATGTGCACCTCTCTTCTTCACTTCTTAAATTATTTTCTAGTCTAATCTGTCCATTTAATCAACTTTACCTTAATTCTACACTAGTTAAATTTTCTAACTGAGAACAAATTAAGCGAGGGAATGAAACTAAAGAGTAATGGAGGTGTGCGAAAGTAGGCTCAAGCTAACATTCTGCTCGTGAGCATAATGGTATAAGCCTGCTTGACTGTGAGACCGACTGGTCGAACAGAGACGAAAGTTGGCCATAGTGATCCGGGAGTCCCTCAACGATATCCCGCCCGCAATACGTAAGGAATAAAGTGTGAATTATGAATTCGTCGGTTTATACATAAAGAATATTGCATGTAGTCAAGTCTAGGGGAAAGAGGATTATTCAAAAAAAATTGTCTCTTCAGTTTTCAGACTCTTCTCCTTAGCTCTAATTCTAGCACTTTGTTTATGTACTGGTATATAATTGTGTTAGCAGCAAAGCATTTATGTATATTCATCCACTATTATTACTGTCTGCTTACGTACATAGTCGATATCAAAAAGGAGCTTCTTTAGAATGACAATTATAAAAATACACAAAGAACAACTATATCATAATGTTTAATTTAGAATCAAGGAGGGAGGGGGGGGGGGGGGGGCGACCGCAGTTTCGACCGAAAATCGATTGAAATAGTGGTTCGACCGATTTTCGGTCGAAATCCGACGGTCGAAAATGCCGGTTATTTTAGTAGTATCCATAACTGGAGCATAAATTCAAAACTAATGCATGGAGAGAATCTTCTCACCCCCGACACCATCACCATACACTTTCTTCCTTTTCTTTTCGAAAAATAACATTATAAATTTGTTATGGTCCAATGCCAGAGAAGGAGACCCCACAGGCCACATCACAATCTCTTCTAATATTGCATGGAACATGTATCCCGTTTTATTATCGACACGACACGACATATTACTATTATTTTAAGCTTCTCTCCTAAGTGGACCAACCTTGCAAGAACACTATTACATAGCGGTATTTGATTTGACATGAAATTTTAAAATAAAAAAGTGATTTATACTCCCTCATCAAAGATAAGAGCATGTCGTTAAAGATGAAATAATAAAAATTAAGTTTAAAGTTACCGTTTTCAAATATAAAAAAGTGACCGCCTTTTCAAACAGACTAAAAAAAGAGTGACATCTAAAATGAAACAGCAAGTGCTTTGTAATAATGCTTACATGATTTGCTATACACCCAATAAAAGAATTAAACTATTTGCAATAAGAACAAAAAGGACAAAAAAGTTGGGAAGAGGGTATTACATTAAAGAAAAATTAATTCAGTTGAATTGTTGCTGTTCTGGCCATGGCCAATAATTTGTCTGATCATCAACAGGAGTAAACATGTTACAAAATCCTTCATCTGGAACCGTTGGATCAATCTTGTGACACTGAAGATCTTGTCTTGATGAACTTTGAAGAAATTGAGCCAAACTAGCTGTAGGCATTGGGCTAGATACTGGAAACATTACATTCTTGTTATTAGATTGAGTATTATTGGAATAAAATGGGCTGTCACATGATGATGTTCTTGTAGTTGTTGTTGTTCCAAGATTTACATCTATACTATTGTTGTCATCACTTCCATTACTCCAAGATCCTTGATCATTTTCTTTGTTCAAATTAATCATTTGTGCAGTACCTCCCACTGATTCTCTATTCTTCAGAGTTAATAATTGTAGCTGCCACCAGAATAATAGTAAGATGGCAATAAATGAATATACAAACTTTAGGGAATTGTGCATAACATAAGTATACTTTTTTGGACCCTCTGGAACAACAATTAGATTTTGAAGATCCCATCAAATATATGCTTTTATAGTAAAACAATATGAGGGAGATTATCTGACACAATAAGAAAATTGGACTGACACAACAGCTTGAGAAGGAATTCCCTTGCCAAAAATGCTCTGCTACGAGCCGTATTCCGAGAGACCACTTGCTAGGGAATTCCCTCTTCATCCGCGTTTGGAGAGGGAAGTCCCTCGCCACTCTAGTAGTGACTCTAACCTTAGTATCCAAAAATAAATAAAGAAACTTAGGATCAGTGGAGTTACCTCGGAGTGGAGTTTCTTGTTTTGAGTTTTGAGTGAATCATTATCAGCCTTAAGTGCATCATATTGTCTCTTCAAGATCTCATAATCTTTCTCCAATTGTTTTGTCTTCCACCTTGCTCTTCTATTTTGGAACCAAATAGCAATTTGTCTAGGCTTCAAACCTAAAGCTCTAGCCAATTGCATTTTCCTCTCAGGTTCAAGTTTATTAGCCACTTCAAAGCTTCTCTCTAGTGCTTTAACTTGTTCCAAATTAAGCCTCCTCTTTTTTTCTCCAAGTAAATGTGAAGAGCCATCATCATCAGACATTTCATCATGATCCACTCGTAAATCTTGATGATTATCGCACCTTTCCACACCTGAAAATGACATGGATCTCCTCATTAACATTGATGATACACCTGCATATCAATTGTGACAACAAATTAGTCACGACCTTACCATATTTTCAAGTTGTTAAATGTTATAATGAACAAGACGTAATTCTATTTATTGAGCTGAAACTAGTTCTTCGATACAAATATGAACATATACTCTAATATATCAAGAAAATCACTAAAATTTTAACATATTTTAAATTATGAATTACGACTTTGGAAAACACAAAATGATCAAACTAAGAATCTTAAAGATCGAACACATTAAATTTAAATTCTAGATCTAAGGTTGGCTTAAGTAACTAACAACTAGGGTAAGAGTAAAACCATACCATTGAAGTCTTGATGAGGAATACAAGATGAGGGAAAGACTTTAGTTGAAGTGGAAGGAAGATGATGGTTATCTTCATGAGTTTGGAAATTGATGGAAATTTCTGGTGTAGTAGGAACAAAAGCCATGATCCCTGTAGTACCAGAAAACATGTTATTGTTAGCTATAAAAATCTTTAATGCACATAAGAGTCCAATAGTGACCTACTGTATATATGTTATACGTGTCTGACTTGGGTGGGGGTGGGGTGATGTAGTTACTTCCTCTGTCCACTTTGTTTGTCATAGTTACTGTTTCGAGAGTCAAACTTCTTAAATTTGACCGTAGATTAGGATATAAAATTTACATATTTAAAAACTACATGAAAAGTACTATAAGTCACAATAAATTACAACTCAAAATATTCAAAATATATATATAAAGATTGCGGTCAAAGATAAACTCGTTTGACCCTCGAAATCCGAACTACGACAAACAAAATGGGACGGAAGGAGTATAATAATAAGTCAGAAGGGACTAATGAAAGGAGAGATTTTTGAAATAGGAACATGGAAGGAGACATTAACATGGGGTAGGAAGATGGCAAGACTGGAAGCCAGCGAAGTATATAGTTAACAAATAAGAGCATATAACGTGAGGTGTTATTTATTTTATTATACTCTATTAGTCTCTCAAATATTCTTCTTACCTGCAATGTGATGTGATGTGATGCTGTTTGTGTATATTGCTCTTAGACCTTTGATAATTTATATATATATATATATATATATATATATATATATATATATATATATATATATATATATATATATATGTATTTTTCCACGAAATCTGATGCAGATCTATATATTAAATTAAAATTGGAATAGTTCAGTAAAAAAAAAATTGAATTTTTACGTATGTATCTTAAGTATGTTCCATGTATGAAATGTATGGCCTCTGCATGAATACATTATAATAGTTTTCTCGATGCTAAATTTTCTTTTTAGATACAAATTATTTATCAATTTAACATGCTAGATTTTCCACTATTAGTTTAACCGTTACACAATGCACCGTTTATACTTTCTAAGATTTAACAACATTTAACCAAGAATATTTTAATCGGAGAAATTAAATGAAAGATTTGAGTGTATTCTAAGAAAGGTATGTTTGTCTTTAAATGACCTGTTTAAACAGATTTCTATGGTATTATATGAATATATGTTTTTGTTTCATAAATGGATATTAACAATTACAACAACCAAATCAGATTCTTCTTCACTTCTCATATAATTATACCATAAGGTTGAGAAAATTCAATTTTTTTTTTTTTTTTGCTGAATTGAATTTCATTTGACTTTGTAAAATCATAGAATAATTCTGCCACAAACCGGGCTCAAATTCATAAATTTATTTCCTATGATTTAATTTTCTTGTTACATTTCCGGTGCATTAAATCCAACAATAAGATCATAGTCGGCCGTAAAATCTGAGGGTGCATGTGACTGTTGGAATATATGATTATATATATAACTCTGGCGGCTGATGAATTACTTGCATCATAAGTAAGAAAAAGAAAATAGAGCAGATTCACTATTCTAATCAGTATTTCACAAATTTAGGCATTGGGTATTACAAAAGAACATTATAATGTTAGATATATTACGTTTTTTGCAGGTCCTTGCTTTCTGACTTAGGATGCAGTGAGTCAGGCATATATACAGGGAAGCGAATTTTGTTGCTGATTTACTATTTAAACATGGTTGTAATGCTCCCTGTACCCCTATGGTTTATTTGAATCTAGCACCTAATTTTGTTATATATGAACTGGATCTCGACTCTTCTTCTCATCTACGAGAAAGAAAGGGTCTCTTTTGTAACTTTGACCAGTAATGATATTATATATTAATGCATTTATTAGCAAAAAAAGATATATTACGTTTTAGAACCACTATTGTGGTGGATGCATTCCTTGCATCATCAAGGGTAGAGGTAAAGAGTAACATATGTGAATATATTAAATTTAGGACTTAGTTATTTGGATTTAGGTTGATATCCATCCTATAATCACGAACCAATAAAGTTCAAATATTCATTACTCTTTTGTGCATCATAAGATTATAAGATGAAACATATATAGATCTAGTTGTTACGAAGTAATTTTAGTAATTTGGTGGTGGTACAATCACACTCATCACTATTTTTTTGTAACAAAGTGGTTATTTTCAATATCCGTTTTGCTCTATTTATACCTTTTTTCATTCCAATACTTAGTATAAATAGGATCTACTTTAAAATAATTTGATAACTATAAAGTGAACAGCTTCTTTCTCACACACTTTGCCGTCAATTCATAGGGCTACAAGAAAACCCCATGGTCTCACAATTTTCTCAAATGCTCTTTTTCTCGACAATTTCAGTAAGGTGTTATTATTAAGGGAATAACAAATTATGTGAGGCATTTGAATGTTGGGTATAACTGAGTATATTGTTAATTATTACTTCCTCCGGTCCATTTTATTTGATCACTTTCCTTTTCTAAAACTCAAACAATGTAAACTTTGACCAACATTTTGAGATATATTTCTTCACCATATTAATATGACAAGAATTGCAACTTTGTAGTACTTTTTGTGTAGTCTTTTAATATCTGAATTATAATTTTAAAATATTAACTAAATTTAGTTCAATTTGACTCCGAAAATTGGTCAACTTGACCTTAAAAAGTGAAACCAATCAAATAAAATGGACCGGAGGGAGTATAGATATAAGTCGGCTTATCGAATGTGATTTATAAGTTGCATATAGGGATTGTGATTTATAAGTTACATTAATGTGATATCTACATAAGTGTAACTTATAAGTCGCATTAGCCTTATGCAATTTGTAAGTCACATTATACTTCACTCTTAAGTCAGCACCCTACAAATGCACTTTGCATATTTATCGTATTCTCTTAAAAAAAACACACCACTGGATTTATTGAGTTAAAAGTGCATATTATGGAAAGAAATTCCATAAAACCTAGCATAACCACTTTATATTAGCACAGCTATAAAGCTTGGTCATATTATTGGGTGTAGTTAATTAATTCAATATTGAAAGTTGATAAGAAAAGTAATTATATTACTATACTATTAAGGTGCATGAATGGTATATTTCAAACTGTTCGAGACATTTAAGAAATGTCATGAGGATTTTACCAAAAGCATACTACAGTATTACACCATAGTAAAAATATTCTTAAGCTCGATTTGCTCAACACATTCATTTTTGGGGTTTCCTTGTTAAATGATGTGAACCGTTTAATCTAAACTTTAATTTGTTAAAAGGGAAAACACTTAAAATCTTAATGATCTCTTACAATAAGAATTACAGTAGATTCTTGTTTTATAGTAAATACATACATGTCCTACAGCCACATTGCCTACTTTCCAAAGTCAACCAGACATGAAATGTGACAAAACTATTTGTTGAAGTGTACGCTTCAACTTCTGTGGATGGAGATTCTCTTACTCATTTAATTGTATAATTTTGTTTGGAAACAAATGAGTTAAAATTTAAAATATTCAAATAAAAGCTGGTAAAAAAGGTTAACTTGGGACAGTGAACTGGGCGAAAAGGGAAGCTTTGAATTTGGTAATGGATTGGAAATTCTCACCTTCAAAGCTAGGAAGAGAAAACATAAAAAATAAAGGGTCGTTTGGTTGGCGGGACTAAATATCAAGAAAATCCCATAAATAATCCCACCACCTTCATGGTATAAGTCATAAAAATAATTTTGCAATAAAATCTATCCCGAATTAATTAATACTACTAATCAAAGGGTGGATAATTTTTATCCTTATCAAACCAACCAAACGACCCCTAAGGGTTACTAGTTAATAGTTTGGGGTTTGGGGTTTAGGGTTAGGGATTATGATTGTAAAAAGCACATAATTAAAAAAAATTAGAGTCTAGCCAAACTCGAACCCTAAACCACCACCTCATATTAATACACCCATAACCACTTTGCTGGAATAGCATCATCAGCCATACGACTAATTTTTTTATTTAATATTGTAGCTTATTATATTAGGGGGAATTCAAGGAGGGAAAAATGTAGGCACAAATTTTTAAACTAAAATTTCTAATAAAATTCTTGGAGGAAAAATTAAAGTGGAAGAAATTATTATGTGCGACAGTCAACATTTAAAGGTATATATATATTGCTCAAAGTATTCGGGTTATAAAATGACCAATGAAAAATAATAGTTGCGTATATAAATGATAACTTTAGTATAGTCTGTTGTAGTATATACACGAAAAATTTTGGAATCGTTTATGTATTTTGTATATATTTCATGTGTATTTTATGGTATACCTATCATCATTAATTACTTTATGGTAAATAATCAAGTGCCTGTGTAGATGTAAAAGTGATTTGAAAATTGACATGAAATTAATGTTACGAGAGAGAGTTTTAAACAAACTAAATGTCAAAGTTCACAATTATTCTTCATCTTTTGAATTGTAAATGCCATGCACGTTTTCTTTCTCTCTGCGTCAGGAGTGGCAAGGGGTAGTGAATGGCAACATATAGGGGTCTGTGTGGCATAGGATTAGATTACTTGATTGGAATTTCGTTTTTATTAATTGGGGTATATCTTAATATTTCCTTATTTGTTTACTGTGATTTATGAGATTATGTTAGTAATGAATACAATTGATATGAAATCTTTATTTCTCTGCCCACTTTTTGCACTCTCTCTCATAACATTAATCTTCCTTCTGAATACAAACCGAACTGACCGATAAAGTGCAAAATCGAACCGAACTGACCGATAAACACCCCTACTAGACACTAGTCTTCTAAGATCTTCCTTCCTGTATCCTTTCCCTTGCCTTTTTTGCCTGCATAGTCCATTCTAAATTTCTCAATCACTAGAATATAGAAAGAAAAACGAAGAAATGATGTAGAGGCCAAACACGAAAAAACAAGAACTAACCTGCTTTTCCCAATCAGTGAAACTTGTAAGTATTGACAGAATGATGGATTGGAGAGTAGAACCAGCCACTATTCCAATCCAAAGGCCCTTTGCTTTCAAATGTAGAACAAATCCCAAAATCACTGCTAATGGTATTGATATCAAATAAAACGCCCCTAGATTAATATATGCACCAATGTGCTGCCAGACCTGTTTTTGGTTATTAAAAAAAATGATCTTAATTGAAGTGGTGTGAGTACTGATCTTTATCACTATAACAATAAAGTAAGAAGAAAAAAGAAAAACGAAGAAGCTACATTTGTCACATTAAATAATTAAAATTTGTGTCAATTTCTCAAAGAATGCACATCAACATCTCTCCGGTGTTTGAGTTATGACATGTTAATCGTCAAGTTAGAGTTTTGCCACTCAATATCATGTACCTAAAATGCAGAAGATGGATGCTTCGAACTAACCAGAGATGACTGCTTGTAAACTGTCTGTGACAATGGACAAACATAAAAGAGGTGTCATTGCAGCTATATAATCCACCACTTGCTTTTCACTGCTGAATGCTTTTCCCAATATATGCCTGCTTCCGAACAGACTTGCACTTAACACTACTGTCTCTATGGCTGCAAGAAACATCACTACTTGAACTGCTAATCGAGCCTTCTGAGGATTTCCAGCTCCCAATTCATTTGAAACACGAGTACTTTAAAATCAGAACAACAGAAGAATTGGAGTAAGATTTTTTTGTACTATTAGTTTATGCTGAAGGACATGGATGATACTTATTGAGTCAAACCTTGCAGCAGCTCCAAAGGCATATGGTATTGTGAAGTGTAATGTAGAAATTGTTAAGCTGTGTGCGAATAATTCTTGTAATCACCTAATTTTGGCACATAAAATACCAAATGCATAAAATAGTAGTGTTAATTTTCTTCAGTTTTATATGTATCGTAGCTAATGCTGGGCATTTAATTAGGAGAAAAATACCAGAAAGGTATCAAATATATATTTGTTATGTGCCTAACTATGTCTTTACATTTTGTGATAATCTGTGCACTTGTATAATTTAAGTGTTAGTTAATTAGTCTATTTGTCAATTGTGTGTGCTATATAATCTGTACTCTAGTAGTTTAAACTTGCAATTGGGGCTATTTGTGAAATCCAAAAGAGAGTTAAATGAAGCCCAACATCTCAGCCCACCCCATTTGACCCGTTTAATCTCAGCCGTTCATTCAATTTGATCCAACGGCTCACAAATGCCCATCACTTTCACCTTATAACCTTTTTCCCAACCCTCATTTCCCATTTACACACAAAATAATCACAGAAACGGGGAAGCCCTGGCGAAATTTACGCCGCCGCCGGAGCTCCGCCACCGGCGACGGCGGGCCACCACTCTCCGGCAAAAAAATATACCTCCCGAATCGCTTTGAGCCCCTCTTCCCCGATCTGGTCTTGGTTTCCACGAAATACCAAGGATTTCTCGTAAATCGAAGTTCGAAGCACGGCCAAGGAACTTTTCCGGCGATCTTCTTTCCTTTTTTCCGGTGAGTCTTTTCTTTTCCCTTTTCTCCTCGTTTCCCCTTCACCCTCACACCCCCCATTTTCCCAAACCCCATCCCCGTTTTTTCCCGTTTCCTTCCTTCCATTTTTCTGTTTCCCTCGGCTTCTTCTTACATTCTTTTTCTTTTCTTTTAATGACGATGTTTTGGAGGGGCTGTTCGTTTGAGTCCGAGGCTGTTAAAATTTTGTTTGGGGACCGAGGGGTTGATGGCGTCGATGGGGCTGTTGGTTAGGGGTTAAAACAACGGGTATAGGATAGTTTCGACTTGTGAAGGGGTTTGGATGGTGACTGATTTGGGAGCTTGTTTGTTGCAGCAATGGTAAGGGTAGTAATGGACTGTGATGTTTGGTTCATTGACGAAGCCGTATGGTCGAGTCGACCTAGCTGCCTGGATGCGCTTGGTTCAGTTTGCCTACGATAATGAGGCAGTGACGGGGCTGTTTTTCAAGTGCTTGTTTGGCGTCGACGAAACAGAAACGGCTAAGGCAGTGATGATAGCGGACTGAGTTGCAGCAACTATGTTGTTCAACCGACAAAGCGAGGCGACTCTGTTTGGTTGATTGATGCAGCGGCTGTGGCAGTCAGTTTGTGTTGATGCTGAACTTGGAAAGATTAATCCGAGGCAGCAGCGGCAAGGATTGGTATTTGTTTTACTCTTTCTTATTTGTTAGTAATGAAGCCATGTTTTAGTGTAGTATGTGAAATGAAATTTGTTCCCACGTTGTTTTCTAATTGAGAAACTCGGTAAACGATTGAACAGATGTTTGATTGATGATCAGTGTCCTTCTTAGTAGTCTTCTGTAAAGAACATCGTGTGGGGATCTCATAGAATGAGCACATGTTTACTTCCATCGGATCAAAACATGAAGCGATTATTTGTTGGATAATCTGTCTCACTTACAACTGTTTTACATTGTTTTGTTCGATCTTAGCTTCGCTTTGGCTATATGTGTTCGTCTGCGCTTACAAGTTAAGAAGAAGTGAAGTTGATTTATCATTGAGTTTGTTCTGCCTAGGATTTATATTTGATTGTGAAGTTTGTTTGCTGGTTTTAGAGTAATTTAGTATAGCATTGTTTGTGTGCTTGCTGGGAATTAATGAAGGGTTCATTGGGACCTTTCTCTGAGTAAGCTAGACTGCTCTAGTTAGTTTGTTAGGCTGAGGAGAGTCAAGTCTAGTTATTTTATGCATGAAATTGGGTTGGAGGTGATTAGTCTGTCTACTTTGGTAGACTGGACCCAAGTCCATCTTGTCTAATTTAGTTTTGGGAGTTCTTAAGTTTAAAAGTTTGAGTTTAAAGGTTTGGCTTTAAGTTAAGGAAATCTGAGAATAGAACATAGGTTTAGAAATAAATTTGGAGTCCAAGTTTGAATTCCAAGAAATATCTCCCTCATTAATGAGGAGATATCAAAAGTGAGCTAAAAATGGTAAAAAGAAAATGGCATGGCAGCCTCCTCCCTGCCATATTTCCCTATTGAGTAAGGCTCCAAACAGAGCATTTATTGGCCTTAGCATGCTTGTAAAAAAGCAATTCTCCTTGGGTTTTGAACTCAGCTGTCCAGCAAGCTCTGTACCCTCCTCTCTCCTCTATAAAAGAGAGCATTGACTCTCTCATTAAGGCAGCCAGAATACACATTGAATGCTGGCATTTATTTTTCTCTCAACTACTTTCAAAAATAGATCTGAAAGTAAAAGAAAATAGCAAAATACATTAGAAAAAAAAAGAAGAAAGAAAGATAACTGGTTGATAGCAAGGGTCTTAAGCTGGTGTGAGTTTGTTGCTGTTGGATGCTGGTTTTTTGCCTTAGGCTTTGGAGTGGGCTTTGGCTTTCCTTGGTTTAAAGTTTATCTACACTAGGTAAACTTTCATTTTATAGTTTATTTTATGAGAAAATCAGCCGTATTTGAAGTTATGTTATTGAATGTTAAGATTATGTTGGATGTTTATTGATTAGCTATTAGTGTATTATTTCACAAACTGAAATTTTGCGCAAATGACACCATTATATCACTTTGGTACAGATCTGAAATTTGAGCAAAAATATGACTGTTTTATGCAAATTCTTTTAAGGCAGCATTACTTGCCATGTCTTTTCAGAAAATTAGGCTCAAATAAGAGATGAGTTAGTATGTGTAACCTTTTTTTACAATGAAAATTCAAAAGGCGAAAATTAGATAAAAGTGGGTTAACAATAAGTTTTTTTTGTAAATCTGGCCAATATTGAGACAAATAGGTAAATGGGACATTGTGTGCAAATACTTGTAACGTAGGTAGGCTGCAAATCTCAATATGGCATAAAATAGGCAGTTGGGCTTTAGCCCAAAATTACAAAGTTGGTCCAATTGCAGTAGATCGTTTGTTCTATTAACAATATTCTGCTCTTGCTTAGTCACAATGATGCCATTTTCTATTGTTAAAGTTCATGAGTTACGTATAAAAGGTCACGTGAACATTATATTTAGGTATGTATATATGTCTATGAATTTGAGATGTGGCCATGACACGCTAAATGGATTTGATGTAACCAAAAGCCCAAAGGTGCAAACTTGACCCAAATCTAAAGCCACTTTAAATAAATTAGCAACCAATAGTAGAATATAAAAGAATAGACATCCTTAAGATATAGAACAAAGGGAACTGTATATTTTCATTGTGTTAAAATTATAGTCCGCTAATGTTTAGTCTAAGTATAAGTAAACAACGTTGATACGGATTAAAGTGAAGATAAGGGCTAGGCAAGTCAAGATAAGTCATAAATAGAAAGTGCTTTAGTTATTTTAAATACATAATCAGTTAAAGTATGATTTATTTAAAATCGGAAGATCTCGAACAGGCGAAGTGCCCGCGCGACCATATCCGGCTTAAATTACAATTGTACGTATTGAACTAAGTCGTATTTAAATAAATAAATTAAAAAAAAAAAAAAAAAAAGAAGTTGAAATTAAATGCGATACATATAAAATCAAGCTGAATCATGAGTTCGCGTTTGACCAAAAATAATACAATAATAAATTTGGAGACTCAAATCAAGGCTGATAAGGTTTCGAACGGGTGAAGTGCCTGCGCGAAAATATTCGGCCGAGTCACTAAAATAAAAAATAAAATAAATAAATAAATAAATAGAAATAAAATAATAATAGATCAAAGCGTAGCAAAGGGAAATAAATAAAGGCAGGTACAATAAATATTTCATATAGCCGGAATGCGTCAATAAAAGCAACTGTGCTCGACACAGGACTCGAGGGTGCCTAACCCCTTCCCGAGAGTCAACCGAGGTCCTTACCCGGAACTCTAACGCAGACCACTAACGAGTCATAGGTGTTCCAAGGTACCCTTTGGGTGACTTGGCACACCTTAAACTTGTCAAGTGGCGACTCCGAATTTTAAATAAATAATTCGTACCTTGAAACACCGTCACTTCCTTAAATGGAAACCCTAGCTCGGGATAGCGCCAAATAATCGTAAAAAATCCCATAAGCGCTTTCCTAAACCCGAAACGCCCTCCCCAAAAGCGGGAGCGCGGAAAAAGGGGGTGTGACAGCCTTGGCGACTCCGCTGGGGAAAAAGTGAAAAACTGAGGATCTCAGGCTTTATACTTTGTCGTTTTCGGCTTTTAAATATTGTTTGTACATGCTGCCTTGAATGTTACTGCTTTGATATGTTTGAACTGTATATACACAACTGTCTTCTCTCGTACACCTCTGAGTCTTCTGGAACACTGCACACATGCACGCCAGTCTCGCTTCGGCGTCTGGAATTTCTGTCGTGTCTCAGGACACAAAAAGTTAACCCTTTTTAGGAGGAGGTGCGTTGGGTTAGGCCGTTAGACGTTGTCGATCGGTACCCCCGAGGCATTTCCAAATTGCCGGAAACTGTAGAACATGAACCCATTGAGTCACCTAGAGTTGAACCTGTGCTTTTGTCTAGGCCGATTTATTTGCATGTCATTAGACTTAGTGAGGTGCGGTACACCGGTACAGCACTTGTCTAGGCTGACCCTTTAGAGTCTAGATGGGGCCCACGCCCCGGAAAGACAGTAATGGCATCTTCTGTGTTGCATCTAGGGAGGCCGTTATGCTGACCGTTTATCAAGGGAAAGCGGGTTAGTTTGGAAAAATGAAAAAAAAAAAAAAAATGAAAAAAAAATGAATGAAAAAGAGAGAAGAGACGCTTTGTTAAGAGGGGCAATTTCAGATTTTCAAATATTAGCGTGTCAAATGTCCTTTTCCCGTTGTCGGCAAAGATTTTAAAGCCAATTTCACGCCGTTATAACGGCCAATTTTGAAAAAATAAAAAGAGAAAACAACGTCCATAGCCAAATTTGGTGGCGTTGTCATGTCAAATTCTGTTCAAAAATTAGAAAAAAAAAAAAAAAAAAGGGGAAAAATCAATCAAATAGAGTCGTCCTGTTCGGTAAAACATTGACAAGTTTTGTTTGTCTAGGCTAGTCGAATCATGTAAATATTTTATTTGAGTCGGCTTGTCCGTTTTAATGTCAATAGTCAAATTTTGGTGTCGTTGTCATGCCAAATCTTGTTCGAAAATTAGAAAGTCAAAAATAGAGTCGTCGTGTTTTGTAAAACATTGATAAGTTTTATTTGTCTAGCCTAGTCAATCATGTAAAAAATTTCGTTTGAGTCGGCTTGTCCGTTTTAATGTTGTTTTACAAATTTTGTCCAAAGTTTTCTCGGTCCTAATACTTCATTTTGATAAATAGGTATCATGGCTGCATCATCATCTAGAGTAGGAAAAAGGAAGTTTCCTGAGGGATCTACTCCACCGCCTATTAAGATGGTCGATAAATGTCCTCCATTGTTGAGGAATTGGTGGTACCATTTGAGCGAAAAGCAGAAAGGGGTTGTGCATGCGAGAATTGGGGAAATGACACATTTTCTTAACCCTAAGTTTGCCCCACGTCGGGAACTAGTAAATGCTTTGATTCGGTATTGGGAACCGAGTCAAAATACCTTTGTGTTTGGTGATATTGAGATGACTCCCACTTTAGAAGAGATCTCGGGTTTGACTAATGGAGTGTTTAGGACAAAGAAGTGCATAGCACCTCGGTTTGTGAGAGTCGAGGAGTTCCTACGGGACATGAGTCTGCGTTCTGATACCCAGTTAGTGAGTTTGGCCTCAGGTTGGGTCAGTCTGGAGTATCTTTATGCTCTTTATGGGCGGGGAGATGGATACACAGAGCATCGGCCGAAATTCATCACCACATTGAGCCATGACCAATGGGATAAACTTAGGGAAAGAGCTTTCATTTTCGCCTTCCTTGGCCTCATGGTCTTCCCGATGGAGAATGGACAAATCTCTATCCATACCTCTTGGATCGTGAGAGCTTTATTTGGGGGAGTTCGAGATTCTACTGTGGTGCCGATGATCTTGGGCAGTATTTATCATGCTCTGACTCGATGCAAAGAAAAAGGGGCCCGGTTTTTCGAGGGTTGCAACTTGTTGTTGCAAGTATGGTTCGTTGAGCATTTGTTCGGCCGTTCTGACCCTACTCCACTACCCGATGCGCCTAAATGCCATTTGAACACCCATTATTATCGTACTCGACATCTTGATCTACCCGAGAGCTTTGATGGGTGGGCAAAGTATTTGAGCGAGCTCACTCTGGAGAATATCCGGTGGCAGGTTAGTTGGTACCCCTCGAAAGAGGGAATATATGGTAGTATGGACCGTCCTTTTCTAGTATTGATGGGTCATAAGGGAGCCGAGCCTTATTGCCCTACGCGGGTGCTCCGACAGCTTGGGCGCGTTCAGGGTGTACCTAGGGTAGAGGCCGTGGAAGAGTATCGCCTTGATCATATTAGCGGTGAGTTTCCCAGGCACACTCAGTGGTTCTCCATTTGGGATAATATGAGACCTTTGACCTCCAGCACACAGGTTATAGACCGATTCAGAGGCGAGGTCACTCCCGAGTATGTTTTCTGGTTCGGCCGACAGCCTGCTTTGGTAGCTATGCCAGCGAAAACGGTCAAGGGACCGTATGATGAGGCACTCAGGATTGACATGAAGATAGAGATGCATAGGGTAGAGACTGAGGAGAGATATGCGGGTCTAGTCTATCGTCTTCGTTCTGAGAGGGATGCCGCTCGAGCTGCTTTGGTTGAGAGTGAGGGTCTAGCGCATCAGCACCTAGACACAGTTAGACGACTTCGTGTTATGCACTCTGAGGCATTGACAGAGCGAGATGCCGACAGGGCAGCTTTGGTGGAGAGCAGGAGAAGGGAGGATTATCATCGTCGGGATGCCATGGATGCTCGAGCTCGACTCGACAGGGCACTGGAGCAGGAGGAGCAGCTCAGGGAGCTAGCACAGAGCCGACTTCAGGATATACAGGCTGCAGGACGGACTATCAGTGTAGTTTATCGGCAGGTTTATGACTCTGCTGTATATGTTGCACAGGCTATCCGTGACTATAGGAGGTTGTCCGCGGAGGACCTACTTCCACATGTGCTTCCCTTCGTCACTAGAGTTGCAGAAAATTTGGCTGGATTGCGCCGCACCTTGGTGGAAGGCCCACCAGCAGATCCCGAGGAGCCACCAGAGGAAGATCTCGACGAGCCATTTGAGTCAGATCCAGAGGAGCCAGATGAGGCAGGGCCCGGATCACCTTAGCAGATATATGCCAGTCCGAGATGATGCAGCTCATTACCTTTTGTTTGTCATTTAGCATCTTGGACAGATTGTGGCTTTTATTATGTATTGGTATTTCTATTTCGAACAAGTCGGTCTAGTTTGTTTATTTGAATTTGTAGGAGTGCTACTATTGCCCCATGTTGTCGGCGGGCTTTTTTTTTTATATTGTACTGTTTCAGCATTTATGAAAAGAAAATCAGAAAATCCAAATTGTGTCTTTTATTATCTTAAATGCATTTTTCTTCCTTTTTCAATCTGATTTTGGACCCCTCTTACATTTGAAAGATATATGATATGAAAAAAATATATGAAAAAGAGCGAAAGAAAGAGAGGAAAATGAAAAAAAAAAGAGAAAAAAAAAGAGAAGAAAAGAAAAGAAAGAGAGGACCCGCTTTGTCTTGATTCGGGATGATGCATGACGACTCTAGGCTCTTAGGCGCGCTCGGCTCATAAATATCATGTTTCCTAACCTGTTTTGTTTGCAGACAAGACTAGATTACCAGTGACTTGGTGCAGCGCCCTAGCATTACCCCACTCTCACACAATTAACTCAAGGGGACTTGAAATTCCATTTGGTAACATGGCCACTGAAGGAGACAAATCCGATGCCGGTTCCGAAGAAAATGATAGAACGACAGAAGAGGCCCTGATTCTGAAGCAATTTCTGGTGGACATGCATCATGCGATAACCACGGGACGGGTACCTCCTCCCATGCCGAACCTCTTGGATGGGCTTATGCCAACAGTTAGCCAGCGAGCACCAGGCACATCTACGGCGGTCGAGGATCCGACCTATCCCCCTGGTTTTGGCACTAGTCAGGGTCCAACAAAAGAAGTTGAAGTGCGCCCTCATGCACCGCCCCCACCACCTCCACCTCAAGGGCAATATGGACAACATCCACCACAGGGGCAGTATGGTCCACCCCCACCACAGGGACAGTATGGTCTACCTCCGCCACAGGGACAGTATGGCCCACCTCTCCCACAGGTTCCAATTTTTCGGGGCCCAGCCAGGCCTGCTATGGCTAGGTCCAACAGCGAACCACATTTGGCTGGGGATCATCATTATGATCAGCACCATGAACCCAATTTCCGACACAGTGACTCATATGATCAGGGGTTCCATCGCGGGTCTCAAGTTGAGGTTGATCGATCAGGAAAGCTTGATGAGAGCGAGGTTCTAAGAAAGATGAGGGGCCTAGAACAAGCGGTGAGGACCATTCAAGGATATGGAGATCATACTGACATCTCTTTCAAGGATCTTTGCCCCTACCCTGAACTACAATTGCCAGATGGGTTCATAGTGCCAAAGTTTGATCTATACACCGGGCAAGGAGATCCAAGGGTTCATATGAAAACCTACTGCAACAAAATGAGAGGGGTCAAGAAAGACAAACTGTTGATAGCCTACTTTTCTGAAAGCTTGGGGGGCGCAGCTGCCGAATGGTTCATGAGGCAGGATCTAACTAAATGGTTGTCATTTGAGGATATGGCACAGGCATTCTACGACCAGTACAAATACCACATTGAAGTTTTGCCAAATCGGTCCTCTTTGGATGCGATAAAAAAGAAGCCAAGCGAAAGCTTTAGGGAGTACGCCCTCAGATGGCGCGAGCAGGCCGCTCGAGTGAGCCCCGCAATCCCGGACGATGACATGGTCCGTTTGTTCATTGAGGCGCAGGATGAGGCGTTCTATGGTTCGTTGATCGCCGCCTTTGGGAAACCGTTTAGTGAAGTCGTCAAGATGGGAGAGATGATTGAGAGAGGAGTCAAAGCTGGCAAAATTGTGAGCCAGACTGCACTAAAGGCGACCACACAGGCTGTGCAGACAGGGGCAGCAGGGTTCGGTAAGAAGAAGAAAGAAGATGTTGCCATGGTAGGGTCGGGTCCACGAAGGTTGAATGATGAGCGATACAGTCAAGCTAATTCATACCAAGCTCCACAAACACCCTATTTACAACACTATTACCCGCCACAAAATGCACAATACTCCATACCTCCACCCCAGTACTCTGTACACGCTGCGCAGCCATATGCCCCAACGTCTTATCCGCAATGGCGCGCACCAGCCCCACAGCCTACATATCCCATCCACCAAGCTCCACATAATCACTATCAGGCTCCACCTAACCCTACTTACCGACCAAGAGGTCCGGCAGGCTTTCGTCCGAGAGCTGAATTCAAGAAGGCTCGAGAAGAGAAGAAGAGAGAATTCACGCCAATCGGAGAATCCTACACCAGTATCTTTGAGAAACTGCGGGCCTTGAACATGATAAAACCCATTCAAGGAAACATGAATCCTACTGGCAAAGTGGATCATTCTCGACATTGTGATTACCACTCGGGCGCACCAGGGCATGATACAGAAGATTGCTACTATCTCAAGAGAGTGGTGCAGGATTTGATCGACAACAACCAAATCGTGATTGAAGATGCGGAAACGCCAAACATTAATCGCAATCCTCTGCCAGTCCATGATGTACACATGGTATATGCATGCACAGGGGGATTTGAAAGCGAATCTGCAAGGCCAATAGTGTCAGTCGATGCAATAACTATTGGGGTGGAAAAGATGCATATCACTCCAAAGACAAGTCCTGTTGTGGTGTCCGGAGGAACAAAGCCATCTGTCCAGTTGGATAAGCCCGTGTTAACATTGAAACGAGCTGTTGAGAAAGGGGAAAGGTTGACTGAGAAGCCAAAGTTGGTGATCTCAAGGGCCATCAGCAAGGAAGGGGAAGCGGATTCTGCTACCAAACCGAAGTTGGTTATAAAAAATGCACCCCGGGGAGATGATTTGAACGCAATACGCGAGCCCATTGTCATAAAGAGGACATCCCAGTTCCATGTGACAGATAACAAGGCTGTCCCGTGGAACTATGCCCAGGCAGTGGTAACGTACATGGGAAAGGAGGTTGTAGCAGAAACGACACAAGTGGGCGGTATAACTCGTTCTGGGCGGTGCTTTACCCCGGAAGAGTTAAGAAAGGCAAGGCAAGCTAGGGAAAATCAGGGTCCAGTCAAGGAGCCTGTCACTGAGAAAGAGGCGGAAGAGTTTCTAAAGAAGATGAAAGTGCAAGATTACTCTATTGTGGAGCAGCTGAGGAAGACCCCTGCTCAAATTTCTTTATTGTCCCTGCTGATGCATTCTGAGGCGCACCGTCATGCTCTTTTGAAAATCCTGAATGAAGCTCATGTATCTGATAAAATGACTGTTGGTAACTTGGAGGCTGTTGCTGCCCGTATCTTTGAAGTCAACAGGATCACTTTCACTGATGAAGAATTGCCTATGGAAGGCACAGGCCACAACAAAGCTCTGCATCTGACTGTTAAGTGTGACAACTCTTACGTCACGAGAGTGCTGGTTGATGGTGGGTCTGGTCTGAACATTTGTCCACTGTCTACTTTGAAAAGATTGAAAATCAATGTGGATAGAATTCGAACCAATACTATGAGTATCCGTGCTTTTGATGGAGAAAAAAGACAGTCAATTGGTGAGATCGAGCTGACATTGACAATTGGGCCTGTGGACTTTGCTATTGACTTCCAAGTCCTCGATATGGATTCGTCTTATAATCTACTGTTGGGAAGGCCCTGGATTCATATGGCGGGCGCAGTACCGTCAACTTTGCACCAGACTGTGAAGTTTGAGTGGAACCGTGAGATGATCATGGTACACGGAGAGGGAGATCTGTCAATCTATAAGGACCCATCCATTCCAGTTATCGAGGTCACCAATGATAGCCCAACTCTGATGTACCAAGCCTTTGAAGCAGTCAATGTGGAAGAGGTTCCTGAAGGCAAACCTTTGCCCCAAGCAAGATTGTCGGAAGCGGCAGTCATGATGGCTACAGAAATGTTGAAGCATGGTTTTCAACCAGGAAAGGGTCTCGGGGCATCACTTCAAGGAATGTCGGATCCAATTAATCCACTTGGCATTCGAGGTACCTGGGGTCTGGGATACAAGCCCACAGCTGCAGACAGAGCAAGAGCTAGGAAGATGAAGAAACAAGAGTGGTCCCTTGAGAAGCCTGTCCCTTGCCTCGCTCAGTCTTTCACGAGGTCCAACGGGGGCAAGTCTATTTCCAAGAATGCTGAGGAGACTGAAGAACAAAAGAAGCTCCTGGCCGATCTGAGGCACGTCTTTGGCATCAACATGGTGCAAACTGGCGAAGGATCTAGCAATGCAGAAATCCAGGACATTGGCCCTGATGTGAAGCTGAACAACTGGGAATCCATGCCTCTCCCCACTAGGAGGGGCTATTGGTAGCAAGTTTTGTTATCCTTTCTGTATACTTGGTTATTCTAAGGGTTGTAATCCAAGTGTATTTATTTTGCTCGTTATGATGTCAAACCCTTTTATCTTTCAAATTCAATGAAAAGCAAGACATGTTCTTGTCTCCTTATTCTATCTCTTTACTTTCCTGATTTTTATTTCTTATTTCTTTCTGTAGCTATGTTTCTGATGGCCTTAATAACATGACATGCATGCTGAAATCACGCCCTGATCTAAACACACAGTTTAACTTGGTCTCATTGAATCAACCAAAAATTGAGGAAATACATGTTGATGGGTGGAGTGATTATGAAGTAACAGTTGAGGAGGTAGATGATATGGAAAGGACGGATACCGAAGAAATGTTTGAGAAAGAATATGATGAGGAGGGAGCTGAGAGTGAAATAAATGGGGAATTAGAACAGTTTGAGAACAAGCCTAAGCCCAATTTAGATGACACAGAAAATATAAATTTGGGAACCCCTGACGATGTTAGGGAAACCAAGATAAGCATGCACGCTGCGCCAAAAGTGAAAAATGACATAGTCCAAGTCCTGTTTGACTATAGAGACGTGTTTGCTTGGTCATATGATGACATGCCCGGTTTGAGCACAGATTTGGTGGTTCACAAGTTGCCAATTAATCCTGGTTTCCCTCCGGTCAAGCAGCTACGGAGGAAATTCAAGACAGAAATGAGCAAGAAAATCCATGAGGAAATCATGAAGCAGCTATCTGCGAAGGTGATACAATCTCTTCAGTATTCCACTTGGTTGGCCAATGTTGTGCCGGTGCCGAAGAAAGATGGGAAGACAAGAATTTGTGTTGACTATCGAGATTTGAACAAGGCCAGTCCCAAGGATAATTTTCCTTTGCCTAATATTCACATTCTCATAGACAATTGTGCTAAACATGAGATCCAATCTTTTGTGGATTGCTATGCCGGATATCACCAGATCCTGATGGATGAGGATGACGCCGAGAAGACAGCATTCACCATGCCCTGGGGAACCTTTTGTTATAGGGTCATGCCGTTCGGCTTGAAGAACGCTGGGGCAACGTACATGAGAGCCATGACAACTGTCTTCCATGATATGATACACAAAGAAATTGAGGTGTATGTGGATGATGTGATAATCAAATCAAGAACGGTAGAGGATCATGTTAAAGACCTCAGGAAATTCTTTGAAAGACTCAGAAGGTACAATTTGAAGTTGAACCCGGCCAAATGTGCGTTCGGTGTTCCAGCTGGAAAGTTGTTGGGTTTCATTGTTAGCAGGCGGGGCATTGAATTGGATCCTTCAAAGATCAAGGCTATACAAGAGTTGCCTCCGCCAAAGAACAAGAAAGAAGTTATGAGTTTCCTCGGAAGATTGAACTACATCAGTAGATTCATCGCTCAACTCACCACCACGTGTGAGCCAATCTTCAAGCTGCTAAAGAAAGATGCTGCAGTTAAGTGGACTGAGGAATGTCAAGCGGCTTTTGACCAAATCAAGCAGTACCTGTCGAATCCACCAGTGTTGGTCCCGCCGGAGCCAGGACGACCTTTGTTCCTCTATCTGTCGGTGATGGACAATTCATTTGGTTGCGTACTGGGGCAACATGATGCCACGGGAAAAAAAGAACAGGCAATCTACTACATGAGCAAGAAGTTCACGGATTACGAGGTCAAGTACACTTTGCTGGAAAGAACGTGTTGTGCCCTCACATGGGTAGCACAGAAGTTGAGGCATTATTTGTTGTCATACACTACTTACCTCATATCCCGGATGGATCCACTAAAGTACATTTTTTCAAAGCCTATGCCAACAGGAAGGCTTGCCAAGTGGCAAATGTTACTCACAGAGTTCGATATAGTTTATGTCACCAGAACTGCAATGAAAGCCCAGGCTTTGGCTGATCACTTGGCCGAAAATCCAGTGGACGATGAGTATGAACCTCTTAAGACATACTTTCCTGATGAAGAGGTAGGCACAATTGAGGAGTTGCCTTCTGAAGATGATCATTATTGGAAGCTCTATTTTGATGGGGCCTCTAACTCCAAGGGCGTTGGTATTGGGGCTGTTCTCATATCCCCGACAGGTCACTATTATCCGGCGGCTGCGCAACTTCGTTTCTGGTGTACCAATAACACGGCAGAATATGAAGCTTGCATCATGGGTCTACGCATGGCGATAGATATGGACATCAAAGAACTACTAGTGCTTGGAGATTCCGACCTACTAGTACATCAAATCAAGGGTGAATGGGAAACTCGAGACGTGAAACTCATCATGTATAAGCAGTATCTGGAAGAGCTTTGCCGAAGGTTTGATTCCATTGAATTCAGGCATATCCCAAGAATGCACAATGAGTTGGCAGACGCTTTGGCTACATTAGCGTCCATGCTTAGTCATCCTGACCAGACTCACATTGATCCTCTCGAGATTCAAGTTAGGGATCAACATGCTTATTGTAACATGGTTGAAGAAGAACTTGACGGCGAGCCATGGTACCTGGACATCAAAAACTACATCAAGAATGGAGAGTACCCAGCGCTGGCAGAAAGCAATCAGAAAAGAACCCTCCGCCGTCTTGCAAATGGTTTCTTTTTAAGTGGAGGGGTGTTGTACAAGAGAACCCCAGATCTGGGACTGTTGAGATGTGTGGACGCACAAGAAGCCTCAAGAATTCTCAACGAGGTGCATTCGGGAATCTGTGGGCCACACATGAATGGCTATGTGTTAGCCAAGAAGATCTTAAGAGCAGGTTATTTTTGGCTCACCATGGAGCGAGATTGCATAGGGTTCGTGCGGAAATGCCACCAATGTCAAGTGCACGGCGACCTGATACATTCACCTCCCTTAGAGCTCCACACGATGTCCACTCCTTGGCCTTTCGTAGCATGGGGGATGGATGTCATTGGCCCGATAGAACCAAAGGCATCGAATGGGCATAGATTCATCTTGGTCGCCATTGATTATTTTACTAAGTGGGTGGAAGCAGCGACATTCAAGTCAGTAACCAAGAAAGCTGTGGTCGACTTTGTTCATTCGAACATCATTTGCCGATTCGGTATTCCCAATACCATCATCACCGACAATGGGGCTAATCTGAACAGTCATTTGATGAGAGAGGTATGTGAAAGGTTCAAAATTGTGCATAGAAACTCCACACCATACCGGCCAAAGGCAAATGGCGCGGTCGAAGCTGCAAACAAAAACATCAAGAAGATCCTTCGAAAAATGGTGGAAGGATCTCGAGATTGGCATGAGAAGTTGCCATTTGCTCTTCTGGGTTATCGCACAACTGTGCGCACCTCAGTAGGCACGACCCCATATGAACTGGTGTATGGGACTGAAGCGGTCATTCCGGCAGAAGTCGAAATACCATCCTTGAGAATCATTGTTGAAGCTGAGATCGAGGATACTGAATGGGTCAAATCCCGCTTGGAACAACTGGCTTTGATCGACGAGAAAAGGCTAAATGCAGTATGTTATGGTCAACTATATCGGAAGAGAATGGCCAAAGCATACAACAAGAAAGTGCGCCAACGCAAATTCAGTGAAGGCCAGGTAGTCTTGAAGCGCATCTTTCCACATCAGGAAGAAGCGAAGGGCAAGTTTGCTCCAAATTGGCAAGGACCGTATGTGGTGAAGAAGGTGTTGCCCAATGGTGCTCTATTCTTGACAGACATCGAAGGCACGATGGCTGAAATGATCGTTAATGCTGATGCAGTGAAGAGGTACTACATTTGATGTCCTCGGATTGGGATGGTGAAAGTCTTTGTTTCCCTTATCCAGATGATGTATCCCTTTTGTTAGCCTTTGGCTTTGTATTGCTTTTGTGAACCCTTATGGGGAATCCTGTAATTGTAATGAAATTGAGTGAATGAAAGAAAGATTCAAAACAACAAATTTGGGCATTAAGTTGCTAGAGCTACGTCTGACCTGATTCCTCTTAAAGGGATACGTAGGCAACCCTTCAGGTGCGGTCATATCAGTGAAAGTTCTAAAGGTTCCCTAGCTTCATAACATGGGAAAGTTCATATTTTTTCCCTGTTCATATTGACGCAAAACTTGTCTCCAAGTTTGCGGCCAAACTCAAAGAAAATCCAAATCCGCAGTTGCTGCTAAACTGGGGCAGAAGTTTGTTTTTATTTTATTTGTCAATAAAATAAAAACAAACTTCTATTATGCTTACCATCTTTTCACATGTTCATGAGACGTTTGGAATTCTGGTCTCGAAGTCAGGAGAGGCTCAAAGCACCCAAGACATTATCATCAAAAGAGTGAAAAAAAAAGAGAAAAAAGAAAAAAAAAAAAGAAAAAATGAAAAGAAAAGAAAATGAATCAGGGTAGTTGGTGAAAACCCCAAATGGGGCACCATTAGCCAAATGAGAGATGTTATATTTGTCATCAAGCTGGGCTTGGAAAGTAGTCATTGCTGAATGTTTGAATGGAGGGAGAGGTCGAGGAAGAGCTGTTGTGAATGGATCAGGGTTCGAGGCCAAGATGCATGTCATGTCCATTGGGGTCATCGTCGTTTTTGCCTCCAGATAAGTTCATTTTCATCTCCTAAAGGACATCTCTCGTCCAGAGTCTTTTGTCCAGAATCTTTTCCATTTTTCGACTCTCAGTCAAAATAACATCAAAACGAGCAAAAGAAAGTTTCGCAAAAATTGTTTACCTGTTTTGCAGTTGTAGCAGAGCACAGTCAGGACCCGCTGGATAATGGAAGCCAACATCACATCTCGATAGCAAGAACGACACATCGAGAATTTGCACCATTGAAAGACCAACAAGGGAAGCCAAGGGGAATACACAGAAATGGAAAGAAAATAGGAAAAGAAAGGAAATAAGGAAAGCAGAATTAGGGAATTCATTTCAAGAAGCTCAAGGCGCCTACCTGAAGAATGAGGGAGTAGTTTATTTAAGAAGTCGAGGCACCCACCTGAAGAATGAGGGAGTAGTGGTAAAGAAGTCGAGGCACCCACCTGAAGAATGAGGGAGTAGTTTATTTAAGATATCGAGGCGCCCACCTGGAGAATGAGGGAGTAGTTATTTAAGATATCGAGGCACCCACCTGGAGAATGAGGGAGTAGTGGTAAAGAAGTCGAGGCACCCACCTGAAGAATGAGGGAGTAGTTTATTTAAGATATCGAGGCGCCCACCTGGAGAATGAGGGAGTAGTTTATTTAAGATATCGAGGCACCCACCTGGAGAATGAGGGAGTAGTGGTAAAGAAGTCGAGGCACCCACCTGAAGAATGAGGGAGTAGTTGTAAAGAAGTCGAGGCACCCACCTGAAGAATGAGGGAGTAGTTTATTCAAGATATCGAGGCACCCACCTGAAGAATGAGGGAGTAGTTTATTTAAGAAGTCGAGGCACCCACCTGAAGAATGAGGGAGTAGTTGTGAAGAAGTCGAGGCACCCACCTGGAGAATGAGGGAGTAGTTTATTTAAGATATCGAGGCACCCACCTGGAGAATGAGGGAGTAGTGGTAAAGAAGTCGAGGCACCCACCTGAAGAATGAGGGAGTAGTTGTAAAGAAGTCGAGGCACCCACCTGAAGAATGAGGGAGTAGTTTATTCAAGATATCGAGGCACCCACCTGAAGAATGAGGGAGTAGTTTATTTAAGAAGTCGAGGCACCCACCTGAAGAATGAGGGAGTAGTTGTGAAGAAGTCGAGGCACCCACCTGAAGAACGAGGGAATCCATGCTGTAAAGAGGGAAGACCCACTCGAGCCAAGATCGGGGGTTTATCTTTTCTACAAAGAGCAAAACCCACTTGAACCAAGAGCGGTGGTTTTATTTTTAACAAGTGAGGGGAGCAAGGACCAAGAAGCTCATCTCGGGAAGCATGAAGACTTAGAATAGGAATTGTAACTTTACATTTTCAATGTTGTACTTTCATTTTCTCTGTAAAGCAATGACCGCCAATCAGCAAGCAACCAGTGACCAGCAGCAACAACTCCAGTATGTCTTGTGTCAGTCCTAGTGTGGGTAGAAGCATCTAGAATCAATCGTGGTGAGTCTAGGTGTTTAGTATCAGTCTAGTTTAGTTTAGAAGTGTCTAGGTTATACGTCTAGGAAGCGGTAGTCCCAGCCATCGCATGTCAGGAACTGCACTGACCTGATTCCTTAGTCCGAGGATATGTAGGAGCCTTACAGTCAGGGCACGGTCGCCATTTTCAAGTGTCATCCTCAGCTAGAGCCGGAGAGCCAAAATTAGTTGTTGATTACGTCTTTGTCCGAAAACTCTTCATGTTCCCGAACAAAGAGGGGCAGCTGTAATCACCTAATTTTGGCACATAAAATACCAAATGCATAAAATAGTAGTGTTAATTTTCTTCAGTTTTATATGTATCGTAGCTAATGCTGGGCATTTAATTAGGAGAAAAATACCAGAAAGGTATCAAATATATATTTGTTATGTGCCTAACTATGTCTTTACATTTTGTGATAATCTGTGCACTTGTATAATTTAAGTGTTAGTTAATTAGTCTATTTGTCAATTGTGTGTGCTATATAATCTGTACTCTAGTAGTTTAAACTTGCAATTGGGGCTATTTGTGAAATCCAAAAGAGAGTTAAATGAAGCCCAACATCTCAGCCCACCCCATTTGACCCGTTTAATCTCAGCCGTTCATTCAATTTGATCCAACGGCTCACAAATGCCCATCACTTTCACCTTATAACCTTTTTCCCAACCCTCATTTCCCATTTACACACAAAATAATCACAGAAACGGGGAAGCCCTGGCGAAATTTACGCCGCCGCCGGAGCTCCGCCACCGGCGACGGCGGGCCACCACTCTCCGGCAAAAAAATATACCTCCCGAATCGCTTTGAGCCCCTCTTCCCCGATCTGGTCTTGGTTTCCACGAAATACCAAGGATTTCTCGTAAATCGAAGTTCGAAGCACGGCCAAGGAACTTTTCCGGCGATCTTCTTTCCTTTTTTCCGGTGAGTCTTTTCTTTTCCCTTTTCTCCTCGTTTCCCCTTCACCCTCACACCCCCCATTTTCCCAAACCCCATCCCCGTTTTTTCCCGTTTCCTTCCTTCCATTTTTCTGTTTCCCTCGGCTTCTTCTTACATTCTTTTTCTTTTCTTTTAATGACGATGTTTTGGAGGGGCTGTTCGTTTGAGTCCGAGGCTGTTAAAATTTTGTTTGGGGACCGAGGGGTTGATGGCGTCGATGGGGCTGTTGGTTAGGGGTTAAAACAACGGGTATAGGATAGTTTCGGCTTGTGAAGGGGTTTGGATGGTGACTGATTTGGGAGCTTGTTTGTTGCAGCAATGGTAAGGGTAGTAATGGACTGTGATGTTTGGTTCATTGACGAAGCCGTATGGTCGAGTCGACCTAGCTGCCTGGATGCGCTTGGTTCAGTTTGCCTACGATAATGAGGCAGTGACGGGGCTGTTTTTCAAGTGCTTGTTTGGCGTCGACGAAACAGAAACGGCTAAGGCAGTGATGATAGCGGACTGAGTTGCAGCAACTATGTTGTTCAACCGACAAAGCGAGGCGACTCTGTTTGGTTGATTGATGCAGCGGCTGTGGCAGTCAGTTTGTGTTGATGCTGAACTTGGAAAGATTAATCCGAGGCAGCAGCGGCAAGGATTGGTATTTGTTTTACTCTTTCTTATTTGTTAGTAATGAAGCCATGTTTTAGTGTAGTATGTGAAATGAAATTTGTTCCCACGTTGTTTTCTAATTGAGAAACTCGGTAAACGATTGAACAGATGTTTGATTGATGATCAGTGTCCTTCTTAGTAGTCTTCTGTAAAGAACATCGTGTGGGGATCTCATAGAATGAGCACATGTTTACTTCCATCGGATCAAAACATGAAGCGATTATTTGTTGGATAATCTGTCTCACTTACAACTGTTTTACATTGTTTTGTTCGATCTTAGCTTCGCTTTGGCTATATGTGTTCGTCTGCGCTTACAAGTTAAGAAGAAGTGAAGTTGATTTATCATTGAGTTTGTTCTGCCTAGGATTTATATTTGATTGTGAAGTTTGTTTGCTGGTTTTAGAGTAATTTAGTATAGCATTGTTTGTGTGCTTGCTGGGAATTAATGAAGGGTTCATTGGGACCTTTCTCTGAGTAAGCTAGACTGCTCTAGTTAGTTTGTTAGGCTGAGGAGAGTCAAGTCTAGTTATTTTATGCATGAAATTGGGTTGGAGGTGATTAGTCTGTCTACTTTGGTAGACTGGACCCAAGTCCATCTTGTCTAATTTAGTTTTGGGAGTTCTTAAGTTTAAAAGTTTGAGTTTAAAGGTTTGGCTTTAAGTTAAGGAAATCTGAGAATAGAACATAGGTTTAGAAATAAATTTGGAGTCCAAGTTTGAATTCCAAGAAATATCTCCCTCATTAATGAGGAGATATCAAAAGTGAGCTAAAAATGGTAAAAAGAAAATGGCATGGCAGCCTCCTCCCTGCCATATTTCCCTATTGAGTAAGGCTCCAAACAGAGCATTTATTGGCCTTAGCATGCTTGTAAAAAAGCAATTCTCCTTGGGTTTTGAACTCAGCTGTCCAGCAAGCTCTGTACCCTCCTCTCTCCTCTATAAAAGAGAGCATTGACTCTCTCATTAAGGCAGCCAGAATACACATTGAATGCTGGCATTTATTTTTCTCTCAACTACTTTCAAAAATAGATCTGAAAGTAAAAGAAAATAGCAAAATACATTAGAAAAAAAAAGAAGAAAGAAAGATAACTGGTTGATAGCAAGGGTCTTAAGCTGGTGTGAGTTTGTTGCTGTTGGATGCTGGTTTTTTGCCTTAGGCTTTGGAGTGGGCTTTGGCTTTCCTTGGTTTAAAGTTTATCTACACTAGGTAAACTTTCATTTTATAGTTTATTTTATGAGAAAATCAGCCGTATTTGAAGTTATGTTATTGAATGTTAAGATTATGTTGGATGTTTATTGATTAGCTATTAGTGTATTATTTCACAAACTGAAATTTTGCGCAAATGACACCATTATATCACTTTGGTACAGATCTGAAATTTGAGCAAAAATATGACTGTTTTATGCAAATTCTTTTAAGGCAGCATTACTTGCCATGTCTTTTCAGAAAATTAGGCTCAAATAAGAGATGAGTTAGTATGTGTAACCTTTTTTTACAATGAAAATTCAAAAGGCAAAAATTAGATAAAAGTGGGTTAACAATAAGTTTTTTTTGTAAATCTGGCCAATATTGAGACAAATAGGTAAATGGGACATTGTGTGCAAATACTTGTAACGTAGGTAGGCTGCAAATCTCAATATGGCATAAAATAGGCAGTTGGGCTTTAGCCCAAAATTACAAAGTTGGTCCAATTGCAGTAGATCGTTTGTTCTATTAACAATATTCTGCTCTTGCTTAGTCACAATGATGCCATTTTCTATTGTTAAAGTTCATGAGTTACGTATAAAAGGTCACGTGAACATTATATTTAGGTATGTATATATGTCTATGAATTTGAGATGTGGCCATGACACGCTAAATGGATTTGATGTAACCAAAAGCCCAAAGGTGCAAACTTGACCCAAATCTAAAGCCACTTTAAATAAATTAGCAACCAATAGTAGAATATAAAAGAATAGACATCCTTAAGATATAGAACAAAGGGAACTGTATATTTTCATTGTGTTAAAATTATAGTCCGCTAATGTTTAGTCTAAGTATAAGTAAACAACGTTGATACGGATTAAAGTGAAGATAAGGGCTAGGCAAGTCAAGATAAGTCATAAATAGAAAGTGCTTTAGTTATTTTAAATACATAATCAGTTAAAGTATGATTTATTTAAAATCGGAAGATCTCGAACAGGCGAAGTGCCCGCGCGACCATATCCGGCTTAAATTACAATTGTACGTATTGAACTAAGTCGTATTTAAATAAATAAATTAAAAAAAAAAAAAAAAAAAAAAAAAGAAGTTGAAATTAAATGCGATACATATAAAATCAAGCTGAATCATGAGTTCGCGTTTGACCAAAAATAATACAATAATAAATTTGGAGACTCAAATCAAGGCTGATAAGGTTTCGAACGGGTGAAGTGCCTGCGCGAAAATATTCGGCCGAGTCACTAAAATAAAAAATAAAATAAATAAATAAATAAATAGAAATAAAATAATAATAGATCAAAGCGTAGCAAAGGGAAATAAATAAAGGCAGGTACAATAAATATTTCATATAGCCGGAATGCGTCAATAAAAGCAACTGTGCTCGACACAGGACTCGAGGGTGCCTAACCCCTTCCCGAGAGTCAACCGAGGTCCTTACCCGGAACTCTAACGCAGACCACTAACGAGTCATAGGTGTTCCAAGGTACCCTTTGGGTGACTTGGCACACCTTAAACTTGTCAAGTGGCGACTCCGAATTTTAAATAAATAATTCGTACCTTGAAACACCGTCACTTCCTTAAATGGAAACCCTAGCTCGGGATAGCGCCAAATAATCGTAAAAAATCCCATAAGCGCTTTCCTAAACCCGAAACGCCCTCCCCAAAAGCGGGAGCGCGGAAAAAGGGGGTGTGACAATTCTGATATCAGAAGCATTTCTATTAAAAATTTGTCATATTCAGCAATATGAATAGGCTGTGGACTAATATGATACCATATTGACAACACTGATGCCTCAAGTCTTGGATTTGGTAAAAGGTTAGGCTACAATGAGGGTAATACCATATTGTAAAATAAGAATCACTGAGATGGCAATAAGTAGATGAAGGAATACTTCATCCAATTGATCGATCAGGCATGAGGGATTCATTCAGGAAGATGAATACTTACCAAACCATCACAGCAGAAGGAACAGGAAAACGGAAGAAATGGCTGATACCAAGGAATGCATCCATGGAGAAAGGCACTCGAGTCTTCTCACAGGAGCTTGAAAACTTGATATAAAATGCAAGAAATAGAACATACAACCAGGTGGATATACTAAACGCTATACCAGCTCCTATGTTTCCTAGCTCCAGTTTAAATATCAAAGCCCAGCTTATAGGCAAGTGGAAGCATAGAACAGCCATGGAAGATAAAAGCATTGGAAGAATCAAACTCTGTGTCTGCAAGTATCTAACAAGTGGTTTAGCAATTGCACCACCAAACAAAGCAGGAATTACCCACATTGAATACTTGTCGCTCCTCTGGGACCACATGATTCTGTAATTATGTTTACCAAATCAGGGAATCTAGATGTTGTTTCATCCCCATTCCGTGAAAATACACGGACTGAACCATCAGCTAATTTATGAATTTGAGCTCGCTGACCATCATATCTGCAAAATAGATACAAGTACTTTATGACATGTATATGTTCCGAGATAGAAATATCTACAGGCTATACTTCATCATCGCTAAACATTGTTTAAGAATCTCTCTCTTCAGATGTCAATTCACTCATTTCTTTAGAGAGCATAATTATTTGGTTCGGAATCCAAGAAACTGCAAGATATCATTGATGTTAGAAATGACTGTTAACTGATAACCCGGTAAAGCGAGAACTTTCAGCATTAATTCAGGCATTCAACTATTCACTTAAAATAGAAGCACAGAGACAATAACGCACTCCTAATAGATAATAGGCTACTAAATAAAGGACCGTCATACAACAAAGAGCTGCTACCACTCCCTTTGCACGATGATGACAAGAGATAAACAATATCAGGTCTAGATACCTCAACTCTTTGACAGTAGTACTCAATGATTTAACTGAAAAACTTAGCAAGAAGAAAAAAAAAATAACCCTGCAATTACTCTTCCCAAAGTGTAAGAAGTCAGAACTTCTTCAACTATAGTAGTTGTTATAACTAAGGAAATTGAGAAATGATACGATGGCTTTCAAAATTGTATATGGGAAAAAAAGTTCTTAAATGATCACAAAGACACAAACATAGTGCCACTCGCATCGACTAAAATGTAAAAGGTAAACGAATATCAGCTCTGTAATCTCAATTTCTTTTCCTTATTCTTTTATTACTTTTGGGGGTGGGGGGAGGGGAAGGTGGGTTTGAAGCAGGGCGGAGGAGCTCTAGCATTCTTAATTTCACGAGGATAAAAATTAAGGTCTGGAGTTTTCTTGTATGACGCTAACAAAGCACAAAGATCCTTAAAGGGACATACTTATGATAATTACTTCAAATAAGTCAGTCAAACAAAATTCCTAGAGAGATGCTTCATTTTTCAAGACATCTGTGTTCCTACCAGTTTCTTCAGATTGGTAATCTCATTGTCCTACAAAGACCATTTCATTACATTGATGGATCACCAAACAAAATGAAACAATTTCTACATTCTCCAAAATCCAGATGGAAAAGGAATTTTTGATTAGTTACTTGTATTCGCACGTAAAGGATTTGTTCTGGAACAGCTTCAGCACTTGAGGGGAGCCATTAGTAATCCTATTACCAGCGAATAATTGAGTTAGTATAGGAGATGGCCCCATTGTGATAAAAACAGTAGGAATCATAGTACAAAAAAGTGAAACATAAACACAGGTACCCATGTATATGTACTTTGCAAGCATTGGTTTGATGGGTATGCCTGGGACCATTGACAACGTATTAGAAGAAAACGCAATCCCTTTTTCCAACAATGAAGGAACAAGCACATCCTGGTCAAAACACAAAATAAAGAACATTAGATAATCTTAGGCAAATCATATTCAAGTATTCATAGACTCCTGCGTAAGGAAATACGTGACTAGTCACGTAGTTATCTTGAAGAAATTGAAACGCTTCACTAAATTAAAGTAGCGCAGTTAGCATTATAAAAGAAAAAGGATAGAAAGAAGAGCAGTTCCATTTTTTAAGCATTTGGAAACAATTGAATAGAAGAGGATTTAGGAGACTCCGGATGAAACACCGAATAAGGTAGCAACATTGAGTTGGCCAGGTGAGAAATGTAGAGCAACACTCAAGAGAACTCAAAAGTAAAGAAAGCGCAATGTTGCTTAGAGAGAACAAGGTCTTGACAGTCCCTTGGTAGAAACCAGAAACATGCTTCTCTTGTAACTTCTACCTATCTTGGAAACTAGCTGATCATGTTTACCTAGTCACTCCAATTGGAAGTTGTTCTTTTTCTAGATTAACCATTACTAAGTAAAACAAGAAAATCATAGTTCTATGATTCAGAGTATCCTTTCCTATTTGATCCTTTTGAATTCCATAACGAAGTTGTGGTCGGATATACTCATTAAAATGAATCATTCAAATACATATCGTATGTACACATAGGTACTACAATGGATCTTTTTTCATATAAAAAGATCTCTGGACTTTTTATCAATATGAAGTGATCGTAACACAGTAAATAAATGATTCGTGATTCAGGCAATTCATTCTTCCATGCGTAAGGCAGAATTTAATTTACACAATGTTTGGAGTCTGAAGTTGTATCAAGTGTGGCATACATGTAACAACTAGTCATGGCTTAAGTACCAGAGAGTAGTGGAGGTGCACCAGGTATAAGCCCTTCCACCAGACTCAAAAGCCTATAAATATTCTAGCCTTTGTAAAACGACTTTCAACAACAAAAATTGAACATCTTCCAAACGCCTGCGTATCAAAGACAATAGAGTAAGAGCAGCCTGAATGAAAATCCAGTATTGGGGAATGATAAATGTGGGACTTCAGAAAAACCATAGGAGTCATCTTAAAGTAACCTTCGCCAGTGACAAAGTGCGAATACTTATTGAAAATCTATTATACCAATCAACTCAATCTACTATAGAAGAGTTTTCTGCTAATGCCAAAGCATATGAAAATTCGTTAATCAACAACTGATAAGTGAAGCCAAAGCCATCCCCTATCAGTGACAACACAAATTACACGAGTTACCATTAAACTTAGACGATTCGAAAATACCCTTCATACAATCATTAAAGAATGCCATCATTGAGGTGAGACCTTCACTTATCCTATTTACTAATGCTATTATTTTCCTCTACGAATGAGAACTCCATTCCGAGTCACCAGAGAAGTCTCTCTCTCTCTCTCTCTGTTTTTTTTTTTTTTAAAGTTCTGTTTGTACCAGTGGCAGACAAGATCTGAACTCATGCGAGCATATCCACAATCTCAGTTTTTGTGCTGCATCCTCCCACTTTCAGCACCAGCGTATGGATCAATTGTTACGTTGATAACAGCAGGCTTCCTAGCAGAAAAAGATTCAGCTAGTGCAGACCTAAGTTCATCAGGTGTCCCAACAAGGTATCCTTTTCCACCGAAGGCTTCAATTAGAAGATGATATGCTGCGCCAGGAACAAAAGAGGTGGGTGCTGGATCTTCTTTGTAAGGCCCGGTGATTTCTTCAGGGCTCCTCCTATCTCCACCATAAACTCCGCCGTTGTTAAAGACTATAACCACAACCGGGAGCTGATAGCGAACTAGGGTCTGCAGTACATAAATTGCTCTTAAGTTAGAAGTGTAAATAAAAGTTTGGAAGAGAGTAAACCAAGAAACTGATAGGGGAGCTGACAGTCTCATACGTAAGTAAATAACAAGGCGCAACTTATAATTAGAAGGGATGTGTGCCCTAGCAAATAATTTGAGCACAAACTGAAGACCCTAAGTATATTTCGCAGTATAATACTGCAATTCAAAGAGAGACAACAGCTAAACTAGTAACATTCCAAGGTTGACTAGATACGAAAAATCATGAATCGCTACAGAACCCTCCTTCAACTATCTTTCAACTAGAAATAAGATCCTTTCACCCCAGAAGGTTTCTTCCTTTGCTGAACAAAGATAATTCAGATTAGGGCAATAATGAATTAACAAAAGCATATTTAATTACACTTCTATATTACCATGTGACAGAAGCATCTTAACAATGAATGCAGCAAAGGAACTAGATTATAACATTCCATAAGTCCGCCAGTGTGTACTTGTATTTAGTGGTATTACAGATTAAGACCCGTACAGAAGTTCCACAAGAGAAAATAGTACTTTTCTGATATGAGATATGAGAGACATCAAGCCAACATATCAAAATTAGTTCAATGTCAAGAAGTGAGCGTTATTCCATTTATTGACATCATTCCTGAAACCCAATGGTGCAACTGAGAAAGATAACTGCTTTTGACCATTAAATCTGGCCAACCCTGAAACTGCAAGTGAACAAGTGGACAATAAAACTACTTGAGAATCATCAATGCACACCAACCGGTAATGAGATTGCTTACAGTTAGTTCCCTAAGTAGCACGAAAATATAGCAATTTGAGCTACATCAGAGCCTAATTAAGTCCCAATCAGCAACGCTATTCTAGGTAACAACTAACGATGCTATTAATAGAGGATTCACAGCAAAAGACATAAAAAGAGAGAAAGACGACGAACCTCAACTTCCATGGCACTAAACCCAAATCCAGAGTCCCCTTCAACAGCTACTACAAGCCTTTCAGGTGAAGCAACAGCAGCTGCAATGCAATATCCGAGACCAACTCCCATTGTTCCCCATGTCCCTGCATCCAATCGTGTCCTTGGCTCGGTCTGAACTAACACTGATCGCCCTACATCCATAGTATTAGCACCTTCAGAGACAACTATAGGAGCAGGACTGCCCAATTTCAATATTGCATCTCTAATAATTCTCATTGGCGTCATAAAGTTAAACGGCACAACATCCCTCATCAACTGCGCCTCCATTTTCGACACATTTTCCTTACTCTTCTTCGCCAACGCCTCAACCCAAGGATGAGACTTTCCTAAACAAAAAGGATCGTCCTTAATCTCCTTATTTATCATCTCAACAACCTTAGCAGCATCACCAACTAACCCGACACACGGTTTCCTTAACTCAATCTCCTCCTCAGCTACATCAACCAAAATAAACTTAACATCCTTAGACCACTTTGGTGGCTCCCCAAAATGCAACAACCAATTAAGCCTCGCGCCAACTACCAACGCCACATCACATTTACCTATCGCCAACGATCTCGCTGCAGTAGCAGCTAACTCATGATTATCAGGCAATAAACCTTTCCCCATTGGTGTAGGCAAAAATGGTATCCCAGTTCTTTCAACTAAATTCTTTAAATCATTTTCGGCTCTAGAAAATGCAGCCCCTTTTCCAAACACAATCAAAGGCCTTTCAGCATTTCTCAACAAAGCTACCGCCTTTTCGACATCCGATTTTTTACTAAAAATCAAATCTTTCTTATTCTCCCTACATTTCTCAGCCTCACTAATCAATTTCTCAGCCTCATTTGCACTAATAGTCTGGTGCAGTACATCAGTGGGTAGATCCAAGTAACACCCACCGGGTCGACCCGACCCGGCCCAATCCAAGACACTAAAAACAGAGCTAGGGATTTTAGTAATATCAGTAGCTTTAGCTGAATACTTGGAAAAGGGCTTCACGGCTTCGACTTGATCCAATTCTTGAAAATCGCCCCGACCCGAATCCTTCTGATCACACGACCCGGAAATCAAGACCATGGGCCAGGTGTTTACTGTGGCATTGGATAACCCGGCTAACCCGTGGACGCAACCGGGACCCGAGACGGTTAGTAAAATACCGGGTCGACCCGTTAAGTAGCCGAAAGCGGAAGCAGCGTAACCCGCGGATTGTTCGTTGTGGAAAGCGATGAAACGTGACCCGAATGATACGGCCCGGTTGGCTAATGAAGTGACGGGTATGCCCACAACGCCGAATATGTGGGTTATTTTGGCACGTGAAAGGCACATGGCAACCAGGGTGTTGCCGTCGATTGTTGAATTAGACATACTATTTTTTTACAGAAATGGAGTGTAAGAGAGAATGTGTATGTATGGTGTTTGTTATTTAAGGAAAGGGGGACACGTATATATAGGTATTGGTGGAGGGACCCATATTAGACGAAGATGGCAGACATACTTCCATAAACCTTAAACTCTGAGGGCGACAAACATAGTATGTTGGGCGAGTTAGCACACTCAGGGAGTCGCCGAGATTTTGGGTATTGGGGCAATCCGAAAAATGCGGAGGGGAAGAGCGACTGGGCTAGACGAGATCTCAGTAGAGTTTTGAAAGAGTGCGGGCAGAGCAGGTCTAGACTGGCTAACCGAGTTGTTCAATGGCATCCTTAAGACGAAAACAATGCCTGAGGAATGGAGATGGAGTAGCATGGTACCATTGTACAAGAACAAAGGTGATGTCCAGAATTGCAAAAACTATAGGGGCATCAAGCTACTCAGCCACACTATGAAAGTCTATAAGAAGGTGGTGGAGATGAGGATGAGGATGGATGTTACTATCTCCAAGAACTAAGTCGGATTCATACCTAGAAGATAATCTACAGAAGTCATTCATCTTTTGAGGAGGCTGGTTGAGCAGTATAGGGATGAAAAAAAAAAAAAAGACTTACGTATGATGTTCATTGACCTAGAAAAAGCTTATGACAAGGTTCCTAGAGAGGTGTTGTGGAGATGCTTGGAATCTAAAAGAGTTCCACTGACATACATCAGAGTGGTAAAGGATATGTACGAGAAGCCAAGACCCGAGTGAGAACAAGGGGATGAGACTCAGAACACTTCCAGGTCGAGATAGGGCTTCATCAGGGGTCAGCATTTAGCCCAGTTTTATTTGTGTTAGTGATGAATGAATTGATGCAAAGTATACAAGGTGAGGTACTGTCGTGGTGTATGTTGTTTGCAGATGATATAGTTCTGGTGGATGAGACACGCAGAGATGTCGATGAGAAGCTAGAGGTGTAGAGGCAGACGTTAGAGTCTAAAGGCTTTAGACTGAGCAGGACGAAAACATAATACATAGAGTGCAAGTTTAGTGACGCATCTGAGGAGCCAAATATGGAAGTGATGCTTGATTCTCAATTCATTCCCAAGAAAGGAAGCTTCAAATATTTTGGCTCAATCCTCCAAGGGAATGGAAAAATTAATGATGATGTCACAATCGTATAGGAGTAGGTTGAATGAAGTGGAGGCTCACTTCCGGTGTACTATGTGATAAGAGAGTGGCACCTAGGCTCAAAGGCAAATTCTATAGAGTGGTCGTTAGACCAGCTATGTTGTATGGAGTAGAGTGTTGGCCAGTTAAGAACTCGCACACCCAGAAGATGGGCGTGGCGGAAATGAGTGCTTAGATGGATCTACAGATATACTAGGATGGATAAGATTAGGAACGAGGTCATTCATGAAAAAGTAGGTGTGGCCCCAGTGGCAAAGAAGATGTGAGAATCGAGGTTGCGATGGTTTAGATACGTGAAAAGGAGGAGTGTTGATGCTCCGGTAAGAAGATGTGAGAGGTTGGTAGTGTTGGGTCTAAGAAGATGTAGAGGTAGACCAAAGAAGAACTGTGCCGAGGTGATTAGTCATGCCATGACCCAAATCTAGATCACCAAGGACATGAACCTAGATAGGAAAACATGGAGGTCGAGGATTACGATAGAAGGGTAGTTAGTAGTCAAGTGTCTCTTATCTTATTAGTTGTAGTATTATGCCTACATAGTGTATTTTCAATTTACTCTTCCTCTTTATGTCTAGTGTTGTTGTCTGTGTATTTTGGGTATGCCTTAGTTTTACCATTCTCTAGCTTGATATTTTGTTTGATTTTCATATGTGTTTTCCACAGGCTTTCTATAGCCAAGGGTCTTCCAGAGACATCCTCTCCACCTTGGTGGGGATAAGGTCTACGTACATCTCACCCCCTCCAGACCCCACTTGTGGGATATACTGGGTATGTTATTGTTGTTGTTAATAAGAGTTTAAAAATCACAATTTTTATAGTATATATATAATTAACTTCTCTTTGCAGTTCTACAGGAAAAAACTAGATTTTATTCCTAGGTATTCCCTTCGTTTCAATTTATATGAACGTGTTTGACTTGTCACAAAGTTTAATAAAGAAGAAAAATTTTTGAAACTTATGGTCTAAAATAAACCATTGGTATTTGTGCGGCTAGAAGTCATTTTATTAAGAATATGGTGGTAAATTTGGAGTTAAATTATTTTCAAATTTAGAAACAACTCATTCTTTTTTAAACGACTAAATAAAAAATAGATTCATATAAACTAAAACGGAGTGAGTAATTAATAATGCCGGGTAATTTAGGCTAGAAGGAGTAATGTGCAAAGGCATATCCATAAAGCTAAGATTCAGCTTCCCTCAACTTGATCAAGGAAAGAAAATTAAAGTGTACGAAGCAATGCATTATACTTTTGATTTTAAGTTTGACGCACCGTCGCTGTATAACTTTTTTTACACTATCAGATAATTTAAGAAATAAATATTACCTTTTATTAGTTTACAAAAAAAAAAAAAAAAAAACCAATAAAAGCAACCAGAATAAAATCAGAAATTCTTTCCTAGTTTTACTCCTAAAAAATATTGTTCCTTTCAAAGTTCTGACTTTCTAGAATTCTATCAATATCATGTACAAACTCAATATCAAGGTATCAAACGAAATTGTAGAGCTTCTTATGCTAAGGGTATGTCTCTAATCTTCATCCAATTATCTAATATCTTTTGCGGGAGTTTACGATTGAAATCAAACATTTTTTTGTCGTGTAGGCCTTACAAAGTTAACGTTGATATTCCCCAGCATATTGAGATATAAATTTTGTATTAATTATCAAATTCAGATGATCAACATCTAGAAGGAGGTGAAGTGAGGCATTTGAATGTTGGGTATAACGGGATATATTGTTAATTATTATAGATATAAGTCGGCTTATTGAATGTGACTTATAAGTTGCATATAGGGATTGAATGTGATTTATAAGTTACATTAATGTGATATATCACATTATACATAAGTGCAACTTATAAGTGCAACTTATAAGTCGCATTAGCCATATGCAATTAATAAGTCGCATTCAGTGTATGTATTATGATGAGTTAAAAGTGCATATTATGGAAAGAAATTCCATAAAACCTAGCATAACCACTTTATATTAGCACAGCTATAAAGCTTGGTCATATTATTGGGTGTAGTTAATTCAATATTGAAAGTTGATAAGAAAAGTAATTATATTACTATACTATTAAAGTGCATGAATGGTATCTTTCAAACTGTTCGAGACATTTAAGGAAATGTCATGAGAATTTAACCGAAAGCCTTAAAATCTTAATCTCTTACAATAAGAATTACAGTAGATTCTTATTGTAAGAGAAAAGATCAAAATAATGGAGTAATACTGATCATTAGAGTAATTGTTTATAATTCATAGTCATAAACCAAGCAAGACTTTTGATTTGGAAGGATTTATATCCTAGGCAAGACCCTTTATTTAAGGAAGACTCAATATATGAACAAAGACTCCATATAAATATGCAGAATTTGACATAAGTAAATTTAAAAAGTTAAAAAGAAGAAATTAAATAAATAGTGCTCAAATGTCTTGTAAATTTACCAGGATAAAAAGTTACTTCTCCTACATCAAATTGTAGTATCTGATAATGTCATAGAAAGTTTATTGAAGGGAAAATAGTTATGGGAATTACTTGCCTTATAAGGGATGCCTTGTGAGGGTCTTAATATTCACGACTCCGGTTTGCCCTTAAAAGTTTCTTTTCGGATGGCATAAGTACTGGATAATTCTATGTGAGTTCAAGTTTTGAATGGAAAACTACTTGGTAGAAAACGTTTTACCTTTTCGAGTAGGTCTAAAATATTTTACTTTTTTTAACAGGCCTACTCGCTGCGAATCTGAAATAATCAAACAAAAATTGAACTAACTCCGAATTTCACTTCCCTCCCAAGTCTTGTCTTCCTTAACGTTTATTTTCAAATACCCATAGTCAAACGTTCACAACCTCTTTCTTACACTAGCAAGATGAAGTTTGAAAAGCAGGCATTTTGGTGGGTTTATCAAGACATAAATAAGTCACTCTTGCTTTTGTTGAGAGGAAATAAAAGCATCTCTAGTCCAGGTATGCAGCATGTGAAATACACCTTTGAGTGAATATCTAAGTCACAGAAAACTTTCACCAAAAGGATAGTAAGTTTTTATTTCTGAACATCTATGGTGAATAATCAAGACAAGGGCACAAGGTGGTAAGGCAAGTTACATGAAGCCAAAAACTTTGTAGCATTTTTTAAACCTTAATCTATAAATTATGACTGATGCAAGATAGCCAACTATCAAGCTGGGGCAGCGGACATTGTCTCTGTCTCTTGAGCTACAAATGGAATTGGCTTGGTTGGGGCAGGCAACCGCCCAATGCTGTCGACCTTATCCTTCAATTTTGGTGGAGGCCTAGCCGCCTTTGGAAGCAACCTGCCCTTTTTCTCGAACCACTCAGGCTTGAGTAGAGCGCGCAACCCTAGTTTGTTGTAGTGCACTCTCCTTACAGACCCACCTGCTGCTTCCACAGCTGCTTTAGCTCTTACAGTTACTCTTGAGACCTGTCATCAACGGTATATGTGAAGAGTACAATGAGTGGACAAACATCCATGGTCCTTATTTTAAGGACCAAAATGCTGCATAATCACATAACATGATACTGTTTACAATGAAAAAGAAGGATCATGTCAACCACAAGCTACATAAGATATAATTCACTTACTTTTGGTCATTTTTTATTTTCTTTGGCCTCTTTGTCTTTTTCCCCCATCGAAAAGTGATTGGAGCTCTGAAGATACATAAACCACAACAACCAAATCCCACCCCCCCCCCCCCCCAACCCGTGGAATAAATACTTTCGTGATGCAGGGTACCTTTCTGGGAAGTGCACTGATTGCGATTTTACAACTACTTGTATTTTGGGATGCATTACAAATCATATAGCAACTCAAATGCAAACTATAAATTGTAAGAACAAATTTTAATATATGTAGGGGGAAAAGGCAATTTAAGAGCAAAAGAAACTATAAACAAACTCAGAACTAAAATGCTAAATTCTGTCTCTGTTGAACATTACCTCTAGATGGATGGGCCATTGAATCTGTTCAGCTCCACGTCCCATCAACCTGACTCCATCTCCTATTTGCTTCCCTATTGCCGCGGAATCCTATTGCCACAAGACGTAGATTTTATAAAATAAGGTGTAAAAGCTTAAGCTATATCTATATAGTTACACAAGAGAACCTTTAGAGTTTTCATTGTTATCAACTCTGACGAATCAATCTTTCCTGCGTTTATCAGCTTTGCAATCTTTCCCAACCCAACTGGCTGCACAAAGAACAAGAAATCAGAAAGTAACCAGAAAAGCTGCTAAGAAGTTTTAAAGCCACAAGTAGTGATTGTTACACCAAACCAAAGATCTAGAGCAATAAATGTTTTTAGCATCCAAAATGCAAATGCATTATAATGTCTCATTTGAATATATCGAGCAAGCTCGAATTGACATAACATGGAACCTATTAAGCCTTATATGCTGTTTCGACATTATACACAGTAAAAAAAAAGGACTCATAAATGACCCAATCCCTAACCCCCAGTACTCTGACTCAACTGCTTATGTTTTTCGCCTATGTTCCAAGGGAGGTTTCAGTGTTTCACCAACAAATGAAATCTCATATTTGTACTCAATGGGAAAAATTCCTAGCAACATAATGTCAAGTCCCTTCTCCAGTCATAATAGTTCCACGGTATCTGTACAGCGCAAACAACTGAAGTTGACCAACAGAGGTGTGGGTGAAGGGGAGGGGGTTTCCTAGTTCATGTTTCAATCCTATTAAAAAAAAAACACAGAACTTGCGACCAGTGTTGTCAAAGGCACGCTTAAGCCATGAAGTGAAGCGAAAAACAAGTTGAGCGCTTCGCCTCGCTTAATGGGTGCTTCTGTGTTGTCAACAAGGCTTTAAGGCATACTTCTTCTTACCGATGAACGCTATCATGGAGGCGACACTAAACAATTGATATTCACTTTATCTTAATGTTTTCTCAGTTTCTCTATCGATATAGTTGTTATTCATGCTTATAACTATTAGTCTAGGAAAACACATTTTTTGTATATTTTCTTCAGTAGCACCTTTCTTCATTAAAGCTCGTGCTTTATTTGGGCTCCTGTGCTTGAAGCCCAAACAGACCTTAGCACTTTGTGCACTCTTCACTTTTGACAACAGTGCTTGTGACACGGATTTTTATTTTTATTTTTTTGGAACTGGTAAAGTATTGTATTATAACATAAAAGTTGAAACCTGGTACTGAGAGGGTGCCAGGAAATTTACAAATCTTGAGATCCTCCGTACAAAAACGAAAAGAGGGTTCCTCCGGTAGAAAATCCTAATCTGCATAGGGTCTATGTGACAAGGATTTGGAATGACAATAAGACTGTCAAGCAACTTGATGCTCAGGCAAAAAGCCATAACTCTGAAAAAAGGAGAGGTTCTTTGTTGACTTCTAAACTCTAAAGAACCTCTCATGCTTAGGGGGTCAACGCACACAAGAATGTAACTTTACCTGGCAGAATACCAGAATAATTTCCGCAAATTATCACAGCTCTTCTACATCATATGCTAAAGTTTGACTTCACTATATTCATCAATATTAGATGCACGTTTGTGAACATCACTGGAGCTTGTGCTGGTGGACAGATCATTGTGCAAGTGACAGCGTAAAAAAAAGGACTGCACAAAGAGTACAAACAAAACATACAGACATACTGAACAAGCAACATTCTTGGAATGTTACTGATGGAAGTACAACCTAGATTTCACAGGTGAAATGTAAATCATGCCCTTCATTAAATAATGCACCCTCCATTTGAGTTAGTAATGGTAAGTTTTAATAGCGCAGTGTTTTCCGGGCTTATAAAGCTGAACAGTTCTACACTTACTTTCTCCCAAAAAAGAAATTAGTTGAACAGTTATACATCGAGATAACCCTGAATCAACACATATTACAGTGACAGACAACAGTCAGAGTGCAACCTCGGCATAGAAACATCATTTTATCACTTAAGGAAGCTCCTCAACATGATATAGCAACAATTATAGATTGAAATCTTACATTCAAAAGGTTAGACATGCAGAGAAGTTCACGCTTTTCTATATCAATATATAAAGCAGCATATGCTGGTACCAAAAGAGGAGCACGTAAGACATGTAATGTGTGGTCTCAATTTGTATAGTGCCAAGAGGCCCAAGTTAATACTAACATGCCTTTCTTTTTTTTATCACGGAATGTAAGTAGGAGATTCAGATTGCAAGGAGACGAGGCCTGGCTATGGTGTGTGGAAGGCCTGACTATGGGTTTTCCTAGTTTATGCTCCAATCAAAATCACAGAACTTGTGACACTGGATTTGAATGGCAAACTGCCAGGCAACTTGATGCTCAAGAAAAAACAGTGGCTTTAGAATAAAAAACAAGGAGGTTCTCAGATGACTTGTAAACTCAGAATGGGCAACCTCATGCTTAGGGGTCAATACACACAAGTATGTAATTTTACCTGGCAGTATAACAGAACAATTTGACCTAAGTGTCATAGATCTTCCACATCATAGGCTAAACTTTAACTTCACTATTTATCAACACTAGATGCACAAATATGAACATATGAACATCCATGGTGCTTGTGGTGGTTAACCGTTCATTGTGAAAGTTACAGAGTATTAAACAGACAACACAGAGTACAAACAAAACAAATCGACAAACTGTACAACATTTTTCGAATGTAACTGGTGGAAGCCACAACTCAGATTCACAGGTGAAATGTAAATCATGCCCTCAATATGAGATTACATCAATAACTGTATCACTTTATGGTGGAATAGGAAACTTTATACATCTGATTAATCAATCAGAAACAGGATGTAAATCAGGAGAGCACTGAAATTTCTAGTTCTACCTGAGCCCATGTCAAGCACTACCTAATAGCAACACTGGTATCCAACAACAATGGCTCAATCCCAATCAAGTTGGGGCAGGCTATATGGATCCTCACTGATTGAAGGAAATAGTTAGCATAAATATGTTAAATACTTTATGGAGTCCATGGCCATTCACTAATTACTAAACTAGAAAATGAAACTAATTGTGTTTCTGAACTAAAACCATTAGAATAAAAAAAGGTTTATATGAGCTAAACCTATCGGTTGTATATCAGGTTCCATCAACATACATCTTATCATGTTGAAATAGTTTTCAAACTATTGCTTAAAAGCATTAAAAACTAGACTCAATAAATTGCCCTTGCTTTTTGAAAAAGATTAACAAATTTCAAGAGACAAATATAGAGTATCCAAATATGTTAATGAGAGCTGCTAATTTTCCATTTTATTGAGATAACAAGCAACAAAAAGTATGCTACCATATAGTAGTTGAAGAAGTTAAAAAGAAAAGCAAAACAAAACGAGCAAAATAAAAGGAACTAGGTTTAAGCCTCCCAGGATACAAAAGAAAGCAACTACATATATCCTTTCTCTAGTTTCCTTTCTATCTAAGATTGATGGGATTTACTGATGAATCAAAGAGGTGGATTAGGTTTTCTACATCATAAAGTAAGTTTTGGGTTTGGTCCCAAATTTTGATCCCAATGATAGCTAGCCTTGATATAAACTTTTCCATGTGATAACCCTCATTTTGCCAGTTTCTAATGGTTTGTAACTCTAATTTGCCCAAAGCTGCGTTGTGGATCAGCTATGTTCTGCTTGTCTCTGGTACCAAGTTTTGACTGAACTCGAAACTCTTTGCACTGCCACTTATATTTCTCTTTGTATTTACCTGACATAAATAGCTAAGAAGTTATCATCTTTCTTCCTTTATCTTCCTTTATCTGATTAAGCATTGCTTAGAAGTTTGTACCTTACTTACAATGTGAATCACATTAGTCAATTAGATCTAAAGACACTTTATTCTAGTTACTTAACTGCTCTACAATAATGTGTAGTTCTAACAGGAAAATGGTGAATGTCTCGAATGTTCTCCGGCAACTTAATAATATTACACCTTGAAATAGCATTCTTATACTGACCCAATGAGTTTGACAAAATGAGAACCATTACAAAACAACTTGAGAGAAGAACCATTATTTGGACAGCTAAATTTAGCATGGAAAACACAACCATATTGTGTGTTCTAAAACAGCAGCTGCTACCAGTTTGCCATAGGGCTATCCTTCACTAGCATTCATACCTTTTGGCTAAATTAGTACATCATTTTCTAAGGACTCAAAACAATTTGATTATTATTTTATTTATTTAGTTACCAATAAGTGTTTGATGTTTTTACTGTTAAAGGAAGAGAAGAAAATGACCTTTGGTTCTTCTTATGTGTTTTACTATCATGAGGAACATCCTCCCTATCATATTCCTCAAGCAGGATAAAGTAAAATCATAACACCAAGTAGCAAGATTAAGCTTTGAGATGTTTTGAAAATAGGAAGAGTCCATTAGCAAGATCAGTTTAACTACATTCCTTTACTTCCATTTTGGTGCACGCAGGAGTTTAGCGAAGATGCTGATAGCATCATAGATTTTTAAGCTCTCTTCAGGATTAAGAAAATGTAATCTTTTTCTTTTGAGGTACATAATTCAACACAATCTGAGTGTTGCTTCATCAATAAAATAGTACCTTTACCTATCACAAAGATAACACCAACTATACTACCCTGTACACAAATTTAGTAAATCCTTAACAAGGCTGATGAAACTAGACCCCGTAGAAAGCAACCAATTAGCTAATTAAGAAAACCGTCACGTAAACTACACACCAGTGCGCAATTTTTCCAAACCACCACTTCTTTTGAAGGAGTATTTTATTAGATTATACCTTCACAAGAAGTTATACAGTACCCACATTTATTCGCATCAGAACAACACCTTCTCCTTCACTCTATCATCCAACAAGACAAAAAGTATGATATGGACCTAACATACTCAAAACAAATACTACTAAATATGTAGCATTTCAACAATGATATTGTTAATAATCGTGCGAGATAACTTTAAAAGGTTTAAAGTCTTAGACTTGCTCCCTCGCTAATCAAAACAAACAAACATTATTTGATTCATACAACAAACCTAAATGTCTTAACTGAACATATATTGAGTATTAGAGTAAACCATCCGAATCAAAACAAACAATATAGATTATTTATATAACTTACTGCAACTAGTTAGTTTGGACTGAATGATATTTTATTTTGTTACAAAATGAAACATGTTAAAATATATATTACATTAGTTCTTAGACGAACACGGCAAACCAAATATTCAGTAATAAATAATTCTAAGATTACAATCCCTACATTTTTATTTGATGAAGTAAGATGTTGTATTAAAGGCATCAAGAAGATGCATAAAAAGTACACAAAAAACGTCCTGGTTAACTCCTAATACAAAAGGATCTATAACCATCGCAGTGAGTAACCAAGACTAAAACCTGCCTTCTAAGCCAGATAGAGAGAGCTAATAAAATCTAAAAGGGTGATCCTTACATTCCTATTCACAACATTAGTACATTACAATACCAGCATTACAAAACACTCCATTACAACCCCCATATTATCAATTTTGCATTACAATGCCTATTTTATTTTGCATTACAACCCCTACATTATAATCCCCGTATTCCGAATCTCAACAATACAATCTATGCATTACATTCCCTACATTACTAATCTATGCATTAAAATCGCTATCATTACCAATCCCTTCATAACTCTGCTTCCAAATTAAACGATCCTTAAACGTCTTAATTAACAAATTCTTGAGCATTGATACAAAACCATACAAATCAAAACAAACAACACAAACGCTCATATAACCGATCCCAACTAGTTAATTTATACCGGAAAAAACCAAAATGTACCCGAAATGTGAGACTAAAGGGTTCTTAAACCCTCGTTTAGGCAAGCGACGACGAAGAGGGGTCTGACCACCTTCAAAACCAAACTTACGAGTCCCTCTAGCTTTCTGGCCTTTATGTCCACGCCCAGCTGTTTTCCCTTTACCCGAACCGATACCTCTACCTTTCCTAGTCTTTTGTTTCCTAGCACCTTTATTATCTTGAAAATCATTTAAACTTAAAAGACTAAAAGCTCTACTAAAACCCTGATTTTGTTCAAATTTATGAACCAATGATCCATTTAAACCAATTCTTGAAATGGGGTGTGGGGAAAAGGGTAAAGATTGAAACTTTTGGTGAAATGGGAAAATGGGTTGGTGATTCTAGATGGGGTTGTTGTAGATAGTTACAATCCGTGCATTTCTAATATTTGCATAACTAATCCCTACATAACTTGCCTCCACACCAAACGACCCCTAAATGACAACTTACTGAGTCTTAGCATGAAACGACAGGAATCAAACCAACCAATATAGACGATCATATAACCAACCCAACTAGTTAGTTTCAACTGAAATATAGCAACATTTCTGATAACTGCATTACCAATCCCTTCATAACTCTGCTTCCAAACTAAACAATCCTTAAACGTCTTAATTACAAATTCTTGAGCATTAATACAAAACGATACGAATCAAAACAAACATCACAAACGTTCATATAACCGATCCCAACTAATTAATTTGTGCATAAAAACTAAAATGTACCTGAAATGTGAGACTAAAAGGATTCTTAAACCCTCGTTTAGGCAAACGACGACGAAGAGGGGTCTGTCCACCTTCAAAACCAAACTTATGAGTCCCTCTAGCTTTCTGACCTTTATGTCCACGCCCAGCTGTTTTTCCTTTACCCGAACCGATACCTCTACCTTTCCTAGTCTTTTGTTTCCTAGCACCTTTATTATCTTGCAAATCATTTAAGCTCAAAAGACTAAAACCTCTCTTAAAACCCTGATTTTGTTCAAAATTACTAACCAATGATCCCTTTAACCCAATTCTTGAAATGGGGTGTGGGGAAAAGTGTAAAGATTGAAACTTTAGGGCAAATGGGATAATGGGTTGTGGATTCTTGATGGGGTTTTTGTAAATTGAACCATTTTGAAGTGAAGTTGATAGTATTGAAGTAAGTCTTTTTCTTAACATTTTGTTAAGTGAAGTGAAATAGGGTTTATTGTTGAGATTTCATAGTAATTAAGATTTTGAAAAAACTGAGTGTAGAGAAGTGTAGGGTTTTGGCTAAACCTTTGTGTTGTGAATTAGGGAAGATGAGAAAGACTTCAAAGCTACGTCGTTTTGAGTTTTTCTTTCTTTTCCCCTTTACTTGATTTTCTTTTTTAAAATAAATAACACTAATCGCCGAATCTAGGGGTGTTCACGGTTTGGATAAAAACCGAATCGAACCGATAAAAAAAACCGATATTTTGTTGGATATGATTTGGTATGGTTTTGAATTTTCAATAATCTAAAATATTTGGTTTGGTTTGGTTTGGTTTGGTTTTAAGGAAAAAAAATCGAAGAATTAACCGAACCAAACCGACAATTATAAATATTAATTTTTATAATTATATATATTAATGAATTAATATTTTATATAAACTTTTAAGTATTTTATATATTTTCAAATTAGAATGATAGTTTATAAATTATACTACACTGAATACAAATGGAAACGAGCCTAAGCCTAACTAGTAACTACAAAGCAGTCATAGTGTTGAGTCTGTGACCCATTTAATAATCCTTTATCCAACACAAAAATATCTCATGAGAACTAATTCCTTGACCATAGATTTTGTGGATCCTTCAAGATTTAGGCTTACTCATGAGACATCATTTGTCAGAGCACATACTAGTTTATGGACCAGGATTCGAATCTTCTTTTATACTCAATGAGATATTTATTACTTTTTTATAGAAAGATACTTAGATGAGATGTTGTGTGAGCTTTGTTATAAGGAACTCTTGATGCTCAATGAGCATTATTCAACCCAATTCCCTTTGAATTCAGTCCAGAAGTAAGACGAGGTTCAGTTGCATGCTGCCCAAGGATATGGAATCGTTGAGAAAATTGCTCAGCTCCCCACAAAATTATATGGTCTGGACTGGAGTAAACGTGACAGTCTTGGAGAACTCGTACCTTTGGCGGTCAAGAATCAATTCCAATAATTAATGGTGAACTAAACCTTAGCAGTTAGTAGTAAGTTGTTGTATGATTTGCAATTTGGCACATTACTGCTACTTTTTACATTGAAGCCAAAGTTTTATGCACACTTATCTATCCCATGTTGTAATCAATATTCAACAATATTCCAGCTAGCCAATGATCAATTCTATATACAAATAAATAATAGATCCAACAGTTATTGTGATTTGTATTTAAAAAAAACGACTAACCGAACCAAACCGAGATTAACCAAACCGATGGATATGAATTTTATTTGGTTTGGTTTGGTTTTAAAAATTTAAAAACCGAATATAATGGTTTGGTTATGGTTTTAACCAATAACCACCCAAACCAAACCATGAACACCCCTAACCAACTCTACTTATGTTTGTCCATTAAAAATTAATGGGATAATTACACTAAAAGATAAGCAAAAGACAAAAATTATCAAAAATGACTCATATTTTCTAATCTTATCCAACATGTCATTCTTTTCCCGAGATAGAAGTATGCCGCAAGTTTATACAAATTTATACACGTATATAAAATTGTATAAATTTGTATAAGTATGTATATGCGAGTGAATAAATCTGTATATTAAGGATGTTTATATGAATATTTACTTTTTTTTTGTGTATAATTTTGTATTCTCTCATTGCTACGCATTTATCTATGTATATTCTTGTATACTTTTTTTTTTTAGCCAGATTTGTGTGTATAAACTTATCCAAAGCATTAATTTAGACGCAATAAACAACATAAATTCAGTAAAATACAAAAAAGTAATGACACCACTGGCGGGAAAGTGTCTACCGGCGGCTTAGTGGCTGGGGAGGGGGAGATTTGGTAGTTAGGATTTTTTTATGAAAGAGTGCTAAAATTTATAATTTTAGTGACGGGTGTTATGCACGAAAAAAAAATATGGCCTCCTGTTTGTAATTTTTGGATAGTGGGCTGTCTATTTTTGAAAATTTCTCAAAAAATAATTTCTTTTCTTAAAAAATGAAAATATTGAAAATTTTATATGCCCATAAAATCTAGTTAGTTTATGTAAGTTTTTTGAAGAAAAGTTTTTGAAAAATAAAAAATTGATTTGGAGTAATCTTTTATGTTTTTGGTGGATTTTTTTTCACTTATAAAATTTAAATTCTTTAACTGAATACATGTCCATAAATAATTTTAATTTTCAGATATAATTTTTCAACTCAACTTCAAAAAGTTTTTTTTTTTTTCAAAAACAAATCTATGGCCAAACACCTACTTAGAAATGCCATTTTATTTCTTTGTCATTGCATAACAAGAGATACATATTGTATAAGTTCAATCTCGTAACCACTTGGTAGGATGCTAAAAGAGAAACATTCCTGATAAAAATAATTTAGAAAAATAGCCGTTAATTAAGAAACGGAGAATTTTTTTTGAAAGTAGACACCAAAAGACCATAATTTTTTCCTGGACTTTGAATTAAACACAAAAATTGTTTGGGATTTAGTTCAAAGTGGAAGGAAAATTTCATATGCCAAAAATATAAAGCTCCTGAAAAATTTGCCCCAACTTTGAACAATCCAAGGAAAATTTTCTTGAGTTAATTCAAATTTTCAGAAAATTTTTTAGTGGCTCCTCTTCAAAAAATCTCATATTTTTAAATATGATTATTTTTCTAATTGTTGGTTGTTTCTCTTAGAGCGGCTTACTAACTGATTAGTCATCAAAAATGACAGGAAAAATTTATATCTACAATTAAATGAAGTATGATTATCCTATTCTAATCTGAAATTTAGCATCTTAAAACTTTTGTCACTAATAAACTGGACATCCTTTTTTTAACTCAAAAATAACAATGACGCATATACATTATTCTCATTTCGGATATTTTCATTTCACTATCTAGTTAATGTCTTTTGAAGTAGTAAATGTTCTTTAAAATGGGCCTTATAAAAAAGATGGGGAGTTTTCGGGAAATTCTGATCATTAGCTATTTTTGGACGCGTTCATTGGGGACTATCCACAGTTTCAAAATTCATTGAAGAATAGTCAAAAATTCGCGCGCACATTTAAGCTCCATTAACGTTGGAAAAATACCACAGACTAGTCCCATAACAAAATACTGGAGCTTTCAAAGCCAAAGTATTTTGTTATGGGATTGAAGCTTTATACAAAGTCCCATAACAAAGGTCGAGTCCCATAACAAAATACTGGGGCTTTGAACACCCAGTTTTGTTCAAGGCCCCAGTATTTTATATTGGGGTTAGTTTACTGAAGCTTCCCAGTATTTATACTGATATTTGTCCGGATGTGACTATTTCTCAGCGAATTTATTTTTGACGGCTATAAATCAATTAGCGCGCGCCAAACAGACCCCTACACAAAATTTTTACGGAGCTTTCCACCAATGGCCTATTTTCAAGGGGGCTTAAACAATAAATTATCCGTGTTTGCGAAGTATTTAAAAATAGCCATTCGCGGAAAGCGTTGAGCTTGAGCCTAGTGAGAACATTTTGATTAATAACCTTTGATGGCCACATGCCTCCGTAGCATTCTCAATGGAGTCATATGTTTTGCTACTTATGTATTTATCTATGGACAAGGCTTTCTCCATTTATTTTATCCTCTTGTCAATTGACTCATGAAAAGTTCACCATATTTCAACATCACTAAGAATTTGAGTCAGGAGTAAAAATCATCGGTTGTGTCAGGAAACGAATGGATTTCCACATAAATAATACTCAATATACCATATTAACAAGTCACATATCACTAATATAATCTATCCATAATATTTACATTTAAAATTTGATTTGTAATTAAATATAACATATAATTAGATTTATATTCTTTATATATACTTTCTACACATATATACACACACATATATTTATCTTATAATTTTTTAGTATTTGTATCATCAAATTATATCTAATAAATATGTTAAGAAAAGAAAGAAAAGATAAAATATGATTACAAAAGGTGAATAAGAGTTGGAAATGATTATGTGGGGTAATAATCCAAAAAAAAAAAAAAAAAAAAAGGGCATTGTGGCCATTCCAATTTAAACGTTATGGTTTGTGGACTGAACTTTGAGTCTTGACTTTTTCTACAGAAATATATATAGTATAATACTAGGAAATAGTTTAAGAAAATAGTGATAATATCTCCCTATACAAAACATAGTACTTTAATAATATTTTTTGACACAATATACAAACTCTAACAATCTCTATACATGTATATACAATTTTATATATCATTGTATGTATAAAGTATTTGATATGTTTTGTAATAAATATCCCCAAGTACTAATTAACTTAAAAAACTTTTCCTTTTGTTTTTTAGTGTGATTTGCAGAAATAGGACCCTTTTAACTTTTAACTTCAGTAGCATAGTGGGAAGCGCTTTCCGGTGGATCAGCATAAGTGGTCATTTTTGCACAAGTTATTTTGTCAAACAAAAAGTTAAAACGCTCAGTGTAACCAGGAGCATAAATTCAAATTTAATTTGGTCCACCTAAAGACTATATAATATATCTACATATTAGCATAATCACAATTCTTACAAATAATGCTTTATACTAGTACTATAGTCTAAATGGTAATAGGGGTTGAATATTGCTTTAACTAGTGACAAGCTGGATCCTCTTAACTTAGCACCATCGACATTGTTGGAACTTTTCTATTAATGAAACCAAAACATTATTTTAATTGACTATGATTTGAGACGAGCTATGTAGAGATAATTAGGGTTCAAAATACTCCTAATTGATTTTTTTCTTGGAAAATTCCAATATGCAAAAAGGGAAAAAAATTCTTTCAATTATATATAGGGAGATTTACGAAAATACCCATCACAATTAAAATATTTATCCATTTCTGCCCATAAGTTTCATATTTACAAGTACTACTCATAAACTATTTACATGCCCTACCCATCTAGACTTGTATATTATTATTTATACAATATACATTTATATCTAGAGTAGTATGCTATTATTTATGCAGTATACCTTTGTTATACCTTAAGGTATACAATAAAATATGGGTAGGTTGGTAAATACTTTTAATTTTATGGATATTGTAATATTTAATGGGTATAACTTATAAATAATTTGAATTTCATAGGTATATAGTGTTAAAAAACCTTTATATATAAGCGGTTAAATATCCTCTTGGCCCAAGGACAAATTGTAGTGTTAAATTAAAGAGGCTTCAAATGCTAAGCATTGTGAGTTACAAGTTCAAATCTCAAATATAACATTTTACTAATTGTACCACGATAATGGATACAATCGTCTTATATGTACTAAGTATGCCTATTATTACACATATTAACTAGTGTAATATTTCAAAATCTGAAAATAGTCTTCAACCTTTCGGGTAATCAAGAGATAAGTCAAATGAACAAGATCAATATATGAAATTGTGCATTGATTTTCAATTCCTCGTTGATTGACCATATACATCATTCTTTTTTCTCTATATCTTCTAGGGGCAAGTACTGTCTCAGCTCTTCTCTTAATCAAACGTTACTCATTATCATAATTAAATTTGTCCATAGCCCTAAATAAAGTATGAAACATATATAATATTCTATTAATATTGGCGTGGCGTCTAATTTCAGAAAATGAGGTGGTCAAGCCCTCATAAAAAGAAGAACTTTAGCTTAAACGGCAAAACCTGTATTAATTATAAATAATATGCAAAATAGTATGTAATATAAAACTAGTATAATACAGCTCCTACCATAGCTTTTTGTGAAAAGATAAAGAAATAATAAAAGAGCAATTAGTTAGTGACTTAGTGGAAGACAATGAACGTAAAATTGAAGGAATAGAGCACTAAGCATAGGCAGACGGCTCTAAACAGCTTAAAATAAGCCATGTTTTTATCGGAAACCGATTTAACATGTTATGTTATATTATATATTTTGTATGACAGGTCGGTATAACAGCCAAAAATATAGATAAGAGCCTTAAATTTTATTTGATCAAAAAAGTGTAGTTTCATATTATTTCTATATAGGCCTCTTCCCCTAATGCATTCCCAACTATTTATAATTGATAATGATAATGAATCTTAGGGTAATAATACCTCGCCTATTGGCTAGCTAGCTAATGATTTTTCTGAAAATTATTAATTAGGATATTTTGTCCACAGACACTAGAGTATTCTAGCATTAAAAGGTAATCAAAATTCAAACTGCAGCATCCCATACTTATAACATACTTAATTATAACGAACATTTTTTTGAAAAAAATCAAATTTAATATTTTAAATACTTAATGTAATTCGATCGGTTTCAATACATTACTCATTGTATTTATAGGTTGTCAAATTATAGGATCTTTGTGGAGACATTAACTCATTTTGTAAAGTATTTAATTTTATACATCCTTAGAGTACAAAACTTTAATAGTCTGGGAATGGATCCAAAAGACTTTAGCAGGAAGAAAGGAAACTAGTGGAAAGATGAGTTTGTTAAAACAATTTCACTTGTCTTAAATGAATGAAGTTCTTTCGGGGAAAGAAAATTAAACAATTTCACTTGTCTTAATTTGAAAAATATATTTTTTTTCAAAAATGCATTTTCCAAAATTATTTTTGGAGTGTAGCAGTTTGTGTTTGACTTAACTCATTCGAGAAGCACTTTTGTTAATAGTTGAATATTAATTTGTGTTTGACCAAACTTTTGAAAAATATTTTTGAGTGTTAAATTACGAGTAAGGACATGTAAAGATAGTTATTTAATTAGATGAATGGTTTTAAGTATTTATTTTCAAAGAATATATTTAATTTTCTTGTTTGGTTAAAATTTTTAAACATAGAGCATACATAATTAAATATTCTAAGTTCATACCTCAAAAGAAGATGCAGTTTGATTCAAAACTTCCAATGATAATGATGTAAGTGTTAGTAGAAGAAAAAGGGAGAATATTTTTCTACTATTTATATATTATAATTATTAGGTTATAAATATAGGTAATTAGATATATAAGTATTTTTTATAACGATATACTTGGAATAATAAAATTTAAAAACAATTTATACTTTTAGATAAAAACTACTTATTAAGCGTCTTTTCAACAGCAGAAAAACGGCTTTTGTGCCACTCAAAAACACTTATTTTTTTCTATAAGCTTGGCCAAACACCTCACCTTTTCAAAATAAGCGCTTTTTGAAAAAAATAAACACTTCTCACTCTCCGAGAGGCTTGACAAAAGAGATGAACACCGAAGGATTTTTGATATAGGAGTATTCTTTTCTCCTTCCATTTTTTTTTTCCTTGTCGGCAATGGTGGAAGCCGTGGAAAGATGAGAGAAAAATAGAACATCTAATATCATGAAGCAGCTAGTGGCCTCTCTCTTTTTGGGATGTCATAATATTAAATAATTCTTAGCAATCATGAAGACTGAGTGTCACCACACAAAAAAAAAAAAAAGAATTAATACATTTTTTGTTTAATTTATTTAATTCAAAATTCTTTGATTCGATTAATTTAAAATTAATTTATACACAGAAAAACACTCACTATTAAAAATTTATCTTTTTAGGTAATTAAGGAAAGAAATTTCTCAATTCGAACACATCAGAACAATAGTTGATTACTAAAATTCGTTAGACATCAAAAGAATGTTATCCAAAAAATGTTAGACATGAAAAGAAGGTCCACGTGCCATAAAGTGGAAGGCCATATCTCCATTCCATGTTATGAAATTATGAGGATGAGGATTGTGGATGAAGCTGCTATCTCCATGCCCAAATCAACATGTTTTATTTGCTGTAAAATGAAAGGGGAAATTAAGGCCAACTCTTTCTAGCAGTTAGTTGCCCCTCTTACCATCAAATGATATGGTGTAGCGGATGTGATTATTTCTCTCTTAAGCAAAGGTTTCAGATTCGAGTTGTGAATATGAAAATCACTGGTAGGGAGCGTTTTTCCCCGAATGGGATACTATACGGTGCGAATCTGAATTAGTCGAGCTCTAACGAAGATACCGGACACCGGATGGAAAAAAAAAAAATTGTTGCCCCTATTCAATTGGGATATATGGGATGGGAGTAACTACTGAACACTTGCTTGCAGTCTCTATTCGATAACCAACTGTTTTTTGCAACCCCTGGCCCTCGATCCTTTAATGTTTCCATATGCCTATTAAGTTGTTTTCATTTAAAAAATAATATCAATATACTGTTACTTTATATATTCTATATGTTTCAACTGATGTAATATAGCTTGAAATACCATGAAACTTTTTTTTTTTTAAAAAATAATGTTTGAAAATTGTACTCCGAAATATATCGTAGCGATTATGCATCTATGTAAAAATTTTAAAACTCGTAGCCTAAAACATGTCATAATATTAGTACATATACAAAACTTGTTATTAATGGTAAAATAGGTTGTGTAAAGTTAATTGCTTCTAATTGCCCCTCAGACACACTAGAGCAAATTAACCTATATAATTTTCTTTTCCTCTTTTTCAGTATTTTTACCAGTGTGTTCTTCCCACAGAAATTTACTTTATGAATAAGCTATATATATTATTAGTGTAATATGAATGTATAAGTAAATTGTCACTTCATGTAGATAACAAAAGACAGATTGTATTGCTTCATTTGCAAAAATAATATTGTAATACTACTACCAATAGCAAGGGTAGTCCATCGCTGTATATACTTATTGTTAGATGGTCCATCACAGGTTCTGAGGTAGCAAATCATCAAACTATGAAAAAGATAGGTGTACTACTAGCTAGAAATATCTCAAAAGAATGAATTAAGGGGTGGTTCGGTTTGGCTTTGCTTTTTATGTGGTTATTAACTATTAATGCGGGTATTAGTTGTAATCACCTAATTTTGGCACAAGAAAGTTCAAATTTTTCTTGAAATATCCGTGTCAATTTCGTAGGATATTTGCTTAATTGTCCTAGATTTTATCCTTCATTTTAGCTAGGTTTAATTAATTAATTAAAAAAATATATATATAAAAAATACCAAAAAATACTTGTTATGTGTCTAACTGTAATTTTATGTTTGATTTGCGATAATGTTACATTTTTGTGGTTTCTAATCCTAATTGATAGTGTAGTAAATAGTTTGAGATTTTCTTTAGTGGCTATTTGTAAAATTCAGAATTGAAAATATAGCCTAACCCACTAGCCCAATACCAATTTTGACCCGGCCCATCACATGATATAAAAGCAAAAAATTGCCATTTTTGTCCATTTTCCTCAAACCATCAGACAAGAGAGGAACCCTACCCCTTTTTTGACCCGTCGCCGAAAACAACCGTGAACCGCCGTCGACCACCACACTCTGGGCAAAAGAAATGTATCGCCAGACTCCCCGTGATCCCCTCTTTCCGAACATGGTGTCGATTTCTTCAATTTCTCTATCATTTTGTGTAAATCGAGCCCCAAAGTGACGGCCAAACTCTTCTCCGGCGACCCTTTTGATTTTCCGGTGAACTCTTGTGTATCCAGGTTTGGTTTTCCTCCTCTTTTACCTCATCTACTCAATTTTACACCAAAAATGATCCCCTCAGTTTCTGAGTTTGAATGGCAGCGGTGTAGTTGGTTAATTCTGGCCATGTGTGGTGGTGTTGGGTAGCGAGGCAGCTAGGTAGCTATGTTGATTGTTTAGGTGACTATGGTATGGATTGGCGATGTGGATGAGACGTTGTTCCTAATCACTTGGTGAGGCTGTTGTCGTGTATGATGTCGATAACAGTGGCGTCGGGGTTTTATTTGTTGGTTCGGATGTGGTTCATTTGTTGATGTTGTGGTCCTGTGGTGGTGCTGCGACAAAGACGAGCTCGAGGCAGCTGCGATGCTCGTGGACAGTTGTGACAATGGCTTTGTTTTGTTTCGGATAAGATTCAGTTGTTGAAGCTGCGAGCAACAGTTGTAATGGCGATGATGAGCAGTGGTGGCGTCGGGGCTTTGTTTTATTGTACTTTGGTGGTGCAGTGATGTTCCTATGGTGTGGGGATATGGGGGCCGTGATGATTTGTTCTGTGGAAGTTTTTGGTAAAACCTGATGCCATGATGCTTGATTAGAACAGAGCAGCGATGATGGCGTGGTCTCACTGGTGGAGACGATGCAGCGATAGTGAAACTGTGACGATGGCAATGCTATTAAGGGTGGTGATGCTACTGTGATATCCTTAGTGAACAGTGGTGTCTAGTTGAGATGCTATGGTGTTTGAAGTTTGATCCGAGGCAGCAGTGGTTCAACGAGGTTGGCGACAATGCTATAGCGACGATTGGATGTGTGCGGGTACATGGCTGCGATGGGGAGGCTGTGGTTTGGTAATTGCTTTGGCTTAAGTATTTGGTATGGTGGTGCTGCGATAATGAAGCAGTAAGGCAGCAGCTCGGCTATACATTGGCGAGGCAGCAAAGGCCGTAGTATTCTTCTCGACGGGTTAGAGAATAATTTTGTATCCCTACGCCTCTCTTCGTTTGGTTGTTTAGTTTTATGAAAAACCAAGTGTTCAATTGTGATTGTACTGTGTAGGAATTGACATAAGTATCAATTTTGTTTGAATAAATATTTATCTTATGTTTGCATAGATCAAAACCATTTGGAAACCAGTTGTTCGCTCTCAGTTTATGTTTCATAACTGCTTACGAAATAATATCGTATGTTCGCTGTTGTTTGCCGGTTTTAATACTGTTGAGTTAAAAATCTTTTTTAAGATAAATGTGATAAAATGTGGAAAACTGAATGGTTTGTTCTGGTATTCGTTTGGGTTTGCATCTGTTCAAGTATGTTGTATGTTAAGCATGCGAGACATTTTAGATAGAGTTATGCACTTTGATTTTGAGTTTGGCTTTTTGTTTTGAGTAATTAAGTATAGTTCATGTTTATTTTGTTTGCTGGGAAATGCATAAGAGGTCACTATGACCATGTTTTGTCTTAGGCATCTGTGAGGAAGTATTTGAGCTCATGAAGAGTTCAAAGGTGTAATGAGTTGGATTTGGTGTTTGTTTTTCTGTTTCTTTTAAGCCTGCTTGGCCGTGTGCTTGGTCATGCTTGTTTGTTGTCAATTGTTTGAGTCTTTGGGAAAGCTGTAAGCTGGTAATGTTTAAGTTTGGTTTTCAATTAAGTTGGTGTAAGTCAGTTAGTTCAAAAGGGTCAATTGAAGGTACAAAGTCAGCTGTAAAGTGTAGTATTCACATAGGATTCTTGGTACTTTCTGAAAAGCAAGGCTAACACAAAAGAGGTAAAAAGCCCTGCACCCTTTTGGTTGGTGAGAACCTTAGCATTAGAAGGTAATAGGCATTTATTGCCTTGGTCTTGGCATCATGGAAATGAGCTGTCCATATAGCTCTATTTCAGCCTATATAAGGCTGTCCACCTTCACTTCTCGGGACAGCTTTCACTCTTCTAACTTACAGAGAACACTTCACTAAGATCTGGAAAAAAAAATACCTCCTCTCCCTTAGAGAATTAGATCTGAAAAATACTCTCCAACTTACAAGAGAGCACACATCTGAGAAAAGAGTGGAAAGGACAAAGAATACACACAAAAGCTGAAAGAAAACACTTCATCACTCTAAAATATTTTCCGGATCTGAGGTACAAACAACATAAGAAAGAAAAATACTTCTTCATTTACTCTTGAGAAGCAATTCAAGATTTGGTAAAAAAAAATAGAGTGCAAACATATGAGAGAAATTTGATAGAAAGTAAGGATTAAATAGAGAAGAGTCTTGGTTCATAGTTTCTTGGTAGCGAGTCTTTTTTTTTGGGGTCTTGTTGTTGCTGTGTTGATGTGGAACTTTCAATTGCTGGTGAAGGTGAACCACTGCTGTACCAAGAAATTTTATCTTCATTAGGTAAACATTTCCTTTGCTTTGTTATCCACTTGGAAAAAATCATGTATTATCTTTGTTTGTAATGAATCTGGTTTAAAGTCCCATAAGATCTGTGGCCTCTCATTATGCTCATATCTTTCCTAGTCTTGGATTCTGCACATTCTATTCTGTTCATTTTTATTGAAAATATGGTAGACTCAAATGATCTGGGCCAATGTATGGTTGGGCTTTGTCCGTATGGCATACTGAATGCAGTTTTATATTTAAGCAAAAAACAAGTATGTGAATGGATAGGAAACTTAGGCTAGTTTTTTTCAGGCTAATTTTTCAGGAAAAAAAAAATAAAATCAAAATCAAACGGTAAAGTTGTGGAATTTGCTAACCTCCAACGAGTTTATGTTTTGTAAAGCAAAATAGGCAAAATTGTTAGGCCAAAGCAAAAATAAAGTTAAATATCCAACTGTTACACATTGGAACTCATTTAAATTAGGAGATTTCGAACGGGTGAAGTACCTGCGCGATTTAACTAATTTAAGTCGGAAGATTTCGAACGAGTGAAGTTCTCGCGCGATTATATTCGATTGGAGTTCCAATTATCAAACGATAAAATTAACAATAAATTGAAGCGTAACAAATTAAGGCAAATATAACAAACAAATTCAAAGAGTCGAAACGCGTCAATAAAAGCAACTGTGCTTAGCACAGGACTCGAGGGTGCCTAACACCTTCCCGAGAGTCAACCGAGATCCTTACCCGGAACTCTGACGCAGACCATTTACGAGTCATAGGTGTTCTAGGTACACCACTTTGGTGACTTGGCACACCTTTAACTTGTCAAGTGGCGACTCCGAATTTTCTTAAATATTAGTGTACCTTTAACCCCGTCACAACCTTTTTAAATACTATAAAGTCTTTCTTTTAAGTGAAAAAGGGTCGTGACAGCTTGGCGACTCCGCTGGGGAGGAAAGTGAAAACTGAGAGTCTCAGGCTTTAAAATTTGTCGCTTTCGGCTTTTGAATATTGTTTGTATATGTTGCCTTGAATATTACTGCTTTAATATTATTTGAACTGTATATACACAACTGTCTTCTCTCGTACACCTCTGAGTCTTCTGGAACACTGCACACATGCACGCCAGTTTCGCTTCGGCGTCTGGAATTTCTGTCGTGTCTCAGGACACAAAAAGTTAACCCTTCTTAGGAGGAGGTGCGTTGGGTTAGGCCGTTAGACGTTGTCGACCGGTACCCCCGAGGCACTTCCAAATTGCCAGAAACTGTAGAACAAGAACCCATTGAGTCACCTAGAGTTGAACCTGTGCTTTTATCTAGGCCAATTTATTTGCATGTCATTAGACTTAGTGAGGTGCGGTACACCGGTATCGCACTCGTCTAGGCTGACTCCCTTGTGTCATAGTGGGGCCCGTGTCCCCGAAAGATATATCATGGGCATATTATGTGTTGCATTTGTTTAGTCGAAGGGTTGTTATGCTGACCGATTACCGAGGGTCGAGAGCCAAATTTTGAAGAAAAAAAAGAAAAAAAAAAAGGGAAAAATGATAGAAAAATTGGTTTTAGTCCCGTGTTTCGAAATATTTTTTGTCATTTTACGCCGTTATAATGGCGAATTTTTTCAAGAACCCTTAGAGTCTAATTTTGTGTCCGGGTTTGGTCTCAAGTATTAGAAAATGATTTGTACTGGTTTTGCGCCGTTATAATGGCGAAATTTTGGCACTCTTTTATGTTGAGTTTGTGTTCGAATCAAGTCCATATTTTGAAAAATAATTCATCGGGGTTTTACGCCGTCATAATGGCCAATTTTAGAAATCAATTTTGTGTCTAGTTTGTGTAATATTTTTTGTCGTTGGGTCGTCCTAATTGCCAGATTTTGTAAATACTCTAAGATTCATTTTCAAATTAGATCGAAGAGTTTGTTTCAAAAATCATTTGTGCCCCATCTTTACGATGTCGTAATGTTCGATTTTAGGATTGAAAACAAAAAAAAATTAAATAAAAAAAAATATATAAGATTTTGTTTTCATAATTCATTCTTAAGTTCAGTTTGAATCTCGGGTTAAGTTTAATTTTTCATTTTAAAAAAAATAATTGGAAACCCACTTTATTTTGTTTTGTTTAAAGTCAAGTCAGGGTATAGACAAGAAATTGTAATTAGCTAAGTTGCATTTTGTGTCGATCCTCGTGAAATAATCCGACTCCGCTAAATGTCGAGTCCCATTATTTTCACCGTCTGGGTGTACCCGTCCAATGTGTCAGTTTGTATATATTTTTGACTCGTGCATCATGTCAAGCATATTATATTGAGTCGGTCTAGTGTCGTAGTTTAAATTTGTCTATTACTTTGATGTAAGGAATATTCGAAAAAAAAAAAAGAAACTCCAAGCTCGTCTTTGTTTTAAATTACGTGCCACTTACAATTTTGTTCTAATTTTGCTCAAGGCACGTAGCAATCTTTCGGGGATACGACCGGTATACTCGGCTTACGCCGTTAACCGTTTCGGGATGACGCATAACAACCCTAGGCTTGCAATATGTGCTTCTTTTGTGCTAACCCGGTTTGTTTGTGCAAAGCTTTGGAATTTGGAGATTTGGTACGGAATTCCGGCATCATTCCACACATACACAACAGGATCAAAGGAACCCATTACCATGTCGTTTGATAAGGGAAATTCCGAGATCGGCATCCATGAACTTCTGGTGCTGGAAAACAAGAGGTTGACTGAAGAGGTCAAAAATTTGAAACAATTGGTGGCTGATATGTATATCGCCATGAACACGGGACAAGCTTGTTCTACCATGCCAGTTAGTCTTCTAGGGCATGCCTCGACTATCTTACATCAGGCACAAGGCCCTACAGCTGACGACCTGCAGTATTCTCCCGACTCTCCCTACTATAGCACAACAGATGTTCTGAGAACCTTCCCAGGGTGTCCTCCGGCACCACCACCTCCGCCCAAACAGAGGTGTGCTTCACCCCTGGTCTCTGTTCCACCATTCACAGGCTTAGTTAGGACGGAGAGTCTTGGGAAGAAAGATGAAAGAGAACGAGGTCCAGGAAGGAGGGATGAGGAACGGTACAAACGGCTCCACTCATGCCATCGAGCCTCACAGAAGCAGCATTCGCAACACTATCCTTTACAAAATACAAAACATTCCATTCCTCCACTCCAAAAAGCGCGACCATATGCTCCAAATTTTTCATATCCGCAATGGACCGCGCCAGCCTCACAGCCTACATACCACACTCACCAAGCTCCACATAAACAATATCGGACTCCACCAGAATTTCCATACCGATCAAGGAGACCCTCTACTTTCATCCCAAGACCCGAATACAAGAAGGCGCGAGAAGAGAAAAAGAGAAAGCTCACGCCAATCGGGGAATCTTACACTAGTGTCTTCGAGAAGTTGCAGGCTTTGGATATGTTGAGGCCGATCTATGGGAATATGCATCCCACGAGAAAGGTTGATTATTCTCGCCGATGTGCTTACCATTCAGGTGCACCGGGGCATGACACTGAGGATTGCCATTTTCTCAAGAAGGATATCCAAGCTTTGATTGATAACGATCAGATTCAAGTTGAGGGTTCAGATGCACCAGATATAAACCAGAACTCGTTGCCCGTCCATGATGATGTGTATATGGTGGGAATGGTATGTGGAGAAGATTTGAAAGCTGAATCTGCAATGCCGATAGTACCTGTTGGTGATGTGTCAATTAGGGCTAACCAAACGCTTGTGACAGTGAACTATGCTCCCGAAATTGTGCTTGAGGTAGCAGACAGAGTGAAGGGTGATGAAATGAAGAAGACAAACATGTCTCTCGAGAAGCCAATTCCAAATCTTACTCGGTCATTCGTCAGCCCCAAAGAAGTGAAGTCCACCTTGATGGGACTTGGAGAAAATAAGGAAAAGAGGAAGAAATTGCCAGATTCAGGTGCATCCTTGTGAAGGGCTCAAGAACACATGAAAAGCAGGAAACTGGCCCTGACTTGCAATTGAGTGACTGTGAAATGTTGTAGCTTGTTTTGCTAATCTTTCTGTGTACTTGGTTATTTAAGGGTTGTAACCCAAGTGCATTATTTTGCTTGTTTTGTTTGTTCAAACCCTTATATCTTCAATTCAATGAAAAGCGGGATCCTTTTCTCGTCTCAACATTCTGTCTCTTATTTTCTTTCTTGGTCATGTTTCTTTAGTATTATGTTTTATGTTTTGCGGCCTTAATAACATGACATGCGTGTGGAACTTAAGTCTTGATCTAAACACACTCTCTGACATTGTGAGCTATCTGAGTAGTGAGGGATAAAAGAGGGAGTGAATTAAGTTGGGAATCAATTGTCATCTGATAAGGGAGATCGGTGAAAAGTTCAAAATCGTGCACGGTCGCTTCGACCGAATTTGAAATACCATTTTGAGAACCATCGTTGAAGCATAAGTTGAGGACATGTGTGGATCAATCCAGGTCAATTCATTGAATCATTATTTGTGCGAGGCATTCTCGGGTCGGGATGACGAATGGCTTTCGTTTCTTCTACCCAAACAATATATCCTTCGCAAACCCTTTGGAGCCTTGTTCAGTATTTTCTTTGGCCTACCCTCCCTTGGAATCAATTTGATGCGATTAAAGAAAAAAAAAAGAGAAAAAAAGAAAAGAAAGAAAAGAGGAAACAAAACAACAAAAATCTACCTCAGTGGTAGAGCTACGTCTGACCTGATTCCTCTCAAAAGGATACGTAGGCAACCATTCGGGTGCGGTCAAAATAGGGGAAAGTTCCATTTTTCCCCTGTCTCATGTTGACGCAAAACTTGCCTCCAAGTTTGCGGCCAATGTCAAAAGAAATTCAAATCCCCAATGTATGCTAAACTGGGGCAGAAGTTTGTTTTTATTTTATTTTAAAAAAATAAAATAAAATAAAAACAAACTTCTATGTTTTATACTATCTATTCATATGTTTCATGAGATATCAGTCTCGAAACCGAGGAAGAAACTCAAGGCGCCCCAGTTTATCCTAAACTGGGGCGGAAGTTTAGTTTATTTTTAGAGAAGAAAGTCAATATCCTTTTCTTTCATTGTGTTTATCTCGGGGGATAGTCTCAATATCCCTTATGTTTGCATATCAGAAAATTCAAAAGATAATTCCTCGGGTTTTCAATAAATTGGGGCCTCAGTTAGTTATTATTTTTTAAAAAAAATGATTCCAAGGGTGGTAATATTTTACCAAGTCGTTTCATGAGATGCTTTCATACCGCTCTTCAAAACAAAGAAAAAAAAATATTAAAAGAGAAAAGAGAGAAAAAAAAAGAAGAAGAAGGGAATCCCCAATTTGCCTAAACTGGGGAGATAAGTTTGTTTTATTTTCAAAAGCGGTGATTTCATAGTTTGTGATATTCATCTGATCGTCTCATGAGATGTTTATGAGTTTTTATTCTGAACCCCCTTTCTTCATAGCCTAACCAAATCCAATGTTACAGTCCAAATAAAGACCCTTCTGACCGATCATTGAGAATGTCAAGCCGAGTAAGGTATCAAGGGATAAGTTCCACGCTGTAAAGTCGCATTCTTGTAAGCCGACAATCGCATTTAGGAGCTGGGAGCACCAAGGTCATTAAAGGAGAAATTCTCTGGGGAATCAAGATAAAGACCGAAATTGAAGAAAGAAAGGAAAGACGGGGTCGAGCAGCAAGGAAAGATGGGGGTCGATTGGGAAAGAGCGAAAAAAAAAATAATGAAAGAAATGAAAAGAAAAAAATGAAAAAAAAAAGGAAAAGAAGAAAAAAAAAGTGAAGTCTTGTCAGTGAAAACCTGAAAGGGTGCCGCAAGACAACGGTGAGTTAAAAGAACAAAGAGAGAGGCTAGTCGGTGAAAACCCGAAAGGGCACTGCTAGTCGAATGAGGGTCGTTAGATTTGCCACTAAACGAGATTGGGAAAGCTGGGTACAAAGTCATGGATGGACTATGTGAGCGGATTAAGAGTTGATTCCAAATACATGTCGTGTTAATAAGGTCGTCATCTCTTCAGTCCTTTACCTCTCCCGTAAGGGACGTCATCATTTTTCATCTTTTGGTTGGAAGCTTTTTCGTTTCCATCATTTTGTCTTGCTTCAGTTCGTGTCAGTTTCTCCAACATCAAACAAGCAAAGAAAGTTTTGCAAAACTTGTTATAGTTTCACAGTTGTACTAGAGCAAGTCAGGACCAACCTTGATAATTGGAGCCCAATGTTTCACATCGGCACAAAGTATGCCACACCAAGGAGTGTACCATGAAGGAGATCATCAAAGGATATGCAGATTTCAAGATGTAGTTAAATTTCAAATCAAAGCCTGCCAAGCAGCAATTTCAAGCTTTCAACAGTCAAAGCCCGCCCGAGCGGCAATTTCAAGTTTCAGAAATTTCATTCAAGTCAAAGCCTGCCAAGCAGCAATTTCAAGCTTTCAATAGTCAAAGCCCGCCCGAGCGGCAATTTCAAGTTTCAGAAATTTCATTCAAGTCAAAGCCTATCAAGCAGCAATTTCAAGCTTTCAACAGTCAAAGCCCGTCCGAGGGGGCAATTTCAAGTTTCAAAGATCCACTGGATTAGTTGGAGCTTCAGACCAGTTCATCAGCTTGTGGAGAATGAGGGAGTAGTTTAGAGAAGTCTAGGCACCCACCTGGAGAATGAGGGAATAATTTGGAAAGTCGAGGCACCCACCTGGAGAATGAGGGAGTAGTTTAGAAAGTCGAGGCACCCACCTGGAGAATGAGGGAAGTAGTTTAGAGAAGTCCAGGCGCCCACCTGGAGAATGAGGGAGTAGATTAGAGAAGTCGAGGCACCCACCTGGAGAATGAGGGAGTAGGTTAGAGAAGTCGAGGCACCCACCTGGAGAATGAGGGAGTAATTTGGAAAGTCGAGGCACCCACCTGGAGAATGAGGGAGTAGTTTAGAGAAGTCTAGGCACCCACCTGGAGAATGAGGGAATAATTTGGAAAGTCGAGGTACCCACCTGGAGAATGAGGGAGTAGTTTAGAAAGTCGAGGCACCCACCTGGAGAATGAGGGAAGTAGTTTAGAGAAGTCCAGGCGCCCACGTGAAGAACGAGGGTATCCGTTTCTGTAAAAAGGCAAGACCCATCAGAGTGATGGTTTTCAATTAAGCAAGAACAAGACCCATCAGAGAGATGGTTTTAATTTTCAGTAAAAAACAAGACCCATCAGACTGATGATTTTCAATTCAGATAGAACAAGACCCATCAGAGAAATGGTTTTAATTTTCAGCAAAAGGCAAGACCCACCAGAGTGGTGTTTCCAGTTTTATCTTTCAAGTCAAAGCCCGTCAAAGCGGCAATTCTATTCATGTCAAAGCCCGTCAAAGCGGCAATTTCAACTTTCAAGTCAAAGCCCGCCCGAGCGGCAATTTCAATTTTTCAAGTCAAAGCACGTCAAAGTGGCAATTTCAACTTTCAAGTCAAAGCCCGCCCGCCCGAGCGGCAAATTCAACTTTCAAGCCCGCCTGAGCGGCAATTTCAGGTTTTCAAGACCCACTTGGTAGTGTGAGCTTCAGACCAGTTCATCAGTTTGGGAAGCGTGAAGAAGTTAGCTTAGGAATTGTAATCTTACATTTCAAATGTTGAATTTTCATTTTTCCTTTGTAAAGCAATGACCACCAGCCAGCAACCAGCGACAATGACCAGCAGCAACAGTTCTAGTCTGTCAAAATGTCAGTCGGGGTAAGTCTAGAAATGTCGAGTCAGTCCTAGTATGTCTCAAAGTGGCTAAAGTTAGTTCCGTTATGTATAGAAGCGTCCAGAGAGTGCTTAGTGTTAGTCTAGGAGAGTCTAGTGTCTGTTTGTATGCGGTAGTCCCAGCTACTGCACGTGAGGAACTACACTGACCTGATTCCTTAGTCCGGGGATATGTAGGTAGCCTTGTTCTTGGTTAGAACCGAAAGTCAAGGTACGGTCGCCTTTTGCATGCTTTTGGCTAGAACCAAAAGCCAAAATTAGTTGTGATTATATCTTTGTCCAAAAACTCTTCGTGTTCTCGAACAAAGAGGGGCAGCTGTAATCACCTAATTTTGGCACAAGAAAGTTCAAATTTTTCTTGAAATACCCGTGTCAATTTCGTAGGATATTTGCTTAATTGTCCTAGATTTTATCCTTCATTTTAGCTAGGTTTAATTAATTAATTAAAAAAATATATATATAAAAAATACCAAAAAATACTTGTTATGTGTCTAACTGTAATTTTATGTTTGATTTGCGATAATGTTACATTTTTGTGGTTTCTAATCCTAATTGATAGTGTAGTAAATAGTTTGAGATTTTCTTTAGTGGCTATTTGTAAAATTCAGAATTGAAAATATAGCCTAACCCACTAGCCCAATACCAATTTTGACCCGGCCCATCACATGATATAAAAGCAAAAAATTGCCATTTTTGTCCATTTTCCTCAAACCATCAGACAAGAGAGGAACCCTACCCCTTTTTTGACCCGTCGCCGAAAACAACCGTGAACCGCCGTCGACCACCACACTCTGGGCAAAAGAAATGTATCGCCAGACTCCCCGTGATCCCCTCTTTCCGAACATGGTGTCGATTTCTTCAATTTCTCTATCATTTTGTGTAAATCGAGCCCCAAAGTGACGGCCAAACTCTTCTCCGGCGACCCTTTTGATTTTCCGGTGAACTCTTGTGTATCCAGGTTTGGTTTTCCTCCTCTTTTACCTCATCTACTCAATTTTACACCAAAAATGATCCCCTCAGTTTCTGAGTTTGAATGGCAGCGGTGTAGTTGGTTAATTCTGGCCATGTGTGGTGGTGTTGGGTAGCGAGGCAGCTAGGTAGCTATGTTGATTGTTTAGGTGACTATGGTATGGATTGGCGATGTGGGTGAGACGTTGTTCCTAATCACTTGGTGAGGCTGTTGTCGTGTATGATGTCGATAACAGTGGCGTCGGGGTTTTATTTGTTGGTTCGGATGTGGTTCATTTGTTGATGTTGTGGTCCTGTGGTGGTGCTGCGACAAAGACGAGCTCGAGGCAGCTGCGATGCTCGTGGACAGTTGTGACAATGGCTTTGTTTTGTTTCGGATAAGATTCAGTTGTTGAAGCTGCGAGCAACAGTTGTAATGGCGATGATGAGCAGTGGTGGCGTCGGGGCTTTGTTTTATTGTACTTTGGTGGTGCAGTGATGTTCCTATGGTGTGGGGATATGGGGGCCGTGATGATTTGTTCTGTGGAAGTTTTTGGTAAAACCTGATGCCATGATGCTTGATTAGAACAGAGCAGCGATGATGGCGTGGTCTCACTGGTGGAGACGATGCAGCGATAGTGAAACTGTGACGATGGCAATGCTATTAAGGGTGGTGATGCTACTGTGATATCCTTAGTGAACAGTGGTGTCTAGTTGAGATGCTATGGTGTTTGAAGTTTGATCCGAGGCAGCAGTGGTTCAACGAGGTTGGCGACAATGCTATAGCGACGATTGGATGTGTGCGGGTACATGGCTGCGATGGGGAGGCTGTGGTTTGGTAATTGCTTTGGCTTAAGTATTTGGTATGGTGGTGCTGCGATAATGAAGCAGTAAGGCAGCAGCTCGGCTATACATTGGCGAGGCAGCAAAGGCCGTAGTATTCTTCTCGACGGGTTAGAGAATAATTTTGTATCCCTACGCCTCTCTTCGTTTGGTTGTTTAGTTTTATGAAAAACCAAGTGTTCAATTGTGATTGTACTGTGTAGGAATTGGCATAAGTATCAATTTTGTTTGAATAAATATTTATCTTATGTTTGCATAGATCAAAACCATTTGGAAACCAGTTGTTCGCTCTCAGTTTATGTTTCATAACTGCTTACGAAATAATATCGTATGTTCGCTGTTGTTTGCCGGTTTTAATACTGTTGAGTTAAAAATCTTTTTTAAGATAAATGTGATAAAATGTGGAAAACTGAATGGTTTGTTCTGGTATTCGTTTGGGTTTGCATCTGTTCAAGTATGTTGTATGTTAAGCATGCGAGACATTTTAGATAGAGTTATGCACTTTGATTTTGAGTTTGGCTTTTTGTTTTGAGTAATTAAGTATAGTTCATGTTTATTTTGTTTGCTGGGAAATGCATAAGAGGTCACTATGACCATGTTTTGTCTTAGGCATCTGTGAGGAAGTATTTGAGCTCATGAAGAGTTCAAAGGTGTAATGAGTTGGATTTGGTGTTTGTTTTTCTGTTTCTTTTAAGCCTGCTTGGCCGTGTGCTTGGTCATGCTTGTTTGTTGTCAATTGTTTGAGTCTTTGGGAAAGCTGTAAGCTGGTAATGTTTAAGTTTGGTTTTCAATTAAGTTGGTGTAAGTCAGTTAGTTCAAAAGGGTCAATTGAAGGTACAAAGTCAGCTGTAAAGTGTAGTATTCACATAGGATTCTTGGTACTTTCTGAAAAGCAAGGCTAACACAAAAGAGGTAAAAAGCCCTGCACCCTTTTGGTTGGTGAGAACCTTAGCATTAGAAGGTAATAGGCATTTATTGCCTTGGTCTTGGCATCATGGAAATGAGCTGTCCATATAGCTCTATTTCAGCCTATATAAGGCTGTCCACCTTCACTTCTCGGGACAGCTTTCACTCTTCTAACTTACAGAGAACACTTCACTAAGATCTGGAAAAAAAAATACCTCCTCTCCCTTAGAGAATTAGATCTGAAAAATACTCTCCAACTTACAAGAGAGCACACATCTGAGAAAAGAGTGGAAAGGACAAAGAATACACACAAAAGCTGAAAGAAAACACTTCATCACTCTAAAATATTTTCCGGATCTGAGGTACAAACAACATAAGAAAGAAAAATACTTCTTCATTTACTCTTGAGAAGCAATTCAAGATTTGGTAAAAAAAAATAGAGTGCAAACATATGAGAGAAATTTGATAGAAAGTAAGGATTAAATAGAGAAGAGTCTTGGTTCATAGTTTCTTGGTAGCGAGTCTTTTTTTTTGGGGTCTTGTTGTTGCTGTGTTGATGTGGAACTTTCAATTGCTGGTGAAGGTGAACCACTGCTGTACCAAGAAATTTTATCTTCATTAGGTAAACATTTCCTTTGCTTTGTTATCCACTTGGAAAAAATCATGTATTATCTTTGTTTGTAATGAATCTGGTTTAAAGTCCCATAAGATCTGTGGCCTCTCATTATGCTCATATCTTTCCTAGTCTTGGATTCTGCACATTCTATTCTGTTCATTTTTATTGAAAATATGGTAGACTCAAATGATCTGGGCCAATGTATGGTTGGGCTTTGTCCGTATGGCATACTGAATGCAGTTTTATATTTAAGCAAAAAACAAGTATGTGAATGGATAGGAAACTTAGGCTAGTTTTTTTCAGGCTAAATTTTCAGGAAAAAAAAAATAAAATCAAAATCAAACGGTAAAGTTGTGGAATTTGCTAACCTCCAACGAGTTTATGTTTTGTAAAGCAAAATAGGCAAAATTGTTAGGCCAAAGCAAAAATAAAGTTAAATATCCAACTGTTACACATTGGAACTCATTTAAATTAGGAGATTTCGAACGGGTGAAGTACCTGCGCGATTTAACTAATTTAAGTCGGAAGATTTCGAACGAGTGAAGTTCTCGCGCGATTATATTCGATTGGAGTTCCAATTATCAAACGATAAAATTAACAATAAATTGAAGCGTAACAAATTAAGGCAAATATAACAAACAAATTCAAAGAGTCGAAACGCGTCAATAAAAGCAACTGTGCTTAGCACAGGACTCGAGGGTGCCTAACACCTTCCCGAGAGTCAACCGAGATCCTTACCCGGAACTCTGACGCAGACCATTTACGAGTCATAGGTGTTCTAGGTACACCACTTTGGTGACTTGGCACACCTTTAACTTGTCAAGTGGCGACTCCGAATTTTCTTAAATATTAGTGTACCTTTAACCCCGTCACAACCTTTTTAAATACTATAAAGTCTTTCTTTTAAGTGAAAAAGGGTCGTGACATTAGTAATGTAGGTATTAATAATGTGTGTATTAATAATGTGAGTATTGATAATGCGGGTATTAGTTATGTGGGGTTTAATAATGTGGGTATTAGCCACGCATATATTATAACGTAGGGATTATTTGTTGAATCACTGATATATTACAAATTAACAAAAAATATTATTATTTAAAATATTTATTTATTCCTTAAATAAACTTTTAAAATATTCTTATTATTACGGGGGTTAATTTTGTCATTTTAAATTTTAATACCTGCATTATTAATACCCACATTATTAATACCACTTTCTACCCTGCATAAAATAATACATAGATTCCCGCATTAATAATGCGGGTATTAATAATGCGGAATATACAAAAACGCAACCAAACGTTGTACTAATTTTATGCGGGTATTAAATTTTCACAGAAAACCAACCGAACGCTGCGCTAAATTAACACAGAGTTTTGCGCGGGTATTAATGTTTAATGAGGGGAACCGAACGACCCCTAAGGGTGTGTGCATAGGCGGACTTAAAGGTAGTGTAGGGGTATCAACTGAAACTCCTTCGCGGAAAAATTATACTTCGTAGAATTCTGGGTCCGCCACTACTGAGTGTGTGTAGTTAGTTGTGATAGTAACTGATGGCATTTCATTTTCAGATCAATGACTTGCCTCCACCTTTGCTATTGAACCCACATTGTCTCTTGAGGTGAGTCTTAATTAGGACATCAATTAATATCAAACGACTTAGTGTTATCCAATATTTTGTAAAGAGAAATGTCAAAATATTTGGATATTAAATGTAAACACTTTTACTAAGCTTTTTTACTACATTTTGTGTAATTTCGAAATATGTAGTTTTATTTCAAAAGGCATGAAAAATAAATGACAGAATCAGACGCTGTAATCCTTTGCTCGCAGTGCCAATCACATTTTGGGACAAAAGAAGTAAGCTAATTTGTCCTTGAGTTTTGTTTTTGAATCATAAGATTTTACCGTTAATTCATATTAACTCATCAACTAAAATCTGATTTGATTTGAAACTTTTCTTGAAGATGTATATATAATTACTAGTTTGACATAAAAGACACGGAAGTTCCTTTTTTTTTTTTTTTTTTTTCTAAATCTATTTAAAATAGCGACAACCTTTAATATTTAGAACCAACTTAATTTTAAATTTCTATTTTTTCAACGACGCCCTTAAAACCATATAAATAACATGACATGTTTGATATTGCAAAGTTCAAATGATACTTTGATGGAAAATGACATATTTCTATAGTATTTAAAAACTCTCATACGTAGCTTTAAACTTTATATTTTCCATTAGTCAACTATTTCGTGTTTAAGATTACAAAGTTCAAATAGAGATAAAAGTATTTCTTTATTAGTAAACTATAATTTTACGTTCAGTCAAATAGGCTTAAATAAAACTGAAAAGTATTTATTAACTGACCAACAATTATATACAAGAACCATCCAATATCTACTCCACCTAGGAACACCTCCCTTCTTATAAGTAACCCCTTTCCCTTTTTCAAAACAAAAAAAAGTTTCAAATCCTTGTCACTGACAAAGTCTTCTTTGTTTTTGTCCATTCTCTATTGTCTTTTTATATTAAGACATAACAATTTTTTCTAGAATAAAATAAATAGAATTTAGTAGTAGGGAAAGAAGAAAGAAATGTAACACTAGTTGTTGAAACTTGAAATGGTCTTTTTCTACGCCTTATTCTTTTGACTTCCCATTTCTCTAACCCCTTTTTTCTGTCATTTCAATAAACTTTTTCTCATAATTTTATGCCTCCTATCACTCCGAAATTTTTGTTCTTTTGTCTTATGATCTAAGTTATGTAGAGTTTATTGTACAACTTCTTTTCTTTTTACCTATAGTTAGTAAAAACAAATCAAAAGATTTTTGTTTTCTGAAACTTTCCATTTATAGAAAAACAGCTTGACACTTTTTGCAGAGTGAACAGAAGCTTACACACATATAAAGTACGAACTCTCTCTTAAAATTTTTATATTTCATTGCTATTTTTAGTTTCTTGAACTTTGTTTTTAAGGTTACAATTTTAATCATCAACAAATGTTCTTTTAATCTCTTGTTTCTACATTAAAAAAATTGTCAATTGATTGAATTCTGTAGCTATACTAATGGGGTGTGCAACATCAAAGCCTAAAGTATGTCACAAGTGCAAAGGGTCATGTTCACCTGTACGTAGAAGCTATTCAATGCACGATGATAGTTACCATATGGTGGCACTAACATCATCCACATTAGGATCATTAAAACTTGATACATTGAGCCAGGGTCAATCGATTCGAGACGATCGATCTTCGTTTAGTACGAGTGATGATGTAAAAAGTTGTAAAGACGAGTTTGCTATGGGTTTAATCGAGGCGAAAACATGGTCACAAATGATCAATGAGAAGATACCAAAAGTGGTACCAAGAACTCCTATTCAAACTCCACCTGGTGAGCCAGAAACTATTAATACTTGGGAGTTAATGGAAGGTCTTGAAGATATAATTAGTCCTATTAAGCTTCCTCATCATGTTCGTAGTTTCTCGTTTCATGTTTCCACGAATCGAATTCATTCTGATCTGTATGATCAGCCTACGCCAAGAGTTAAAGAGTATGTTGAAGGTTCACCAAATGCAGCATTGTGGCAAGATGTAGCTGAAGATGAGAGAAATTCAAATAGCACGAATTCGAATGACACTTCTATTGTGTCTGAGTTTGATCCTGAGGTGATTTCTACGTTTAGAAAAGCATTGGAAGATCTCCCTCCAGCAAATCCATTTCACCTGAAACCATTGATTAGTGAAAATGAGGATGTTTTGGAGACAATAGTAAAGGATAACGATAAGTTGGTAGTTTATTTCACTAGTCTAAGAGGTGTGAGGAAGACATATGAAGATTGTTGTCATGTTCGAGTGATTTTGAAGGGACTTGGTGTTAAAATTGATGAGAGAGATGTATCGATGCATTCGGGGTTTAAGGACGAGTTGAAAGAGTTGTTGGGAAATGAATACAGTGGAGGAGGATTGCCAAGAATATTTTTGGGGAAAAAGTATATTGGTGGAGCTGATGAAATAAGGCGAATGAACGAAGATGGGAAACTAGAGAAGTTAGTAGAAAATTGTGAAAGAGTTGATGATGGTGGTGGTTGTGTTCTTGGAGGTTGTAATTGTGAGGCTTGTGGAGATATTAGATTTGTGCCTTGTGAGACATGTTCAGGAAGCTGTAAAATTTATTATGAAGCTGATTATGAAGAAGATGAAGAACGAGAATTCGAAGACGATGAATATGGTTTTCAAAGATGTCCAGATTGCAATGAAAATGGGCTTATTCGTTGTCCAATTTGTTGTGATTAAGGTTGATAATATTTGTGCTTTGTTTTCAAAGGCGTTTTCTGAGCGAGTCTTGGGGCGATGAGTTTGAACGCCCCGTCCCTTGTCAGGTAAAATTATAGATTAATTGTTTCTCTTCTTGAGATGATGTTTGTTGTACAGTAATGAGTTTTGATTGAACTGATATATAGTCAATAGTATGATAAGCCAAAAAACCTGTTCCAAGCTCTGGAGTTGTGGTGTAAGAGTCTCATGTAATACATTTTCCAGGTAAAATGAGAAGCTTATACAATTTTGAAAATTTTCTTTGTAAAGAATGTGTTACTCATACCAGATAATTTGGGATTCAACTGAGTAACTTTCTGTCCGTTGATCAGAGACGGATTTAAAATTTCAAATTAGCAAGTACAAAATACAAGTACACTCATTATTTCCTTGTACTAATGTGTTAAACTTAATATATATAACCATATACATTATGCACTCACTGCTTTGAATATGTATCAGCCATAAAATTAAATGCCTTGTGTTTATTGTTTCAACAACTGCATTTTGAAAAATGGACTCACTGCTTTGAGAAAAGCACTCACTGGCTTGTTGTTTGGGTAACTTTATCGCCATATTGCACCTTCCACCGCACTGAAACATATCTGCTTATTTATAAAATCAGAAACGACACTTAAAAATGTACTACTTCGACTAATTCAAATGGATTTTAGATCACTTATAGAGTAATTAGAGGTAAATCTTTTTGTCCAAAAAACTAGGCTGATAATACACAAATTCTTTACAATTACTTAGGAAAGATCCTCTCGGCTTCTTCTTTCCCCTTTCCTTATTATTAGGCCTGCCCTTTCATAAAAAAGGATATAAAATATAAAAAAGAATAAAGTTGTAAAAGGATGTTTGTTCATAGACAGATTCACAGGTCTGCACTTGGAATAAAAAGTTAAAGAAACGAAACAGATTGGAAAGCATCAAATCTGGGTTGTTGACAACTTTGTTTATTAAATTAATTATTTGTCTAGTAGTAGTTCAACTTAATCATTCTCCGTGACGGCAACTACCTTTGTTTGTTTCTTTCCAAATTCATGTTTCCTCTCTTTCTTTTTTTTTTCCCACTCGGTATCCGGTACCCTAATTGGAGCCCCGACTAATCCGGATTCGCGCCGCGTAGGGTCCCATTCGGGGGGTAGCGCTCCCTACCAGTAATTTTTCCATACCCAGGGCTCGAACCCGAGATCTCCGGTTAAGGGAGGAGTAGTCCCATCCACTACACCACATCACTTGGTGGTACGTTTCCTCTCATAACATGACTACTTTTAATTGTTTTCAGTTTTCAACCGAATAAGCTAGCCTAAGGGGGGAACAAACAATAATAAATTATGGATTTTGTTTATGCGAATGATTCTTTAACACCATCAGTATAATTTAACCTGATATATAATATGTTACATACTAGAATGTCTTTTGCTATCTCTATAGAGTTGCAAATAAAGATTGTTGTGGCAGACCACAAATTTTTTTAGACCAATGACTAATTCATTTTATTTTTGTTGGTTGAGTGGGGATGATTATGACATTCATCCCCCACTGAAAATGCACCATTTGCCCCCTTTATGTGGACTCTCCATTAGAATAAGGCAAAAGGCAAAAAAAGTTGCAAAAATATAAAATGATTAGTAATGATTTATTATTACCATCATTTAAGGGTTTTTGTGGAACCAAATTTTTGGTTCTTGATCCTTTTTGTGCCGTTTATAAAAGCACCAATGTGAAAAACACTTTATTCTCAACGTGGAGTTTTGAAGCATAAATTTGGAAAGAAAATTTCGCCAGATGGCCAATTGTTGAGGCTCTGTTTAAGTATTGTGGCTATTTTTAAACTTGTACAAGAATAGCTCTATTTTAGAGTTTTGACAAATCGACGAAAGTTTATTTGTTCACAATATTTGTTGGGTCCGTCAAAACCTTGCTGTAGTTGTAACGTTGGCCCCAAGTTTCATCAAAACTTGTAAATAAAAGTTTTTGACAAATCTATCAAAATGTATGATGAGATTGTTCATACCTATTGACGATCCAACTTAACTTGAAAGATGAGGCTACTCTATACGAATAAAGAAAAACACAAAAGTTAATTGAAAAGTACAAAGAGCCTTTTGTGCATTTAACCTGAGTTCAGATCAGTCATGCCTAAAAAAAATCACCTTGGTCCCCAATATTGACTGGTTATGAGACTTTGTCCCGTTTACTATTTTGGTAAAATGACTTCCACTTTGTCCGTAGGTAATACTATAAGTTATTTGAGAGAATGCTGGAAGAGGTCAAAGACAAGTATTATCTAGGCAATAATATAACGGAATATACTACCTAGGCAACATTTCAAATTAGCTAGGAGTGTGAGAAGTTCAAGGCAAGTGTTGCTTTAGCAAAAGGGGTCAAAGACAAATATTGCTTAGGCAATACTTACGGAGAAAGTGAGAACGTGATATGTGCTTCATTTATAAGATGTATAGAGTATTTTCATCTAAAAACTATTCATTAAATCCAGCGGATGCCATTTTTTACTAGACTATTGTTAAGGAGGCCAAAAAGGCAAGCAATTTTTTAAACCAATTACATGAATATTAGTAGTAATTAGTGACAGAGGAATGGAGTTCAAGCAGGCAAGGGTAGCCATCAAACTAATGGAACTTCGTATTATGTCAAATGGTTTTTATTGAGTATTTTAATAGCACATGACAGCTGCAACCTCATCATACCTATAGTAGAGAAATTACTCAGCACCTTTTTAGCCTTTTGACGATTGTAACTTGTAAGTCTACACACATTTAATGGCCGTTTGGCCATAGATTTGAAAAAATATTTGGAAAAAGAGTTTTCGAAATTGGGTTAAAAAATTATATTTGAAAGTTGAAGTTGTGTTTGGACATACATTTCACTTGAAACAAAGGTAGAGTTTTGTGAGAGGAGAAGAAACTTTTTTTGAAAAAACTTGAAAAAGTGCTCTAAACCACTTTTTAGTTTTTCAAAAACTGTTTTTCAAAAAAAGTTGAAAAAATCACAAGATTTCATGGACAAACATATTTTTCAAAAACTTTTTGGAAAAAAGCAAAAAAATTTTGATGGACAAACGGGTCTAAACTAGACATGTGCCCCCCTGCTTACAAGTCTAGCAAGAACAAAAAGAACTATATTGATTATACACAAGAAATGGTAATACCAGTATACTCATGAAATGTGACATATGCGCAATCAATTGGTAATGTAGGAGAGCACAACAACTTCATTAGTACTACCACAAATTAAAGAACTTCTTTTAACACAATCTTCTTTTAATGATTCAAGAAATTTGCAGGTAATGAAATGACCCAAAAAGATTAGAACAACAAAAAGCTAACAGCATAATCTTCTATTGTTCACCTTCTATTTTTCTTAGTAATCATTTGATATTCGATTTCTATTTTTCTTAGTAATTATTTGATATTCGAAATCGAATGATCTAATTAATCCAAATTTACGCCGTATATGCCAGAACTATGCACTTTTCAATCTGATAAAAACAACAATGTAATTTTTTTGCTGACCTAAAAGTTAGTCAAATTAGAGCCCCTTGACTCACATCATCACTTACCATTACAAGTACCATAAGATGAAAACTATAAATATCCATGTAGATAACATCATTCCACTAATCAAAAGCGTAGCCTTAACAATTTCACCAAAAAATTTTACCTCGTGTCCTCAAAATTGACTGTTGTTGTCCTTTTATTTTCGTTTAAAATGATTTTAGCAAAATGATCTGCACTTCATCCGTAGGCAACACTTCAAGTTATCAATTGACAATACTGCCTCTTAGAGGAAAGAGTTGTCAGAGAAAATATTGGAAGAGATTGAAGGGCAAGTACTGTCGAGGCAACACGTCTAGTTATCTCGGAGAATGTAGGAAGAGATTCAAGGGTAAGTGTTGCCTAAGCAGGAGGGGGTCAAATACAAGTGATGTCTCTTAGACATAACTTATGAGAAAGAGGGAGGCGGAGTTACAAGCATTATTAGAAGATTCATAGTAAAATTCTTTAAGAATTTATCCATTAAACTTAGCGGATACCCATTTTGCTAAATCACTATTATGGGGGTCGAAAAGGCAAATCATTGCCTATGGTGTCATACTTCTACAATTCGGCGTCTTAGGAGTTGGGCTAAAATCCTGGATTAGTTTTAAAAGTTATTGCGCGAAATAGACACTTCCGATGTCGTTGATATAATTTTGGCCCCATGAGAAAAGTCTTTCAGAAATGACCCCTTCAGGATGAACTGCCGGCGACCGCAAGAAGGAAGCTCATGGTGATCTCCAGGTCTTTGCTAGTAGAAAGATTTTGCATCGCCATAAACTTTGTTAAAAGGGATTTTTTTTGTAAGATTTTCCTTCCCAAGATTATGGTTGAAAAAATTGTGTGAATTAAGTACTTTTGAAAATAGTGATAGAAATTTTGAGCAATTTTTTTATGGTCTTGAATTTTTTAGCACTTTTCCACAATTATCCAACAACTTATCCTTTCAATATTTCTCTTTCTGGACCAAACCCTAACACTGTCACTACTCACTAAACACTGTGAACCACTGAAAATCCGCCACCTAACCACCGTCAGCTGCCCGGAATGTTTCAAAGACATTCAGACCTTTTTACATCATCTAAAGTTTGAAACTAAATATGTTCTTTGTGTTGTTAAATTTTTGAGATATTTGTTGATCTGTGCCTAAATTCTGGTTGTATTTTGATTGTGGTCGAATTATTCGAGAAAATAAAAAGATCTTCATTGTTAAACATTGGAAAAGCTTGAAAATATGCAAATGGGTAATATGAATATGAAGCTATTTAACTCAATTCTTGGTTGGTGAATGTCGGCAACGTTGAGAGGAACTCGTAGCTAAATCTTCAAGCAATTTGGTGAAGGATTTCATTGAGTTTTGTTGACAAATTTTGAACAGATCGTGGAGGAAGTCATGAGGAAGAAGATGAGTCAGCCCATGCATGCTTTAAAAATAGCCACATCCTGCAATTTAACCTGATTTCGTTACAAAATGTATGTAGTATTTGGCTGACTTTATAAATAAATGATGCTGAATTGGCCTTATGTTATTTTTAATTTGAATTTTTGTATATCGGCAAAGTAATGGCGATTTTGGTGTCATTTGCCTGTAAAGTATACATAATAGTTCGACTCATTTGTAAGTAAATAGAGACAGATTGTCTTGATTTTACTTTTATTTATTTTAAAATTTTGTATATGGGTAAGTGATGATGACTTGGTGTCATTTGCTTGTAAAATAGAGATAGTAGTTGGCTCACTTGTAAGTAAATGCAGACGGATTGTATTGATTTTATTTTTACTTTAGATTTTTGTATATGGGCAAAGTGATGAAGATTTGGTATCATTTGCTTATAAAAAAGAGATAGTAGTTTAGCTCATTTGTAAGTAAATGTAGACGGAGTGTCTTGATTTCCTTTTTACTTTGAATTTTTGTATATGAGCAAAGTGATGACGATTTGGTGTCATTTGCTTGTAAAATATAGTAGTTTGGCTCACTCGTAAGTAAATGTTGATAGATTGTCTTGACTTTATATTTTCATATGTATTTTTGTGAGTGAATAAAGTAAGTACGATTTGAAATAATTTATTTAAAAACAAGCATGATTTTTCGGTCAATGTATGAAGAAATGATGTTGAATTGATATTAAGTTATGTTTTGTTTTGATTTTTATATTTGAGCAAATCGATAACGATCTGACCTTATTTATTCTCAAAATGGGCGTGGCTATATGAATAGACGCATACGAATTAGCATTATTTCTACTTTTTAGGGTGCAGTGACATTATCTGTAATTACGGCTATATTTAGGTGTGATGGCATTTTTTTTTAATTACAGTTTCATTAAAGTGCAGTAACATTTTTGTAAATATGGAAGTGCTCAATTTTTAAAGACAACTTTTAAATGACTCAATCTTTCAAGATAACCCTCATGTTTACCTATTTCTTAAATTCAACCATTGTGATTTTTTTTGTGTCTAATAGAAATTTTTGACGCCCCTGTCACATTTTTAGCCCCATAAGTAAAGTCTTTTGTTTTTTTACCCCCAATCGCTAGGACCTCAAATGAAATTTGTTCACGCGCCGTCTATACATTAGTTCAAGAATTGTTGGCAATCTCCATAATCCATCAAAGGTAGCTGAAGTCTTGTGATTGGGACTAAAAATGTAAGAGTTTCATAGGGGACCAAAAAAGTGAGTGACGCCAAAGTGTCATATTAAGTAAAAATTTAGCCCCGTAGCCTGTTTGTACAGTGCTAAATGAAAACTAACTAGCAGTGCGAAATTCTTTGAAGATTAGCCAGATTTGGAAAAATCTCACTATCTTATACTGGGAATTTTGAAACCAATTTTCAAAATCTCAGTATTTTATATTTAAGTCACTTAAATATGAATCCCAATAAAAAATATTGGGACATTGAACATGTTAGTTCAAAAATCCCCATAAAAAAACTAGGACTTTTAATATAAAGCCAGGATATATATGAATCTCCTAAATATTAATCGTAAAACATACTGAGATTTTGAACATAATAATTCAAAAGTCCCAGTAAAAGATACTGTGGCTAGTCTGGGTGTTGCCAATGCCATTAAAATGTAAGTGCGCATGCGGTAATTTGACTATTTCACAATTAATTTTGAAACAGCCGATAAAACTCACTCAATACGTCTAAAATTGGGTAGTTATCAATTTTTCACGTTTATTAATTCAAAATTTTGCATCTCATACATCTCTGTTATCGCATTTTTGATCCCCATTAGAAACCTCTTTGTTTTTAGTCTCAATAGTCAGGCCAATTCATGGCGATCGCCTTGACCCCCACGAACTTTTGCACTACAATCTGGCTAATGAGATTAAAACATGAAGAGTATTCTTATCGGAGCAAAAAAATGCATGAGTGGGGCTTGATTGTTCTATTTCTGTAAATTTTTCATGTTAATTTCTGGTTATTTTTGATGGGTAGCCATTTTAGGACGCGTTAAATGAGACTTATCCACCGTTTCAAAATTAATTGAGGAATAGTCACCGTGCGCGCATACACTCCATTAACATGGACAAACAGCCCGGACTAGTTCCAGATTTTTATACTGAGATAGTTTTCTAGTGCTTTATATATATAAAGTCCCAGTATTTTATACTGGAATTGGTGTTAAAGTCCCAGTATATTGTCCGGAGATGGCTATTTTTTAGCGAATTTATTTTTGATAGCTACGGAACAATTAGCGCTCACCAAACAGACCGTTGCACGAAATTTTTAAGTTAGTTTCTTCTTTCTTCTTCATAACAAGCAGCTAAGCACACCAACTTTGGCCCAGACAAAAAGTTCGCAAGACTGTTGGAAGTTGGAACCATTGGATAAAAAGGAAATGAAAAATAGAAAAGAAAAGAAAAGAATTACTCCATCCGTTTCAAAATAGTTGTCATAGTTCGGATTTCGAGAGTTAAACGAGTTCATTTTGACCGTGAATTTAAACATATAATCTTTAAGTTTTTTGTAACGATGTTTATATATTTAGAAACCAAATAAAAAGTACTATAAGTTACAATAATTAATAATTCAAAATATTTAAAAGACATATGAAAATATTAGGGTCAAAGTTAAACTCGTTTGACTCTCGAAATACGAACTATGACAACCATTTTGAAACGGAAGGTGCATGATAACGGAATATATTTCCTAAATAGTACACCTAGCTTCTACAATTATTTGAAAGGGAAAAACTAGGAATATTTTTTATTTTAAAAATGATGGAATTGACATGTATGATGTAGGCCAGAATTTAGAAGAACTCATTTTCAACAACGAAAATGAAATCACAAAATGTATTTTGATTTGCTGTCGTCTCCATATGTGACCCCTCATAGATATTGTAACGGTAACAGCAATATCAAAGTCATCGTCAAGGATATATATATATATATATATGGCTATGATCCTTATCAGAAATATCCATGCAAATATATATACTGAGTAGTATATATGTTTTTATTTGATTAAGACACAAATTAAAACACACAGAGACACCCTGCTGAAACACAATGCAATTGTCCTTTTCTTCTTCTTGTTGAGGGCTCAAAAATACTGCAAATATGTCGACTGGCCAATGACATCAATATGGCTGTAATTTGCTATCTCCACCTTGTCATAATTCATTCCCCATTTATTGACAATTTTATCTGCCACTAAATAATACGGTAGAACGGATGAGATCGCATAATCAAATTAAGAGTTCAACTTATATGCACCGACAGTGTAAACTTCTTTTTACATCGTCGGCTAATTAAAAGTCTATTACAACTAAATTTTCAAGTTTTCTTGTTTGTTTTACATTCTCACGCCTAATACTCCTTTAAATAGCTAATCTACCTGAGTCACGATAGAAGAATTGACCTTTAAGAATCAAAATGACAAAAACTAGCATATAATTGGTATTTTGAGCAATAAAGTGAGGACAGAGACTTGAGTTGACCAAATCATTGACATAATTAAAATTTTAATACAAAAACAAACCAGAAAACTTGAAAATTTTGTTATAATAGACATTTAATTAGCCGACGGTGTGAAAAAAAATTTACATTATCGGTGCATATTAGTTAAACTCTCAATTTAAAGGCCTCGAAACAGAGCCATTGATTAGAGAAATTTTTAGGGAGCGCTATCTTTTTTAATGACCCACGAGATATGGTTACATCCGTTATTTTACTTCAATCACGAATTAACCTTTACTGCTTATATTGATATGATCTCATATATGGCAAAGTCTTTATTTAATTTTTCCCTTATATTTATTTAACATATTCATCAGATTAGACAAACGTAATAATCATTGTCAAAGGTAATAGTGGCACCTGAGATAAATTAACCACTATTAATTCGTTGTTTGTTCCTTTCTTTATAATAAGTAGTTATAATAAGTTTATAGTATTCTTTATAATAACATATGTATACATCAGGTTCAAAGTGATTATCTTATTCTTGTTTATTTTCTTGGCGTTGGAGCGGTGCTTCAGGTGATTGATAACTTTCAGACAAACATTGACCCTGAACTTGCTCCAAGTCACCTACAAAAACTGAGCATGAACTATACTTCTTTTTCGTCTTTTTCTTTGCTAATATTTTTTTAGTTCAGTTTCTCAACTCAAACATGACTAACTCATCTTATTAATCACCATAATAATTAAGTATCTAATCTTTAAGCACCTTTTTCTTCTCCTCGTTAAAAGATGGTGTTCACGAGCCCATTTGTATAGTTTGTACGCGCCTCAACTATTTAGCAAATGTGTTAGGTGAATTTGTCTACCAAGTCTTACGCAAATATGAAGAAATCATTTACCATTTTCTTTAGGTCTTAGTTATTATTTAACCCTAGTCTTCTAAGTTGATTCTACCTTTTTTTTTTGTTCCTTTCCAATTCTTAGTTTATTATATTGCTTCAGCACGAGGATAAACTATACATAATTAAAAGAAAAGGGATTTAAAGCGCAACTCCATCTTATTAATTATACTAAAGGGAAATATAATTACAAGCGTGTGCCCATAGCTAAGGGGACATCAATTGGTTGGGTACTAATAGTTCAGTTGTAAATTCTAACTCATGATTTGTGGCCTAGCTAGTGACCAGCTGAGTCTAGAGCAAGAAGAAAAAACAAGAACTTGGTACTTAAAATATATAGCTCCAATATTTAGAAATCAAAATAAATTTGTCACATTAATAAACTTCGGATGATTGCAGCCTCTGGGCTCTCAGCATCAATGGTGGAGAGTAACTGAGAAAGACGATCACTAAGATCATCCACTTCTCTATTCAAGTTCCTAATGTAGTTGCAAGTTTCTTGAAGCACCTTTGATGCCGATGCCTGCATGTTTACACATAATATAATTAACTTCAAAAATATGTTCTACTTGTATTATATTAAACTTTTAGATAAAATAGTCACGCAATGTAAAATAATTGTGCAAACGAGTCAAACGAGTTTAACTTTCGAAAATAGTCCGTTCCAAAATGGTTGTCATAGTTCGGATTTCGAGAGTCAAACGAGTTTAACTTTGACCGTAATATTTTCATATGTCTTTTAAATATTTTGAGTTATTAATTATTGTAACTTATAGTACTTTTTATGTAGTTTCTAAATATATAAACATCGTCACAAAAAATTTAAAGATTATATGTTTAAATTCACGGTCAAAATGAACTCGTTTGACTCTCGAAATCCGAACTATGACAACCATTTTGGAACGGATGGAGTAGTTTGAACCAACATGAGAAGACAAGGAAAAAAAAAGGAGTGGATTAAAGTAATCAACATCTAAAAAGCGCACTCACTTTTTACTCCTGAACTCTAGAGTCAACATGTAGTGTTACGTAATAATTTAATTATTTAGACTAAACATGCCTTAATTTGTGCAATGATACGTTGCAAATCTTTGACGAAGTTCAAGACATTGACCTGCACAATTGGCTCTATGTTTTGGGAGTTGGGACCCAACGTATGGTCCAGGCATGGTCACAAAAATTATTCAAATCATAATAATCTTTCCTTTTGGACGGCAAACTTTGTACCTTAAATTTCCAAGAAAAAGAAGTATATATGAAGTTGTCTGTGAGATCACAGAGAGAGAGAAAGGCATTTATATTTTCTATCCTTAAGGTAATTGTGCATGGTTGATATATTCCCTGAAATTTCAGCCATATTTTAACTTCTATATCCTTAAAATGTAACACAAAAATGTCATTATCACTTCACTTATATCAATGGTAACTCGAAAAATAAGGTAGATTAACAACTGCAACATCAAAATATTAAATGCACCATTACTAAAAAAATTCTTTACACTATGCCATTAATCAGAAGACAAATAAGGATATGTAAACTGGACCTTTAGAGTCCAAAAACAGACATATAATAAATGCTTGTATATAACAAGCGAAATATGTTACTTCTTGTATAACCAATGGGAGTACTATCACAGACAAGAGGTGCACAGAGCTCCATTGTGATGTGACTCTCTTGTTATGGATTATGAGCACATTATTTCCCTTGTAATGAATTTCTGTTTCTCTATACTATATGCATTTTAATATCATAAACGTAAAAGAAGTAAATTGAAAATCTCATTTGTGCAGCTGCATGTAGGTATGAACATGCACAAAAAGAAATATAAGTATATAGCTGTTTAAATGGAGCGACATGAACGGTGAGAAATATATAGTTAATTTCAACTTGCTCGAGACTTGTGACATAATTGAAAGTAGTAGAATGTAAGACACACCTTGTTGGAGCGACGAGTGCGAATCTCAGGAAGAAGTTGTTGCAATTTGGATACGAGTTCAATGATTTGATCATCTGAAATCCTCGAAGAACCTACTGATGATTGCCTTGACCTTCTGCTAGACATCCTTAAATTAAACAAAGATGTCTTATTGTTATTTTCCACAATTTACGTACTCGACTAATGTCTGTCTCCTCTTAAGTGTTTATAACAAATGGTCGAATTTTTCGTAGGAATTTAAGAACAATAATTAATTAACTGGTAGTAGAAGAAATTGGAATGAGGAAGAAGCTAGCTAGTAAAAGAGAAGTTTTCTGTTAGTTAGAAAAAGAAAAGACTTATGAAGAGAAGAGATAACGAACGAGCTTTAAAGAAAGCAAAGGACCACAAAGAGAGAGAAAGAGTACGAAAACATAGACAGCGATGTTGGTTGTGAAGAAGACAATTGCATTGAAGAAGTAGCCCAAAGAGACCTTCTTGTCAGTTAAAAACTTTGTTAAATGGTAACTCACACTTCTTTCTACTACGTATTACTAGTAGTTTAATTTACTACTACTACTGCAACTCCAAGTTCTTGTTGTATATTTTTAGGGGGGAGGGGTTGTGAGGTGCCAGGGGCGGATGTTCCCTTTAAAACACGGTTCAAGTGAACCCATGGTGCCCCGACGAAACTAGATATTTTATGTACAAATATTTTAAAATATGCCTAATATGATGTTTGGGAACCCATGCTCTAAAGGTGAAAATGGTTCACTTGACTAAATGATGGTTCACTTATACTTAGAAGTAAGGATCGATTGACATTTAAATGTCCTTTAATATTATTTTACTTAATGTATCATCAAATAATATAATATTTTATCTATATATAAAATAAAAAATTTCGACGCAGATTATTCGCCTGCTATTCTTGGGATGAGATAACCCCGCTCCTAATATTAGTGAACTCATCCTCTTAAAATCTTAGATCCGTCTCTGGGCTGGTCTAAGGCAATAACTAAGTTTAAAAATTTGTGTTTGTTTGTTTCCAAGCTGGGGTTTGATCTCAAGTGGTCTTAAAGAAATGTGTTTGTAATTGTACTAACACGGTGGGCCTTCATGTGCATGTCTCCATATACAATATCATGTGATAATTTCCATACACTTCACTCTTCCTACCAAACTGTCTATAAAACTCATATTAGAATCTAGGATGTAACTTAGATGCCGTAATTTAAAGAATATACGGATTAAGTATAAATAATTTGAAAATATAATATATTGTAGGAAGGTATACAATGGGTGCATGTTTTAATATTGGCTTTCAAACTACTTTGTAGATTTGTAAGTTTAATTTCCTATTGCAATTAACTGGAAATGTTGATCGTCCGCTATCAATATCTAACTCAACTCGAAAAGTTATGTATTGACAAGCAATACGTTGATTCAACTTTTCAGAGTTAAGTATTAACAAAGATTGATCAACCTCCACATATACACCGGTGCAAATATATGCAGTATAGTTTCAAAATATATAGTACTCAAACTTTTTATAAAAGCCATCCGCTAAAATAATCACATTTTCTTTGTAGACGATTTTTCTTATTATGTTAAATTATGGAGTATAGGTTATATATATGACAACAGCCTCACTATAGTAGTTAAAAATATTCCAAGGACGTATCATAGAAAGGAATATAGTTTCGATAAGTTCTCCTATTGCAACTAACTTACTCATATGTCAACACATATCTAATTACCAAGAAAGATAAATAATCCTCACTTTAGTTTTACCCCGTGTCGTGAATTTCTCATGTGATACAAAAAGTTAATGAACTTTGATTCACGGATGTCATGGCAGTAATTGGGTGACTTGTACTAGGAAATTGTAAAGTCGTGGCTTTGATGAAGTGATTCATATTTGGTGGTAATTACAGTCAAAGCAAGCAAAGTTTACATTTTGCCACTCCAAGAATGGAGAGAAGAAAGAGAGAGAAAAGAGTGAAAGATCAAGGATACAACTTGAACCACCAAGTGACGTAGTGTAGTGGATGGGACTACTTCTTCCTTAACCAGAGGTCTCGGATTCGAGCCCTGGGTATGGAAAAATCACAGGTAGGGAGCGCTTCCCCCGAATGGGGCCCTACACGGCGCAAATCCGGATTAATCGGGGCTCCAATGAGAGTACCGAACACCGGGTGGGAAACCAAAAAAAAGATACAACTTGAGAAAATTAGGGGCCATGCGTGCCACATTTTTCACGAATATCATGGCTGTGATTGTGTTTCATATTTTTACGTCAGACATGGCATGTTTGCACATTAATGATCGAAGGACTCACAACTTTTGCCTAAATTGATTATTAGTACTAAAATAAAAAACAAAATTTTATATACAAACCTAACATTATAAACTATTACTCAAATACCCTTAATTTGTTTATGAACATACATATCTTAGGAATTAACATCTAAAGATTGTGTTGTTTTATTTTAGTACTAATAACGTACGAATTGCACCACACTATGTGGACGACCTACTTCACAGTTCACACCACATCAATCCTTGCCAATATATTTAGAGACAATTTGAGGGATCACGTGACTCGCATGTGATGGCTTGAATGTCCAAGATTTTTGCATTGGTTGATGGAGGATAAGATTTTTGCATTGCTTGTAAATTTTTCATTTTACGTTAATAGGAAATTTACAAATTACATATTTTGGCATGTTTACATTCATATGAATATTAATGATGTATTTAAGATCCTAAATATCGAAAATATATTTCTTTATTAAACTCGACGAGTCAAAATACATCATATAATAAAATGATGGAATGTAGGATTTATGGACAGGTAATTATCGTTGATGTTGAGAAGATATGTACCCGTTTGGATTAATTAGGTGAAAAAAAGTAGATTTTATGCAAATATTTTTAAAGTGTTGGAGCTTGTTTTTATAAATAGGCAGTAGTTGAATAGAAGTTATGAATATAATTTGAAATAAATTGCTGAGGTGTTTGGTACAAAAATAATTTATTATTCTAAAATGACTAAAATATTCCTAAAAGTATGAAAAATAAAAGGGAAGGCTAATCTAGGGCGTTTGTTTAATTGTGAGACAATTATTGGTCAACTAATTTAAAGCATAATACTATCTAAATTTTAAATATTCTTAATTACTAGTTTTTCTAATATTTATACCTTAATTATGTCAATGAGTTGATCAAGTCGATGTCCTTCCTTTATTACCTAAGATACCAATATATGCTAGTATTCGTTATTGTGATCTTTGAAGATCAATTCTACAACTGTGATTCAACTATTGGTCAATTTTATAAGTTAGATTAGCTAAAAAGAAATATTAGGCTTGAAAATATTAAAATAAGTAAAAATATTTAAAATTTTACTTGTAATATACGTTAAATTAGCAAACAGTGTAAAAATAATACATCATCGATATATACTAGTTACACTTGGGTTATGCTTTTTGGCTTTTCTTTTTCATGGCTTAAAAGTAAATTATTGTTAAGCATTTTTTAACTATTTAAATATTTCAATAACCTATAAGTGGCTTAAAAGCTGGGTCAATCCAAACATCCTCATAGTTCTTTCCCTTGTTTTATTACAAAAATGTAGGAGTGGTAAGTTTTTCAAAGTTGAGACCTTTTCCGCGCCTCCTTAGATGATTTTCTTCGATTATTCCTGGTTTGGGCATGAGTAGGTCTTATTAATTTCATACTCGTTTTTCAATTTATGTGATCATGTTTGACTATGCATAAAATTTAGAAAAATAATGTAAACTTTTAAAACTTGCGGTCTTAAACACGCCATAAGATTTAAGTAGCTATATTCTTTTGAAACTTGTAGTCTTAACTATGTTATAATATTTGTGTGGCTATAATTATTTTTTATTAAGGATAAAATAAGACGTTCAAGTTAAATTATTTTCAATATTTTGAAAAGATGTGTTATGTTTTTTTTGTTACGGAAGAAAAAAATATAATTATATAAATTGGGACGATGAGAGTGTTGTTAATGATTTTTTCACTTATACAACTCCAGGTCACCTCTTGAAGATGTCTAAATTGATTTTCTTTAGCTTGTCTCGAAGAAATTTCTCTATGGCCTCCTCGTTATAAGACATTATAAACCTCTTTTAGAAAGGGAGAGATCGGCTAGGATTACAAGACTTTAGGTTAAGCTCCTGAAGATGTCCAAATTGACTTTATTTAGAAGCAGTGGCGGATGTAGCCTTATGGCTATAGCTATAGATTCATCTGAACTCAGTAATTTTGATTATGTGTTTTGAATCTATAATTCCAATAGTATAACATGAGCAGTGATAAAATTCTTCAATATTGAAGCCATCAATTTTAAATTTTAGATCCGTCTTTGTTTAAATTTGCATGACGGAAATTCCTTTATGGCCTACTTTATACACCGGTCTGGTTTGCACCAGTTTTGGTTAAGCTCTTGTTGATTTGGCACTTAAAAACTTGTGACACTTGAGCACTATGGATGAGAAAGGGACTAATTGTACACACTAGATTATTGTCAATGCCAATTAATTAAAGGATTAAGTGGTTTCAATATGTGAGGCATCTAAGCATAATTATTAAGGACAAAATCAGGATAAGTGGGATGATTAGGAAGTAAGGGTGACCCCAAGGCTGTGCAAACATTAGGCATGATTGAGAATTTGGGTTTTCCTCCTTGTTAGGGACATAAGCACATTTTAAAATGTGATGCCTACTAAGTAACCTTATTTTTTAATTTTTTATAATAGTAAAATAGTTTACTTTCTCTACTCCAAGAAAATGAAATTAAAAGAAACAAGGTTTCTTTAAAGACAGTAAATTGGTAGGATGTAAGTGATTGACCAAAGAATAGCACGAGAAGCAATGTACCCTTCTTAGTAGAGCTTACGATTTTGGGTATCACCGCCCTCGAAAAAATGTGATGTGATGGATAAGATTTCGTAAGAGTTCGAATATTACTGATAGAAAAACTTCTACGTATATAACGTTATCATCAATGTGCTCCACATGGTGTGATTTTGAATTGATCAAACTTGTTAATTTAGGACAACAGATGATTTAAGAAAAAAATCCAAGAACCAAAAAAAATAAAAAAAAATAAAAGACATGCCGTATCTAATGAAAGAAATAGTAGTGTCTCTTAAAAAATAAATGGGTTTGCCTCCTTGTTAGGACTTAAGCCAGGGAGGGCATGATAAAAATGAGATGGTCTCTAAATAATTACTCTCTCCGGTCCAAAATAGTTAATCACTTTTTTTAAAAAAAAAAAAGTCGAACAATGTAAAATTTGATCAATATTTTGAAATATATTTGTTCATCATATTGATATGAAAAGAATTGCAACTTATAGTACTTTTTGTGTAGCTTTTTAATATCTAAATTATAATTTTATCATATTGAATAGATGCAGTTCAATTTAACTCCAAAAATTGGTCAACTTGACTCTCGAAAAACGAAACTTATAGAGTAAAATGGATCAGAGAGAGTATATTATATAGTATCAAGTTTTTTTTTTCCTCAATTGAAGGTAAGAAGTAAGAACTAATCAGTTGGCCGTGAGAAGTTTAGGCAAATAGGAAGACCCCATTGGCCATGCAAGAATTAAAATTATGTGCTACAAAATCTCAAATCCAAGTTGCTCCCTCCGTCCCATTTTAGTTGTCACTTTTAATTTTTGCACGTCCATTAAGAAAATCAATAAATAGAGTATACATTTTACTATGCTACTCCTATTTAATATAATTAAAGGTATACTTAAAAATAATCAGCAAAAAATATCTTGAAATCCTAAAACATCAACTAATTTGGGACAAATGAATATTGCTAAAGCGTAAACTAATTTCGGACGGGGGAATACAACAAAAGCCAGTAAGTGAAAGTCCCTCATATTAAATGAGAATTCCACCTTGTTAGGGACATAAGCACGAGATGGTATTGTCAGAAACTTCATGTCACATGCCTTTCTTCCTCCATCAACGACATGACACGTGGCGTACTACTTATATTATTTAGGGTAGAGATTTCTAAATCAGGCATACAAATTTATTAACCCATGCTTTTGTCGACCCTAGTCACATGTCCAAAGAAAATTTTATATATGTACCCCCCCCCCCCCCACCCGAATTCTCCCTTGACCCCTCCCATAACCACATACACAAAAAAAATTTATCTGCATTTGATGTTATACTTCCTCCGTTTCAGAAATAAACTCCGTGCAAAGTAGTGACGGATTCAAAATTTGAAAATCGTGGGTGTTCAAGTCCACAAGTATAATTTGTTGTAAGAAAAAAATATTCGTAGTCATCTAGATTCAAACACAAGAGCTTTAGAATGTAAGAGCCCAAGCTCTAGCACCCACAGCTCAACCAAAGCACAAATTGGACCTTTTATTTTATGGATGCTCCTTATATAGATATATATGTTTTCTACATACTGTCTATGTACATATGCATATTCCGCGTCGGATTCAATGGGTGTTCGAGCACCGTAATCTTGTATGTGGGTCCGCCCATGGTGCAAAGTCAAATGAGTTCATCTAAAGTGGAACAGAGGTAGTATTAATTTAGCGTAATAAAATTTAAAATACAGTATATAGTATTTATCACTATACCACAATATATATTAAAAAGTGGTTTACCCTCTAAATAAGATTTTCCAACGTAAATTATTTCGAAAAAAATATGTTCATATTGATATTTAAGTGTCTCCTCCAAGCCCTAAAAAGTAATTTCCAAAAGAAACCTGAAAACATTAATTAGCCAGCTTAATTAGCAGTTTAATAAATAACGTAGAAGCTAGAGATGTGGCTATTCTATAATTAATTGTTTAATTTGTTCATCGAATAACAAGCATATGCTTGATAGCTACAGCCTAAAGCTTAATGCTAGTCATCAGCTGCAGGTTTTACGTACTAAATCTATCTATGAATGATCTCTATGTCTTTTTCTTTTACATCTCTCAAGAAAATGTTATATACTCCTTCCGTCCAATTTTAGTTGTCGCTTTAGCAAGTTTCATTTGTCCCAAATTAGTTGTCGCTTTAGCATTTCAAGATATTTTTTCCAATTCTTTCCAACTATGCCCATATTTAAGTAAATGAGTATTTCCTATAAAAGTCAATCCAGTTTCATTTATTAGGGGTAAAATAGTAAAAGACATATCCTATTTATTGATTTCTTAATGGGCGTGCATAAGGCTAAAGCGACAACTAAAATGGGACGGAGGGAGTATATAACATTTGTCAAAGACTACAAAACTAAATCTCACAAAATATTGCTTGCATATCCGTTATATTAATACATATTCTTACCTTATTTTATCACTTATCATGGTAAACAAATATAGTTTGCTATAAAACACAAGATGTCCCTTATGAACAAAGCAAGTTCTTGGTTTGAAATTTATACAAAATTAGATTTAGAAAGCAAAATGAGAAACGCTCTTCTTGTAAAAACATGTTTTAATTGCAAGGGGAGGGTAGATTCCCACATGACATGTTAACTAAATTTGGTTCAAGTAGAGCTTCAAAGCATCTTCACTTGTCCCCCTCTCTAAAATCCATGACTTTTACCACCTCTAAAGTCCCAAACAAAGAAACAAAATAAATAGAAAAACAGAAAAGGATCGATTTTGGACTCCCACATTTCTCTTAAAGCCCGATTCATGAAACGACTCAATAAGGCCCGATTATGACACAAATTAAACCTGATCCAATTGATTCAACAAGAAGACGAGAAATGGATAGTGCAGTATGTAAATGTTCATTGACATTTGAGTCTAGGCATTTCAGATTTTTTTTCCAATATATTGATGCCCCTCTAGTGGAAGCTCTTTCATAATTTAACTTGTTTAAAGTTTATACATTCGGAGGAAAAAAAAAAAAGAAAAGATCCTACAAAATTTAAGATAAGAAAAGCATATTCTAGGGGCACATGAATTACGAAAAATTATATTTGTTGTTGAGGGAAACAATCTGGGGCTTTCAAAGACCTTGGGCCGATATCTGTGCTTCTAGTAAAAATTTGGGTAATTTTGATCAGTAAGCATTTTTGGACGCGCTCCTTCGGGACTATCCACCGTTTCAAAATTCATGGAAGAATAACGAAAATTTGCGCGGATACTTAAGCTCCATTAGCATTGGAAAAACACTCCAAACTAGTCCCATAACAAAATGGGGCTTTGAACAAAACTTGTTCAAAGCCCAAGTGTTTTGTTATGGAACTTTATCACATAACAAAATAATGAGATTTATTTCCATAAAAAAGGTCTCATCAAAGGGATAAATTCCATTATTTTGTTATGGGACTTTATATATAAAGCTTCAGTCCCATAACAAAATGTTGGGGCCTGGAACAAAACTTGTTCAAAGCCCCAGTATTTTATACTGCGGTTAGTTTACTGAAGCTTCCCAGTATAAATATTGGGGCTTTGAACAAGTTTTTTTCAAAGCCCCAGTATTTTATACTGGGATTTGTCCGGAGGTGGCTTTTATTTTTGACGGCTACAAATAAATTAGCGCGCGCCAAACAGGCCCTTACACGAAATTTTTACTACTAATTTCGCACAGGGGCCTGTTTGGCGTGCGCTAATTGATCCGTAACCGTCAAAAATAAATTTGCTGAGAAATAGTCACCTCAAGACAAGTCCCAGTATTTTATACTAAGATTTCAAAGTCCCAGTATTTTATTACGGGACTTTATATAAAGCTTCAGTAAACTAACCCTAGTATAAAATAATTTGACCTTTGAACATGATAGTTCAAAGTCCCATTATTTGTTATGTAACTTTATATATAAAGCTTCAGTCTAGTATAAAATAATGGGACCTTTGAACATATTAGTTCAAAGTCCCATTATTTTGTTATAAGACTTTATATATAATGCTTCAGTCCAGTATAAAATAATGATATCTTTGACCATGTTACTTCAGAATTCCATTATTTTGTTATGAGACTATATATATAAAGCTTCAGTCCAGTATAAAATAATGGGACCTTTGAATATGTTAGTTCAAAGTCCCATTATAAAATACCGAGATTAGTCTGGGGTATTTCCAACGCGGATGGAGCGTTAGTGTGCGCGAATTTTTGGCTATTAGCATTGGCAATCACTCCAGACTAGTCCCAGATTTTAATACTAGGACTTTGAACTAACACGTTCAAAATCCCATTATTTTATAATGAGATTCATCCCTGGAGCTTTATATATATAAGTGTTTAAGTGATCCCAGTATTTTATACTGGGACATTGAACTAACATGTTTAGAGCTTCAGTATAAAATACTGGGACTTGTCTAAAAATGTTTATTTCTCAACGAATTTAGTATTTTTGGTGGTTACGGATCAATTAGCGCGTGCCAAACAGGCTCCCACGCAAAAAATATCCGCTTCTAGTGCTTTTTATGCAAAATTGGTGGTTGTCAGCATTTAGCATTTGTACTCGATTAAGATTATTTTAGTAAAATGACCTTTATTTCGTTCTATAGGCAATATCTCAAGTTAGCTAGGAGATGTAGAAAGATGTCAAAGGGTTGGCTAGGTAAAATTATCAAAGGCAAGTGATGCCTAGGCTAAGTCGGCAAGTGTTGCCTTAGACATACTTCAAAGAAATTAACTAGGAAAATATTGAAATTGGTGAGGGCAAGTACTTCCTTATGCCGTTCTTATGGAGAAAGGAAGGGTTGGAATACGACGCTCATTCGTAAGATACATGGGGGTATTTTTATTTAATTTATTCATTAAACCAAACAGATGTTATTTTTGCTAAACCACTTCTACGAAAGTCAAAAAGACGAACCAATTGCACAGGTGTCATAGTTTTGTAAATATCTTCTTTTTATGGTGCATTACCATTAGCACAATTTTACAAGGTTCAACCACTTATGTAAAATCAGTTGCGGGAACGAAAGCTCATGTCTAAATAAACCTAACTTCCGTCGCCAATTCAGGTATACAGGTTTTCCTTCTTCTTCTTTTATTGGCTCAAATTCACACTTCGATTAAAACGTGCGATCAATTTCAGACAAAATGCTATGGGTTTGTGGCTATGCTTGTAAAAAAAATTCAAAAATTGGCTGCGACAGTAGGCTATTTGTGCATTTGCCAAATATTTTGTAACCAAGGCCTCTGAGTATAATTTTGACCGATAATCACATTTGAGGATGCGAAACAAGAAGTAGTCAACATGTCCAAAGTTACTAAATTATAGCCACTAGTACTTCGATGCTAAGCTTAAATAGTATCGCTAGTCGATACAGCCTCGCTTCATTTACTTGATTCTAAACAATTAGTTGAATGATTTGATGATTAAGATGTATATGGATCAAACATCAAAAATAAAAAAATAAAAAAAAAAGGAAAAAAGGTTATGAAGTTGAAAGAATAAAAATTGGAGTTACAGAAAATAACATGAAGTTTGAAGTTTAAAAAATTCCAAAGTTTAATTAAAAAACAAAAAAACTAGTCTATTAACTACAAACTTCGGGTTTAGTTCAAACTTAGTATTATTTTTAAAAAATCGGTTTTTTTAACAACAAATGATTTTTGTAATGTAATTAGAACTCCAGAATAAAACAGATGGAGTTTAGTCAATATATTAGTAATTTTTTATTTACTATTTATTTCAAGTTGTTCTACTGAGAACGGACTAACTACTTTTTAAATAACTTTTGCATTTTTACGACTTGTAAGGTTCAGTAAAAAGGAAAATTACGCCACATAATCGTTGGGAAAGAATAATCAATATTTTTATCTACTTTTTGTTGTTCTTGCTTTTCGTAACTTTTTTTTAAAATATTTCGGATATACATTAAATATTATGTATTTGAGATATACATTTAATATATATTTTAAATATATATTTAATATATTTTAAATATTTTGGATATATATATTTATGTATTAAGTTTTTGGATTGAAAAAATTATGGACAACTAAACGTAAATATTTGTTGATAGACGGATATTTATGTAAACTTCCCGTAAAATGAAACTTATATAGTGAAGTTTTTGCGGGAAATATATAGATTTTATGGCATTCTAACATTCTTGATCCTCGTAAGTAAAGTCTTGTTAAAATAATCCCCGACATGTGAAATTGCTGACGACGATCTGTCAATTGCTAAAAATTTTCTTATGAGGGTTAAATTTGTAAGATTTTCCATATGCAAGCTAAATCTATGATGGAGCGCCAAATATGTATTCTTTCGTAATTCATCCTTAGACAGTAGGGTGGAACATTATTGGTAAAAATTTCACCTACAAGCCACTTTTGACACTGATATTTAGTTTGAAGCCATTATTTTTATTGATTTTATATAAGAGACTATTTTTTAAAACTTCAACCTTTGTGGGCTGAAGTTCAAAGGTTTGAACTTCAGCCTAAGATATGATGTCCAACTTCAATCTTTTAAGTGCTGAACTTTTAAGTATAAATGCGTAAACTTCAACCGTTGTGGGATGAAGTCGAACATCAACCTTGTGGTGGGTTGAAGTTGAACTTCAACCCTTGTGGGCTGAACTTGTGTTAAATTCAACCCACAAGGAATGAAGTTCCAAAAAATGACCTCTCATGTAAAACTAATAAAAAAGAGACTGAAGCAACACTTCAAATTATCTGTGAGAATGTGGGAAGAGATTCAAGGGAAAGTGTTGACTAAGAAAAATGGTTCAAAGACAAGATGTTGCCTCTTAGACAGTACTTACGGAGAAAATGAAGGTGTAGATACGGGCATCACTATAAGGTCTATATGGATAATTTCATCCGAAATTTATTCTTTAAACCAAGCAGGGGCCATTTTGCTAATCCGAAATTTATTCTTGGAAAATTTACACCATATAACTACCCTAATAGCTTAATTACAAAACATAACGATACTTTTTGAATATTTACAATACATAACGATACTTTTCCCTAATTACCCCACATAACAATTTTATCATTTCTCCTCTCCCAAACATTAAACCCTAATTTCCTCTCTTCTCTCTCCTTCTCTCCCTCCTCCACCATTCCCCACCCATCGCCGCCCCTCCTCCACCATCCCCCACCCATCGCCGCCCCTCCCCCTTCCCCTCTCTCGATGTTCCAGGTCGGATCTGCTGCCCCGGTCTCTGTTGCGGCGCTGCTGCCGCCGTAGTGCAGCGGCGCTGCCCCTCGCGGCGGCGCTGCTGCCGCCGTAGTGGCAAGCAGCCCCGATACGTGTGTTTTTGGTGTTTTTCCGGTGAGTTTTTCCCGATCTGCTCCCCTTCTTCTTCTTTTTTTTTTCTTCCTTTTTGTATGTGTATATATATGTATGTTAATGTATATATTTGTATTTTGTATATAAATTCGTATTTATCTTTGTATATTTTTGTATTTTGTATATAAATGTCTATATTCACCTCTTTTTGTATGTGTATGTGTTTGTATATATGTGTATGTGTTGTATGTTTGTGTAGAATGGATAGTTATTTGTATTTTGTGTTTTTTGTATTTTTGTGTATGTGCAGTGTATATCTTTTGTATGTTTGTGTATATTTGGTTGTGTATAGTTTCAAAACAGTAAATTTTTAAAGTTTTGGAATGTATATATTTGTATTTTTGAATGTTACATATTGTAGATCTTAAAAAAAAAAAAAAAAGTTTCCGGTGGTAGCAGCGGCGCCGGCGGCAGCTTTCCGATGGTCAGCGGTGGCTGGCCGGCGCTGGTGAGTGGTGGCAACACCTCCAGGCAGTGTTGGGTGGGTGTTGGGTGGGAGAAAGCAAGGAAGAAGGAGATGAAACCATAAATTGTAGGTTTTGTTGAAATTTGTATATGGAATGTGAAAAAACTATTGTTATATTGTGTAAAGTTATAAAGTATTGTTATTTTTTTGTAAATATGGTGTTAGGGTTGTATATTTGTGTAAATCTCCCTTTATTCTTTAAACCAAGCAGAGGCCATTTTACTAAACAATTGTTACATAGATTTTAAAGAAAATAAAGGCAAGTCATTACATATGGTATCACAGTTCTGAAATTCCCCTAACATTTTCTTTTGAGTTTTGAGACGGCCTATTCTGGAGTAAATTGCTATTTTAATTCCCAATCTTCCTCTTTCTCACCAAAAAAAACTTCACCCGGTGATCCCAAAATCGATAAGTCCTAAGAGTTTGTCCTTGTTTCCCATGATTTTCAGAAAAATAGCCTCCATTTTTGTTCCTTCATTTTTTTTATTTAAAGTGTTTCCTAGTTAAGATTTTAAGGCAATCAACTGGGAGGATGTATGAAGAGGGCGAACGCATATGCTGGGTAAGCTACTTTTTGGGAGATTAGGCGACGTGGTGAGGGCAAGTGCTACCTAACTAATACTTTAATAAGGCAATTAGCTGGGAGGATGTGGGAAAGGGTCGAGGCTAGTGTTGCCTAGGACAATTGGAGGAAGGGGTCGAGGGCAAGTGCTGCCTAGGCTAGAGTTCAAAGCAATTAGCAGAGAGATTAGGGTAAGGGGTCGAAGGCAAGTGATGTCTAAGCTAAACTTTAAGACAATTAATTGGAATATAGGAGTCGAGGACAAGTGTTATTTAGCTATTTTTCAAAGCAATTAATTGGGAGAACGTGGGAAGGACTGAGGAGGCAAGTGTTGCCTTGGCAGTACTTTTAGACATAGAAAATGGAAGGAGATAATATTGTCCGTCATTTATAATATTCATGGGTTATTTTGTTCAAAATTTATTCATTGAATGAAACATGAGCCATTTTTGCTAAACCATGTAATGAAGGTAAAAAAAGCAAACCATAGACTATGAGTTCATAGTTCTGGAATTCTTCACTTTCTCAGTAAGCAAATCAATTTTAACTGAGGATATGCATATTTTAGTTGGTGAGAAAAGTTTATATGTAAATACTTAATCGCGTTTCCATTTTGTATTAAGTCTTATGCCTTAGCATTTAAAACTTAAATTTGAAATATACATCACTTAATTACCTTATTTAAGTTATAAATATATGTAAGAAATACGTGTTTTACTAATTGTTTTGTGTAAACATCGAGTGAGACTAAATATTTATCCGAGTCTATATGCAAGATAGTTGTTTTGTGTAAACATCGAGTGAGACTAAATGTTTATCCGAGTCTATTTGCAAGATGGTTGTAATGTCTGCATTGAGATAATGCAAGTATTTTCCAATCAGAACTAAAAGGCAACAAGACACGAGGTAGGCTGATTGGGTACATAGGAAAAGTAAATGGTGTATCAGAACCAATGTTCATTTTACAATCTGGTTAAATTTATGGTGATAAAAGAATGGCCTATGCAAGAATTGGTTTTCATATAGTAGTACTTTATGTTAGGTTTGTTAACATTTTTACTATAAGAAGATAAAGAAGTAGCAATGGTCAAGTATCAAAGTAATTACGCAAATTGGCTATGGCCCCTCTTCTGATTCTCATGAAAAGGATGCAACCTAACTTATAGACCAACAGTCAAAATTTGTAGGCTCTTAACTCTATCTCTATCTTCTTACAAGACCATAACAAAAACAAAAACAGTGAGTCTTTCAATTGTACCCCAGTAACCAGTATCCTGACTTTATTATATACTATATGCTTTTGCATTATTGTCCAAATTTCACTAGCATCCAATTCATCTTCAATAACCTATCTTCGTGAATGCTTTGCCATGGTTGTCTTGACATTTATCTTCGTGTCGAGTCATGAGAATGAAAGAATTCCTCATATAGAGCATTTTTCCTTTACTGTATCTTACGCTGCATGAATCTCAATTAGTCGGATCAATTGATAATGAAGATAGTATTTATCGACTATACAAAGTACTACTGCACTATTTACTAATTGATGTTATATGTAATTCTTATACAAATAAATATTTTAGCCAAGTAACGTTATTAGAGCACCATCACCTATACATTACTCTAAATTTCTACCTAAGAGTTAAGGTTTTAAAACATTATTAGAATAGGGGAGCATGCTGAAAATGATACTGGTGGTATGTTTTATTATGCAGCGTGTTTGTTTAAACTACACATTCAACATTAGTTTTGTACCTTTCCAAAAGAATTCATGTTTTTTGATGATATTGTATTATTTGAATGGTTATGACTCATTATTCATCTAGTTTGAACCGGTCCTCGGAGATTTCTCAGTTATCAAGATAAAACGTGTACACATAGATACCATTCTTATGACGGAGTAAATGTATGAACCTGGCGCCACGGCTTTGGTGTAGCTTAGGCCGTTAGGCGCGTGCATGTTCGAACCTATCCACACACAAGAACCTTGTATTTAAATAGAGAAAAATAGAGAAGCGGACTCATTATTCATCTAGTTTGAACCGGTCCTCGGAGATTTCTCAGTTATCAAAGACAAAACGTGTACACATAGATGCCAGTCTAATGACGGAGTAAATGTATGAACCTGGCGCCACGGCTTTGGTGTAGCTTAGGCCGTTAGGCGCGCGCATGTTCGAACCTATCCACACACAAGAACCTTGTATTTAAATAGAGAAAAATAGAGAAGCGGACTCATTATTCATCTAGTTTGAACCGGTCCTCGGAGATTTCTCAGTTATCAAAGACAAAACGTGTACACATAGATGCCAGTCTAATGACGGAGTAAATGTATGAACCTGGCGCCACGGCTTTGGTGTAGCTTAGGCCGTTAGGCGCGCGCATGTTCGAACCTATCCACACACAAGAACCTTGTATTTAAATAGAGAAAATTAGAGAAGCGGACTCATTATTCATCTAGTTTGAACCGGTCCTCGGAGATTTCTCAGTTATCAAAGACAAAACGTGTACACATAGATGCCAGTCTAATGACGGAGTAAATGTATGAACCTGGCGCCACGGCTTTGGTGTAGCTTAGGCCGTTAGGCGCGCGCATGTTCGAACCTATCCACACACAAGAACCTTGTATTTAAATAGAGAAAAATAGAGAAGCGGACTCATTATTCATCTAGTTTGAACCGGTCCTCGGAGATTTCTCAGTTATCAAAGACAAAACGTGTACACATGGATGCCAGTCTAATGACGGAGTAAATGTATGAACCTGGCGCCACGGCTTTGGTGTAGCTTAGGCCGTTAGGCGCGCGCATGTTCGAACCTATCCACACACAAGAACCTTGTATTTAAATAGAGAAAAATAGAGAAGCGGACTCATTATTCATCTAGTTTGAACCGGTCCTCGGAGATTTCTCAGTTATCAAAGACAAAACGTGTACACATAGATGCCAGTCTAATGACGGAGTAAATGTATGAACCTGGCGCCACGGCTTTGGTGTAGCTTAGGCCGTTAGGCGCGCGCATGTTCGAACCTATCCACACACAAGAACCTTGTATTTAAATGGAGAAAAATAGAGAAGCGGACTCATTATTCATCTAGTTCGAACCCTCGGAGATTTCTCAGTTATCAAGATAAAAAATCAAAGCTACTGATACTCTCATTACTGCTCTGGCTTCACTGTCATCAACACATAAGTCATTGCTTTCTTCTTTTGTGTCGAAATATCTAATGAACTGTAAACACTAAAACATAGAGACTCAACAAAGGCACAGCAAAGGGGCCATTCATTGATTAGAAGCCTCTTAAAGTTTCCTTACAACAGAGTTTCAGTGAAGGTACGCATATGGGTTGTCCTTGCAAAGCTCCTTTTCAAGTGAATGCAATTATCACTTTCATACAGACCGCATCCCACTGACCTTTTCACTTTAGCCACACACATAGAAGCCACTCAGGCAGAGTCCTTATTGCTGACACTGTATATTTAAACATGGTAGGGTCATTACTTTGTGGTACAAAAGTGAGTAAACAACCTTCTTTTATACTTTCTTTTGATTGTAACGTCCATCTTGGCACCACGATCGGATAGTTGTGATTCCTTTATCCTTAACCAAATGTTTCCTGTTTGAGTTCTGTAAATGAATAATTTCTTGATACGCAACATTTTATCCTTGTAGAGGCCTATAGATAAACGTCCTGATTAGTCGAGTCAATGAGCTTCAGATACCAGATGGTTAACCGGAAAAAACATCCATTTTGGCAAAGAGGTCTATCGCGAAACTTTCTTTTGTTAGGGGCGTTCTTTCTTGTGCCTCTACGCGAGCCAATTATGGATGACTCTAAAGAGCAAGTTTTACGCGAGGCAATTATGGATGATGCTAAAGAGTAAGCTTGCCTCGACAAATCTCACATCAGAACGAGAGAACAACGTTACGGGGTCATAAAGGGGGAGCTCAAAGCCTCAAAGAGAAAGGAATTTAACTATTGAGCTAAATAAGGTGACGCTCCAAAGATTGAATCAGAGCTAACAATACATTGATAGTTAGGGCTCGCTAAATTGATACTCCCTCCGTTCCACTTTAGATAAACCTATTTGACTTTGCACGGAGTTTAATAAAGAGATAAGACTTTTGAAACTTGTGGTCTAAAATAAGTTATAGATTTTTGTGTAGCTATGACATTGGCTACTATTCTTAACTCGTGCTTTTTAACAATAATTCAAGCCATATGGACCAAATGAATATGTCTCAAGATTTACTTTGCATGAGACTCATTTCCTTTCTTGATCTTAACAGAAAAAGTGCTTCTCTAAAACTGCAAATAACACCAGAGCAAACACATGCTAGAGAAAAAGTGGAAAGCAATAAAAGGTTAGTTGAGCTGGAAAGTTGAACAAAAGTTGTAGGTCTTTTGCTTTTTCAGTGTTGGAAAAACTTATAAAACATGAAAGAAAGGTAAACCAAGCTAATTGAATAATCCAACAAGAGAACCAAATACATAAAAGATCAATGTTCCTTGGATAATGTAATATTTAACATATAGTACTACTTCTTCTCCATAGGGAATAGAGTTGGAGACTTTTCCCATGATATAATAGTTTGACCATGACATATTCCCATATCTACAACTATCAGCATCATCATAATCAAGAAAAGCAAATGAAAGCAACAGTTACTAGGACCCAAACATTGTTACTCCCCAAAGCACTAGGCCATGTTTCTTGCTTCCATAAAAATAAAAAAGGGGGAAAAAAGAAGATAAATAAATAAATTCTTCCGATTTCATATGCGATGGTGTTGTAGTTGCAATAGTCTAGAATATGCACCTTCTGGCCTACTGATCAACTCAGAGTGGCTTCCTTGTTCAACGATGCGACCATCTTGCACAACCCCGATGCTATCCACGTTACGAATTGTTGATAATCGGTGAGCCACCAGAACGGTGGTTCGCCCTCTCATCAACCTTTCGAGTGCTTCTTGTAACACACACTCGGACTCAGCATCGAGTGCACTTGTAGCTTCATCGAGTAGGAGAATTGAAGGGTTCTTAAGAACGGCCCTGGCAATTGCAATCCGTTGTTTCTGTCCTCCAGAGAGTTGAACACCTCTCTCACCAACTGGGGTCTTGTAACCTTCAGGCAAACCGCTCACAAAAGTGTGTACATTTGCAGCGCGAGCAGCTTCAACGACTTCTGCTTCTGTTGCACCTTCTTTACCATAGGCAATATTATCAAAAATGCTAGATGCAAATAGAGCAGGCTCTTGTTGTACCAATCCGATTTTAAGCCTTAGAGACTTCAAGTTTAATCTCCTAATGTCTTTGCCATCAATCATAACTTTTCCACCTGTTGGATCATAGAACCTTTCGATTAAGGCTATAACAGAGCTCTTTCCCGAGCCACTTGCTCCCACAAGAGCTTGGCTTTGGCCAGCGCGAATCCTAAGATTGAGGTCCTTGAACACGGATACATCCGGTCGTGAAGGATATGCAAAATCAACATGACGAAGTTCAATATCTCCTCTAATTGACTCAACTGGATCAGCTTCAGTGTCATCAGGATCTACCCTTGTACAACGATCGAGAATAGAAAATACAGAACCAACAGCCTCACCGCCCCTAACAATCTCTGGTGCTAGGCTAACGGTTTCAGCCACTGAATTTGCCGTAATCACAAGGACTACAAAGACCTTAAGCACCTTGGAAAAAGTCGACTCGCCTTTGTTAACAAGGTGTGCACCATACCAAAGAATCAGAGCTTCAGAACCATAAAGAGCAAGTTGTGAAATTCCAAATAAGAGTCCTGACACTTGGCTGCGTCGAAGGCTATGCATTTGTGGAACTCTAAGCTCGTGGGAGAACAAAGAGATGATCTTTTCTTGTGCATTGAAGGCTGCTACAGTTCTAATATTGCTTACTCCTTCTCCAGCAATCATGCTTGTTTTTGCATGCGCCTTCGCTGTGTCTCCGGCAAATCCTTTCAGTGAGAGTTGCTATATCATGCATGCACAAAATTAACCATTAGGACACTGTTTATGAACAAGATTCAAGTATATAATTCTAAAAAGTTGGTGGCAGGAAAAAAAAACATTTTTAGACATAAATGGGACCACGTTTATTAACTCTATTCTGTACTTAGTAAACTTCATTTGTTTTATAGATGTCACATGTGACAAATAACACACTCTATCTCTGTAACTAGTACTAGTATTAATGTCTTCTCACCAATGAAATGTACTAAATATACAAAATATTCATTTAACATGCATGAAGTAAAGAGAGAAAATAATAAAAGAATGTGAAATATGGAAGCTTCTAATAAGAGAATTATTAAATCAAAAGGAAACATAAACCATGCATAAGGACAAAAATAATTATTTAGCCCATCTACATGTTACTATTTTGATTATTGAGCTGTACATGACAGGCATTTTCTGACAGTTTTACTCCCATAAAAAAGATAAATATTTAAACAGAAAAAAGATAGCCTCTATTTGTCATATACAAGATGATCACGGGTAAAAGAATCTCTGCTATTTCTGGGACACTGGCATGAATATCTAAGGAGTTCAAGAGACTAGAAAGTCAAATAAGTAATCTAACCTTCTGTACCTCATATTCAACCCCACCCTTACTCCTGTCCTTTTCATATCTGCTATACCCTCTTTGTATGTATTTTTAACTGTTCTAAACTCGGTGAATGATGCATTCGTCCTTTTATACTAAGCATTATTCGAACGTGTGACGTGCGCCTAATTCTTTGAATTTATTTTTAAGTATATCGCAAAACTAAAAGAAAAAACGACACATGGACGGAGGATACTATTAAAATAATAGTACTAAGTTGAGGGGTGGACAACCTAAGCTAGAATTATAAAAAAGAGAAAGTGGTGTGCTCAATAACATTGGTATTGATGGATGATGGGAGGAAAAGTAGAATCTTTACAATTTTTACTACAAGGTCTAGTAATAGGTTAGTTTAAATAAGGGTGTTTTGTTAATATTTGTTCAGATATGAGTCTTGAAGAACTAAAGCAGCGGAATTGGAGGAAAGCACATGCAAAGCACCAGAATGGTACCATGTTCTACTTACCCTTTTGTCCTTTGCTATTTGAAAGTTAAGGGGAGAGGGATTCCAAGCAAACACTTGTAATCTAAATTAATATAGTACAAAAAATATAATCTTTCTTTTTTACCATTTTTGTATTTTATGTCTTTAAAATGCTAGTAATAGAAAGTGAAATATGACATGCTTGCTTTCTTTGTTTCTTGATAAAAAAATACCAATATTGTGTTTGACATTTGAGGACTTCTAAGTTAGTGCAATGCTTGGGTTCTGTATGTTTTACCTGAGCAAAATTGGCCAAGACTAGAAGCGGAAATGTGGCGAGGATGAGCAGTGAGACTCGCCATTCGATTATGAATGCAACGATGAATGAAGTGAGAAGAGATGTCATGTTTTGCAGTATAACGGAGATCCTCTCCGCTATGGCAGATTTAACATCTGCAGCATCTGTAGCTAAGCGAGCTGCAAGTAGACTTGAATTGTTCTCCTCCTCATCGAACCATCCCACTTCGTTCCTTAAAATTGCTGAACAAATTAAAATTATTAGCTCGATATCTAGTTATCTGGGATTATGTTAAAAACAATTGATTACATATCGTCGAACTAGAGAAATACCTGCCAACATCATCCTCCGCACCCTGGTAGTAAGATTTTCTCCCATAATGCTGAAGAAGTAATGCTGTATTAAATATGCCACAACAGCATAAAGGCCTGTCCCAATGTAAATGAAGACATATTCCTTTGTCTTTCTTTCCATGCTCGCTGGATTTTTGTAGTAGAATACCTCAAGCATGTTGCTCACCACAATAGCAAAAGTTGGACCAATGAAACCGGAGAGAACAGACCCTACGGCTCCCATGATTGAATAAGGCCACTCGGGAGCATTTAGTTTAAGAAGCCGGCAGAAATAGTTCTTTGGTGCGGGACTTTTCCTATCTGTTTCAGCATTAGAAATCATTTCTATACGCCCATCTGCACCGGTGCTGTAAGAATAGCTCAAATTTCTTAAACTGCCAGAGCGAAGGCTTAGAGACTTTGTTGATAGTGAGGAGCTTAAACGAGAAGAACGTGTACGACGAGTAGATGGATTTGAAAAGTCTCTATTCCCAACCATTTCCTGGAATCTGATTAAAGAAGAATAAGCCCCGGCTTTTGCAATTAGCTCTTCATGTGTTCCCGTCTCAACGACCTGCCCTTGCTGTATAACTGCAATTGAATCGACATTTCTAATTGTGGAGAGACGGTGAGCAACAACAACAGTAGTCCGACCAACCATGAGACGGTCCAGAGCTTCCTGGACAATGCTCTCTGAACCAGCATCAAGAGCACTAGTGGCCTCATCAAGCAGGAGGATCTTCGGGTTCTTTAACATCGCTCTCGCAATCGCAATTCTCTGTTTCTGTCCACCTGAGAGTTGGACACCACGCTCTCCCACCTGAATTTGGAATCAGAATTATTTTCATCAGTATTAGCTTCTTCAAATTCTATTCTTATTAGTCGACCAATCACGCTCAGTGCTCTAGGAAGTTGAATATACGCATACACAAACTAACCTGGGTGTTGTATCCGTTAGGAAGCAAGGTAATAAAGCTATGTGCATTGGCAGCCGAGGCAGCAGCCTCAACTTCAGCCATAGTTGCATCAGGCTTTCCATACATTATGTTTTCGAGTATTGTAGTAGCAAATAATGCAGGTTCTTGATTCACAAGGCCGATCTGATCCCGCAACCATCTAAGTTGTAATGTCTTAATGTCAACATTGTCCAGCAAAACTTGACCTGCGTGATGAACCATATTTTAGTTGGAACTTCTGGGTACTACGCACTAAAATTCAAATGTTAGTGAATCGGAAGTCTTAGATTACCCTCATTAGGATCATAAAATCTCTCTATTAGCGAGACAACAGTGCTTTTTCCGGAGCCACTGCCACCAACGACGGCAACTGTCTTTCCAGCAGGGAAGAAAATGCAGAAATTCCTGAAGATTATAACATCAGGTCTTGAAGGATAGCTGAAGGTCACATTTTTGAATTCAATGTTCCCATTGACCTCAGAGAGGCACTTTCCATCTGTAAGGTCTTGAACAATGGTAGGTTTCTGCTTGATGATTTCCATTAACTTGTATCCAGCCGCTTTTCCTTTACTGAACGCCCCAAGATTGGAAAATGACTGACCTAAACTCCTGTAAAAGCCAAGGTTTCAACAAGAAGAATGGTTTACATGCACTGACTAAACATGAAAAGGAAGTGATAATAAAATGTACTTCAAGGTCTTACATGCCACCAACAATGGCTGAGAAAATAGCAGTAAATGCCTTTCCACCATCAGTCTGCCCGTTCCTGATGAACACTCCAGCATACCAGAAGACGAGGGCCCATGACATGCATGCTATTCCGTAAGTACATCCCAAACCCAAGCCTTTGGCCATTCCAGCCTTGTATCCCAGCTTCAAGGTGGTCTGAATTGCATCTGAATATGAATTGATGGCTTTACTCTCGCCCACGTAAGAGTAAACTGTTCTGACTTGTGCAATTGCCTGCAATGACAGAGTGAACATCAGAAGCTAGAAGAATTAGAAAGATGAAATAAACAGCCATTGCATTTAGAACAAATCAATCAAAGACGGCTAAAGACAAAAGCTTTCACCTCTGAACACATCATACATTAGAAACTTTGAGATAGCGATAAGTAAAGGATAGGAAAGGCATATCTTTTTCGGTAACATGCAAAAATAGCAGTCTAGATTAATTGTAAGAATGAAAATCCAGGCAAAAACACACACAGGAGTACCTTATAAATATCAAATTAAAGCTATAAATATCAAATTAAAGCTCCTGAAACTAAAAATTCTATTTGTAGTTTTACAAACCCATTTTGGTTAGTAAAAGTATAAAGATAACATTCATAATTAGAATACATCAGAAAGATAACTTTCATAAAGTCACTTTAGAAACATTTTGCTTTGATAATTAGAACAGCATGCTAAAAAAGGGCAACCAGTGACCGAATGTACTCAAAAACCGAAAAAGGGATGGTGAGACTTTTTCATAGCTTCACACGTAAAAAGATTACCTCATCTTAGCTAATTTTAATTGTTTTAAAGTACTACATGTAGCCAAAATGACATTAACAGAAATAACTCGTCTTTTAGTTCAACAAAATTTCACTAAAATTGAAGCTGAAGAGTTTAACTACTATACACCGACCAGGATGATCATCAATTACCTGCTCAGCAATGATACCAGCATTGGCATAGGATTCTCTGCTTTTGGAGGTGAGACCAGTGAGAGTATAGGCATAAAGACCTCCAGCAAAGGCAATTCCAGGAATGATTGCCACACTGAGGAGAGCCAACTTCCATGCTGCCACAAAACCAACCACCAACCCGGCCAAGAATGTGGAAAGGTAGTGGATGAAATTCCCCACCTAAAAATTTTATCGGATTTAAGTTCTATGCACTGACAGTATAGAAAAAACTTTACACTAGCAGTTCAATTTAACCGACTATAACAAGTTATTATTCTATTTTCCAGGTTACTATATTTGGTTTGTTATGAAAAGTTACTTATAGGTCGATAACGCCATAGCATAAAAACCTTATATGTTGCGAATACATAGAACTTAAAACTCAAATATTTCATCACTCATCATCATTTATTCATAAAACAGCATGAAGCTAACATACAGTTAAACCAATTTGGCTGTATCACCTGAAAATAAGGAAAGGTTGAAATAAAGACAAGCATTCCAAAACAAAACAAAAGAAACACAAGAAATGGCGTGGGCTAGTAAAAGTTCTTGCTATGATCATGTGGCAGGTAAATGCAAGAATAGTTTCTGGGACCCTCATTGATGGACAAAAAATAAAAGCTGAACACATATCAATATACATATGCAATACATTTCCTAGTTTAGCCTTACAGTTATGAATATTACTAGATATCACTGTTACCCTTCTGAAATTTTACTTAAATACTACAACAGTGGTGGCATTGAATGAATGTGGGGAAGAGGAAAGACAGTACAGTAATACAGAAAAGAAAATATATTAATGAGGAGAGGACCTTCTCACTGATAGCATCTTGGACCAGTAGAGTATCCGTTGAGACACTGAAAACAATATCTCCTGTTCTTGCATCTGTATCAAAGAACCCAACATCTTGTTTCAACACTGCCTCTAAATACTTCTTCCTTAATGTACTCACTTGTCTTTCTCCAGTGTACATCCAACAAGCAATCTCTGTAATAGAAAATTAAACATTGCTTAGAAGCTAAACCACAAAAAGATAGTATAATCTTTCCTATAACCAACTTACGCGCCCCTCGACTATTTCATTCTATACCAATTACCTCTCACCGGAACAAAAAGATATTACTCCTTTTTTTTATGAGGGTAGTGTGGGCCAACTTGCATGCATCTCAACTATTCCATCGAGTACTAGTTAATAGTATTATACTAGTAATGAGATCTTTAAACTGTAACAGATGTTACAGATCAATGAAAGAGACATGTGATTAGGATAACATAAGAAAAAGAAAATACATGAAGAAATTGACAATTAAAAAGAGCTAAAGGACAGGAAGACGGTCCACGGACCACGTGCAACCATGAGACCTAATCTTGATCCAGTGTGAACTGGCTAAATAGCAAAAATACAAATACTTGTAAACTTTTTAAATATCATTACTATTTGCATCCAAACAAAATGTGTTTATTCGAGGCAAAGTTGGTTCTTTTAAGAAACCCCATCAAAAGTTTTAAACTAAAATAACTGCAAAAACAAGTAAATAAAAGTAGATCACTGAGCTCACCAGCATAGGATGATGCACATACTATCAACCCAAGATACACGAATAACAAAGCATACTGCAATTTACAACAGAAACAAAAATCAGATCCATTATTCATGGTTAAAAGAAATATATCAAGAAACGTTTTGAATTATATACAACGTCAATGTAAAGAAATTTTTACACTATCATATCACTTTACTACAATATTTATACTGACAGTGCATATAACGTAAACAAATATATTCACAAGAAAGATATGATAACTAACCTTTGAGACTTCATGAGTTAATTTATGTAAATCCATTTGGTTTTTACCAAAACCATTAATCATTTCACCAAAAAGGAGAAAGAAAACAGGCATAGAAGAGCCATGAATAATAGCTCCAACACTTCCAGAGATCATAAGAAGATAATCATATTTATCAGCAAATGAAAATAACTGATAAAATGGTAGACTTTGTTCTTTTTTCTTCTCTGCTTCTTGCATTACTTTGCCTTCATTAGTTTCTGCCATTGAACTTTAACTAAACAAGAACTAACTGTAACAGTATAACAGTTCAGTCCGCTAGTGATATTTTGCGTAACACAGAATAATAACAACACCAAGAAGAGTCAATTTTAAGTGGAAAAAAACATTATTGAGTTTATAGTAGCTGAGAGAAAGAGAGTAAGACTAGTAGTCAAAGGAATGGGGAGTGTGAGAGTGAGACATTGTTAACTTCACTAAACTATAGAGTTATATATATAGAAGCAAAGAGATTCAAAGTGTGGGACTTTTTGTGTAGGGGGGTGGGGGGTTATGGGGTCTTGTTAGTAAATTTATTTTGCATGTTGGTCTATTCTTCCAATTTATGTAACATAGTTTGAGTCGTCATAGTTTGAGTCGGCACGATGTAACAACAACAATCTTTTAGGAGAGTGAGATATACGCTGATCTTATTTCTACTAACATGGAAAGACTGTTTCTGAGAGACGTTTGGCTAAGTAAAATATTTTAAGGTTCGGCATCATATTGATTTTAAATATCGTCTAAATATTTGAAATTTGTCACCTTAGCCATGCTATAACATATTATATAGAAAAGTTTATAAAATAGTATAGAACTATGTCATTTTTTTGAACGGACTAAAGAATAAAAGTATGTCACATAAATTGAAAGGTGCGCTGTAGAGTATAAAATTGGAAATATACAGTATTTAAAACTTCTTTTCATAGTTTTTTACTGGGTTCAATGGAATCTAGTGATCTTTTTCACTCTGTTCTGCAACATAGAAATTTGTGCTACCTTATGGCTATTCTGTGAACTCTGAGCCATTAATTTCCAATGTTTATTTTCTATAACTTTATAGACAGGCATCTCTGATCATCTTACAGTGGGAAAAAAGGAGCAAGGATAAAAGTATTTAAACATTCTATTTTTGTTTTTAATTTGAATTTCTCATTTTATTAGTAGGAATATTTTCATAAGTGTTTGATGAGGAAAAGTTAGAAAAAATTCATATTAAAGTCAGAGAGACATGCTGCGAAGTTGATGATACTAACTTTGCCATGCTTGGTATAGGTGAGGGGCCATTTTCAATCAAATTATACAAGGCAACATTAGTTACTCATGTGACCAGGGGCGGATCTACATGGTGGGGTGGGTGATCCGCTGGCGTCGGCAAAAATTATGTGTATATATATATATGTATAATAGGAAACGTGTATATATATATTTAAATGTGCACCCAGAAGAACAAAAGCTAATTGGGTGCACTGGTAACGCAGATATTTCTTTTATACTTTTTTCGTCAATTTTATCTTGTGCCCCCACTGAGTTGAAATCTTGGGTCCGCCTCTGCATGTGACTTGATACTTTTTAATATCTTTCATTTAACTATGAATATTTATACCATATAAAAAATAATTACATAAAACAATATTTAATTTCGTAGCTTTCTTATTAATTCCTAACAATTGAAGCTTTTAAGCATTAAAGTATTAACATATGAATCGTGTTATTATTTTCGAAACTGATGTTCTCTAATCATTCATTAAAAAGCAAAGGCTTCGACTATGGAGACGTCTTCTAGTGTCGTGCTAGCCTAAATTTTATTTTTGGAACAAACATGAACGTGATATCTCTGGTTAAGGATAAGAAAATTTCATACGATCAACTGCACTATTTTTCAGTCTACTCTTTTCTAAAGTTAAAGAGTATCTATTTCTCTTTTCAAATCAAATCAGATCAATTCAAAGGCTTGGTTCTTTGTTTATTCACTCTATTCCAATCATAAGATTAACAAATGCATGTGCTTCCAAAGACATTCTACTAAGCATTTGTCACATCCAAGTGTAACTTGCGAGACTAAGGATTTAATCATACTATCACGTCTTCTTTTTCTCTATATCGTGCTGGGCCAGAGACATCTCTTTCTGGGCTACTATTGAGATATAAAGCACTCCAGCCTGTTTATATCCAGCCCAAAATAGCCCAATATCTTATTGTGTTACAAATTGCCTTCCCGTATACTCCCTCCGTCCCATTTTGTTTGTCGTAGTTTCACTTGACACAAAGTTTAATAAAGAAAAAAATACTTTTGGAACTTGTGGTTTAAAATGAGCCATAAATATTTGTGTGTCTATAAATAAGTCAAAAAGTAAATTTGAAGTTGAATTGTTTTCAAATTTAGAAATATGACAATTTTTTTTGGACAGACTAATAAGGAAAGTATGACAAACAAACTGGGACAGAGGTAGTAACTTTATACTCCATTTTATTGTGATCAAAACTTCACAAAAATCTTTTAACCCATCCCCCACATGAACAACCATAAAGGTATTTTTTTTCTTTCGTAATTTAAGATTAGACCATCTGAAACACACACTGGCGTTATTTATATCCAACACATATTGGCAGATCTACATGAAGACTTGTGGTGCTCAAGCGCCCATTGTCTCTAGCTAGATTTAGTGTATTTACATAAGTATTTAACAAAAAATTTAAATAAACATTGAGTGAGCATCCACAATTAAACTTCTTCTACCTCTTTTTCCAAAAAAATTTTACGACGAGCACCGTAACTTTGAAATTCTGAATCCACCCACACATTTTCTAAAGCTTTGATGTCTCAAACCAACCTCAGCCCACTGAAAAAGATGTAAACTTTTCCTACACAGTTCTTGAATAATGATTACAAAAGACATTGTACATACCCCAATGGGAAGAAGGAATGAGGGTGTCCACTGTCCAGCCCCTTGCTTCACTGTTGCATGACCATTCAGGTCATCTATATCACCTTTACAAACAACTAAAGCTACAAATCCTGGCTTTAAGGACCTGGCCACTGCTTTCTATCTTATTTAAGATGAAAAAAGTAACTTAATACTTCCTCCGTCCCAAATTAGTTGACGTTTTAGCAAAATTTATTTGTCCCAAATTAGTCGATGCTTTAGAATTTCAAGACAAAATATATTAGTTCTTTCCAACTATATCCTTAATAATTACAAAAATTCTCAAAAATAACTAATAGTCAAACATTAAATAGGGATAATATAGTAAAATATACATCATATTTAATAATTGACGTGAAAAAGCTAAAAATGACAACTAAAATGGGACGGAGGGAGTATTTTTTTTTGTCTTTGGGTCATGATATTCATCTACTTCATTTACTGATTATGAAGCTCAATGGTAAATAGACTCATGCCTCGTGGATACATTTGATCCAATTTTTTTTTCTCGGTGCATAAATATATAATGAAAAACTTCTAAATTGTAAACAAATACTTCATCCGTCTCAATTTATATGACATCATTTTGTTTGTCCCAAAATAAGTGGCACATTTCCTTATTTGACAACTATTTAATACATCATCTCTATTTTACCCTTGTTGGGCCCTACGTACTTTTAAACCTACCAACAATTTTTTTATTACTCAAATCTTCTCTCTCTTACTTTTTCAATGGTAAAATTGATACTTAACAAGGTCAACCTCTATTTTCTTAAACTCCGTGCCCGGTCAAATGGTGCCCACATAAATTAGGACCGAAGGAGTATGTAATTTTTTAGCTATAATTTAGAAGTACAATGAGTTTAATAGAACGTAACGGTTAAAAGTATAAATTTTAAATCCGTTTCTAACCATGATGTGACACTCTTGGGTGACTTAATTGTCATTCTTAAGGAATTCTAAACTCTAGAACAAGCTAAGGGTTAATATATTTTAATGCTCTTTTAATCTAAACTAGAGTTGAACTATCAAATCATGAGAATGATCTGTTTTAAATCATAAATTAACTATTAAGTGTGAAAAGCCCAGTAGGGCGCCCGACAATGGTAGCCGTTCAAGTAATTATTTATTAATTATGCATAAATAACTGGCTAATAAGATTATGGTTAATTGATAAACAAAAGAATAAGGAAGAGATAGTGTACTTGTTTTTTTTTAATATGGCCCCCCTCAAAAAAAATTGGCTTCAAAAGCTTATGGTTGCTCTAAGAAAAGATATTGTTGTTGACAAAAAGGGTCAAGACTAGAATGGTTAAATAAGCATATAATTTATTATTATAAGGAACAAAAACCCATTTTGTATTTAAGCAAAAGGATTTATTAACCAAATGAAGTGGCCTTTGGCTGTGTTGTAGCCACTTTTGGAGACATAAGATCTGTTTTGGTGAAATAATTTAGACCTAGTTTAAGCTTCTCCTAAATATATATCATCATGTCCACTAGACTACTACTTTCTAGCCATGTGCTATTCTTCTGGATTTTAGCTTCCAATTCTCCCATGCAAACATTTCCACAAAATTCCTATATTTAGAGGTTTATTATATAGATGGGTGTTCAACCTTAATTTAGTTTTATCAGGTTAATTCACAATTAAATTTGTAGAGCGGGGTCACGGTCAATAATCGAGATTAAAATGCTCTTAATGAAGTAAATATAAATGCCTGTAATAAATGCGGAAAAGTAAAGAGACAATTAATGCGATATAATGAATAAATAATCAGACAAAGAAGGAACCGTGCTCAGGCCGTTCAGACTTGATTAAATTCCTTTCCTCGTACTCTTTTAGAGATTCAGTTAATGAAACAGTAGAGAAGATCTTTCGATAAGCAATAGTAATAAATGTTTGCTGGAGATAAAGTATTGAATGCTAGTAAATTGTTTAGAATACAGGTGTAGATTTCAGAGAAGCATTAGATTGTATGCTAGTGACTTAAATTACAATATATAGGCAGCTTATGTGCCCGTTCGCAAGCAGTTGTAACTCCTCAGACGAGCAGTTGTGTTGTTTGTGGATAAGGTTCCTACTTTGAATTGCCTTGATTGATGGGCTGCGACTTTTCTGGCCGTAGTGACTGTTCATCTGTCCGTTGCAACTGTTTATCTTCGGTCTTATCCATTGCCTTCATATCCATTCGTTGCCACGTGTCGTTTGTGTGCCGCCCTATGTGGATGCTGAGTCATCAACTTTGGTGACGATGGATTTCACCCAATACAGATAGTCCCCGCACTTCTCGGGCAGAGGATCTGGTCGAGGAGTGGAGAACCAACTACGAGTGGGAATGAACTTTCTGATCTCTCCTTTCATAGTAAGCACGAGTTTCCACATGGTTCTGCGGACTTGATCGTTTTCCCTTTAGTACAAGTATTAAATGCTCCCTCAAAAGTTTTGACTGATTGGCGTCCTTTTAGTGTACGCATTAAATGCTCTGTTGGAGACGAGACGTGCAAGCTGTCTATTCCGTTCCACTTTTCCCTGAAGAAGTGACTGTTGCGCGTTCCGAGACTGCAGGCGTGATGATTGAACTGTGCCTACTCATGTCTTGCACGTCCCAAGATAAAAGAAAACCGTCATTCCGATTTTTATCTCATTATTTTCTTTAACGGCTGGATCGATTCACCTTTTATGCGGATGTTTGCCACGTGTAGGTTTTGCGAACCCTATAAATATAATTTTTCCCAGCTGAAGGTCCTTTACTTTGCTTCAAATTTCATACTATCTTTCAGAGCTTTACACCATTTTCCAGCAAAAACTCAAAACGTGACAAATCCGCTTTAAAAATGTCTCCAAAAGCTAAGAGGGTTCTGAATATGGATGCTGCAGCTAGTTCTTCTTCGGCAGCAGCTGGACAACCTACGAGTTCTCCAACTTCTGTTGCCGACGTGATTCCAAAAATTTGGGTAAATCTTGAGAACGACTGTTCAGTCAACTCGTTTAGCCATTACGGCAACATAAGGTCATGGCCTTCAAGCCGTTTCAAGAGTTCAATCACCCCTGACCTTCTGCCTAAGGTCAGGACAGACTGCGGGTGGGATGATGACCTTATGATTTCTTGCCCCCTCCCAACGGAAAATATTACTTCAGTGAGGCCTGGGTGGACGGCTATATCCACATATCCATTCACGATAGGCTATACGTTCCCGCTGCACCCTGTCATAGAAGATATCTGTAAATATTATTTGATCTGCCCGGGGCAGCTGTGCCCTAGCGTTTATAGGATCGTCACCCTGCTGCAATGGTTCGCCGATGAGACCGAGCAGGATTTTGAGTTTAAACACTTCATTGCTCTGTACAGCCTTCAGGTTGCCAGGGACGGGTATATAAATGCCCGCATGAGGGGGAGAAAGGCTCTAGTGAGCAAGTCTGAGGACTCAGGGGATAGGGGTTGGATGCACCGGTACGTTTACGTGCAGTCCAGACTCCTCACACGCGGCGACAAAACTAACCTCCGCGAGGCTTGGAATAAGACTCGTAAGTCCCCGAGTATTTGTGTTGAATATTCTTTGGATTGCGTATTCTGCAGTTTCTAATTTCTATTCTTTGTTGGTTAGCTGACAAGATTCCTTATGATGGCCTGATTACTGAGGAGGAATTGTCTGCCTGGGTCGAACCAATTTTGACGGAGTTCACCCACGAGCAGAGACAATGGCCTCACTATGCTTCCTTGAAGCATTTGTCTAACCCCAGCACCCATGGTAGGATCCCTACTTGCACCCTTCACTTGACTCATGCAGAACTTATTATGACATAAATGCACTTCTTATTTCAGGTCTGGGTACTGGTGGCAGTTACTTTCCTGCCCCTCCTCCCGAGGAGGTGGTTGTCGATCCCGTGGCCGATGTCAACGAGGAGGCGGCTGCTATCCTTCAAACTGCTGCGGCTATTAAAGCTAGAGAGGGCGGCGAGGAGATTCTTGCGAGCCTGAAGAGAAAACAAACAGACTCTGAAAAGAGTAAGCCTAAGAAGAAGAAAAGGACGGCTCGCAAGACCCCTCAGTCTTCTGAGAAGACAGTTGAGGCCACCGTGGGGGCTGCCGAAACTCCCAAGTCTGGGCAAGAAAGTATAAAGAGTTCGGCGGCTGCCCCTGAATCAGCTGAGCCTGTGGTGGTTGTTTTGTCAGATTCAGAGGTCCCTGATGAGGGCTTGAATCAGAGGAGGAGAGCGTATCTTCGGAGTGATAAGAGGAGAGCTGCAGAAACTTCCTCTTATGCCTTTGAGCAAAGTCCCCGAGTTGGTGACGGGGAGGAGGAGAGAGCTGAAGAAATGGGGGAGGAAAGAATGCAAGGGAGTTTTGCATTTTTTCCTGAGGCTTCAGAGCCAAGCGAGCCTGAACGGGCTCGAAGTCAACAAGGCGAGCCTGAGCAGGCTAGCAGTAGGCGTCCAGGCAAGGAGCCGATGATGGAAGATGACGAGGAGAAGGGGGAAAAGGAAGGTGAAGAGAAAGGTGAGACAGGCGAGGAGATTGACGGCGGGAAGAAGGCTGGGGGGGAGGCTGAACCCCAGGTCTTCTACTACAAAGATATGATAAACTTGGCTGCTGACGGGGTAGCGCCAGTTTATTTACAGGAGTGCGACACCCTGGGCCTCGGCGAATCAGGTGACGTCGAAGTTTCCCGGACTAGGCTCACCAGGCGAGTATCTTTGGGAGGTACGATTGGTGCGTACTCCGTTAAAGGTATTCGCCATAAATTTGGCCCTGACTACCCTTCGGAGCAGGCGAGAGAGCCTAGGCCGTGCATGAGGGAATGTGACTTCATCATCCCCCCAGACACGGATTTTTTGACGAAGCCTGGCCACTTAGTCAAGGTAACATCCAACCTGATCGGCCCTCGTGAAGAGTGGAACATGCGCAGCATGAACGATGAGCAGTTGGCTTATGCGATTGCTGAGGATACTGCTCGGGTAATGTCCTCTTCCTTTATTTTCCTTATATCTGTCAAAAAAAACCCTTAGTCCTGATTATATATGTGTTTCTTACTTGTTGCCAGGCGAGTATGATGGCTACCGAGCTTATGCTTCGCTCCAGGTTGAATAACCAAGACCAAGTCCTTGGTTTGAAAAAAGATCTTTTGGAGGTTCTCCGGGCAAATCATGCCTTGGAAGAGGAGAAAAATGTCCTGATCGGGGAGAAGCGGGTGCTGGAGGGGAGGCGCGACTTCTTCGAGGATAAGATAGAAAGGTTGGAGAAATCCAACGCTGAAGCCAATGACAAGATAAGCGCGCTCCTCGAGGAAAAGGACCGTCTTTTAGATGAGAAGGACAGGTTCGTATTGTCCTTCGAAGATCTAAAAGCAAAGATGGACGAGCAAGGCCGTCAGATCTCCCAACTTGCCCACGAGCTCAATATGAAGGAGATTACTTTGGCAAGTATCCGCGACGCTTCTGACCTGATGCTGAGGAATATGAACAAAGCTGAGGCTGAATCCTAGGCTGCTCGTGGGGAACTGCAAGAGGCTAGACATCGGGTTGCGGAGTCTGCAAAGGTTCAAGAGCTGCTGACGAAGGATTTGGCTAACTTGCGAGATCGTTATACGATCGAATCCAAGTTAGAAGCTCTGGAGGCCAAAAAGAAATTGCTCATCCAAATGCAGCGCGGCCAGATTAATGTTGATATAGTCCTCGATCAGACCATTGCATCCATCATCAGTGTCAAGCAAGGCCTGGGCATGGAAGTGGGAACTGATGACGATGGAGTTGAAGGGGACGATGAGGGTAGTGAGGACAACGAAGATGAAGAAGATGAAGATTTAGGCGGGGATCCGACTGATGGAGATAGTGCATCAGGTCGGGACCCTGGTCAACATGACGATTGATGTTTGTCTCGCCCCTCTGTTAATTTGTTGGATGTTTGTTAGCTTTTGAATATTTGTTAACTTTTGAATATTTGTTAACTTTGTGAATGTATGTTTTTGGCTATTTCCCTTCTTTCGTTTGTCTGGTCGAGGCTTGACGACCATTTTTAGTCTTTCAAGTCTTACTCATATGAATGTTGATTGTCGCTTAGTGGGGTTTTCAGAGGTCAAGGTTATGTTTCAAACCTCAGTGTCCGAGTTCCCTTTTTGGTTTAATCTGCGCAGATGTTTTTGAAATAAAAACTGACCGTGGCCAGGTTAAGTTATCTTTAGTTAGGATAACCGAAGCCAGGCCCTTCTGGGCTGAACGAAATCGGGTCGTTCAGGCTGACTGAAATTTGACCGTGTAAGACGGTTTTGCGATAAACTTCGCGTATCATATTTGATAGTTGAGAGTTTTCGCAGGGAAACGGAAAAAATTTGATTTGGTTTGGTTGAGACTTCCCCGTTATTTCTATTGAAAAAGGGCAAGCAGCCCATTGACCAGAATGTAGGATTGTTTTGGTCGTAAATCAAAATACAAGATTCTCTGGTCGTAAATTTGTTGGACTCAGGCGGGTGCTGGCCGCAAAGATGTAGAAGACAATATAGCTCAAGTAAAATAGTTCTATTGAACTTACTTGATTTTGCTTAGCCGTGCTCTCGACGAATGACCTTGCTCTGCTCGAAGATCACCTGTGTTAGCCGGGATTTTGGCCTACTGGGGCCCTCGCCACCCCCCTGTTTTTATGTTGAAATTTCGTAATTTCAGACATGAAAAGACAATGGGTAAAGCGCTGAGTCTGAGAACACATATAACCAAAAGAGGAGTGTGTCCGTTGCGGGATTTGAACCCACAGCCGCGAAGCACGAAGACTTCGAGCTCTACCAGTTGAGCTAAACGGATCTGGCCTTTCGAAGACCGTTAGTACCATTTAGACAAAGATAAGAAAATAGAGCAACTGAAAAAGAAAGCGAAGGCATGTAAGCAATGTAAAAATGGATAGAAATACTAACCTCTGTACCACTTAGAAGTGGTACTTTTTCAAGTGAGCCACGTTCCAACTGCTGGGTAAAAGCGATCCATCTGGTCGTGCCAAACGGTATGAACCTTTACCAGCTGATGCTACCACCTTGTAGGGACCCTCCCAGTTTGGACCAAGTTTGCCGGCGTTCACCTCTTGCGTGCTCTGGGAGACTCTACGCAATACAAAGTCCCCGACTTCGAAGTTGCGTAGCCTCAGTCCCCGATTGTAATATTGCTCTATCCTTTCTTTCTGAGCCACCACTCGTATTAATGCTAACTCCCTGCGTTCTTCCAGAAAATCCAATTCCTCAGAGAGGTTGACTGAATTAGATTCTACGGTTGCATGGGCATATCTGAGACTTGGCTCGCCAATCTCGACTGGGATTAATGCATCGGAGCCATACACTAACGAGTAAGGTGTCTCCCCGGTGCTCATTTTCGTGGTTGTTCTATATGCCCAAAGAACCCCGGGGAGTTCTTCCACCCAACATCCTTTGGCCTGCTCGAGGCGCTTCTTGAGTGAATCCACTATTATTTTGTTGGTTGATTCCGCCTGCCCGTTTGCCACTGGGTGATATGGGGAGGAAGTAATCCTTTTAATATGCAGATCTTCAAGGAACTTCGTGACCTTCTGACCAACGAACTGGGGGCCGTTGTCCATAACAATTTCTTTGGGTGCTCCAAACCGACAAATGACATAACGCCATAGGAAATCAATTACCTCTGTTTGACGTATCTTCGAATACGCTGCGGCCTCAACCCACTTTGTAAAGTAGTCAGTAATTATTAACAAGAAACGTACCCCCCTAGGCGCAGTTGGTAGTGGCCCAACGACGTCCATCCCCCATTTCATAAACGGCCACGGGGAAATGATCGAATGCAAGGGCTCCGCCGGTTGATGGAGGAGATGCGCAAACCTCTGGCACTTATCGCATTTTTTGACAAACTCGTTGGTATCTTTCTCCATCTTGTCCCAATAATAACCTGCTCGTATGAGTTTCCGCGCAAGCGCCTTTCCTCCCAAGTGATTTCCACAGCACCCCTCATGAACTTCTCTCATCACATACTCCGCTTGGCTGGGGCCTAGGCATTTAGCGAGTGGACCTGCAAAAGTCTTTCGATAGAGGGTGCCATCTATGATTGTATATCTGGCGGCCTTTATCCTCAATTTCCGAGCGGCCTTAACGTCTGATGGTAAGGTCCCATGCAATATATAGTTGATTATCTCATTCCTCCAATCCCAAGTTAGGCTGGTTGTGTTGACCTCCATCGCGTCCTTATCGATTGTTTTGCATAGGAGATGAGCCACGGCCATTGAACCTGCTGCTCCAATTTCTGCGACTGAGCCCAAATTGGCCAAGGCATCGGCTTCATGATTCTCCTCCCGCGGGATCTGCGTAGCTTCCCAGTTGCTGAGTTGTGCCAGTAAACCAGTGACTCGGGCAAGGTACCTCTGCATACGAGATTCTCTTGCAACGAAGCCTCCATTTATCTGGTTGATGACCAGGGCGGAATCACTTTTGAGGTGAATCCTGTCTGCCCCATAACCTCGAGCTAGTTTCAATCCTGCAATTACGGCCTCATACTCGGCCTCATTGTTAGTAAGAAAAGGACATTTTATAGCCTGCCTGATGGTTTCACCCGAGGGAGCGGTGAGGACTAAACCCAGCCCTGACCCTTTCACGCTCGAGGATCCATCAGTGTGCAAGGTCCAAGTCCCCGGCTCGGATCCGGCGAAGAGAACCGCCTCACGCTGAGCATCAGGGTACATGGTGGCACTAAAATCTGCGATAAAATCTGCCAAAGCTTGAGATTTTATTGCTACTCGGGGTTGATAAGATATGTCAAATTCACTTAATTCTACTGCCCATTTTACTAGTCTGCCCGAAAATTCAGGTTTGTGCAAGATATTGCGTAGGGGGAAAGTAGTAACTACAGCTATTGAATGACTTTGGAAATAGGGTCTTAATTTGCGGGCGGCGATTACCAATGCTAGTGCCAGTTTTTCCAAAGGTTGATAGCGTGTTTCAGCATCTAATAGAGATTTACTGATGTAATAAATTGGTAGTTGCTTACCTTTGTCTTCTCGCACCAAGACTGCACTTACCGCTGACTCGGATACGGCCAGGTAGAGTAATAGCTGTTCGCCTGGTTGTGGTGTTGAAAGTAAGGGCGGGCTCGACAAGTACCGCTTCAAGTCCTTAAGTGCTTGCTGACATTCGGGGGTCCATTCGAACTCTTTGTTTTGTTTCAGCACGTCGAAGAAGCTTTTGCACCGATCAGACGAGCGGGAGATGAATCTCCTCAGCGCCGCTACTCTCCCGGTTAGCCGCATCACATCTTTTCTGTTGTGAAGTACGTCGGGGATGGCTTCTATCGCTTTTATCTGGGCAGGGTTTACCTCGATTCCTCGTTGGGAGACGATGAAACCAAGGAACTTCCCTGAACCCACTCCAAACGCGCACTTCTCCGGGTTGAGCTTCATGTTATATTGATCGAGGATCCGAAAGGCCTCCTCCAAATGAGCTAAGTGATCCTCTGCTCGCTTGGATTTGATCAGCATGTCGTCGATGTAAACTTCCATGGTTTTGCCAATTTGATCGTGAAACATCCGGTTGACTAACCGTTGGTAGGTTGCACCTGCATTTTTAAGTCCAAAAGGCATTACCTTGTAGCAGTATGTACCTCGGCAAGTAATGAAAGAGGTCTTCTCCTGGTCGTCGGGATTCATCAGGATTTGATTGTAGCCTGAATATGCGTCAAGGAATGTAAGCACCTCATGCCCGGCCGTCGCGTCGATCAGTTGGTCAATTTGAGGTAGCGGATAAGAATCTTTCGGGCAGGCTTTGTTCAGATCAGTGAAGTCGATGCAAACCCTCCACTTGCCATTCTTCTTGGCCACTACGACCACGTTGGCCAACCAATCGGGATATTTGACTTCTCGGACAGAGCCGATCTTGAGCAAGCGGTCAACTTCGTCGTTTATGATTTGGTTCCTGAATGCTCCTTGCTGGCGTTTCTTTTGCTTCACCGGGCGGAAGTATGGATCTACATTCAACTTGTGAGAGATAATCTTCGGGGAGATCCCCGTCATGTCCTCATGCGACCACGCAAAGGTGGCGTGCCGTCCTTTGAGGAAATGCAAGATGTCTCTCCGTAAATCTTTGTTCAACTTTGCTCCCAAGTACACCTTCCTTTCAGGCATGTTGTCGAAAAGTTCTTCTGGTTCCAGAGCTTCAATGGTTGGCGCGTACTCTTCTCGTGCATCTAATTTCGATATGAATTCCGGGATTTGGTAGTCTGAAGTTCCGCTGCTTGATTCCAACCCCGGGTTCGTTAATTGCTATTTTGCTTCCTCGGGGAGCTTGACTGCGACTGAGTAGCAATCTCTAGCGCAACACTGCTCTCCTCGAACCTCCCGTATTCCCCATTCTGAAGGGAATTTCATCACTTGGTGATAGGTTGACGGAACTGCCTGCATGTCGTGTATCCATGGCCTCCCAAGGATTATGTTGTAGGCCATGTCTCCATCAATGACATGAAACGTTGTTCGTCTCATGACTCCTTCGACCAGGGTCGTTAGCGTAATTTCTCCCAACGTTTTCTCACTGGAGTTGTTAAATCCTGAGAGAACGCGAGAAATCGGTACAATCCCATCGTATAGTTTCAACTGCTGCACGACCCGAGATAATATGATGTTTGCTGAGCTTCCTGGATCAACGAGCACCCTCTTGACGTCGAACTCTTCCACTCGTAGCGTTATCACCAAAGCGTCCATGTGAGGAAACTGCAAGCCATCTGCATCTGCTTCTTCAAAAGTCATCACATCCTCAAGTCGCGGTCGCTTGGTCTTCGTAATAGAGACTTTAGCATACTTCTTTGCTGTGTATGTGACTGCGTCAACCTCAATACCGCCAGAGATGACGTTGACCGTCATTTTTGGAGAAGATACTCGGGGAGGTCCTGACTTGTTCTGCTGGGCCTTCGCATGAGTCTGCTTCCCTTTTTCCGTCAAGTACTCCTTGAGATAGCCCTGTTTCAACAAGTTAGCAACTTCATACCTTAGAGCCTTGCAGTCATCCGTTGTGTGGCCGTGATCGCGATGGAACTCGCACCACAAGTTCTTGTTACGTGTGCTGGGGTCACCCTTCATATCCTTGGGCCATTTGACCTTGTCGCTCATCCCCTCGAGAACTGCTACAAGCTCGACTGCTCCGATGCTGAAGACGGGCAGGGTAGGGATTCCACTAGAGGTTGAGGCAGAATCAGTGCTCCTCGCCAGGCCTCTGTTGTTGCGACCGCACCCGTTGGAGTTGTTGCGTGATCGGCTAGGGTACGGCTCGTGCCGTGCGTCTGGCCTGTCCGTCTCGATCTTCCCCCCAGCGCCGCTGGTGCGTGTTTGGCTCCGTCCTCGAGTACCTGTGCCAATTAATTTATCTTCATCTATACGTACCTTGGAATTGTAGCGGTTGTAGACGTCCGACCAGTTGGCCGCAGGATATTCTCGCAGGGACTCGTACAGCCGTCTGGTCGCCTCGGAGCTCTTGACGTCCAAGCTGTTAGTGAATGCAATTGCTGCCCATCGATCTGGAACCTTGGGTAGCAACATACGCTCTCGCTGAAAGCGATCTACATACTTTCGGAGAGACTCCCCAGGCAGCTGCTTGATTTCGAAGATATCTTCAACTCTTGTCTCCGTCTTCTGGGCGCCTGTGTGTGCTTTGACGAATAACTCCGCCATTTCGGCAAAAGATCCTATTGAATTTGGTGGCAGCATGGAATACCACCGTAGAGCTCCGTCCGCCAATGTTTCCACGAATTTCTTTAATTGCACCGACTCGATTTCCTCGTCGGTCAGGTCGCTTGCTTTTATGAAGTTGCTAAACATCATCAAGTGATCATTGGGGTCAGTTGTTCCCCGATATCTTGGTATGTTTGGCATTTTGAATGTCTTGGGGATGGCCTTTGGTGCTGCTTCCTTCTTCCAAGGCCTTTGAGAATACCGCTGAACGTCAACCTTCTTCAGGGTGGGTGGTGCGCCTGGGATCTGGTCGATCCTCTCGTGAAGGGAGCGTTGCAAAGCCTCTTGACTCTCCTTGAACTGCTTGGTGAGAGCCTCCATGACTTCGCTCATCTCAGTCGGCACCGCTGAACCCGCATTGTGATTTTCTGCTCGCCTCGAAGCACGAGATGGTGAAGCATCCCTTGGACGCCCCACGGGTGGATTTCTCGTGTTTGGCGTGTTCTGTCCTCGTAGGCCGTCGATAGCTTCCCGTATCTGCCTGTTGATCTCGGCCTGCTGTCGTATGAATTCGAGGATAGCATCCTGAGAGTTCCTCGAATTCCTTGGGCCATTGGGTCTTCTAGATCCTCCGACTTCCTGATCGACATTCACTCGGCTAGGGTTGCGACTATTTCTGCTGCCTTGCTGGCTGTGCTCGTTCTCCTGTTCCGCTGGAAGCACGTTCTCGTCCTCCGCGATGGGGATCACGTCGTCGTCTGCAAGGGGAACATCTTGCTGCCCATCTTCGGCCAGATTCTGGTTTATCTGCTCCGCAGCGTTGAGATCCTGTTGCTCTTCAATAAGAGCGTTGTTGTGCGAGTTGTTATCTGCCATTTCAACAAAGAAAAAAAACGGGGAGAACCAGCGATCGAAGGAAAAAACGAATAGACAATAAAATACGACGAGCGATTTTAACCTACGGACGTTATTAACCGGCTCCCACTGTGGTCGCCAAATTGTTCAACCTTAATTTAGTTTTATCAGGTTAATTCACAATTAAATTTGTAGAGCGGGGTCACGGTCAATAATCGAGATTAAAATGCTCTTAATGAAGTAAATATAAATGCCTGTAATAAATGCGGAAAAGTAAAGAGACAATTAATGCGATATAATGAATAAATAATCAGACAAAGAAGGAACCGTGCTCAGGCCGTTCAGACTTGATTAAATTCCTTTCCTCGTACTCTTTTAGAGATTCAGTTAATGAAACAGTAGAGAAGATCTTTCGATAAGCAATAGTAATAAATGTTTGCTGGAGATAAAGTATTGAATGCTAGTAAATTGTTTAGAATACAGGTGTAGATTTCAGAGAAGCATTAGATTGTATGCTAGTGACTTAAATTACAATATATAGGCAGCTTATGTGCCCGTTCGCAAGCAGTTGTAACTCCTTAGACGAGCAGTTGTGTTGTTTGTGGATAAGGTTCCTACTTTGAATTGCCTTGATTGATGGGCTGCGACTTTTCTGGCCGTAGTGACTGTTCATCTGTCCGTTGCAACTGTTTATCTTCGGTCTTATCCATTGCCTTCATATCCATTCGTTGCCACGTGTCGTTTGCGTGCCGCCCTATGTGGATGCTGAGTCATCAACTTTGGTGACGATGGATTTCACCCAATACAATGGGTTTAATAATTGATCTTGATCTTTAAACTTTTTAACTGTGATTCAATGGTTTTTGAAAGTATGGATTTAGGATTTAATATTTGTTGAAAACTTATAATTTTTTTTCATGAAATATTGGTTCTTAACCCATAGTTGATAGCACAATAGCTTCATCGCAGAAACGGATCCAGAATTTTATTTTAGTGGGTTCTGGATCATATTTTTTCTTATTTACTAGGTTCTGAATAAATTATTCATACAATATAAGTGGATTTTTAATATAAATATGGGATCTAGGCAAAAGCTACTGGTTTCCGTCGAACCCGTAGCTTAGCCTCTAGATCTGCCACTGCTTCATCGGCCATTGTTTTATACACTAGTGATATAAAAAAATTCTTGCATTATTATGTTAGTTGAAAAAAAAAGTTAGAAAATGTTGTTACGGATGGTTTAAATTATACTTCCTCCGGTCCATTTTATTTGATAGTTTTCACTTTTCGAGATCAAGTTAGACCAATTTTCGGATTCAAATTGAACTAGATTTAGTCAATATTTTAAAATTATAATTTAGGTATTAAAAAGCTACACGAAAAGTACTACAAGTTGTAATTTTTGTCATATTAATATGGTGAAGAAATATATCTCAAAATGTTGGTCAAAATTTATATAATTTGACCTTTAAAAAAAGAAAATGATCAAATAAAATGGAGCGAAACGAGTATTGACAGTATAAAATTATGTAACTTGAATCACTTTTTAATATTTGCATGCGGACATGCATAATCCACATTAACTACTTTTCCTGTATCACTTGTAATAATGGTTGATCATTCATTCAACTTTATTCCTTGCTGAATTCCAGGCAAATAAGCTGAGAAATAGGGGCTTGGTGGAAAAAAACTAGACAAAAGAAAGGAAAAGGGGGTTTAATTATAATCATATCAATGATAATAACAATGAGAAATTATAAGAAGCTGAGAGTAATAATAACGATAATGATAACCACTGAAGCTTAGTTCGTTATGTCTTGGACCACAAGAATGCACCACAAGAATGCACTGATACCATCAAAGATTATAGTATATAATTGCAAATATCGCTCTATCTGTAACCAGAAATTGCGAATCCAACGCTTAGTTAGGATTTAGGAATAATTCACATTTGGTATGGGACGTCTTATCCACAAAATGAAACTTTTCAAATCAAATTCGGATTAATCGAACCTCAAAATGGATACCGTGCACAACTAGAAAAACAAGAATGGTTACTACTTAGTACTTACAAGTGCTTTTGTTCTAGTAATTATTTTTATAAGTATAGATTAAACAATACAGAAAACAAAGGTATTGATTGTGGTATACTTTACAACCTAATCCACATAATGAATCTGATGGGAAGTGGATTTTAAATCCCTGAAATACATCTCAAAAGTTAAACATGAAATCATGTCTATAGCTTAGGCTACTGTAGGCCTTATTTATTAATGAATGGTTAAGTCCTTTTTAATCAATTTCATGTTGAACGTCTGCTTAAGTTATATTAAATGTGTCGTTCTACGTTTGATTCGGGGCAACACAGGATGTGCTCTATGAAAATAGAATTTCAATTTTCTAGTCAATTTAATATTCAAATTGAAGTTATTTTTAATTACTATAGGGCTAAATTAGTAAACCACAGCTACAAATAATTACTATTTTCATAGGGCTACATTAGTCTCTCCAATGCATCTAATCTCCTAGTTCCAAATCCATTTTTCCTGCTTTTGTTTTCTTGTTACTTCTGATTAAATTCTTGCAGAGGTTAAACATTTAACAATGTAAACATTTCATAATAAATTGAGAAATAAAAAATGATGACACATCAAGTGCATCATAATGTTTAGCATGTCAATGCACAATCTCATATATGTTTCACTTTTTGCTCACCAATAAGTAAAGAGAGAGCTGCAATATCAAATGAGAGAGACAACGTTCTCCAGTTATTCGCTTTATCCGATGATTATATTATTCTGAAGTTTTGAACTAAGAAACTTGAAATTTTAAACTAAAAAACTGAATTTCAGGATACATTGGCTAAAATCACCAAAACACAGCCCTTAGAGTGGCTACCTAGTGTCATTTCTCAAACATAAGTTGCTAAGTAAAAATTTCGTGTAGGCTTGTTTGGCGCGCGCTAATTGATTTGTAGCCGTCAAAAATAATTTGCTGAGAAATAGTCACCTTGTTTAAAGCCCCAGTATTTATACTGGGAAGCTTCAGTAAACTAACCCCGGTATAAAATATTGGGGCTTTGAACAAATTTTATTCAAGGCCCCGGTATTTTATTATGAGACTTTGTATAAAGCTTCAGTCCCGTAACAAAATGTTGGGGCTATGAAAAAAACTTATTCAAAGCCCGAGCATTTTTTATGGGACTGGAGCTTTATATATAAAGTCTCATAACAAAATAATGGGATTTTTCCATTATTTTGTTATGGGACTAGTCTTGGGGTGTTTTTCCAACGCTAATGGAGCTTAATGTGCGCACGAATTTTTGACTATTCTTCAATGAATTTTAAAACGGTAGATAGTCCCCAAAGAACGTGTCTAAAATGGCTACTGATCAAAATTACCACGTAACTAATCCACAAAATTGGCTCAAGAGAGAGATCCATTATTGTATTAATGAATGAGTAAAAGTTTAACCACTAAGCCACTTTTTAGGATATCAAACGAGAAACATTCAGCATTTACAAAATTTTATGACAATAGCCACAACTTAAAATTTTGGAAGGCTATAAACAGCCATTAATATTCATGAAATTTTTTGGAGACTTTGAACTAAATCCTATAAATTTCCAAAAAGATTTCCTAAAGCTTCTGAAATTTTCTGGAGCTTGCAAAATATGAAGTCACAAGAAATTTTTAACTATTCTAGACTTCTAGTAAATTTTTTTGAGGTTTTAGTTGCTAGTTTTTAAGAAATTTCCAGAATTTTAAATTTTGGCTATTTCTTTAATAATGTAGAATTGCTGGTAATTCCTTTTTTGAGCAACTTCAGAAAGAGATTTACAGAAATAGAACATTTCTGACACCCTGTCATAATTTAAGCCCCCAATAAAAAAAATCTTATATTTTTTGCTCCCATCAGAAAAGCTCCGGGTGATTGCCAAATCTTACGAGCAGTAGAACCTGGTGATCACCAAAGGTTTCCCCATGGTGATTTTGGCAATTGCCAGGAGCTTTCATGAGAGGGGCTAAAACTGTCAGAATCACCACATTTGTCTGTTTTGAGCAAAATCTTTTTTAAAATTGATTAGGAATTTTTACACTCTATACCCATAAAATTTAAAGTATTTACAAGTCATACCCATTATAAATTATACTACCAATAAAACTAAAAATATTTACCCAACCTACCCATTTATTATTGTATACCTTTATTATGCTTTATAAGTGTATACCTTTAAAGTATACTGCATAAATTATGGTATACAAGTCTGGAGGGACATTTATTACTGTATACCTTTGTTATGCCTTATAGATATATATTTTCATGGTATACTGCATAAACTATGGTATACAAGTCTGGGTGGGTAGAGTGGTAAATAATTTAGTGGGTAGGTCGGGTAATATTTAAAAATAGTGGGTAGTGGCTGTAATTATTTTAAATTTTTTGAACTCGGGTAAATGACAAAACTATGACACAATAGCCAGTGTTTGCCTTATTAACCCCGTTTAAAGTTGGTTTCCAAGAATAATTTCCGCTGACTTTAATGAATAAATCCCGAGTGCTGCTTTGTAGGCAACCCCACCCTCACTTTCTCGCAAGTGCTGCTTTGTAGGCAATACTTAACTTTGACCCCCTCTTACATAGACAACACTTGCCCTTTAATTTCTTCCCACACTCTTCGAGATAATTTGAAGTGTTATCTGGACAGCACTTGCCTCTTCAATCTCTTCGTAGACAACACTTGCCCTTTGATATTTTTCGAAGAGGCAACACTTGTCAATTCTCACTTGAAGTGTTGCCTCCAAGGCAATTTTGGTGTGTTGCTTGGGCAGCATTTGCTCCTTTAATCTCTTCGAAATATTTCTCGAAAATGTAACACTTGTCGATCATAACTTGAAGAGTTGACTACGAGGCCATTTTGTTAAACTATTTTTTAAATGGGAATAAAAAGTCATAATCAGTAATATTCGGGTACACCCAATGAAAATTTTCGTCTGAACTCTATCCACGTTTTTGCGAGAAATAAGAGATTTGGTGTAACTGTTACGGTATTAAGCCCCGTAATTAAGTTTTACAACTTTTACCCCATTAGGAAAAAGTTTCTGCCATCCGCCAGAGGGAATCTCTTGGCGATAGCCATGTCTGGTTAATAAAAAAGTCTAGTGATCGTCCAGAATTTTTTTATGGTTGTCAAATTCGTATGATTTTTCTTATGAGAATCAAATCTATGACGGTATGCCCAATTAACTCGGGCGAAGTGCGCCAAAGGTCATTTTTGGCAGTGGTCTTTGGTTTGAGGTCACTTTTTTTATTGATTTTACATGAGAGACCACTTTTTTGAACTTCAATTCTTTTGAGTTGAACTTCACACAAGTTCAGCCCACAAAGAATTGAAGTTCAACTTCAGCCCACAAGGGTTGAAGTTTACGAATCTATACCTAAAAGTTAAGCCCTTACAGATTGAAGTTGAAACTTCATAATTTAGGCATGAAGTTCAAGCCATAAGATTTGAACTTCAGCCCACAAATATTGAAGTTCCAAAAAGTGGCCTCTCATGTAAAATCAATAAAAAAATGTTACTTCAAACTAAATATCAGTGACGAAAGTGGTATGTGGGTGAAAATTTTACGATGAACTCTATCCACCTATATAAGGCCCAATCGGATTCAAAATTGGGTAAATTTCATATTTAACCAAATATATACCATGGCCCTACATTTAAATAGCCATTGAACATCTTCACATATGCTAGCCAAAATTTACCCAATATAAATATGTCTAAGTTCTATTTCTAAAAAGTAGTTAAGAAAAGGAGAAAATTAAAGAGCTCAACTCCCACCCAATAAGGAGAAAATTATGGAGCCCTATTCCATCCAAATCATCTTCTTTGCTCGATTTTCCTTTTTTTAAAAAAAAAAAAATTTGACGGTTATATATATTTAGTTCCACCAAACTTATTTGTAATCATTAAATATTTTTTTTGCGTGAAAGGATTGGATAACAAAGATATTACCACATACGATTATTAACCTTGCAAATATACCATGAATATATCTTGAATACCTACACTGTTAGTTTTCAGATGTGGTTGCATATTCCCTTTATACCATGAATATCTCTTGAATATGCCATAGATATATCTCGAATATACTAGATATAGTTAAATTCGAGATAAATATACCATGAATATATCTTGAATATACTCAGATATAGTTGCATATTCCAGTTATATTGTCATCTATGTAAAATAAATTCATAATATAGAAAACATATTCTGCAATATCACTTATATACTACTGCAAAAAACATAACAATTAAAAAATGCATACAACATGAATATAAGTGAATAACTAATCACATCCTCTAACTTTTCTTCATTCTTCCATTCATTTTGTACCTTTTGCTCTCTTAGAATTTTGAGCATGAATCCATTCAACTTTTCTTCATTCTTCCATTCATTTTGTACCTTTTGCTCTCTTAGAATTTTGAGCATGACAACAATGTGCCTTTTGAACTTTTTAACTGATGCTTTGAATTTGATAGGTCGTGATGGATTGGTACATAACATGTTAGAGTTGATACATACCCACTGGAGAAGGGATCCTGTTTGTAAAGTTCGATGTCTAGGCGTGCCCACTGTTGATATGAACAACCTATGCAGGGAAGGAAGTGAGGAGAGAAGAGCAAAGATTGAACAATTGAACAGTGAAAAGGAAGAGGCAGGATCTGGGAGGAATCATGGAAGTAGTGCACGTAGGGAAGATAGGGAATTAATTAGATTTAAACCTAGATATAAACTTTTAAGTGGATATGCAGAATATTAATTGTCATTACCCATAAAATTCCATAAATATAGGCTTTAAACTAGGTAAGTTTGATATGAGAAGTAATGGCCATAATAAGTGGAATGCCTATGGTTAAATGTCTAGATAATATAAATAATGAATAATATATCCATTTTATATTAGGAAGACTAAAAAAGGTCTACTCAATGTAAAATTCACTTCAAAATTTTCGAGAACCAAAAAAGGGAGGCAACGGTTATAAACAGCTGTAAAGCAATTCAAATTTCAAAAATTTACTCTTTCCCTCCTATATAACCACTCCTTTTCTTTCAAAACCCTTCTTCTATGAACACTCTTTTTCACAAATTGTCCTCCATTATACAACTCTTATACTAAATTATCCGCAATTTCATCGCATAAGAAAAATGAGAGAGTGCATTTCCATCCACATTGGTCAAGCTGGAATCCAAGTAGGAAACGCTTGTTGGGAACTTTATTGTCTCGAGCATGGGATTCAGGTCAGTCTGTTTTAAAATTTTGGGTGCGCGCATGTTTTTTTTTTAAACTTTGTATTGGGTTTGTCGCAGACAGTATATTTGTGCTAAAAGAATCACTAAATATGTACAAAAATTATATTGAGAACCTTGTACTATCGTTATCCTAAAATTTAGAACACACAATGTTCAAACCCTGAATCCGTCACTGGCTAACTGTTTGATAAAACGTGTAGCCGGATGGACAAATGCCTGGAGATGTAACAGTTGGTGGAGGAGATGATGCGTTCAATACATTCTTTAGCGAAACGGGTGCTGGAAAACACGTCCCTCGTGCTGTGTTTGTTGATCTAGAACCCACTGTTATCGATGAAGTGAGAACTGGAACGTATCGCCAGTTGTTTCATCCCGAACAACTTATTAGTGGTAAAGAAGATGCTGCTAACAACTTTGCCAGAGGCCATTATACAAGTAAACAAATTAAACCTTAACTTTGTTTGGTATATTTTAACTTTGATGTATAACGAGCGACCTTAGACCCCTCTTGTGGAATAACAGTTCGTCTGCTGTTGTTATATAACGAGCGAGTTTCATTCTTTAATGTTCTCTTTGATGAAATTGCAGTTGGAAAGGAGATTGTTGATCTGTGTCTTGATAGGATTAGGAAGCTAGCAGATAATTGTACCGGGCTTCAAGGATTTTTAGTGTTCCATGCTGTTGGTGGAGGGACAGGTTCAGGGCTTGGTTCGTTGCTACTTGAGAGGCTTTCTGTTGACTATGGAAAGAAATCCAAGCTTGGATTTACTATCTACCCGTCGCCTCAAGTGTCTACTGCTGTTGTTGAGCCTTATAATTCTGTGCTCTCTACACATTCCCTTCTTGAGCACACTGATGTTGCTATCCTTTTGGATAATGAAGCTATTTATGACATTTGTCGTAAATCTCTTGACATTGAAAGGCCTACTTACACTAACCTTAACAGGCTCATTTCTCAGGTATTCGAGTTAAAATAGTCGATAAATGATTGTTTGATTTGGTTATAGAGTCATTAATTGTTGAAATTTGTACATTTTGTGTAGGTTATCTCGTCGCTCACAGCATCTCTTCGATTTGATGGGGCGTTGAACGTTGATGTGAATGAATTCCAAACGAATTTGGTTCCATACCCAAGAATCCATTTCATGCTTTCATCATATGCCCCTGTGATTTCTGCTGAAAAGGCCTATCATGAGCAACTATCGGTTGCTGAAATTACTAACACTGCTTTCGAGCCATCCTCTATGATGGTGAAGTGTGATCCACGCCACGGAAAATACATGGCTTGTTGTTTAATGTACAGGGGTGATGTTGTGCCTAAAGATGTGAATGCAGCTGTAGCCACAATTAAAACCAAGAGGACTATTCAGTTTGTGGATTGGTGCCCAACTGGATTCAAATGCGGTATCAATTACCAACCTCCAACTGTTGTTCCTGGTGGCGACTTAGCTAAAGTTCAAAGGGCTGTTTGTATGATATCAAACTCCACAAGTGTTGCTGAGGTGTTTTCAAGAATTGATCATAAGTTTGATTTGATGTACGCGAAGAGGGCTTTCGTGCATTGGTATGTCGGTGAAGGTATGGAGGAAGGAGAGTTTTCTGAAGCTAGAGAAGATTTGGCTGCTCTTGAAAAGGACTATGAGGAAGTTGGATGTGAATCTGGTGATGGTGAAGATGATGATGTTGAAGAGTACTAGGTTATATTTTTACTATGTTTGGTTTGGAAGATTATGTAGCCAAATGGTCTCATTGGTAGTAGCTATAATTAGAATTAATCGTCGTGTTTAGTAGGTTGATGCATTGATTAAAACTTTCTTATGGAGATGTAGTTTGCTAATTTCAGCTTCTTTTAATATCTTTGTGCTAGTTCGACTAAGAGAGACGGATACAGATAAGGTCCTTTTTTTTAGAGACTCGTTCTTGACTTTCCGACTAATTCACCTCTAATGTCAATCACCTTAAAAATCGAAGGATGGACCTTCTATAGAACTTTTGGTAAATGAAAATACTAATAAAAGATGTCAAGATTGCTCAAAGATAATAAATTTAGACGTATCTAAATTAATATGCGAGCGATTTATATTATAGTATAATATAGATTATAGACCATTTATGATTTCATCGGGATCTAAATGTGAGTCAACATTGTTAACAAATTTTACTCGACAAAAACATTTAGAATGAAGAAAAAAATTGAATCGTCATTAGCTTCAAAACAAACTACCTAATTTAGCAAACGTACGAGACTAGTCTTTTGTTAAGTCAAAAAATTTCCTTTTTCTTTCTTTGGCAAGAGAGATGAGAAGGTTATTCCAAAGTTAAAATACGTTGTTTGCACCACCAAGTGATGTGGTGTAGCGGATGAAGCTATTCTTCTCTTAATCAGAGGTTTCGAATTCGAGCCTGAATTTGAAAAAATCACTGATAGGGAGCTCTTCTCCCGGATGGAACCCTACACGGCGCGAATCTGAATTAGTCGGGATGTTTGCTATTCTTAACTTCTTTAGTACGTAATATTTTTGCGTTGCATCATCCCAAGGATCCAACTAATTTTAGATGCTTATCATCACCTTTTTAGATCCAACATACACAAAAAGACTACGTCTTCATCTCATCTACGTATCTTCTTTTTGTACAAAGGTACAGTACACATACATAGTGGACGAGGAGATTTCGTCTATATATCTTTCTTCCTACGTATTACTTACTGTACACAGCAAAATATATACATAAACAGGACGGTACTTCATACAACGGAACTTGTATTACATCATCATCCTTTTTCCTGTGCTCGATCCATATTCCTCAGCGTTTAGCAAATCTTCCTGTTCCAATAATTTAACAAGATTAATCAGTACTGATTAGAAAAAAATAAGCTAATAACAAAAAAACAAAATAGTAAAGGAAGGATTATTCAAAAAAAAAAAAAAAAAAATCACTGTGTTTGGCCCATGAAAAATCAGTCACATCTGCTCCTATTAAATAAAATAAAGTGTACCCAGCTAACCGCTTAAACTTTTAAATTTTTAGATGAGATGGTTGTACAATTCAATTGATAAAAATGGAAAATCGCGTAAATATAAGGGTTTTTTTTTTTTTTTTTATGTATGTAACTATATATATAATAGATGATGAATCTCTTTGGTGAAAATAGTGAGTCATGTTGGACAAATTGAGTTATGATTCATTATGCATGACTTATCTTGATCTTGTATTGATATAATTCGTTTTAACATGCCCAAATTTGTTTCCATTTGTCAAATTATCATGACCACTAATTAAAATCCTGAATCCACCTTTATTCAGAAACATAATTAAAAATAAACAAGAAGATTGGTTGAGAAAACAGACCTTTGATTGTATGATTCAGTGAGCAGATTTAATGGCTGTTTTTCCACTAAGAGGTGAAGCAGGCAACATAGGTCTTGACAAAAGCATAACATGAGAAGCAACATCCTTGTGATCAACATGAACTCTTTCTCTAAGTTTCTTTCCTATGTCTTCACCAAGTTGTGAGTCTTCTGCTCTAATTCTCATAATTTGACTATGAATAAACTCATTCATCTTCTTTTCATTCCACTTCTTAATAGAATTACAAGTCTCCATCTCACAACAGTTTCTCAAATTTTCAGACAAGCATATCATTGTAAGACTATGGAATGACTTAATATATTTTTAAGGATGAAGTTTGAAGACAAACTATGCCGATTATAAGGTTGTCATGTTAGATAGGAAATATTTATAGGTGTTACATGTGTCACTTGTAATTTTATTTTTAATTAGGTGGACTAAAAATGCTTTAATTTTGTTGACACGTGGAGTCTGGTTGCTAATTTTTAATTAGAGATGTTGACAAGTTATATGATGTTTGTGAATTGTGATTTACGACTTAGGGCCACAAAAACATAGTATTATGTGCAAACACGTAAATTTAATAAGTACTATGTTCGTTCAATCCGATATTTGATATTTATTTTGAGGCTCGAATAATTCTGACTCATATAAGAAATTCTCATTTTTCGAATGAAACGTTTCTTATCAAAGACTACTTCATTTTTTAAGGTAAAATAAGAAATGGTACTTATCATCCCGTTATAATTAAATGGAAAAAAAGTTAATTTCGAATTTACATTATGTGACCAAGTCCGTCGACTACTCAAACCCTCTTGCCAACAGCCTTTTCAGTTTGAGCCTGTCGCACAGGGCTTGCCTAGTACGGTTTACCTTTCCTGTGTGGTTTGCAGGCTATTGCATCAGGAGCGGGGTTTACCCAGAACGCATTCAAAGAGTAGCGGCTGCGGGTTCCTTTTTATGAAGGTTAAAACAGATATTGATTGGAATGAAGATACAAATATTCTATAATCTTATTTAATTAATGGAACGTCTAGTCGATACATTTAAATGTGCAAATAAATGTGAGAATCTTCAAAATAGCTTAAGTGGATCAAAAATATTGGATTATAGGTCTCTATCAAATCTGCACAGTCCCAATATCGTTGGCAAACAATCAAGAAACTGATGAAGACAAATTTAGACAATAATATAAGTACAAGTGGTGTCCAAATGGCAGGTGATTTTACAATTATGGGTGGGTCAATGGTCATACAAAGAACTCTGTCTAAGGAAATTGGGAAACAAGTGTCATCTTAATATAATAGATATTTCAGAATTGAGCCTAAATTTTGGACAATCACTATCGAAAATCAAGATATAGGATTACCAAACACGTGGAAACAGTTGGAAAGTTCTAAAAACTTGTGTTTCTAGACAATTATAAAGCTAATGACTATGAATCTAGCAAAGTTAATCCAGGACCTGTAACTTATGCATCTAATGAAATAGAAAGCTAAAGAAATGCAAGCACATGAACAGAAATACTAACAAGCCAATCAAACAAGCAAGCATATAGAGTTACAGCTGATGAAGGTCCTCAGTTAAAACCCTTTGTGTGTATATATATATCGGAAACAGTCTCTCCACCTTGGTAGGGGTAAGATCTGTGTACAACTCATCTTCCCCAAATTTCATACGTGGGATAGCACTGAATATATTGTTGTATATATAGGCCTGGGCATTGAGCGAGCGAGCCGAGCCTAACCGAGCTTACTATGCTATCGAGCGGAGCCAAACCGAGCTTTATATCATACAGAGCCGAGCCGGAGCCGAGCTCAACCGAGCTTTGCTAGAGTTTGACCGAATTCGAGTCGAGCTTGAGCCGACTTTATTATTTTGTGTTCCCATACTTAATTAATAATATAGAAAATAATATTTTTAAATTTTTTCTTTTGATCATAATCATAAATAAGGATAGAAATACTAGTTTATCAATTGTTAATTATTGTATTAATATATTAAATATAATGTAAAGTTCTAATTTTTTAGTAATCAAGCTAACCGAGTTTTGACCGAGCTTATCCGAGCCGAGCCAAACTTTAAATGAGCTCGAGCCGAGCCTCTTTTCTAAATAAGCCGAGCCGAGCTAAAAGGCATTCGAGCCGAGCCGGCTCAGCTCTATGCCCAGGCCTATGTATATATATATGCATAATTAATCAATTTTGAAAAACAACATGAATTGACTTGCTTATGAATGAAAACTGTTCTCTTCAACATTCATTGACATGGCAGGCAACAGCCACCTTAATAGTGGATTCTATTGGTTGACCATTCAGCTACGCATCTTAAGAGATACACCATTTTGATTAATATTTTTTTTGTATTAGCCTAGTACAAAGTTGTGTAGAAGACAGATGTTGCAACTGCAGAAGTGAATTACCAATACACTACGGCTCACATTTTTTTATGTGTCTTTCGAAGTAATGCAGATATCATAGGACATTATATTTACACACCAGGTGGAATTTCACGACTGAGAAAGACAGGCATCCTTATCCATCTCATGATATGCAATCAACTTGCACTAAATCAGAGTTATGAGATTGTCACACGAGTAAAAAAAGGGTCAAAGGCAAGATTATCAAGAATGACATGGTAGCATAATCACATAAATAAGTAAATTTGGTTACAATGCAACAACTTTATTGCTGCGAGACCACATATACAACTACATTAAAAAAAAAAAAAAAGAATAAAGAATTTATTCTTGCCTGTATATGTAAGAATCTACACCAATGTATTGTAAATGTATATCTGTTCTAAAATTGGAAAACAGAAGTTTTACAAGTATTTGGTGTTAAACTGGAAAAAAAAAGGAAAAAAAGAATCAATGTGGTTAGGAATTATTCAAGAAGACTGTTTGCAAGATTTGAGAACGGAGTCATCTAGAAATTGGGTAAGCTGTGAAGTATATAGTTCTGGGTCATTTCTGAAATGATCAACATGAGGTGTAGAAATGAAGTCACAAGCTCTAACATTGCGACCATTTCTTCGTTGCTCCTCGACAAAGGACTCAACAGAAACCGCCGGAATGACTCTATCTGCACTACTGTATATGTATAATTGTGGGCAACTTGGTTGCCGGGATGTCAATAGATCAAGAACATCAGAAAGCCTCCTGCAATTTCATCCAAAGATCTTAGTAAGTACAAATTACAAACCGGGACCCCTAAATTTGGAGAAGAGGCATGATATCAACAAGGTCTACTTCATAAGGGAGTACAAAGATGAACCTTTTTAAAAAAAATTAAAAAAAAAAAAAAAAAAAAACAAGCTTAAACACATGTTATTGCGACCCTTCGAAAAAGAAGTAATTTTGGGAACAGAAATGAGTTCAAGATATTTCTTACCTATTTACAGTGGGAAGGTTCAAAACCACCTCAAAGAACTTCTCCAGTACTAACAGCAATGCTGCTTCAGTTACTGCGGGCTTAGCTTCCACAGTAGTTTTGGTTTCTACCGTCCCATCTGCATCTTTTTCACTTAAAGTCATGATGTGTTTTGTTGCAACACTGTTCTTTTTCAAAAAGGCAGCAGAGAATCCAGAAGCCCAGACCTTGACAGCAGCAAAGCAACGTTGACAAAATTAATATACTTAACAAAGCAAAGCTACATGTACCCAAAATATGATATTTTATGATATGCACCACACAAGTACCACCTCCCCTCCCAAAACTCCACAGTTGACCCCCAGTCATCCACTTTCCGAAGTCGCAATGATCCACCATGCTTCTTTTTGAAGAGTACTGGGTGCGCACCAGAAAAGGTACGAAAAGGACTAAAGCAGGGATGAGATGACACAGAAAGATGACGAATCTAAACGATTCGACATTATCAAGTTTAAGAATATCTCGCACAAAGCAAGCAACAAAGCTAAAGGCCTAAGATAGAGGAAAGCAAGGGATTAAAATAAGAGAAAAACATGTCCTGATTAGAGTACAAACTAAGAAATTTTTGAATGGCTAGACTCTGGCATACACACAACACTTGTAATAATTATCTGATACAAGCATGACACCATTGGATTTCAATAGAAAAATATGGCTCGTAACAATTGCCCAGCATTAACCTTCATATAGAAACTGCATTAATGCACAGAAATGAAATCATAGGATGACAGCTTCAGAGGCAGTAATACCTGTGGATTGGGAGCAGCCACAGGAGCAGAATCAACAACACAACCTTTGATATTTCTCATTAAAGCAGGATCTTGTTTCTGAAACTTCTCCAAAATGACACCATAGCTGTAAAACCAAGAATAAAAGAGCTCAATCGGAGATAAAAGACAAGTGTTAAGAAAAATGTATATAGTCATGTTTCTATGTTCTTTTTCTAGGCAACGAGTGAAAAAGAGAACTTACGTTAACCATCCAGTGTTACTGAAAGTGTGGAAGACCAAGTTCTTTCCATGCTCTTCTTCCAACCAATCAGCAAGATGATTCACAAGCAGTTCTATATCTTGCTCAGCTTTTCCACCGACTTTATAACTGAGAATCTCAGACATTGGGAAAGTAAATGTAATCACATGATATCCTCTTGAAGCATACCACTCTGCATACTTCTTTAGATGCTTCTGCTTTGCACCTAACCATCCCAACAATACTACCACAGTCCTAGACTTTACGGATGAACAATCAGGGTTCCCTGATGTATTAACAGCATTTGGCTCTGGTAAGTGCCACATATACAACGGCTCTGAAGGTGACGAAGGAACTGTATACATATATGTGGATGGATTAGCAGACTTCGCCAATGCTGCTGATTGATAAACGTTCACCAATGCAGAAGAAGCGCTAACAGAAGAACGGGAAAGATTTGAAACAGAACCAGAGCTTGTGCTGGGACTTGGAAAGTTTATATTAGGCACAGGAACGTGTATTCTGGTGACAAAGGACAACTTGGCAAGCTTAGAAACGGATATCTGAGACACCCATGATGTTTCCTTTCCTTGCAATACTTCAGACAGTGATGAGGAACTCAAATGTTCAGAAGAAGAACAATTCTCCAATGATTTAGATGGCCACAATTTTTCATGAAGATCAGTATATACAGAAGCTATAGCAACTGCAGATGCTGCAACTACTGGTCTTTGGAGGTTTCCAGACAAGGAAGCCATGATGATATAAAGCCTTCCCAAATTTGCATACCAATTTCACACGACCCTCATACAAACACCATCAAGAGAAAATTCTCCTACAAGACATAAATCCATGGCCCAAAAAATAAGAAAAAATGGTTTTACCGATAAACAGAGTACCTCAAGTAAAAGATGGAGAGAAAAATGAAAAGAAGGGTTCAAAATTCAAAATAAAGTTTAAGGGTTGATAGGATACCTCTTCTTGAAGCTGGTCTTCTGTTTTCTGGGAGGAAATTGGGCTGCCAATATAGATGACCTATTTTGACAGCCCAACCAACAGCTTTATATAACTGTCACCTGCGCCAAACTCCCGAAGTAGTCAAATTTTGTGTTGTCAAGGGGCGTGCTGTCACAAAATAGGAGATAACTAAGGGACATATGACCAAATATGACCTAGTATTATAAATTAGAAAGGTCAATGAAAACCTGAAGTTTGAACATAGAGCAATACTTAGCAACAAAGAAGGGCCATAAGAAAAATAAAATTTAATTACTTTTTAAAGAAAGCAACAATATAAAATTAGAGATTACGGGCCTGACACATGGCAATTCATGTTTCTTTGACTGGCCGACCACTAAAAAGACGGAAATCTCCCAAATTTAGGTTTGTTACTGGAGTATGAAGCAGTTTATTATTATTCTTCTAAGAGAAAAGCAGCATTCTTGTGTTAGCAAAATAGTTCCACCTCCAGAAGTGATAATTCAATGGTTGCAATCTTTGCCAATCTCCCCAGACAAGAAAGCCTTTTTTTTTTTTTTAAAGGTAACAAATGTTTCCAGATAAGAAAGCTATACTACTTTCTGATAAATGTACTTAGATGATAGAAATCGAATTATCATTTCTATTAGTGACCTAGCAAAGATGAGATCTCCATTAGGACAAATCATCCTAAAATGACAGGACCACTTGCATTACAACGATGAAGCATGGAATAGCTTACCCTAAAAAGTTGAACAAACAAAAATTAGAACTTTCCAACTGAAGCTATTCCAAATACTAATGTTATTCAGTCCTCGTCATTTCCACTTCCTAGTTACTGGAGAAAACGAGAAACGAACTCTACTGGAGCCTGCTGCTAATAGTGATGCTTTATTGACTTAGACAGGCGATGATAGAGTATGTCTATCGATCCAGACAAGTGGTGTAGCACTTATCTCCCCCTAAATTTAGTGTAGGGCAGTAGCTTGGCTTATGGCAGTTGGATAATCAATTCTCACTTTAAGGAAGTTATATTCAAGTAGGATGACAACGGTGAGTGTCTACTTTTACAGTGTAACTCATACTTATCTACTTAACCACCAAAATGCGATGAAGTAGAAGTCTATCCAGCTGTGCAAAAAATTACAGTTAAACACAGTATTACAAAATATATCGGGAACAAATATCGTACTTGATAACCTCTTCAAGAGAGGGAGATGCTTGATCTGACGAGCACTTAGTTCAAATAAATGAATATTGGATAGAAAAGACGATGGGATACAACTTGAATAATTATATAGAAAGTTCACTGTTCAACAAGACGACATTCAATATGCCTCTCGACGTTGTAGTTATATCTAATGACTCTTATTTTCAGATTGTTGATGTTACTCCTTCTAAGCTCAAACAACTGTGTTGGTCTAAATTTTTTCACAAGAAAGGTTTGTTTCACTATGTTTTAATCCAACACAGTTCCAAATAGGAAAAAAGAAAAGCACAACATTTGGGAAAAACAAAAGGCACAACATTTCTCATGAAAAGTGAGGATGGCAAAACAAGCACATACGCAATAAATTATAGCAGTACACTGATATTATAAATGAGAAGAGCATAAACCACTGAACAATGACACACATGCCATCCATTCCAATCACACAAAAAATAATACTCTTTATTGATTAATCACGTACAAAGTAACAATTTATGCATTTATTGCATTAAGTAAAATAACATAACTTACCTTTTTTAGGTTGACAGGGGCTGTTACGCTAATTCAGAATTCCTGAAAACAAAGACAACAAATAACTTTATTGTCATTACATCTAATCATGGATAAAAGAATTTCCAATAACATGTAAGTATAGGAAGTTACAATGGTAGGTGTAATAAACTTGAAAAACAAGTCTTAATCAGTATAACTTATACATCTAATACAACAACTATGCGTTAGTCCCAAACAAGTTGGGGTAGACTATATGAATCGTTACCGACCAGGTTACTCTATTTTAAACTCATCTCACGCCAATATTATGCAAATACAAATAAAAGTACTAGAAGTTCCCTATATATTCTAAACGTATAAATCTCTAAAAAGCTAGACGACTCCTAGAAAGCTTAGGACCTACAGTAAAAGTGTTAACATGTCTAAAACAAATACTCCGTAGACATCGAATGCATCACATTGTTACCACATTACCATACGCAGCAGGCCGTCGCCTTTCCTTTCGCCTTTATACAATTAAACATGCTGTTATGACTTATGAAGAAGCACAAGAATACTATGCTCCTCACAATTGAACCTCCACGATTACCCCCAACGCAATATAATTTCTTTCCCTTCTATAATAATCATCATAAGCATACAACTCCTCATCCATACATACAATTCACTTTATAACTTATTTATTTTTAAAAAAATCTCATCTCCTAAATCTACATAATTCACCAACACATTCTTCATGACGAACATGCTCAGTGAGAATTCATATAGCCGACCCCAACTTATTTGGAACTGAGGCCTAATTGTTGTTAATGCTTATGTTTTTTTCATTTTTAACATCTAATAATAAAAAATAAAAAATTATATAAAATAAAGATAAAAACCCTAAATAAAGCAGATCAAATCAACGGCAAACAACAACTAACATAACCAGTATTATCATACAAATGAGGTCGGGGCGATATATATGCAGACCTTGCCCCGAGACTGTTTCCGATAGACTCTCGGCTCATAAAATTAAAACAAATAGAAGCGTACCTTTGCAGGATAAAGCCCAAAAAAGGAAGGGCTATTACCTTTGAGAGAAACACTTGGTCAAAAACAAATACAGAGAGAGGGGGACTTTTTTTGATAAATAAAATTAAAGAATCGAATCCACAGAAGATGTCTTTTAATATGAATAATTCCAAGGAATATCCGCATTTTCTGATTGGTTTAGTTTTTAGCACTTTTTATTTTTCTTTGACTTACCGCGTTAGACTGGTCGGTTTGAGATAAAACGTCTTGCTTGGCGCTACCTTTTTTTAAAAATGGGCTTAAATAATGTTTTAAATGTGACTTGAAAGGATGAGCTAAGGTTTTTTTTTGTTTTGGTAACCATTTGTTGGCCCTTCTCGTTTTCCCAAATAAGCGGCTAAGAATGCATTTAAGTAAGAGGGTGGTTGTTGGAAATGTGGGTTCCATGTGAAGTATTAAGAGCTTGGTGCTAATTTAATATTCTCTGCGTCTCAAAATAAGTGTCTCAATTTGACTAGACATAGAGTTTAAGAAAATAAATAAGATTTTTAAATTTTGTGGTTTAAAATAAAATGTGTGTGTAATGTGGACCAGTATTTTTAAATCCTGTAGTTTAAAATTAATTTTAGATTTAAAGAGTTGTCATAAAAGGAAATAGACACTCATTTTGTGACAAATAAAAAAAGAAAGATAGACACTTATTTTGAGATGGAGGGAGTAATAACTTTACACAGACAATGACCACTTCATGGTTCTTCTATATCTACTATTACTATTCCACCATTGGGGTCTTGGTCCATCCACTAGACGTTTGGGGTTTAGATTTTGAAAATAGAGAAAAGTTCTAGTAGTAATAGAGCGCTTCTCTCAAAAAATAAACTTTATGTGACGTGAATTTTGATGAATCGGAGCTCCAACCAAGATACCGAAAATTGGTGAGAAACTTAAAACAAAAAAATACTACTATTACAATTCTCGTACTACCATAAGTGTTAATCTTTAATATTTTTTATTTATATTTTACCACATTATTATTATTATCAATCTGAATAATTAAACTTAAGTACAATTAATTTTACTCACTTCTTTACTAAAAATACTAAAATTTTAAAAAATGAAATTTGCATTGGTTTTATAAATGGACTCTTATTTTTTTTTTCTAAAAAAAAGAATGGAGATTGTATAAGTTTTTATATATCAATATATAGAAAATGAAAATAGAATACTATTTAGGAAATCAATCAAAAGTGTGAGGTAAAAGGAGCAACAGTAGACACACCTTCCGAAGTAGCTTAGGGAGGCAAACGAGCTCGAACTAGCATACAAACTCTTTAACAGATAATCATCACGACTAAACTAGCTTCGCTATATATTAGGAAGAATTATATACTAACATTCAACGGCCGCTTCTCCACTCATAAACATGAAGGGGTGGGGGATGGGAGTTAGTTAGGATTCTTTTAGCTATAAATACCCCCCACTTGCACTTCACTTGTAATTCTTTAATTCTGGTGTATACACATACGTCGCTCTTATGTTGTTGATTGTATTGCTACCTGTTCTACTGTTGGTACAAAAAATTCAATTCATTATCTAATTTCGGATTTTATTAGCTCACATTTAGATTTATATATATATATAAAATTTGTATGTGTAATTACGTATTTCGATATTTTCGGTATTTTGATTTTTTTTATAAATACCAAATACTAAAAATTTTAAAATTACATACCAAATACCAAAATACTGATACCAACATAAAAATATTTTGATTCAGTACAACAATTCGGTATTTACTATACTATGGGTAACCTTAATTCTTTTAGCTATAAATACCCCCACTTGTAATTCTTTGATTCTAGTGTATACACATACTTTACTCTTATGCTGCTGAATTGTTATTGCTATTGTTTCTACTGCTTGCGTTTGGCTTGGCTTGTCGATAAGAATATTCTTAGTTTGACTTGTAGCGAAGTTTGAGAAATGTGGTAAGACTTTTAGAATTTGTGGTCCAAAATAAGCCATACATAAATATGTGGCTATAAAGCATTTCATTAAGGGTAAAGTAGTTGTTTCAAGTAAAAAAATGTTTCCAAATTTAGAATTGTGTCATTCTTTTTTTAACGAACTAATAAGAAAATAGTGTCATCCATTTTGAAACAGAGGGAATATTACTTACTTAAATTAATAGTTGATTGCTAGTTATTTTCTAATTAATTATTAGTTTATTACTGCAATCTTATTTAACATTATATTAAGCCATTAAATCTTGATGTATTGGCCTAGACCGATTTAGGACAATAAATCGAATTTGGCTCGAATTTACAAGCAACACTAAGTATCAAAATTGAGATAGTAAGCAAAATAAAGCGTAAATGACAAAGAAATAACGAAATTCCAATATATGAGGTTGAGTACAAATTTTGCTAGAATTTATGTATATATTTTTTGATGCCTATACATCAAATGAATTGCTATTTATAGACAAATAATTACAGCTCATTTATTCATGTTTCCTACGCCCTCGCCCACATTCCACATCTCTGAAGGTGGGTTTGATGGTGTGAGAACGTGGGGCTGCTTTCCCGCTGAAAGTGGAGCGGCCTACCGAGGCTAAAGTTTTCCATCTCTGGGCTGTCGGCCCCCTGCTAACCGAGGTTGAGATCTATCGAAGCATGGCCAAATCATACCCTCATTTGTTGACTTCGGCGATCCTACTGTCTGCTCCAAGCCTTGGCTTATGAATGCCCGTTCGGTAGACCTCGGGTCATATATCTGAGGTGCCACTTTGCACAAGCCAATTTTTACCTAATACACTTGATAAAGCTGGTTGTTTATAACCTTATAAATATATTTAATTGGTTAATCAGAATTAGTAAATTTAGATTACGCAATATTTTATTTTCAACATTACCTAATAATCAGTCGAGCAATTCACAAGTCCACACATCGCTAGAAAAAATTGAAAAAATTTGGCCCCATAGCCTATTTGTGCCACACATGAATAACTAACCAGCGGTGCAACTCTTTGAAGATTAGTCAGATCCAGAAAAATGTCAGTATTTTATACTGGGATTTTTGAATAATTTTTTTAAAATCCCAGTATTTTATACTAGAATCACTTAAATATGAATCTCAATAAAAAAAAAAATTGGGAATTTGAACATGTTAGTTCAAAGTCCTAGTAAAAAATACTGCAGCTAGTCTGGATGTTGTCAATGCCAATATGCGCGTGATAATTTGATTATTTTTTAATTAATTTTAAAATTGTGGATAAAACTCATTTAAGGCGTCAAAAATTGGCTAGTAAATCAACACGAAAAAATTTATGTATATAGCCCTTATTTATAAGTGGCACATGTTTCCGTCCAAAATGGAAATTTTGACAAGTTTTAGCTCAAAATATACACGTCTGGTGCTACAATCACAATTTTGATACTCTAATAAAACAATAACAAAAACAACATACCCAGTGTATCCCACAAGTAGGGTAGGGTCTGAGGAGGATGAGATGTAAGCCGACCTTATCCCCACCATCATGGAAATGTTGTTTCTGATAGGCCCTCGGCTAGGAAAAAAATATATCAGAAAATACTTTTAAAAATCAAGCTAGTAATAATGTAATATCATCCTAAAGAGAATGTTAAAACTAAAGTATATACAAAACAAACAGATAATAAACAGTAGATATAAGTCAGAGACTAAAATGAAAAATCATCTATATAAGCATAATACTACATCTAATAAGGGAAAAGATACTCGACTAGTACCTAACATTCTCTAATAAAAGTCCTTAATTTTTTTCCCGTCAAGAGAAGATCTGTAAAAAATTGCCAGAAGTCACTAGGTGCTAAGTTTCCAGCAATCGCTAGGTCATGCTGATAGGAAGATCGCGATGTCTAGGAACTTTATTACGGAAGCAAAATTGTACGACTTTTCTTATTGGGCCAAAACTGTGGCTACGGCTCCATATGTGTCATATTTAAGAAATTTAGCAAATGTTGATGGGAAAGTGCACGAATAGCCATTTTTTGGCTCATTTTTACAATTAGCTACTTTTTGAAACTTCAACCTTGTAGGCTGAACTCGATTTTTTGGGCTGAGGTGTGAAGTTTAACTTCAACCCACAATGACTGAACTTTTAGGCATAGAATGCGTAAACTTCAGCTTTTGTGAGCTGAAGTTGAACTTCATACATTCAGGCTTCAAGCATGAAGTTTAGCTCATAAGGAGTGAAGTTCCAAAAAATGATTATTTTTGCACAATAAAAAAGTGGTCTGAAACTAAATAGCAGTGGCAAAAGTGATTCTTGGACGAAAATTTTATAATGTTGATGGACTTGTGGAGTTGTGACCTTCACTTGAACGTTTATTTTGTGACTAGTTTGCCGGGTTTAAAAGTCAATAAAACTCGGCTCAAAACCCAATGAATGGAAAAGCAAATAATTGCACCTCAGATCCCTTTTATAGTGCTGTTTATGTTTTGTCTATGCATACAGATTCTTAAGTCTTAACCAATCACTTAAACTACAATTGTTCACAATCGAATTAATAAGGCAGAATACATAGATGACTCCTTGAAGTTGGCCTTAATTCCCATGTTGATACCTCAACTTCCCTAGTGATCAACTAGACACCTCTTGTTGGCAGAAACATGTCTCGTGAACACCTCATGCTGACATGGCAAATTTGAGGTATCACTACTATTCAGAAACATGGAAGTTGAGGTATCACTGCAATTCATTGTTTAACTCTTATCAACAAGTATTTTTATTGTCAATTCGACAAAATTTGTGAGACATCAGTCAAGACATGTGATAATGTTTTAATGTAACAAATCAAAATTTGAAAATTTCAGATAAGTTTTACACAAAGTTTCTTATATTGGGCAAAGTGAACCTGTGTAATCTCCCAATTAATAGAAAATACAATAGGGGAAAAAAAATAAAAATAAAAAATAAAGAAACAATAGTAGGAAAAAAAAAAAAAACTAAAAAACACTTTGATAGGAGCTAGTGGAACATAGAAGAAAACTCACAAAAAAGCCTCAAAAGTTTCAACCAACCAAAAAAAAAAAAAAAAGTCTCTCTACTTCTCTATTTTCACTTATTAATTCATGAATTTTATTTATATAAAATCCATAAAATCTCCTTAATCCATTTCTAGTTTCTTAATCGCAAAGTTATTTTATTTTATCCCAAATTTCAAACCCTAAATCCCTAACTCATAATTAGATCGGGTGAATTGAAAAAGGTTAATTATTCGAATTCGAATTAATCGGGGTCAAGGATTAATTACAAAAAATGAGTGCACAAAAGAAGAGAAATTTTCAAATAGAAGCATTTAAACATCGGGTAGTTGTGGATCCGAAATATGCAGAGAAGACATGGAAGATTCTAGAACATGCTATTCATGAGATTTATAATCATAACGCTAGTGGTCTTAGTTTTGAAGAGCTTTATAGGTTTGTTTCCTTGCTTGCTTTTTATTTTTATTAAAGTTTAAGTTATATACACCGTCCTGTTAGTGTAAATTAATTTTTAGTATCACGACATGTTAGCTTTACCTGTTGTAGCAATTAACCTGGATATTTTACACTATCAAGTTATTTTTACGTGTTGTGGCAAATAATTACCTGTTGTAGCAAGTAGCCTGAAAATTTTACCTGTTGTAGCAATTAACCTGGATATTTTACACTAGCAAGTTACTTTTACCTGATGTAGCAAGTAACCTGGAAATTTTACCTGTTGTAGCAATTAACCTGGATATTTTACAGTATCAAGTTATTTTTACGTGTTGTAGCAAGAAGCCTGGAAATTTTACAATACCAGGTCATTTTTCAGTAGGTAACCTGGAAACTTTTACAATATCCTGTTGCAGCACGCAAAACCCGAATATTTTACCGAGTATCTGGTTATTTTACCTGTTGCAGCAGGTAACCTGGTAATCATGTCACTTTTACCTGTTGTAGTTGTTATCCTGCTTATTTTACAGTGTTAGGGCATGTTCACCTGTTGTAGTAGTTAACCTGGATATTCTGCCATATCCGGTCATTTTATTTGTTGTGTCAAGTAACCTGGAAATTTTAAAGTATTATGTCATTTTTACCTATTGTAGTAGGTAACCCGTGGAGGTTTACATGTAGATATGTTTTAGTTGACCTGATAGTGTAAAATTTGGTTATAGTGACTGTATATAACTTCAAGCTATGTTTTGTGCTATAAGATTTTCTGTTTGCTATTTTCAGTATTTATAAGTTGTTAGATTTAGCGTGGAAGAAGTAGCATGTAATTTGATGTTTGTTGAAGAAGTTTTAGTTGCTAAATTTACTCGGTTAACATAGAAGCTTCATGCTTTGCAACTTAGCTTGAAAAGCGTTTAGCTCTTCTAGAGAGACTTAGTTACCCCGTACCTATGCTGGTTGGAGGTTGCTGGTGCATATTGTGGTTGTTTCGGTACTTCTGTCAGCCTTGCACCTCTATTGAGTAATGCCTGAGATACCTGGTGGAATTAGTTGAGGGCCTAGGCATGCACGAGCTGTCCTGGACACCATAGTTTTAAAAAAATAGAAAAGCAATATGAAGTGTTTTCTAGTTTCAAGTTAAACAGATTCAGTTGCTTTGTCCTTGTTCGTCCCGGATGGAGGTTAACTTTGTTCTGATAACAAGACTCAAAACTAAACTTGTCCAATTGTATGGCAGTAGTAATTAGAGAACTTTTAGTGTCACAGAACGAATGGTGCCTTTCTGTTTAATCCCTCTGTGTTCCACCGAATTAGGCTCCTTTCCTTGCTGACAGTTGTCAGTAAAGTTTGTCTTTACAATTCTGACCATTACCTTTTCTAGGTTAGATTGGCATTGAATGGAACATGCATGAAAACTGATACGTCAGGCTGGACCTGGATGGGGCAATGGAGTTCTTGTTTTTGTCAAGAGCAAAAAAAAAAAAAAAAGAAGAAAAGGAATAAAAGGATTACCTCATTCCGACTATGCAAGTCTAATATATGTAGTTAAATTTTGCGTAACGATGTTTGTATGAGGGGAGCGAAATGCAAACGATATAGAGATACAGTACTACTCTATCATCTAAGAGGACGCATACACAACCTCTAGCAGATTAGCACTAGAAGTCCCGCACATTATGCAATGAGGGAGAGGGTTAAGGAGCATAATATTAATTCTTGAAGCTTGAGCATTGAGGTTTTATTTCTAAAAGTGGATTGTATAACATCTGCGAAAGGTTCTCTCTCCCTGTCAGACTCTAAATAACAATGTGATAATCTAGACTGAGGTATGCTTCTCCTTTATGTGCAAAGTGTCAGCTGCGTCTATGTCCTCTTAAGTGCAAAGTGTCAGTTGTGTTCAGTTTTTTTAATATAATGTTGGTGGTTTAGGATTTATCATAAAAAGGAACATAAGATGCCAGTGCTTTAGAACCGGTACAATAGATATGGCTATTTATTTAATTTGATTAGATCATTATAGTTGTTGATACAAACCTAAAACTTATTAGCTTGTTTCGCAAATGCTTTGGTGCATAAGTCATAAAGCTTTCCCAGTTGACATGAGCATACAGTTTCCTAGATATAGGCATCACATTCCTTTTCGTGGGGGATGGGGGTTTATATGGTTATACAGTTAAGTTATCTTTATCTTCTGTAGTTGAGCTCTAATACTACAACAACAACTAAGCAAACATGTCGGCTATATGAATCCTCACCTATTACTACATTTAAACTCTTTTCGTGCCAATATTATTCAAAACAAAAGTAAAAAGTGCAAGCTCTCTGTATTTTCTAAACGTATACATCTCACCCTACACAGACCCCACTTGTAGGATAATACTGGGTATTATGTTGTTGTTGTTGTATAAATCTCTCAAACCAAACGACTCATTGAAAGCATAGAACCCTAAGTAAAAGTGCTAACATGAAGAAAGGACATTCACTTATATTGATCTGTTTCTTCTATTGTGCCTTATCTTTTTCTTCCATTGTAAATTGTAATTGAGCTCTAGTGACAAGCTTTATTTCTTGTATTTTTAAAGATGAATATTTTCCACCTATATCTAAAACAGCCCTTTTTGATAAGGCGTATATCTAATATAGCTCTTATTTAATATGTCCGTGTATAACTTTACAATCATAATACAGCTCTTAATTAATATGTCCCTGTTTAACTTTATACAATCTGTCTGAACCTATTAGCTTATATTTTTGCATAGCCAGCTATAGTAGTTTCTTGTTCTTAATATCTGTCATCTTCAGGAATGCATATAACATGGTCCTACACAAATTTGGGGAGAAGCTCTATTCAGGACTTGTGGCAACTATGACATCACATTTAAAGGAAATAGCAAAATCTGTAGAAGCTGCTCAGGGAGGATTGTTTTTGGAAGAACTGAATCGGAAATGGGCAGAGCATAACAAGGCTTTGCAAATGATCCGAGATATACTGATGTATATGGACCGAACTTTCATTCCCAGTACACATAAAACACCTGTTCACGAGCTTGGGTTGAATTTATGGAGAGACCATATCATTCACTCTAGCAAAATCCAGAAAAGGCTTCAGGACACACTCCTTGAGCTTGTTCAGCAGGAGAGGACTGGTGAAGTGATAAACAGGGGTTTGATGAGGAATGTAATAAAAATGCTAATGGATTTAGGCTCTTCAGTATACCAAGAAGACTTTGAAAAGCCTTTTCTTGAAGTCTCAGCTGATTTTTATCGGCTTGAGTCTCAGCAATTCATTGAGTGCTGTGACTGTGGGGATTATCTGAAGAAAGCGGAGAAACGTCTTAACGAAGAGATAGAAAGAGTGTCTCATTATTTGGATACAAAAAGTGAACCAAAAATTACTAATGTAGTGGAGAAAGAGATGATTGAAAGCCATATGCAAAGATTGGTTCAGATGGACAACTCAGGCTTAGTGAATATGATCGTAGATGACAAGTATGATGATTTGGGAAGGATGTACAACTTGTTCCGAAGAGTGCCCACTGGACTCGCACTGATTAGAGATGTCATGACATCTCATATTCGAGAAATTGGTAAGCAGCTTGTCACTGACCCAGAAAGGTTGAAGGATCCTGTAGACTTTGTGCAGAGGCTTTTGGATGAGAAGGATAAGCATGATAAGATCATCAGTTCAGCATTTAACAATGACAAAACATTCCAGAATGCCCTCAATTCCTCATTTGAGTTCTTCATTAATCTGAATCCACGTTCACCAGAGTTCATTTCTCTGTTTGTCGATGATAAACTTCGGAAAGGGCTGAAAGGGGTTACTGAGGAGGATGTTGAGATGGTATTAGACAAAGTAATGATGCTTTTCCGCTACCTTCAGGAGAAAGATGTGTTTGAGAAGTACTACAAGCAGCACCTGGCAAAGAGGCTACTCTCAGGGAAGACAGTATCAGATGACGCGGAAAGAAGTTTGATTGTCAAGCTTAAAACAGAATGCGGGTATCAGTTTACCTCAAAACTGGAAGGCATGTTTACGGACATGAAGACCTCACAAGATACAATGCAGGGCTTTCATTCTGCTGTGGGTGCTGAGATCGCAGATGGTCCCTCACTCACAGTCCAGGTCCTTACTACTGGGTCCTGGCCAACACAGTCTGTTGCTACTTGCAATCTTCCTCCAGAGATTCTGGGGGTCTGTGACAAGTTCAAGACATACTATCTCGGCACCCATACAGGTAGGAGGTTGTCATGGCAGACAAATATGGGCACTGCTGATCTCAAAGCTACTTTTGGAAAGGGACAGAAGCATGAGCTTAATGTTTCCACTTATCAGATGTGCATCCTTATGCTGTTTAACAATGCTGATAGGTTGAGTTACAGAGAAATTGAACAAGCTACTGAAATACCAGCTTCGGACTTAAAGAGGTGCTTACAATCTCTGGCATGCGTTAAGGGGAAGAATGTTCTGAGGAAGGAGCCAATGAGCAAGGATATTGCTGAAGAAGATGCGTTTTACTTCAACGATAAATTCTCTAGCAAATTCTACAAGGTAAAGATAGGTACTGTTGTTGCGCAAAAGGAGTCTGAGCCTGAAAAACAGGAGACCAGACAGAGAGTGGAGGAGGACCGGAAACCGCAGATTGAGGCAGCAATAGTCAGAATCATGAAATCTCGGAGGGTGCTAGATCACAACAATATAGTTGCTGAGGTTACAAAGCAGCTACAGTCTCGATTCCTGCCAAACCCTGTTGTTATAAAGAAGCGAATTGAGTCTTTGATTGAGCGGGAATTCTTGGAGAGAGATAAAACAGATAGGAAGTTGTATCGTTACTTGGCTTGAAGAAACCACTGGCGCCAAACCTGTGATTTTAGCACGGCTTGTTGGGCCTTAAACTGGTGGAAATGTAAGTTTGAATGTTTGTCAATTCACTGGATGCCCAGATGGGCTTTACTGACATTTGTTGGTTCAATGCATCTGTTTATTTCTACCTTTCCTTTCTACTTGCTTGCAATATTCGTGATCCGAGGAGACTTAATCCTAGTCAATCTTACATCTAAGCTGCTAGCCCAGGCCTTTCATAGCTTGACAGGTGATTCATATCTGAAGTTTCACTTAATTTCAAATATGCTCATTTACAACAAATGGTTGATTTGTGGGAGATGATAGTAGCTACCTTGAACTGAAATGATTTATGTTAGTAGGTGCTATGTGCTCAGTTAGCTAGTCAAATTTAGAATGGTAATGGTTGCCTCTTTTGTAACAATTTGAAGGTTCCGTAGAGACGGTTTTGAATTCTTTTTACCATTATCCTAGGCTTCATCGATTTTCTTTTTTAATTGCTATAAGGGGAAGGGGAGTACATATGGGGATTTTAAACCCCACCTACAAGGTGTTAGTCTTGGATAGCTAATGAAGTGAGTTACCATGAATGCCAATTCGAACATTGATCATCTTTTGCAAAGGTGAAAGAGCAAAAAACATTTGCAGCATTTCTTTTAGCAATGATCAAATGAAGCAGGGCCGTAACTAAACTTATGCAGGGGTGTCACGTGACACGGCTTGGCCGAATTTTTTTTACTAAATATGTGAATTAGCTAAGTAAAAATATTATAAACACATACAAGTATGATAAAATAACACTGCTTGACACTAAGTGTTTTTGATTGAGTTAGTTAGATGCATCACTTGCTTGGTACGCGGGTAGGGGTTCGGGACTTGCTAATTGCAAGTTTTTTCTGTTTTTTTTCTTGTTTCTTCTAATATCTGGCTGCCTAAAGGGCATGTCGATGCACAAATTATCCCGCGATCACATAGGGTCTGGAGAAGGGTCGCACCCGGTGTGAAGTATACGGGTCTTGAACCATTGACCTCCCCTAAAAACGAAATAACATAAACCACTAAACTAACTGAACATTACATTCTTGCGACAACAAATTTCTCCCTAACGAACAGTTATCCTCAAAGATGTTGGTTGAATTACATAACCTGCGCCCAAAATTTCTTTACTTTTGGTGCAAAAGTGTAACATCACTGAATATTATAAAATAATGTAAATAGTAAAACATATTTTACGCTGCACCAAACACATTCGAGTAAAATAAATTAGAACGTAAGAGTTTATGAGACTTCTAGTGGTACTAGCTAAGAGGTATACGTCAATAATATTTTGTCATCTGGCTTCATTACGAAACGCTTAAAAGTAGCAACTTTTGAAACTACTACTAATAAGTAACAAAAGAAGAAGCTCGTTCTTTCACGAATTCCTTCCTTCAACAAGATTGTCAATCGACACGCATCCCACAAAGTTCCCAAACGGTGAAGGAAATGAAAAGTAGTGTTCTTTTACTAAATTTAGTAGCAAAATGACATCCAAATACTATCACGGAAGGTGGTGGAATGAATGCGATCCTGCCATCCTTAGTTTGAGGTTTTGATTTCGAGCAATGTGAATGGAGACAAAAAAACGGGTACCAAACATCAGTTGATTAATGGGACAAAAAAGGATATCTAAAAGAGGAATTAAAAGACCAAGATTCCGCATAACTTTAACTGATGTTATGGGAGCCCAACACACTATCCATGTTTCATATACAGTCTTGTCTACAAGCACCAAAGAATTGCTATAAATACTCAAACTCCATGCCCACTTCTAACACCATATACTTAAACTTGAAAGCATATATAAAAAACAAAGAAGAAGCAGGAAAAATTATGAAGGGAATTGCAATTATTGTAACTTTGTTAATGTTGCTCCTAGCTCTAGTGAAGCTAGGAGAAGCCATTAATTGTGGCCAAGTTGATGCAACACTAGTCCCTTGTGTACCTTACTTAACACAAGGTGGAACACCAGCAAGTCCATGTTGTGATGGTGTGAAAAGATTAATACAAATGACTCCAACCCAACAAGATAGACAAGATGCTTGTGAATGTGTTAAAGCAGCAGCTGCTCGTTATACTAATCTTAAACCAGATGCTGCAACTAATCTCCCATCTCGCTGTGGTGTTACAACCAATATTCCCATCTCTGCTACTACCAACTGTAAAAGGTAATTTACATTTAAACTATCAATGTATTTTACCTGATTGTAGCTAGCATGTAACGTGCCGTATTTTCCAGGTTACCAATATATTTCACGTATCATGAAATGTACCTGTATATGTGGCCTTATAGTGCAATAATTCTTTATGTTGTGTAGGAGTACTTTACTAACTTATTATACACACTGACCATCTAGCTTTCTTTTACATTGTTAATGTATTTGAACTTGTTAATTGTCTTTCTCCAGTTAACTGTTTCTACTCATTATGGATCATTATTGTCTAATTTTCCTTTAGGTGACTTGATAGTGCAAAAATTGAGTGTTAGGATATAAGCTTTTTGTGGGTAGGATTCAACTTATATACACTTCAAAAATTTTGCACTATCAAACATGCTGTGGCTTGTAATAACAATGCCTTGTTTTTTCAAGTTAATACTAATCTCACTTATTATGATTATTACCTGTAATCTACTAGATGGTCTGATAGTGTGAAAAAATTTTCAGACTAAAATTGTAGAGAAGTTAAGCTCTTTTATGTAACATCTTCATTAGTTTTGGCATTTCAGTATTTCTAACTATGCTCTCTTTTTGTTGGTACTTCTTGCAGCATTCCTTGAGATCATGTATGAATATTGTGGTACAAGAAGTAGTATGAGAGGAAGCTTTTATCAATGTAATATTTCCTTAAGCTGAATAAAGAGTGCAGCATCAATAGTTGTACTCAAAAAAGTTACTCTCCTACTTGTGTATGAATTAATATTACAAAAGTTAATATGATGATCTCTGCTCTTTGTTATCTCTTACTCTTTATCCATCTTGTGATTGTTTTAACTACTATTATCACTAAAATTACCAACAAGAGCTAACAAATATAGCCACAGGACTAAGGTTGTCCAAGATATCAGGTGGGATAGCTAATTTAGTATATAAATCAATCATCATCTCTATATCTTTTTGCGATCCATGAGGGATAATTTGCACACCACACTTGTCCTCGCTTGAGGGCACTCCTCGCGCCCCTACAGCTCGGTTGATCAGCATTGATGACCTGCTTTGATATCAATTGATATAGACGAAACAATAAAGCATACCCAAAAAGACTAGCCTATTAGGTGAGATCTTATTAAGTCTATACACTAAACAGCATTGTACCTGTATTGATTGTTATCACTCTTGTTGTATCCATTTTCATCATATTCTGCACTAATAATAAAGCTAAGGTAATAATAAGAGGAATCCCTTCTGTAGTTGCTTCATCTTCTGTGCATGTCAATGTCTATAGTGGCAACCAGACAGCTGCCCTTAAAGCATTCATCTTTCCTGGTTTGCACTTAATTGCGGAGCCAATATAGCCACAGCATTATCGAACCAAAGATTTGCAAGCAATAGATAAACCGATCAGAATACAAGGTCCTTACATAATTTCCAAAAAATGGATGAAATTAAAAATGCGTCTAGTTCATACAAAAGCAAATATTAAACAAGTAACTTTGGAGAGATCAAGCTCTCTGTAAAAACAATTCCGTCCTGACGAACAGTACCTAGAGGCCATAGTCCAAAGGGTCCTTTCAAAGTCATAAATTTAGAGTTAAAATGTGGAGGTGCCACCACAGGTGTATATAGCAGAAAGTCACCATCCGCAAACCTATATTTCGGTTTGGTTGGAGAAAGACGGTTGTTGTTTTGTATTGTAAACAATAAAGTCCAAGATTCCTTCACCCCGTAGTCTTTCATTACCCACAGGTTAAAAATGCTCCCCCATATAGGAATAAGAACATGAGTAGAATAAAAGCAAAGCCTTCCTTCCAATAATGAAAGGCCTTGATCGTTGATCTTGGGGGCATCAGAATCTGCGTACATTGGCTCAAGCAAAGGTACATCTCCATACACCTCATTTGAAATAGTAAATGAAACCAAAGAAAAACAAGACGATACATGACCAAGCCAGTGAAATGCTCCATGTACAAATTCCAAAGGATCCATATAGTTAAACACGTTGCTGCATACGTTAGGATGAATCTCTATGTTACATCCCTTGGCAGGGCAAAAGGTGGTTGGATAGTGACAAATTGTTCTCCAAGAACCACTTTTTAGCACGAGAATTTCAATTGATTGTGGTTGCGTTGCACAACGGTCCAACTTAAGGATCTTATAGCCATCATCACCAGTACTAGTTGCGTCATATCCCAATCCAAAAGCAGTATCGTATAATGAAAATTCTGAGTGAGGGAGTAGTGTGGATTCCCTAGTGGAGGGGTTCCAAAGCAAAAGCTGCTTATCACATCCATTAACAAGTCCAACAAGAGCTAACCCATCGTAACAACAAAAAATTTTGGAACCAGAAGATGGAGACATATCATAGTTTGAAGGACAATCAAGTTGGTGTAAATCTTGAGGGGTCGATAAAGAAGAAGAATAGAATATAGAGTCTTCTTCGTCCTTATAACCTACCCGTTGGCGAAGAAGAAGTCTATGGGAAGTTGAGTCATTCTTGGCATGACTGAGATGCTTCATCTTGAAGTAAGGATCACAGATGACTGTGTTCCAAGATTTTGAAACACATTTGAATCGAAGAAGAGAACGCACAGGTAATGTACGTAGGATGTCCATAAGTATTTCTTCTTGGAAATGGATTTCCATAATGGCCTAGATATATAGGACAAAGGCAAATGCTTCAGTGACATTATTGTAAGCTGCGTAAATACACTGAAATCAGAACTCACCTGGCGCTTGGAACACTTCACAACTGATTTCTTCATCTTCTTCTTCTTCGTTTGACTCTCGAAATCCAAAACTATGACAACCATTCTGAAACGGGCAGTAAAGAGTGGCATTGATTTGAAAAGATAAAGGGAAAAGTCTGCTATAAATCTGCCCACGTAATCCGCCCACGTCCTTATCTTTAATTGACATTTCAATTTTTTTTTGGATTAGCTATAATTATTCCCTATAATTAAGGGATAAATATGTAATGATTAATCTATACTATTATTAAAGCACGAAGACCTTACTGAAATATCACTCGATTTTTTTTATCATTTGTAAGTGGTTTTAAGTTGGACAATTTCGTAAATTTAATATATTTAATTATTTTTCATACCTGATTTATCTTAATAATTTAATTAGTATTTTGAAACTTAATTTTTTTAGAGTTATTATAATCTTATGAAACATAAGATATGAATTCTTAACTAATTTGATTTCCACATTTGCCTTATTAATTGTGTAAGAATCTAATAATTAGGACTTAAGAAAGGTAAGCTATCAATTCTTATCCAATTTGGTTTTCATACTTGCCGAATAAAAGAATAAGTAATTGCTATAGTAAAAGGAAAAGAAATTGCTATACTTCTATATTCTACATAGATACACGGTAATAAACTTGTATTAAAAGATACCTTTAATTAATCAAAATACTCTTTTTTCACTTAGCAAATTCGTAGCATGTTTGGCATTGCTTCTCCAAAGCCAAAAGTGTTTTTTTTTTCAACAAAAGTATTTTTTTTTTTGGAATTTTGAGGTATTGGCAACTAAAAAAAAAGTACTTTTAGGTGGAAACAAAAACAGTTTTTCTGCTGTTTTTGAAGAAGCTACAAATATGCAGAAGCAGATTATTAATTTTTTCAAGACTGAAATATCCTTACCAAGAATTCATATTTACCATATTATTTCTTATAAATTAACCATATCTCTCTCAAAATACAATTATATTTTTATTTATTCTATTTTTTTTCTACTACGTACTTTTACAAATCTTCTTCCTCTAGGACTAATTTTTATTTTTAGGTAATACTATCAAGCGTATATAGGATGTCCTACTCTTTAAATCATCTTTTAAAAGTAAGTGATTACTAGAAATTCTTAATTCTGTTATCACTTTGATTTAACTATATTTTATGTTGTTCAATAGCTTAAATTTATATCTTTTACGTTATATTTTACGTTTAACTAAATAACTTTCTAATTAAAGTCTTTTATGATAAATATTCAAATTTTTTATTAATTCAAATGTAAAATGAACTTGGATGTGCTTTTCGTAATTTGACACTGAAAAGTATTTTTCGTAATGATTAACCAAACACAAATTATTTATCAAAAGTACTTCTCCAATGAGTTGTTCAAACACAAACTGCTTATTATCCAAAAGTACTTTTAAAAAAAGTACTTATTCCAAAAGTATTTCTCAAAATAAGCAGTTTTTGGCAGCAATCCCAAACAGACTATCGGTATATATTGATATGGTTTAGAATTAAGTATTTGTTTTGGGTTTTAAAAATTGAGAAGATCAGCTGCAATATCATTTATGCTTTTCTTTTTAATCCTTTTATTTTAGTTCTGATTTAAGTCTCTTCTTACATCCACAATGATCTTTCTTTATTTTTTTTTTGTGTTGTTTTTTTTTTGTTAATAGTTTTAATCTCTCAAACATGTTGATAGAATTAAATAATTAATTTTTTTATTAATTGATTTAACGGTTATAATTAATGTTCTATATGTTTCAAGTCTACACAGTTTAGCATTTTGATGAATTGCTGATTATTCGCAGATTGTTGATTGTAAAGATTTAAGACTCAAAGACGAAGAAGCTCAAGTAAGTATCAATTCTTGTATTTCTTCCTTTTAGGAAAAATTTATTATTTATATATTTATTTAATATTTTCGTACCATCATAATAAATTTATAATCATAACTCAAGTGTTTAAAGTTGGATTATTGCAAATAATATTTTATTGGATGTGATTAATAATGTTTTTTTAGTGTTATTATTTATCACTATATTTTTCCTAAAAATTAGGACTTTGTAATCAACTAGCATATGTTTAGTCAAAGAAATTTTGCTTTCTATATATTTTTTCAACGGGCAGAACATTGGAAAATTTATCATTTGGCTTGGACATTAGTTGCAATGGTGCTAGTATTTCTTTAAGAGTCTATTTTTTTTTTTTTTAATTTGATATGATTATTTATCATGGTTGATTGATTGTAAAAACATTTGTCATGGATTTTATTTTTTCGTCTTTTCAGTTTCTGATGACTATTAGATATTATTTGTTATAACTCCTATAATCTTAACCAATATTCATTTAATTATCTCCATTAATACTTAATGTTAGCTGTTTCTAAATTAGATTCTGGTTTTATGTGCATAACATTGTAATTGTTTAACCCCTGTGATTTCCTTCTAGGTTTTAGAGGGTTTTGGGATTTTTAGGTCTCGACATTAACACTTCAAAGTATATTTCTGTATAGGAATTGTTCTTAGTTCTTATTGGCTTGATATTTTTATTAATGATTAACATAAAAACCTCATATTTTCAAGAATCTTTCAATTTCAATATTCATTATTAAATTTGTATTTGTGTTTAGAGATTATTTAGAATAATCTACATCTTTGTCATATAGAAACTCTCCATTCTTTGTATTTAATGATTCATAATTTTTATTTATTGTTCTTGAATTTAGTAAAACCTTTTTGTTCTTAAATTTCAATAGTTTTTTAGTATTTTTTTTTAATTTTCATGGAGCCAGCTAATACAAATTCGCCTCATCGCAAGGCTGCATAACTAAACAGTAGCATTGGTAATAAGAGATAGTTGACACAAGAGGAAGAAGGGCATCCGAAGAGAAAAAATGAGTGATTTGATGTCCTTAAATTTTTTTTGTAGATTTTTATTTTCATTAGCTAGCTGGTTGAAAAAAATAAGGCTAACACATTCAATTTTAACAATTTCCCATTCACCAAAATTCTATCTTAGTTGCCTTCTAGATTTTGTGTTGGAGTTTTTATTTTACTTTTTATTTTATTAAAAAATATAAGAATATTTATAATAAGAGAGTTGGTTCACTATACAATTGAACAAATATGGATATGTTTTATTATGTTCTCATTGTTTATTTTGAGACTAATGACTTTTGTATCGTTTAGGAAAAAAAAGTTTTTCTTTGTAACAACAGCAATACTATGTATTTTTGTATTCTAGCTGTTCAAACATGGAACACACACAAATGATTGCTATTGTTGAAAAGTTTTCGCTTTATAAGTACCTAGGCCAAGGTTAATCATTTTAGCTTAAATTAACAATACAATATTTGCAAATGATGCATAAGCACAGGCTTTTACAACTCTTTTTAATTGTTTATTTTTCTTTTATATTTCTCAAATTATATATTGTATTCCATGTGTGTATCATTCTCGGAATATATAAGGAGCATTTTATGTGCATTGGCTGAAAATATGTATTTAGAGTAATTGATAATTGATTTATTTTTACACCTTATAAATACCTATATTATCTCCTTTGTTAATGTGATATGCACTTTCTTTACATTTAAGATTTAATTATTTAAGAAAAATGACATATCACACGTACACTAAAACTAGTTATTATAAAATAAGCTAAATAACTAGAGAAAGTAAGGGAGAGAAAAATGGGTTTAGAAACAGTAAATAAGTACTACCAATATGCTTATGGGGTAACTTTCTTTCACAAGATTTTTCAGAAGCATTCTTAAGCCGGTTAAAAAATCGCTGGTAATTATAAGGTACTTGTAATATTTCTTTATTTTGCATTATTGCGAATTAAACTTAAATACTCTTAATTTTTTCTAATTTGTAAGATATTAGTTATTATAAAGTTCTTTTACTCGTACAAATTAAGGTCAATCAACTTTATATGAACGCGATCATAAAGAAGCTGGTAACAATCATTGCTGAAGCTTATACTTATACAATAAGAATTGCGTCGCTTAACAAGATAAATCGGAGTTCCTGTATATGCATTGGATCCTGAGTAGAGTACGGAGAAAATGAGGTGTATACAGACTTTACCTTAAACTAGGACTTTAAATTTGATAGAAAAGTTATTTATGATAGGCCTCTCGGGATAATCTCAAATTTAATCTCGAGATTATAATTCTTATCCCGGTTACCAAACGACCCTAAGCGTGTTAGTGCATACTACGTCCCTTCCACTTATGTGGCAACATTACTTAAGCGAATAAATTTTGTTTACCACATTCTTCGTAAATAATTTATAAACAGTTTAAATAATAAACAAGGCGGCTCACTAAAGTCAGAGGCCTAAAGCCAAATTTTAATAAAATGCATAATTCTTAGTAATATTTATGGATAGTTTATTTAAAATTTACTTTTCTAATATTTTAAGATGCAAATCTATAAATTTCATACTTTTAAGAACATAATCCTTTAATTTATTTTAAATGGATATATAAATAATATTGAGTCACAGCTAATTATAGATTATACGGTCATGCTATCAGTAATATAGTAAATCTTTTTTCTATAATTCTTAAAAAAAATTCAAATTTCTATTATAATACTTTGTATCCTATCTTTAAATTTTGAATTAAATTACTCAAAGTAATATATATGTCAATAAGATTGTTGACAACTAGAACTAAAGCAATATATTAAATAAAATAGCTACAGTTTGTTAGCTTGAAAAAAACCAATTTTTTCCTCTTTTAAAGTGATGATACACAACTAAAAAGTAAGAGAAAGAAAAAGAATGAAATAGACAATGAGCGAGTCAACCGTGATCTAGTGAAGCGGTTACATCCAAAATTAATTACATGCTGATGATTTTCATTTTTTTTCCTCAGAGCCTTTATTTCTTTTTCCTTCTTCTTCTTTGTGCAAGACAGAGAGAGAACAATGATGGATGGAGGTTCATTCTCGTCAGGCATAGGAGATTCAATAGATTTTGAGGAGAAGGATCTATCACTTAGTGATAAGCTCAAAATTTTCAAAGCTTCTGGTTTTGATCCTGATTCCTATGTCACTAATCGATGCCGCCACATGAGCGAAAAGGTTAATCAATTACTAAAGTTATGCGTTATTTTCTCTCTTATATGTCCATGCACGTAAATTCATAGACTTTGTACCATCCTGGGACGCAGTGGCTGAGGAACGATTCTCACCTGGGTTCAACAACTACTATACATATATAAATAAAGATTTTTTGACGTTACATTCATCGTGTGATTTTTCGCATAGGGTTCGGAATCTACCATTTGATATTCATTGTTATTAGATGCAAAATATATTGTGCTTTCTTGTTGAATATGATTAGGGAGATGGAATTATTGGCAAAGAAAGATTTTTTTTTTCTCTTGACAGAAAGAAATCAGCGTTTTGAAATAGTAGATCACTGTCCGAAAGAGAATGTTATTATTTTAATGGAAGTGTTTTTTTTTTTTTTTTTTGAATTCAATTATGTGATTGAATTAATTTTTTTTGTAGTAATAGAAAATGTTGTTATCATGTTCATTTGAAAAAGAAAAAAAAAGGAAAGCTATGAGAACTCGTATTATTGGTTGTGAAATTGCATGCTTTCTTTGTTTGTTTTTGTCATAGTCAAATTATTGTTAACCTGGCCTTTAACCCCTCTTTATTTGGGCTGGAAACAGGCTATGCTTTATGAAAAATTGTATGCTTTCTCAGAGTTTGCTTTATCATGTTGAAAGTTAAGGTGCAAGGCTAAGAAATTTTTTGGGACTTTCGACAGGAAATAAGGCATTTATGTCATTACCTTGTGGAATTAAAGAAGGCTTCTGCAGAGGAAATGCGAAAAAGTGTGTATGCTAATTATGCAGCTTTCATACGGTAAGCAGATTCTAGCATATTGTTTCAAAGTTAATTATTACAACATTCAAACTTGTAGACAGCTGTGAATTATATATGACCCAGGCCATAAAATGATAAATTTAACTAATCAACTAATTAAGTGGCAGCTGATTAAAAACGATAAAAAGATCGACTTCAAATGTAAATGACAGGACAATTTACTTCCTTTTCAAGTCGGTGAGTGTTCTTTGCCATTCGTTATGAATAATGTTGTTTTAGGAAATGAAACCAGAATTGGCATTAAGGATTAAATGATCAAAATTGGTAGAGTTTACAAGGAATTAACATGGTATTGGAAAAAGTTATCGTTTCATAGCTAGATATTATCATATCTGGTGAATCTGCTATCGAGAACTGGACTTTCCGTATAGTAAATTTTATGTAACAAAAGAATATAGAGCATAGCTTGCTGAAAATATCACTTCTCTTGCTTGATATTCATTAAGCTTTCAATAGGAGCTATTCACATATTTCAGGCTAGAACAAACCTCTGGCTTAAAATGTATTCCTTATTCATGTTGATTCTACATGGCAAGGTGTTGCAAATGAATAAATTGTCTCGTTTGAAGGAATTACGTTCTTTATGCACATGAAGTTGTAAGAGTTTTTGCCTGGAATAATTATCATTAGATTAGAAATTACTACTTCCCTTTGTTTTTTTCAGTTTTCATATCTGTGATTAGTTAGTGAACTATGGCTACCAGTAGAGTATTCCTCTGCTACTGAAACAACCACTATCACTCCTTTTGCAGTGTATCTAGGATGTTGGTGCATCATTTGCAGAAGTTTCTTATACATTTTATATATGCAGCACATCAAGGGAAATTTCCAATCTTGAAGGACAACTTATTGCCTTGAGAAATCTCCTATCTACTCGAGCAGCAATTGTGCATGGTTTAGCTGATGGAATTAATGTTGATTCTTTGTCTAGTTCCGAGGGTTCAACGCAAGATGACAGTTCTAATTTTGGCAACAAAGAATCCGCCAGTACTGAGAGTTGGCTAGGACAATTTATAGAGAAGCTCGAAGTGCTACTGGCTGAGAGGAGAGTGGATGAAGCACTGGATGCACTGGATGAAGGTGAACATATGGCAAAGGATGCTCGTAATAAACAGATGTTAACTCCATCGGCATTATTATCATTACAAAAAGTTATAACTGAACAGAAGCAAAAGTTAGCAGCCCAGTTGGCTAAAGCTGCTTTTCAGTCCTCAGTCAGTGCCACTGAGCTTAGGTCTGCAGTACAGGCTCTAAAACGCCTGGGTGATGGGCCCCGTGCTCATACCCTAATGTTAAGTTCTCACCAGCAGAAGTTGCATGGTAATACGCAGGGTCTTCAGCCTTCAGGTACTTCACATGGCGTAGCATATAGTACTGCTCTTTCACAACTTGTTTTCTCGACAATTGCACAGGCTACAAGTGATTCCCTGACCTTATTTGATGATGAGCCTTCTTATTCATCTGAGCTGGTAACTTGGACTGTTAACCAGACTGAGAATTTTGCACATCTTATTAAGAGACATGTCATCGCTTCACCAGCAGCATCAGGATGCTTAAGACCTGTTGCTGAGAGTGTTCACATAAGTCTCGGACACTGCTCCTTGCTAGAAGCTCGTGGATTGGCCCTTTCACCAGTACTCTTGAAAATATTTCGGCCTTGTGTTGAGCAAGCACTGAAGGCCAATATAAAGAGGATTGAGCAGTGCACTGCTGCACTTGCTGCTGCAGATGATTGGTCACTAACTTATCCACCAATTGGCTCACGTTCGCTGGGAACTGCATCTCTTGTTGGTGTAATCGCATCCCAACCAAAGCTCTCAAGCAGTGCTCATAGATTCAATACAATGGTTCAGGTGAATAAATTTTCTTGTTGCTTTGGACCATTTCATCTGATATATAGCCAGCTCTTGTTCTCTCTGTGGATGGTGGAAATTTTTTTGTTATGCCCTTTGCCCATCTTTTATTTTCTGTAGTTAGTTGGAAATTTGAATACTTCCCTGTAATCCTTATGTAGTATTCTAATATTCTTAAGCTTCTTTAGGCATTAATATGATTCTTCTCTCAGGAACTATGTGAGGACATCAGTCCTCTTGAAACCTTACAGTTATCTGACCTAGCTTTGGAAGGCGTGATGCAAGTATTTAATGCATATATAGGTATGTTAATAAAAGCATTACCGGGATCAGTTGAGAATGAGAACTTAGAAGGATCTGTAAATAGAATTGTAAGAATGGCAGAGACAGAATCCGAACAGATAGCTCTGCTAGCCAATGCACTATTGTTAGCAGATGAGCTAATCCCTCGTGGAATCGCCAAGCTATCATCTTCACAACATTCTAGTAAGATAGATGATACATCTAAAAGAAGTACAGAGAGGCAACACCGTCCCGTGGAGCAGAGAGAACTGAAGCGACGCCTCCAGCGTTTAGTTGATCAGTTGCGTGACAGCTTTTGTAGGCAACATGCACTTGAACTCATTTTCTTGGAAGATGGTGGTGTTCGTCTGAGTCCAGACATGTACCTAAACATGGATGGAAATCCAGAAGAGATAGAGTGGTTCCCATCTCCAGTATATCAAGAATTGTATGGGAAGTTAACTCGCATTGGTGGCATAGCATCAGACATGTTTGTGGGAAGAGAAAGATTTGCAACAATTCTTTTGATGAGGCTCACTGAAACTGTCATCCTATGGCTTTCTGAAGATCAAACCTTTTGGGAAGAGATTGAGCAAGGACCAAGGCCTTTAGGTCCTCTTGGGCTTCAACAGGTTTCCTATCAAATTTGTATCTATTTTCATCGATCTTTGTATTTAAGTGCACAAATTTGTTGATTTTTTTTTCTCCTAAACTGAGAAGTGCTTTGTCTCACCTGCAGTTTTATTTGGATATGGAGTTTGTCATACTCTTCGCTTCACAAGGCCGCTACTTGTCTCGAAATCTTCACCAAGTTATTAAAAATATCATAGGTAGAGCCATTGAAGCAGTTGCTGCAAGCAAAATTGATCCTTACAGGTATACCATGGCTAATAAAATAGAAGTCATTTGATCAGAATGCTTTATATTACTTTTTCTTTTAATAATGGTGGTGTTCAAGCACGATATTACAATCATTAATTACTAATAAGAATTTTTAATGTGCAGTGTGCTTCCAGAGGATGAATGGTTTGCAGACGTTGCTCAAATTGCTATAGATATGTTGACTGGGAAAACACACATTGGGAACATGGAGAAAGATGTTAGCAGTCCTACTACATCATCGGTTCTTTCCCACGGAAGTAACTAGTATTGTCATTCCAGAAACAACATTTTGCGCACACTAAAATAGGCTAAAGTAGTATTTGATTTTCTTCTTAGTTTTTTAAGTTGATAATCAGCTAAGTTACTTCATTAACCTGGTTTGTTTATAAGGAAAATTTCTCTGTTGATTACGTTTTGACGTTTAGGTAAAAACAATTTAAATGCCTCTTCTGAGTAAAAAGAATTATGACTAAAAAGGAAAGTGTGCCATATAAATAAAGTACACTTTTCAACTTCAAAATGCTTATAGTAGATCAATTAATGAATATGTGTTGTCACTATATTATGAGAAAACACTCTGTATGATTTTATTATTAACTTCAGTCAAAGCAACTTGTGCTCCTCTCACTTTTTACTTCTGAAGTGACTTGAACCTACATCCTCTTGGTTGTAAGTGGAGAGTGCTTACCATCTAAGCAACCCTCAGTTGTCGGCATAGATTTTTATGTTTGGTTTTTGAATTTTTTTGGGGCTCTTTACGAAAAGAAAAGTTCTATAGAGCGGTTGTTAGGCCTGCTATGTTGTGTGGAGCAGAATGTTGGCCAATCAAGACGTCACACATCCAGAAGGTGAGTGTAAAAAAGATGAGAATGCTTAGATGGATGTGTGGTCATACGGGGATGGATAAGATTAAGAATGAGTTCATTCATGACAAGGTTGGAGTGGCTGCAATCGCAGATAAGATGCGCGAAGCAAGGCTGCGATGGTTCGGGCATATGAGAAGAAGGAGCACAGATGCTTCAGTGAGGAGGTGTGAGAGATTGGGAGTGTTGGGTCTACGTCGAGGTAGAGGTAGACCGAAGAAGAATTGGGTTGAGGTGATTCGTCAAGACATGGCTCGCCTTCAGGTTATTGAGAACATGACCATTGATATGAAAGCGTGGAGGTCGAAGATTAAGATAGAAGGTTAGGTAGTAGTCACGAGAGTGCTGTCTTAATATCATTTGTATAGATATTTTGTTTATTGTTTTCTGCATCGGTACTATTTGCATTATCATCTGTTTACTTTAGTTATCAGTAGTTTCTTTGTCAGTATTTTCTTTATCATTGGTAGTTCATCTTATTCTTGCTAGCATGTTGTCGGATTATTGTTTCTTGAGCTAAGGGTCTATCGGAAACAGCCTCTCCACCTCGGTGGGGGTATGGTCTGCGTACATTTCACCCTTTCAGACCTCACTTGTTAGATTATACTGGGTATGTTGTTGTTTTTTATGCTATTGTTGAGATTAGTTTTCAAGAAATATTTATAAATCGACTTTACAAAAAACAAAACATACCTAGTATATCCTACAAGTGGGGTATGGGAAGGTTGAGATGTACTCAAACCTTGTATATGTTATCTCCTAACAACGGTGTCTATACACATATGCACATGAATATCTAACTTTGTTATACTTATATGTCATGTGTGGTAGACAACAACAGTAATGGATTACAGACAAAGCAACACCACAGATCAACAGAACAACAATGTAAAAATAGCGATATCAAAAAAAATGTAATGCCAAAGAACCCATGCTCACTAAATTAATGCAGCGAGAATATTAATTGACTAACAAACTGGTAGTGGTGCATTCATTCAAGTTGTTTATCTGAACATCAAAATTTCTTTTGAAATGATTTAGTTTAGAGAAATGATCCTACTTCACTATTGGGATAAAGCAAGGGATACTGCAGTGGATCATAACAACCATAATAATATTTGACCCTATGCTTATGTCCGGAATGCTCATGAACTATATTGTCTCTTTGGAATGGTACATTTGGATTGTTTCCATCAATCCAGATTGCAACAACTTGATCCACTGACGGTCTGTTGTATACACGTTGATCTAATTCAGCAGCCGCAGCTATTCTAATTTGTAAATTTTGAAAACTGGAATGATCCTTTAGTTGGCAAAAGAATTGTGTATAAGGATTACCCCTCAATATCTCCCTAATTTTTTCCATAACTTCCTCTGATAAATTTGCTTCTTGAAGTATGGAAATTCAATTGTTCAACTCATTGTCCGTGTCAAAAAAGTATTACTGAAAATAGCAAGGTTTATCACCATTAGGCAGCAATGATGGAAGATCGTGATAAATTTGCCTTGTGCTCTAAAAGTATAAACGCCTTGTCGTGAAGATGCCAGTTCTTTGTGAAGATTGACGCCAAATGACGTAAATACAAATATGCTATTGTATGCTCTAATGTTTCTGCGGAATTCCTTTGCTTCTTTAAAGTCACCAATAAATAAGTCATATAACTGATCTGGAACTTCAGTGTCTGCCAATCGGATTGATCCACTTCCACAACAAAAATTTGGAGGTTCATATTGAAACCTTCGAGCATGACAATAAATGCATTCAGCAACAGTTTACAACTTATGAATACTTGATGTCGATGGCTTGTACACAATATCATCTAAATTATGTAGGGAAATGTTATATATAATAAAAGGGAATATTTCTTAACCAAAGTAACATAATATTTTACCTTCACTTCTACAGCCTTTTCGTAAAGCCTTGAATCGCCAATTTGTTCTTTGTCGCCTTGTCGGTCTTCGTTCTCCATTATGAGTGGTAGACAAATAAAATACATTAATATCAATATTATAGTATAGCGTACATAATAAAGAAAAACATATATGTAGAGAAACAAATGTAGTAATGGTAGAAAGATTCAGTTACGGACAGAGTGTTGTGCTGGAGAGGGGCTACTTTGTGAACAATTCCCATATCTTTTCAGACTTGTATTGTAAACTGACATTACTGTGGTCGAATGCTTTAAAGAATGAATGACTGAAATTTCCATTTTTGAATAATTAACGTGATTGGCAAATGTCGTAAGTTTGAGTAAGAAGTTAGATGCAAAACATATTGTGTTGGAGTTGGATAGAAATAGGGTAGACACTAAACTTTGGATTAAAAAGGTGCCTATGTTGATGAACCTTTTAAGCTATAAAGTTTGCGTTAGGGGCCGTTCGGTTATACAGTATGTTATCCCGTGATTGTTAATCCTACCTCCTATGTGGGATAGAATTATCCCATGAATGAGGTATAAAATTTATCTCATATTAGTTAATACCACAAACCAAACATGGGATAATTATAATCCCAAATTTAATCTCGGGATAAGTAATCCAATTCCTCGTACCGAACGACCCATTAGAGTTTGGTTACTCCTTAGAAGCAATTGCAGTTTAAGTTTATTTGGGGCTGAAAACTTCCACTTGTAAAATAAACTAAATATTATCCCGAATTTTTTCTCGGCAGTAAATGTTCTCATGTTATTTGTTTTGGCTTATTCTTAAGGGGTTACCAATTCATAAATATGTGTTCAGCTATGAGCTTGTTCTATGAATACAATGTAGCAGTAAAGTCAATAAAAATTAGTTGTATATATTAATAACTATTATATATTTACCTGAAACATCATGTTCATGTGCACTATGAATTGATTGAACGTATTATTTCATCCTCCGAATCGCACAAGCAACTTTATCGTGGTCTATATAAAGAAAATAATAAGTTATTTAGTTAAGTGAGAAACATTAGTATCCTGCTGCATTTGTGTAAAACAATAATATTCTGTGGTATATAGAAAATTGTTAATCTCATACTCCACTTTACTAAAATCACGCAGACAGTAAATTGTTAAACTGAATATATTAAATGTGTTATGCCAGCAAAATTTGTTTCTTATTTAAAATACTAAAATATTAACCATAGAATTGAAAGAGTTAATCAATAAGTATCTACTGTAGAATTGAAAAGGAACTTATACTACTCATAAAATCCTAGAGCACTAATTCTTTTCTATCTTTATTTTTTTTATTGGATAAGGAGACGTTATCTCTAATTTTCTTGTTCTTCTTCAGTGTTATTTCTTCTTTTTTCTCTTCATCTTCAATTACGATTGCACCGACTTTTCCAGCTTCGTGCATCTCCTCATCAACAAAACGTCTTGCAGCTCGATCGTCAGCATTTTTTTAATTAATCTTGACAAGGAATGTGAATTCTCTACCAATATTCGACAGCAATTTACAATAAAACTTGAAATCTTCTTTCTGTAACTAAGGAAGGAGCGTTAAATAGCAGTCATCCTTATAAAATGAAACTTTACTATAAACAATACACTTCAGATTTAGATCCACCAGGTATATGCATTGGCTCAAGCTCATAATCATTGCAATAAACAAGAAAATATCAACCATCTACTAGCTTTAATCACTAATTATTGAAAATGATTGGCTGCTTGGCTTATTAGGCATTTGAAAAAACGAAGATTATTTGCCATGTATAATAAATATGATAACCAACACTCCAATTGTTTAGGGTTCTAAATATTTCATATATAGCTCCTTCAACCTTAACGCCAAAAGAATTTCATATTTAAACGACGATAAAATTTATTTACGCAAATATATATATATTTTTTTGTGGTAAAAAAAATATATATATATATATATATATATATATTGCTCATGACTTGAGTAGTTACAAGTAATTGAATTCCTATGTAGATGAATGTGAATAGAGCTTATAATCTTGGTGATGCTCTTCATGTTAACATCATGAGCATGATTTTTTCTACAATAATTTGTGCGTTATATTTTGTTGTATTGATGAATCAAACCATAAATTTAGTAACTGAAAAGTTTGTACTATTATGTGACAAAATAGCAGCCATATTAACCAAGCTAAAGGAACTTGCTATAATATACTAATTCAGTTAATTAAGTTTAAATATCTTGTCACTTGTAGAATACTGCTCGATGATGCAACCAAAAGACAACAAATACTCCAAAAGAAATGAAATGTTTTCATTCTTTTTGCTCTTAAGATTAGACATGGTGTCCAAATTTACATTTTCTGGTTTTACTTTTATCCATATATAATAGAATAAAGTACATTTATTTTGAATACTCGTATTATTTTTTATTTATTTTAGTGAAATAATGGAAATCATAGAACATACAACTACTATCTGTATAGTGGGCAGAAGCTTTATAAATAAAAACCAAGTTCTTTTGGAATCTTTAGTTGGTTCGTTATCTAAATTTTTACCTTATTGGTAAGGGTTCGATTCTCCACTACCTTGTAAATTGTATTCCGCTCTCCCAATTTTTAAGATTTTCTTTTTTTCAAGAAAAAAAAATCAGGTTCCCTTGGTGCTTAGCCTTCCTGCTCAAGTAATGTCTCGTTAACGAGAACACTAGTTAGTTTATTCGTGAAAACTGTCTCTAACTTTACAAATAATTTGTCTCCAAGATCCTATCAATGTGTAATATTTTTTCTTAACTCTCTGCTGATGTTAATTTGTTTGTTAATGATGTTAATTGATGGCAAAGCCAATCAAGTAGTCGTGGTAGGCCAGTTCAATCTAGATTAAAATTGACCACCCTAATAGATATGCACTAAATACTTTTAAATCAGGAAGTTAATTTAGTTAACACTTGTTATTAGCTTTGATGGCTAAATAATCACTATTAATTATCATTTATTTGTCAACTCAAGGAGGAATTATTTGACATTATTTGTTGAGCCTCAAACTCTAGTAGGAATTAATCTTATTGAATCGTTCTTACTGATCGTTATATGTCAACAACAATATATTTGGTATTATTTTATAAGTAGAATTTGAGGAGGATGAGATATAGCAGACCTTACCTCTTACTCATTGATACGTGCCCATATCATATATTTGAGTCACAACCTTATTATTGTATCTAACCAGACAGTCAATATAGGTCAACATACAAACCTAAGGTGATGCAATATAAGCACGCATTGTAGGTTGGTAGGATTCAAGGTATGCTCTCATAAAAGACCAATTAAAATAACGTGACTTAGACGTGCGAATAGGGGTTTTAAAATCATAATATCTAAAAATTAGCAAGAAATTTAAATTGATAATGTCACATTAGATTCCGAGAAAAGCACACAAATTGTAAAATGTGAATGTCACTAGTCAAGAATACGTGAATATTTAATTGTACAGTAATGACTCCTCTCCTTCCACACCCTTTTCGCAACAACCAACACACTAGCATATAAGTATCTTGCCTAACGGTCAATGAAGTGATGAATATCATGCAAATATGGTTCAATTTTTTTTAAAAATAAAAATACGTTGGGTAGTTTCTTTTTATTTGTCTAAAATTTGATAGCAACGTCGTCGATATACGTATCTTGACGTGAATAGGGATTTTAGAAGCATAATATCAAAAAATTAACAGGAAATGTAAATTGATAATGTTTCATTAGATTCCGAGAAAAGCACACAAATTGTAAAATGTCAATGTCTCTTTCCACACCCATTCCCAACAATTAATCAACACATCAAGCATATAAAGATCTTGCCTACCGGTCAATGAAGTGGTGAAAATTATGAAAAATTGAGAATATGGTTCAAAGACAAAAATATGTTAGGTAGCTTTCTTTCTATTTGTTTAAGCTATGGATAGTAATGTCATTGATACACGTGTTGGTGAGAAGTAGTCGTCCGGTGAAACAATTGAGATGTGCATAAACCGACCCAAACATTATCATTAAAATTTTATGAAGGAAGCATAATTTCCCAAACTTTTTGGTCTTGATGTGACTACTTATATTTTATTTCCTTGCAAAGCTATGCTTCTTCGCTTATTTACAAAGTAAAAAACCACGGACAAGTTCCTCGGCTTGTACAACATTATTGCGAACACACATGAGGTTATAATCAATTAATTACACGTAGAAAGAGGCTGGTTTGCTTTGGTTACAAGATTTTTGACCTATTCCTTAATTGGAAAATGCGTCAAACGAGACATCAACGTTAAAAAGTTGTAATGAAGATCTTCCCAATTTACTAGATATGGATTGCTTGTTCATTAATTTTCTGCTCTGTTGCTAGCAGACATGGGGTTGGCTATCTAATGCAAAGGCTCCACCAAGCATTGTCAATTGTTTTTTATCGAGTATCTGTTGTGCTCCCACATGTGTTATTCATTCTGAAGGCTCGAATTCAATACCTTGCTCTAAGAATTGTCGATATTAAGCCATATATGCGTATTAAACCGGCAAGACAGCCCATAAATGTCATGTTATAACTTATAAGGCTTATGCATATCAGTATATGGAATAAATGATTGAATCCTTACACTACAACACAATCGCCATCAATTTATATATGCAGTCATTTTCAAACATAAGAAATATTTTTATCAAAGTATCATACATTTTGAAGATGTGATGTAATTCTTTGAACCATTTATGTGACATTTTCATCACCGCACATCAGAGGAGTGCATGAAAAATAATGATCCCAACATTATATATTTCTTTTATGGGCATAAGATGAGTTTAGAACTTCACAGAAATATGACTATAGCCGATTTTAACTTGTTCGAGATTGAGACATAGTTTTTGCTCTGTGTTGCACAAAAAAATTATTATAATAGTGCCGAAAATCAGCAAACATTTATTACCTGCTTCTGTTTAGAATTAATATTGTTCGAGCCGATTCCTCCTTAATATCACATCTATACAGAATTAATCTATGTGGCACCCGTAATTCCATGTGACTCCAAGCTAGTCTTCTCTTGTCCTAAGTTTCTAGGAAAGCTTGCCTCACAAGCTTAGCTTTCGTCTAAGGCTTCATACTCATGCAAATCTCATATGCGAAAACTTTTATATATATGCGCAGAGTCGGGGTTAGCTAAGGACATGTCAGCCCCTCGCCTCGCACTAACTTTTTTGTTTTTACATTTTTTTTGGATGTCTACTAGCTATTATGACAGAAGCAGTCAAATAAACAGCCAACCCTTGTAGTTGAGCTGCTTGTCACTTGCTGTTTTTGGTGAACTGCAAATATATCTTCACCCCCTAACTATTCATAGGTGCACATGCACACCACTTAGACATTAGTAAAAGAATATGTGGTTAACCTATCCTTACAATTTACTCAATCATATAGTACAAATTCCAACCTAAATCAATGCCACTGACGTAAATTTCCAGATCCACCAATCTTTCTGATTCAACTTTCCCCTTTCTTTAAATATTTTTACCATCTTAACCTCTTATATTTACAGCTCCAAAGTAAACTCTATGATAAAATCAATCTTATGTGAGATTTTCTTATGGAGAATTACGTTGTAACTTATTAGACTTTTAACTTTTTCAGGTTCTTGAAAAAATGATATAGTTTATTTACCAAGTGGGAATAGGGAACTAGAGAAGTAATGAATCGACCACAAAATTGGATCAACCAAAAGACAAATGTAACAAGACAAACACTTAAAGACAACATCTTATGATGAGTGCCTTATCCAATTCGACTTTTTTTTTTTTTTTGTGAAAATACGAGATATATTATATATTATGGTGGGCTAGCAACAGGCATGACTACCTGTTGAGCATCATATATAGTTGCCAAGATTGGCCAAACTATTACATGCATCTAGAGAAACTTGTCTAGGGTACAAGCACCCTTTAGAGTAAGTATTTCGTATACAAAGCGACTTTATAATTCCAAACTGAGATTTATATATGACATGTATTTTGCATTAACTAATTTTTATTAACACCACGTACGAGTAAGTATTTCGTAAAGGGGTAAAGTGGTTATAAATTTAACTATTTTCAACATCTTTAATGAATCTCTTAACAATTGCAATTTGCAAATATTAAATGGAGCAGGTCACGTGATCGTATGAGGCAGGAATAAAACTATTAGAGAATAGAAGATTTTATCAGAGAATAGAAACTGCCATTTTTAGATCCAATGACCTAAAATTCAATATTTTAACAAGATAAACTTCCCTAGGATGTACACAAAACATTGGCAAATTGTTAGACTTTAGAGTGTACATTAAACAAAAAACACTTCAAAGTCCAAAACATTAAAATATTACTATACACTAATTTGTTTAGAAAGTTACCTTGTCATTTTGTTTTGATTGCCAGAACTCAAAAGAATATAAGAGGTAGCAAACAATAAACACATCATGAGAAGTGTGTAAACATATCTCCATAGTCCATACACACTAACTTTAAACAACTCATAGCTTTCACTAACTTTACTAGATATTTCTTGATTTGTTAGTTTAGAAAATATGGATGAAAAAGTTGATGTGGAAAAGCTTGATGAAGTGATGTTGCCTGGTTTTAGATTTCATCCAACAGATGAAGAACTTGTTGGGTTCTATCTAAAGAGAAAGATTCAGCAAAGATCACTTTCTATTGAACTCATCAAGCAAGTTGATATATATAAATATGATCCATGGGATCTTCCAAGTAAGAATGATATTAATTCCTCTACATCTCATGTTCAGGCTCTTTAGTTTCATTTTCCATTTCTAATTTCAACAACTACTACTACTACGTTACTACTATGCCTCAATCTCAAACAAGTTGAAATCGACTGTATGAATTCTTGCTGATTATATCGTTCCATCTTTCTTAATACTTGAAAAAGAAAATAATTAACATGCAGTAGCTATTTGCTGCAATCACTGAAAATGCAACATGGTTGGTCACTGTCTATGCATATTTGGAGCATTAAGTTGTCTGGTTGTGTAACAAAAAGGTTTTCAATGAAAAGTTTGTTATCTAATATTTCCTTGTCTTCCCATTATTGTCCAGAACTAGCATCTACAGGAGAAAAAGAGTGGTATTTTTACTGTCCAAGGGACCGTAAGTACAGGAACAGCGCCCGTCCGAATCGTGTAACAGGAGCTGGTTTTTGGAAGGCTACTGGAACTGACAGGCCAATTTATTCCTCAGATTGTACCAAATGCATTGGTCTAAAGAAGTCCTTAGTTTTCTATAGAGGTAGAGCTGCCAGAGGCATAAAAACTGATTGGATGATGCACGAATTTCGGCTTCCTACAACGTCTAGTGATTCAGCACCACCTAAGAAATTCTTGGACAAGAATTTTCCACCAAATGTAAGTGAACTTTGCAACTTAAACCTCTTATTATCGATAGTTTTAACTCATATACACTGACAGTATAAAGGTCATTTATCATGTCTTCTCTTTGCTTGCCTGTAGGATTCATGGGCTATCTGCAGAATATTCAAGAAAACCAACTCAATGGCAAATAGAGCACTTTCATACCCTTGGGTAACTCCATTACCTGATGTAGCATCTCCGCCTGAGGTGTTCAATCAAAGTTCAAACTCTATTCATTTCAGCTCAGATAATAATGACTTGCTACAAGGAGGCCTTACCGATAATTTTTCTGCTCTAAATGCTCTATCATATAAGGCCCTCAATACTATGGTTTCAAGACCATCGTTCGTTGCAAGTCCTAGCTCCGACGTTTCTTATAATTTCATGTTTTCGTCTCCTGAAGTTTCTGGCTCCATGTTTTTCAACACATCCCCTGCCTTAATTACTGATGACATAAAGGCCTCTGAGACCATTGATTTTGAAGGTCCACAGCAACAGCTGAATGGATTCTCAATTAGTACATCACAAGAGATGCAAAGAAGCATAAGCATGGAAGATGATGAAGCTGGACTAAGGAGTAATCAAGATTCAAACAATGATAATACTACTCAATGGGAAAACATCAGATCATCAATTGGATTTCCTTTCAGTTTGACCACTAGTTTGGCTGATGCATGGAAGCCTAGTTTGCCATGGGATTCTCCTTCCTGTCCCAGTGAAATATCTACTACCAACTCAACAGACAAATGCTACACCTAGTTCTATACCCAAGCAGGAAACGGCAGTTTGCTCTTGTAAAAACTTACTCGTACTCGGTGTTTACACCAAACCAATGAACACAAGACACGTGTCTTTCATAGGTTTGGTGATATGTATTCACACTTTCTTTGAACTGTTAAGATAAAATTATTTGGTTTGGTGTAAACAGCAGACGGGAGAAAGTATTTACCTTTAATTCCTTGCTATATGTACAGCTAGTGATAGTGCTCAAAAAACAGGTGTATTCTGCTAAAAGTTATTGTACAGCTTTATGTACTGGATCAAAAATTTCATGTTTCCTCTGAAGTCTTTATTACTACAGTTTGTTGCATGATTTCCCTACTCAAGTTGAACCTTTAACTTGAGTTTGTTTGCGTTCTTCCCTGCTTCTTCCATTTCATTTTACCAAAAGAAATGTTAATGTGCGTCACAGCAGGCAACAAATTACAAGATTTACTTGCTGGATTTGGGACTAGACTTGTTTTGCAGTGGTTTATGCAGGTAGGGGGATTTCACACCTAAATTTAGCCAAAAGTACAGAATCCTTATCCTCTTTCAATCTGAAGAAAACAAGCACCGGTTACAAGTCGATCCCCCAAAATCCTCATACAGAACCATCTATTTCTTCACCAAGGTAAAGGACACAGCTATACACATACAAGTATGCAAGCATACTCCTAAGTCGAATACATCTTTCATTTACAACTCGATTAAAGCAACCACACAATAAGGTCAGCTTTTCGAGGTAATAGTAAATTCCTATTAACTACCACCACCGTAAGCCTTAACGGTAAATGAACTGCAAACAGGGGATAATAGTTATAATCAAGATGTAAACTCAAGTATCATGCAACATGTTCATTGAACTGGAAAGAGGTGGCAACCCCTAAAGTCAGGTGACAATAGTTTCAATGAGTCTACAAAACAATACTAGAGCTGACATTGTACTTGAAATCTAGTACTAGCATTTCAACATGTTCTTTCACACAATCTTCATCGTCATCAAAGTAAGTTATCCAAAAAGATGATAAAATTGAAAGACTCGAGTGTCTCTATCCTCAGCTCTTTGAGGCTAGTTTTTCCTTTGCCTTCTGAATCTTCAACACCTTCTTCACAATTTTTTGTTCTTCTACCAAGAACGCCCTGATGATTCTGCACAGGTAAATTCATTGACAGATTAAAATTCCTTTGCAGAGAAACTCCAGTTGAATATATTCGAAAGCAAATATAATATTTCCACTGACAAAAGTGGCATACCTCTCCCTAACGGCACTTCCAGAGAGCACACCTCCATAAGCACGATTGACAGTCCTGCGGTTTCTGGACAATCTGGATCTCTTGTATTCAGCAGGTCTCAAGTGTGGAATCTAACACAAGGTAGAGAAACTTATCGATAAACTTAATTATGTATAAATGGCCATCATTTGGCTCAAGGACAGAAAGAGGGAGGAAATAAAATAAGTTTGTGTTTGGTAAGTTCTAGGGGTTCCAACTGCAGTAAAAATGGGACTCCTAGGACGAGTTCACCTAATCATGGGGGAGAGACAAAAAGATATAACAGGTATTTTGAAGCCTTCCCAATTTCCTCCATCCCGTCACCAAACATCCAGCTTCCACCAACCATAATTCATTATGTTTAGTTTGTTAGCTTCTTATATATGATTTCATAGCTTTGCTTTTCAATGCCTATGTAAATGGAACATGTAAAATATTTCAGATCTGCAACAACAATATACCCAGTATGACCCCACTTGTGGGTGGGGTCTGGGAGGGTGAGGTGATGCAGACCTTACCCCTACCTCAAGTGAGGTAGAGAGGCTGTTTCTGATAGACCCTCCGTTCAGGAAAAGTAATATGTCAGATCTATCTAATATGTAGAAGCTTAGGATATTCTTGTCACAAGCAAAAACAATGTTTACATGCATCAAACATGGGATAAAGGATATATGTGCCAGCATTACTAAGATAACTGTAACACTAGAATGATTGCTCCATCTTATGTTTGCTAAGTGCGACAAATTTCAAAGAAATGTGAGAATGTGGGAGGCTGGAGCAAGGAATGCTTGTATATACATACTAAACTCCAAAGTCTTGGTAAAAATATCCTCTAAAAGGAACAAAATAAATTCTAATCTAGCTCAATATTCAGTTCAAATTCCTTTGCATCCTTGTCCGATAACCATGTTCTGGAGGGAAAACACAAAAGAGTTAAGTGCACGACCTTTAGGAGTGTTAGCTATTCCACTCAACTACTGCAAAACAATTCCAATTGGTTTTAAATTTCTCAGATAACGAGTACTTGTTGTACACTTGTTCTCAGTACCGCATCATTAACAGCTTGTTTGAAAGGTTGTTAGCTATTGTATTTTATCGTATTGTTATTTTAGGTACAGAAATTGTTTTGATTGTTACTTTGAATTTCCATAACGATGAAAACGTACCATTTTATGTAAAACCAATTTGGTGTGATTGAGTCGTTGCCTTATCTTTTTACTCTCTTCTTATCATTAATAATACAGCTTATCATTTGATCCTATACCCTACCTTTTCTACAATAGCTCTACCCGTGGCCTACTTTCTTTCCAATTATGTAAGTTCATTCTTCAAATTGTTTAGTGCGTGATATTATGAAACAATATCATATATCCAAACGTTGCAGAACAATACAATATCAGAGGAATAATACTTATTTTGTGTCGCTGCTAATGCTTCTACAATATTCCTATTAAAGCATTAATATGGCACGATATCGTTCATTTTCAATTAAAATAAGCCTACAGACACAAATAAGACACGGCTAACACAACTAGTAGAATCATAAAAAGATCATAATGGTAATTATGAAACATACCCCTTGAATTCTCTTGCCAGTAACTGGACATTTTGGTCCACTAGCTCTCTTTTTGGTTGTCTGGTAAATTAGCTTTCCACCTAGCAATTAAAAATAACATCACAAATCACTAAGCACGTTCAACACAATACAACAAAATAAGTTCATACATTTTGTTAAGCAAATCCAAATCCAAATCCAAATCAAATTGAGAAAAAAAAAAAAAAAAAAAAAAAAAAAAAAAAAAGTTACCAGGGGTTTTGACAATCCTGTGTTGATTGGATTTGGTGGCATAACTGTGCCGCTTTCGATATGTAAGTCTTTGTACCATTTTTGTTTTGCCGCTTTTCTACAGTGGAAATGGACCAAAAGAGATTGTATTGTGTGTGGAGATGAGATTATATATGGTGGAGAAATTTGTACTGTTGCAAACCCTAAGTCTACCTGTCTCAGACTTCTTTTTATTTCAAAAATGGCCATCCAAGTTTTGAGGATATTCATAAAGAACCTCTCAAAAATGTGGCCAAATTAGTCTAATTAGGAGTGTTCATGGCTTGTTTTGGTTTGAATAGAGTCGATTGTTTTAGTTTAGCTTTTGTGGATTTTTTTTTTTAATTTTTCTTTTTTTGGCATTTTATCTGTTTTTCTTTTGTATGAAATTCAAGTACATTTCATGCAATTTACTAGAGATAAAAGACGCATATACTCATATTTTCTTATAAGTTTAGCAATGGTGATCAATTGATTAACCTATTGCTTTTTAAAACATATGTTTCTACCAAATCATAGGGACACCATCGTAGATTGAGCTCTGAAAGTCCTCTCGTTGCAGCTATCTGCGTTGATATTTAGGAAAGCAGTTCTGGAAAAAAAAAATTGATGAGTAACTGAGAATAAAAGATAGAGATATGGAAGGAATGTAATACTGAAAGAGGAAGTTGTTGCTAGTAATAACGACTTGTCGCGATCCATTGGTTTATATATAATCGATGTACTGGATATACCAAAAATGAAAAGTGTCTTTCCCTAGCTAGCACCTACTCCTATAGAAAAGCGAGATTGCACTAAATAAGCAAGGAAGGGTCTTTACTTTTTTAAACCAATTGCACGTTATATTCATTTGCCACAAAAAGGTTACAAAAAGTTGAGGGAGTTGACATAGCAAAACAACCTCCCTAATTTTGAAGGACAACAATGTATTGGTACATTTGAGATGAAAAAAGTATAATTGGTAAGATGAGGTATTTATTCTATACCAAAAAAATCCTCTAAATATAGAACTATCTCTATACATTGAAACAAATGCCTAAATGAGGCTCGTACATGATAGATGAGTTTTTAAGAAATTCTAATTACATTGAGTTCCCATCTATCCATGTTCATTAACCCCTTAACGGTAGGGATTTGAAGTGTGGTGGTGTGAATGGGAAATGAAGGAAGAAGATGAAAAGGCAATTTTGTCTCTATTTTTTTACTTTGTCCCTCATCGATTAAAGACAAGTGTTTTGTTGGGTATATATATAAAATCACTTCCTTTAGCTCGTAAAAGGAGCTGAGAGGAAGGGGTCTCGCGCCGTCGTTGTCGCTCGGCTTCGGCTTCGGATTCGGGTCAATTGATATGATTGATTGACTTAATTTTTTGGACCAACAAAATTAAAATTAATTGTTAAATATTAATATTTTATATTAATATTTTAATTGATATTTAATTGACCGTTTGTATAACGATAAATTAAATTAAGATTTTTCAGTTTTTCCTCACCGAAATTTCTGAATTCTTCTCTTGCTTTCTGCATTAATTTCAAATAAAGAAACAGCATTATTGTGTGATCGCTGCCGGCCATTTGAGTTCGCTGTTTGTTGCAGTTTGGAGTACCACTACAGCAACAAAGGTAATCTGTTCTATCCTGGGAGGATCTAATCCATAACCTCGGGTACTGTGAGGGGATTAAGTTCCTTAAGGAGATATTGTGAAGTCAGCTGGCTCGGGTTTTTCTTCTACTCATTTCTGTTTCCAGATTTTTGATATTCATTCGAATAACAGTATACTAACATTAACCTATTTTGGTAATTCAGCATAATTGTGGTAGAATTAAGATTGAGAAGATGTGTGGCTTAGTGAGGCCAACTCGTCTACTACTTGGTTGAACTCTCTGAAGCGATGCTTAATGCTAAAAGATGTTTGGGCCACACATTATATGAAATCAGCTATGAGCATTGTGTTTATCCTTTTTTTTTTTTTTTTTTTTGGTTTATCACCCGACGTCCGGTACCCTCATTGGAGCCCCGACTAATCCGGATTCGCACAGCGTAGGGCCCCATTCGGGAGGAAGCGCTCCCTACCAATGATTTTTTTATATCCAGTGCTCGAACCCGAAACCTCTAGTTAAGGGAGGAGTAGCCTCATCCGCTACAGCACATCACTTGGTTGTGCATTGTGATTATTCGCTTTAGTCAAACAAACGACAATATGTTTCGAATTTATCTAATTTGTATGATTAAAATAAATATATAAATAGATATCTTTTATACAACTTCAATATGGTTGAGCAGGAAATTCAAGCAAGCATCATGAATATGTCAAGATGAATGCCGTCTATTCTATTCTGTGAAGCAAACTAAACCAAGTCAAAATATGTTGGTATTTTAGGTCGATTTTGATTTGGTTTTTCCTTTTTTTCTTGAGTTTTTTTTTTCTTGGGTAAACACAACATATATTATTAATATCAAACAGTCATAACAAAATTAGCAGTAGAGTGAAATATTGATAGGTTTCCAAGCTGAACCAAATTATTACAATCATCACTAGTAACAGATTTAGTAGTAATTTTTTTCAGACAATTACATGAAAAGTCACCAAAGCAATGAAAATTATCAAAAAAGACCCATATTTGCCTACTTTACCCTACCTAGCACCCCACTCTTTCTTTTCTTTTTTTTTCCCCCACACATAGCACTCCTATTTAAAGAAAAAAATCCTAGCCACCATTTTTTTCCTCTCTTCTTTTTCCCTCCTTCCCATTTTTCCTTTCTTCTCTTCCCCCTTACAACATCACCGCGCACCCCACCCCGTCCACCACTGCCTCACCTTCATTCCCTCTCCTCCAAGCCACTGCTGTCGCCATCGTCACCACCACCACCGCTGCTGTTTATTCTTTTTCTTCTTTTTTTTTTTTTTACTTTTTAAATAACAATGTCGATTTTCTGTTGCATATTTTGGTCAAAATTCCGGTGAGGGGTATATTTTCGTTGACTAGTCGTCATTTAGCACGGTACAAACTGTTTACATGGTCAAATAATTTTTCCTAAAAAGGTCTAGGGAGCCACTATTCCCCAGTCATTTAGTATTTAATCACTTTTTAAAATTATTTAATTTTTAGTCATTTTGTTCGAACTTCAGAACTTGGGGGCTGAACTTCAAATCTTTAGGTATGAATCTTAGGTATATAAGGTCCTGAACAGTCCCCAAGGTCTGAAATTCAAAAAATAACTATAAAGGCAAGCCAAAAAGTGGCTATTTCTGCATTTCTCCCGATTTTGGCCAATTAAGTCATGGGTCGAGGTAGTGGAATCAAATCGAGTAGGGTCGTGACATTAGCAGTTAAACTAGAAAATTAAGCATATTTATAAGTTTGTTCCAAAATTATAGTGATCCATTTCAATTATGACGAAGTTGGAAAATGAAGAAATGCACGAAAATGATAAAAATATTCTAGAGTTTATGGATTCAATGGACACCTATCTGCTCCTTATCAATTCCCTGTCTTCATCATTTCGCCAGGTTTTACAAAATAACTTTGGACTATATACAGTCCACATATATGAGAAACCAATTAATCAAAGGAGGATTCTGTTACGTATCTTCAATTTTATAGATTGTTCTCTTATAGCTATAGATTTTCAATGAACAGAATTGTGGAGTCTTTAATCCTTTTTCGTTTCTGAGGTTTTGACATGCTTTGTTTTTAAGTGTCTAACCATGATTCTAAATTCAAGCTTTGAGTAAATTTATATTATTTTGTGAGTTACTTTGATAGTATAACTAAGTCATATGTCCTTATATTATTTTGTTTTCTTTTCTTTCATAGATTCATCCTAATGCTAGATGATGATCATCAGTGCTAAAATTCTATGCCAGAGTCTAACTTTTGTAAATGTGTGGTGGTTATGATTCAGATGATTTTTGCACAACTAACAATATTTTAAATTCTTGACTGTAGTGTCACTTTTTGATACCTCATATAATGTCCTAACGTGCATATATGAGTGGTGCCGACAGACATGAGGATAATATTATTTTTGTAACTAGTATCTATGACAAAACTTGAATGTGGAGTCAACTTGTAACACCTCAAATGATGTATGTATATGTAATTGTTAGATTGTCATTATATTTACTGCTTTTTAGTTCTCTTCTTTTATGCTACGTGATCAGAGCAATTGTCCAAATATGAGGCACATTTGGTTCTGACTTTTGTTTGGTTATTTCCATGGTTGAAGAAGATTATTATGCATTTAAGACAATTGCAAAAATTGGAGGACTCAGTAAGGGGAATAGATTGACTGGATTTATGTTAAAAATTCTATTTCTCTAATTTCAATATTTTTATACCAAAGCTATATTAAGCAGACACTTGTAATCTATATTGCTGCAATATTACATGCAATCTATACTGCTGCAATATTACTGCATGTTTGTGAGATGATTGTGTGATAGAGCTGATTCTTACTTGTGAACTCTCTCTTTATAGGTTGGATTTCCTGTTTCGAAAGCGTGATGAGTATTACATCGCGTGGTTGGAGCTGCTTCATTGTTGGAACAGAACGAACAGTCAACGGATCCAAGAGAATTTGGCATACAGTACCAGCCTGTGTTAAGTGGACATTGTGGAAAACAAGAACTAACTCAAAAATGCCAACTCTATACAGAAAAGATGAAAGCTGTCCGGTTTAGTTTTTTTAGCCTTTTGATGTAATATGCAACCATGTAAATGTCTAAATGATGTTGAAACCTTGATAGATATGGGATGCACAAACATACGGGAATAATTTTGCTTTTTGTTTTTTCTCAACACCATCTTAGTGCTGGAGCCATTAGTAAGAAGTTGAATTGCATTTGAATTATGAGTATAGCAAAGAATAGAACGAAGCAGCTATATTTTGTTTCTTTTGGTGATTGTTATTACATTTGTATGGGAGAATTGTTATGTAAACTAAAATTTTCTGCCTATTTTTTTTCTCTTCTTTTATGTGATTTAAACTTTATTAAATATAAAAAAAGATGTCAAACTGTTTACTAATGCGTGAGTCAGGGCATTGTGAATATTAGCTCAATAACTAATCACTCAATCATATCATCATACTAATATAAAAGTGGGAATCCCTAAAGTAAAAAGTAAAAGACCAAAATGCCCTTAATTTAAATACCCTATAAATCTTACTTATTAAAAAAAAAAAAATCTAACGTCTGCCATATTATTATTATTTGCAATGTTTTAGGCTCTAATAATCCATGCCGGCTAATATTCACGACTCTTCTACTTTCGTAACAGTTGCATATTCCCTTCGACTTCTGTAGCTACTTTGTTCTCACTCATCCTCTTTATTAGTTTGCTTCCTCTACTTCTCCGGTTAAACATCTTTCAGTTTGTTTGTACAGTCATAAGTATTTTATATATTTTTGGGTTTGTCTCGGCAGTCAACTATATATTATGGTTTATGTGAGTTTTTCCTTCTTCTTTCTTTATTTGTTACTTTATATATGTGTTCGCTTTCATGTTCTTTTATGCCTAATATATTGGTCACTTTGTAGATGCATGCCCGTTTAGGTTTCTATGCTCTTTAGTTGAGTTTGAAGTTTTCCTATTTTTTCCCTTTGGATATATTAAACTGATGAATCTTTAAGATTTTCCTCCTCTTTTGCATTTAACAAGATTTTCCTCCTCTTTTGCATTTAACAAGGTTTTTGGAGAGTTAATATCATGTTGTTTATCGGTAAAAGCAGTGGCGGATCCAGGATTTGAAGGTCGTGGGTGCTCAAGTCCACAAGTACAATTAAATATCCATAGTCGTCTGGATTCAAACACAGGACCTTTAGAATGTGAGCACCCAAGCTCTAGCACCCATAGCTCAACCAAAGCACCAATTAGACCTTTTATTTTATGGGTGCTCCTTCTATAGATATATATGTTTTCTACATACTGTCTATGTACATATGCATATTCCGCGTCGGGTTCATTGTGTGCTCGAGCACCGTAATTTTGCATGTGGGTCCGCCCCTGGGTAAAAAAAAGATATGGTTATTTCTTAAATATTGTAATCATGCTTGGTTGTAAAGAATATTCTATTGAAGAAGATGCAAGTTTTGCAGAAATTAATGCATTTTCGCGATGAGTCTAAAAATGTCCGGCTAAATGTTGAAGCGTTGTGTAGCGACGATGAAATTCCTATGCAAATTAATGATATTGATCGGTGATATATAAAGTTTCTGTTGGAAAAGAATTAAAACTCAAGTTCCAGATAGTTTTCGCCCATCAGATGTCTACATGCACTAGATTGGTTTCACTAAAGTGATAGCCAAACACAAAATTTCACCCATATGGAAGAAGAACTCATGTGGAGTCCCTGAAATACAAGGTCTACACAAGTATGGTGTTGGTATATTACTTTCTATAACTATTTGTAGTAGCAAAGCACTTTTTAAAGGGTTGGTCGTGTTATGTTGAATAATACATTGATTTAGAGATTTCTTTTCACTATAGGACACTTAGAATATCTAAACTCTTGGAAGGAATACAAATGATTCGCGGTCTTCATATAAAAGATCTTACCCATGGCTTTCGTACAAAGTAAGTATATGCAGTGTTTGTTTAAATCACTGAAACAATCATCAAATTTAAAAGATCTACAGCATTCTTGGACAGAAATGAAGAAACATAATGGTTTACTATTCAAACATGGATGCATAAAATGGTCCCGCCTATTTCCTAAAGTTATTTTTTGTGAAAAAGGGATTATATTACTTATTTGATTATCTCTGAATATATCTTATAATTGCATGAACATTATGTGTGCAAATAACATACATAATATGATTATAGGTTAGTTTTGTTATTTTATTTTATCAAATAAAATCGATTGGTAATATAAATTACAGCACCAAAATAATGTATATTTATTAGTTTGAAAATTTGTTAGAAAATAAAGTTGACTTTTTTCACACAATCATAATGTACAACTCACATATAACTACACAACTTTCTAATCATATTGTATTTCGCAAGAATTTAAAATGACTTTTGATAGTACAGTAACTCGAACTGATACTACGGTAATTCTGGATAAGAGCGTAATAACTTTTCTAATCATATTGTATTTCGCAAGAATTTAAAATGACTTTTGATAGTACAGTAACTCGAAACTGATACTACGGTAATTCTGGATAAGAGCGTAATAACTTAAAAGATAATATAAATTTTAATTCTTCAAAAGCGTGTACATACATAGCTCGGCATACACGTGCAACGCACGTGCCGAGAAACTAGTTATATTAAAAATGAGAATCCCTTAGTGTAAAGTTAGATTACTATAATACCCTTAATAAAATAATGAATGGCCATTTTTCCTTTGCCTAAAAGTTAGATTACCCCCATTTAATAATTTTATTTTTATTAACATAATAAACTACTAATTGACAGCCTATAAAATAACTTCTCACCTCCTACTACTGCACAGATTCACGGCGTATTTAGTAGATGTGAAGACATATATAAATTATATAATTATGAGAAGGCTATTGAGTTTCTTCCACTTATTACAATATGAACGAAACCACAAATGTATTTGGTTCTTTTGGTATGTCTAAGTTATTATATTTTTATTTTAGTGTGTGGAATTTAAAGCACACGGTATGTATCATGTATGTGGTATTTATTTGGACCGTTCACATTATTTTTGGGAATCCCAAGCAAATACAGAGTATTGAATGTCTCAACTAACGAGTTTATATTTGACTGTTATATAACCCACTTAGTGTTCTTCGGTAGTATTTGCAGCAGCTAATATCCTTCAAGTTTGCCTCTCTTCCACCGAGTAATTGAAATTGCCATAAACAGTACAAAAAGTTATAATGGAGCTAAATAAGGAGACAGAGATTTGTCAAATGTAAGTTTCATATGATAGTCCATTTCAGAAAGCCGTTAGGAGATATTCATCAGCCTCACGAAGTCGCAATTGTCAATATTCAAATGAATCGGCACACACGATCTATATACATTTCATGTTAGGTGATTCATGTTTTATATTTAATAATACGTCCGCTCTTACTATACATTTTTTTTTCTAGCTGCCTAACATTTTGTCTAACTGATCCTTTTAACTTCCATTACTAAGTATCATTCGTTCACAATATTTGGAATGATGTGTCCTTTTATAAAATGGAATGTTCTACATTTTATCCTCTTGTCTTCTTTTTGTCAAACTTTATCCATTGTTGTTAAATCGCTTTACGCATAAGAAGGTATTGTTCTTTTGGCTTTTTCTCTTCTTATCAGCTGGCATGAAGATAACATATTATTGCTAAGAATCAATTCTTTTCTCCTATATACACCGATATACAAAGGCTTTCCTTGCTCCTTTATCTTTATTTATTTTCGGTCACTTTTATGACAATGAGGGGGCTATCATATCTATAATGCAAGGTACCTTTTTTTTTTATACTGCGTTTACTGTGTTCCACAATGAAAAGAAGATATTTAGTAGATTAAATTTCAGTATCTATTTCATGTTTTTCAAACTTGTGTTGTCTTGGACGAAAAAAGCCTACGTAATGTGTTGTCTCGACTTCGAGCAGCATGGAGTCACCTTAGATAGGGGGTACTTTACATCTAAAGTGAGACTTCATCTGGCGAATTCAGATTAGTTAGGCTCAACACGAGTACTATACACCAAATGATAAACCAAAAAATAGAAAACTTATAATGTATGAAGCTACAAATTATTTTATGACGGAGTTTAATTCAGTAAAGATTTTGATCATTCCTTATTTCCTTTAGTCAACAAGTTTTCTCAAATTCTTTGTACATGTATACCATGACATTGATAATTTCAAACGTCATCTATAATAATTGGTGATACACTATCATACCACATATTTGTAATAAATAACATCAAAATTAATCTCACTGCACATTTTACTTACCAAAATTTAGATGTTAAACTTGGCAAGCACAAACGATATCTAGTCATTTTGCCTTGAATAATTAGCGGTCAAGGAGCTCACACCACCATTTGAGCACGCATTTCCATTCCTACTTCTAAATTTTACTGTAAGTCATTATTGTAAATACATTGTAATATTATTTATATTATTTATACAAATTAGTTTGGGATACACGTGTATTGCACGTGTTCAAAAACTAGTTAAATTAAATAGAAAAGTCTTATAATTCAAGGAGTATAATTGTAAACCAAAGTTTATACAGATTTATACTAAACACTAGTTTAAGTTAATACACAGTATATCTAATATTTAATACAGTGAACCAAACACATGATAAAAATAATCCTTATATTACTAATCTCTTTATTTCTCTTCCGAACGACTCCTTAATGCACAAATATTTATTGACAATGACGAGCCGTGGTATTAATTCTTTTTATTGTTCCTCGGCATATATAAATATTGATCGGGCATCTACATTAAAAAGTACAAATACTGAACATGAAATTAATTTTATCGAATCAACTTCAACGAGCAATACATGCACTATTAGGGGTGGCCCAATGAATCTTGGTGCCTAAAGCCAAATTTCAAAGAGGGGCCTTATCTATATAATTTTAACGGTTATCGATCGGTCGATGGGTAAAATTTATACTTCTAAAAAATAATTTATACCTCTTTAAAAAAGTATTTGTATCTTCACAAATGTTAAGTTGTTCATGCACAAAAAAGAAAAATTAGCATCATTTCCTATTTTAAAAGAGCTATTACATATTAATACTAATATTGTAATTTTATGAAGCTAACCATTCATGCACTCGAAGCTTAAAAAGTAAGTTGCAGAGAGAAAATATTTCATTTGGTTTGATTTTTTAATTGGTTTGAGTTTGATATAGCTAACTACCAAGCTAATTTCATAAGATTATCCATTTGGGCTCATATTTGGATTGTATTACTAATGCGGCCTACAATGAAACTGATTTTAAACCCAATAACAATTGGGCTGGTATGGAAAAAAGAGGCCCCCATAATAATGGGGCCTAAAGCACAGGCCTTACTGGCCTTACCATTGGGCCAGCCCTGTGTACTATATAGAAACTAGTAATAAAAAAAAACATATAAAAAAAACCTACGTCGGGAAAAGGGGGTTTCGAACTCCTCAGCATTCCGCGGAGAGTTACTTAGCTAGTGTTTGGACATAAATTTCCAAATATTTTTTAAAACACACTTTTTGGGTGAAGTTTGATGTAAAAATGAAAAAGTGTTTGGACATACTTTTTTAAAACAAATTTTACTGTTGGTTTGTGGTTGATATAAAATGCAATAGTCACTTTTTGGCCCAAATAAAGCCTTAAAGCTCTCTTTAGGTTTTTAAAATTTTTGGATCTCAAATTTGGTCAAGTGGTATAAACAAACACTTTTTTTTTTCCTAAAAACCACCCCAAAAAGTATAAACAAACGGGAGCTTAGTTCGATCTTATATACTACACCACCTTAACAGACTTTCATGTTGTTAGTGCTCGTTTGGTTGGGCGCACAAAAGAATCAATACCTGCACTAAATCCCTCGCAATAAAACACAACGTTGGGTTTGTTTTGTAACAAGGTATAAAAATCTGCACTAATGATATAATGTTTGGTTTGAATTTACAAACCTGCACTAATTAATACCCGCATAAATTAATGAGGGAATCTATGTATTATTTGTGCGCCATAAAAGATAGAATAATAATGCGAGTATTAATAACACGGTTATTAATTCATGAGAAAACAAATATACCCTCGCGTCTTTTAACATTATTATTCAATAGTAAACAAACATATATTGAATAATAAAATATTAAAACATAATTTAAATTATGAAATGTATACTAAATTTTTAATACAACAAATTATTCATTAACGAAGATATAATAATTGTATTACTAATACCTTCATTGCAAATACCTGCATAACTTGTCTCCGAACCAAACGAGCACTTAGTGTCAAATTTTATTTTAAAACAAAAAACTCGATATCAGCACTTATACTATATTATATATAGACCGAAAATTACGGAATTGTTTATTCAAAAACCTAGTGGGTTTAAAATTTTAGTTCTAATGGCCGGCAATGTTAACTCATGCTCGTTTTGCGATACCGAAATTGCCAGCAGGGATTGCCCCGGAAATCAATGTATTTTCCAGTAATCGTTTGTACTTGAAGATATCGGGAACTTCGTCTCTGTTTTAGATGGTGTATATTTTTTTCAGTTCCATACTATGGCTCTCGCTGTCGACTCTATTGAACCTGAAGGGAGAAGAGAATGACAACGTTTTTGGGCCACAGAAGTAATTTTCTTTTCAGAAGATAAAGTTTTGGGTCCAACCAAAAGGATTCATGAAATTGAAGCTGAAGTTGAGAAGTTGAACAGTAAAATTACTGAGATGAAGCATTTCCGCCATGTTCCTAGTAAGTACAGGGGGTCTAGGCCTCAGAGCCGGAGCCGCATTCAAACTAGAGGAACTGCCTCAGGCGGTCGTGGCTACAGAGTAGTCATTGTTACTTCTGGTAATGATGATGATGTTCCGCCAGACGGTGGTGGTGGAGCAACAGTAGGTGATGCTTCTCATCGTACTACTCCTTCACCGCCTGTCGACGGTGGTGTAACGACAACAGGTGATGCTTCTCGTTCTTATCCACCGCCTATCGACGGTGGTGGAGCGACAGTAGGTGATGCTTATGCTGGATTTATTCCTAAATCTTCTACCGATTCTGCTTATTCAACACCTTCCCCAATGCACCGTGACAGCGGCCACATCGCCTCTTATCTTGCTCCTCCTGCTCAACTCCCTTTGAGAGACATATGTTCTGGTGATCGCGACATAGTAATAGTCTCTGGCCGCGACTTGAATCCTCTCCTTGAAGAGGTATAACCTTTTGGCTATATTCTCTTTCTTTATACCCTAATAGAGTTCGTTTGTGTGGTGAAGGGATTTAGCGTCTGTTTGTGTTTGATGGACTGTTAATTCACATTTATATAATTGTTATTGAGTAGAAATTAGTTACTTCCATTGCAATTTTGAAAAATTGATGCTACTATTGTCTTAAAATGTGAGTTTAGCCTAATTTCATTTTCCGAGATAGTAGATTTAGAATTGTGCATTTTGCTTTACTCTATACTTCAGTGGAAAAAACGTTTAATTCACGTCTATAGTGGACTTAGAGAGAGGATTTTTGGAGCTCTACGTTTGAATGTATGTGTATGTGTATGTGTATGTGTATGTGTATGTATAGGGTAGAGAAATTGACCATTTTATTAACAAAGTTGAACTAAAATGACATGAACTGGACGTGATTTTGATGATTACTAATCTACAGCAAAAATTATTTCGTATTTTAAATGCTGAATCTAAAGTTTCTTCTCATTGGCAATGTTCTTCTCATGGGCAGGGTTCTTCTCCTGGGCTGTCTCATTCTTTTGGGGGTGCTAGTTCTCCTCTTGCTGATTTTGATTCTCGTGGTAGCAGTGGTGACATTGTCACCGACTCCTTCACTAACCACTATTCAGTGGTATCTCGTTGGATAAATTTCTGTAATCAGCACTGTTAAAGTATTACGTCTTATTAGAGGTGGCAAATGGGCAGGTTGGGTTGAATTTGGGCGAGTTAAAAATGGGTTAGTAGGTGTGTCAAAATTGACCCAAGTTTGGGCGGGTTACGGGCTTAGCCTATTTTGACCTGCTCAGTTTAACTCATTTAAATGGTGGATTGATTTGGGCAAAAAATTGACATGCTAGTGAAAATTGTCAAAATATTTATAATTTTTTTTTCTTTGTTTGATATATCAAATATAAATATAATAAAGAAAAACAAAAATATTATTAATTTTTTTGGATAATTGAACAAATTTTAAAAATAAAAATACATAAAATATAGTTTGATAAGTGTTGAGCGGGTTGAGTTTTGACCCGTTGTTTAGCCCATTTTGATCTAACTCATCTCAACCCAAATGATATTTGGGCGCGTCAATAACCCGCCCGATTAATCACTAAACTCATTTTGACCCAGCCCATTTGTACCCAATCCGCCCATTTGACATCCCTAGGTTAGATATATATGGGTTGAAACTCAACCCGCCCATATTTGACATGGGTTTAAAATGGGCTAAGTGATGAGTTATATGGGTACCCAACTATCCATATTGTGCATTATAAAATCTCTAGCACCAAAGCTTCTTGAGTTCATTGATATTGAAAAGCGAAAGGAGTGTCGGCAGAGCTGAAGAGATAATAGCTTTAAAAAGTGTCAGCAGAGCTGAAGTGTCATTTAGCGCGTTACAAACTGTCAACGGGGTCAAATAATTTTTCCTATAAAGGTCTCCAGGGAGACAATTCCTCGGTCACTTAGTATTTAATCACTTTTTAAAAATTATTTAATTTTTAGTCATGTTGTTCGAACTTCAGAACTTTGGGGCTGAACTTCAAATTTTAGGTATGAAATTTAGGCATAGAAGGTCATGAAAATTTGAAGTTGAACTTCAAACCTGAACGGTCCCTCTAGGTCTGAAGTTCAAAAAATAACTATAAAGACGAGCCAAAAAGTGGCTAATTTCTGCATTTCCCCCGATTTTTGGCCAATTAAGTCACGGGTCGAGGTAGTGGAATCAAATCGGGTCGGGTTCGTGACATTAGCAGTTAAACTAGAAAATTAAGCACATTTATAAGTTTGTTCCAAAATTATAGTGATTCATTTCAATTATGGCGAAGTTGGAAAATGAAGAAATGCATGAAAATGATAAAAATGTTTAGAGTTTATGGATTCAATGGACACCTATCTGCTCCTTATCAATTCTCTCTCTTCATCACTTCGCCGGGTTTTACATTTTTTTTTTTTTGATTGATTTCACTTGATTTTTTATCCAAGCAAAATAATATACAGTATGATAGATTATATATAGGTATAAGTTCAGCTCTAATCCCTTCGATTATTTATACAGAGGCGGATCCAGAATTTTAGTAGTATTAATAAAACTGTAGTATTGCCTTATGTTTTGTGCATTTGTGTGATGCATATTCAAGTTTGGTTAAGCTTATTGAAAGTCAATAATCCAAACCAAATAAACATACCTAGTGATAACCCACTAAGGTGGGGTTGAAGGAGGATGAGATGTATGCAGACCTTACTCCACCAAGGTGGAGAGACTGTTTCTGATTGGAAGTCGATGAATTATCAAGTTTGTTCAATTAACACCTGTTGATTCGTGATCCGAGAAAAAGAAGTTTTTATAGTATTTATATATTGGATTTGTTTACATGGTAGGGATGGCTGGAATTGGCGAGTGCTAGGCATTCGATGGGTGCTTCACGGATCAATAGTGCGTTGTTTGACCTCAAATCACATTCAACTGCCACTACATTGCAATTAAAGAATCTGGATGGTACAAAATTTTAGTACTTTTTTGCGAGTTCTAATGATTAAGTTTGTGTAATAATTTATAGGACAATGCACGCGTTATATTTTTCTTCGTTTACCTGTTTTAGATCTAGCCTCTCTTCGCAACTTCTGTATTATACTATGTAATTGATTATATGCATAAAGTGGGATTATGGACCTCTATTTGCTTCTAGTATATCCTTATTTTGTGTTATTGACTGGCTGTGATGTGTTAAAGACGTATTCAAGCAATTCTGATAATAATTTTTTTCTGTAGCTGGGCCTGAGCTGGAGAAATTGCATTTCAGTTTGTGCAAATGGGGATCATCATCTGAGAGTCCAAAAAGCTGTTCTGAGGAAGTAAAATTTGAGGAGGATAAACTATCACAGAGTAAATCTGATAGCCCAAAGCTTCTGCATCAGGATGGAGATATTATCATGCAGTCTGCAGTACAATTATTGAAAGTTTGGGCCAAACATTTTTATGCTTCTACCTCAGTAAAAGTAGCTGAAAATTCATGTCTATTAGCATATTTGAAACTAGCTAGATACACGAATCTTACCAGCATTTGCAGAACCATTGCTTAAGTTTAAGTTTCCCAATTTTCTTCTCCTGCATTGCTTACTTTCCCTTCCAAGTAGTTTTCTTTGGTTCATAAGGCAGATTCAAGGGCATAGGATTATCTCCTGCAAATCCTATCATCCTGTTACCAGTGTTTTGTCGCTTGACCATCATCTCCTTAAGCCTTGTCTTTGCCTCAGATATGACTTTTGGTCTAACAGCAATACCAACAGTATCATCATCAAAATCAGATTCCTGTTCATCAGCAACTATATTTTGCAAGTTGTCATTGGATGACTTATATACACAGCTTCGCTTGATGATTTATGCACCATTCCAGGGGTGGGCATGAAAACCAATCCAGAATCTTGTGAAGTACCTGGTTCAGATGGTTGAGGGGCAGACATTTGCACATCTTGCTCTTCTTTTCTTCCATGGACCTTTAAGCAAAAAAAAAAAAAAAAAATAGCCAAGCTTTCAGATTTCAGAATAGCAAAAAGACTTCAGATTTCACAATAGGTAGAACTAAATTGAAGCCACTTAACTATGAGGAAAACTGAAGCAATTAACAAAAACTATAACTAAGTAACAAGTTGTTAAACAAAAGCCACTTAACTAAGCAATTAACAAAAACTAACCAGTGGACATTTTCTCATATTATAGCCAGCTGTTGAACAGTAGCCACAAGTTTGCACTTGTCCCCTTCTTGATGCTACCCAAAGTGAAGCTCTTTTATTTGCCTCATCCTTCTCTCTCTTTCTCTTTGTCTTGGGTCTACCAGCACCTCTACTAAATGGTGGAGGCTCCATTGCATGTTCAGGAAGAACCTTCCAGAATCTTTGACCCTTGACTGGCTGGAGTTTGTGCTCATAGACCAAGATAAATGCCTCTTTTGAGTACCACCAGTGTATCTCAGAGGTTGGGTCTATCTTCTTGTGGAGAAGTGCCTTAATGGCATGTAGGCATGGTATACCAGACACATCCCAACCCCTGCAAGTGCATGCTTTTTCAGCTAAGACAATAGTATGCCTATCCTCACCATCAGTGACTTCATAACCATCATCTCCATTGAAGTCAAGTCTGCACCTCTGAACAATCTTTCTATAGTCTTTGTACAAATACATAGCATGAGGGCTCATATCTCTTTCTAGATTTTTACTTCATCTGCTCTAACACTTAACAAATTCATGACCTTCAACCAATAAACAAAACACATAATAGTGAGAAAAAATAGAATAAACTGTAAAGAAAAGAACTAAAGTGCAGCTTACATATTACCTTAACTCTTATTTCTTCAAGCATTTTTATCATGGGCTTACTCCTTGCTTCAAGAATCCATGCATTGAAGGATTCAGTGAAGTTGTTATCTACCATGGAATTCTTGCAGGTTGTATCAAAGTAAGCCCTACACCATGCTTTGGGAGGATAAGAAACCAAGGCCCTTGCAGCATCTTTAGAGAGTTTTCCTAATTTTTTTAGTTGATCTTCAAACTCCTCCTTAAAAGTACTCCAAGCAGACCACCATAACAGTTTTTTTATCTCTTTACCCTTCCATGTTTTGGCCCAATTATGCTCTATGTGCCTTACACAATATCTGTGATGGGCACTTGGACACACCTCTTTTGATGCTTCCAACAGTCCCTGCATAAGTGTACAAAATCAGTAACCATAAAGTATACAAAAAAAAATGTAAAAACATGTGAAAAACAATACCTTTTGCATGTCAGACATAAGTGTAATTTCATCACCATCCTGCAACTCCAATGACATCTTCAATAGTCCAAGAAACCATTTCCAACTTATTTTTGTTTCTCTATCCACAACTGCCCAAGCAAGTGGATAGAAGTGATTTTCTGAGTCTTGTCCCATTGCCACTAGTAGTTGTCCAGAACACTTCCCCTTTAAATAGGTCCTATACAGACCAATTAGTGGTCTTAATCCACCTTTCCAGCCAAGTTTGAGTCCATGGAAGCAAATATACATTCTAAAAAATCTTCTTTTACCCTCTTCTAGAGCGTCCTTTGATATGTTAAGCACCACATCAGACCCAGGGTTACTCTCTCTCAGTTCTTGAGCATAAGCTTCTAACTTATTGTAATCATCAACATAACTGCCCTCTAACTTCACCAAAGCAATCTGCTTGGCCCTTTTCATCTTTGTGGACTTGACATTAAGGCTAAACTGCCTCACAAGATCTCCCTTCATGTCCTTAAGCTTATATCCAGGGTTATGCTGAACTTTATTCTTGAAATAGTGAGCTAGATGTTGGGCAGATACTACCTTTTGGTCAAATGTCTCATCACAATTGTGATCTAGGTTTAAGGTTTTAATGCTAAACCCTTGTCCCCTATCCCTAGAAATAAAACATACAAAAGAGCAGGCAGCATCACATCTATACCTCAGTCTGGTTTTATCACTCTTTTCAGGCTTCAATCTCCTCTTATTTGCCATAGCATAAAAAGCTACAACCTGTCTAGCTTCATTAAGGTCCTTGAATGCCATCCCCTTCTCCAACTCCTTATACTTCTCAAGGCTATCATCTATCTCAAGCTTCCTTTGCTTTTTATAACTCTCCAGCTCCTCACTGTCATAGTCACTAGGAATCTATTCATTCCCCTCATCATCCTCCCCACTACTACAATCAGTTCCTGTCTCAACATTAATACTAAACATTTCCCCATGCTCACTAGTATTATGCTCACTAGTATTACTACTGTTAGGGACTAATACAGTAGTCTCTTCTATTTCATGTTCAGGAAGACAATCCCTAAGTTCAGTAATATTTGGGACAACAAGCTCATCTTCATACAGATCAACAACAAACAAATTTAAAACCTTAAAATGTTCAGACAAACAGCTTTGTAAAGCTCTTATACCTTCATCCCCCACCATTAAATAATACCTACCAGTGGGTCCAGACACAATAAGTTGCACCACTTCAAGATAACCATAATTATCCGTATACTCCCGAAATTCAATAAAAGATAGGTGGTCTACATCATACCCTTCCCAACAAGTAGTTGATTTTTTACGATAATATAATTTTGGTCTCTTAACAAACTCACCATCATAATTAAAGATCAGATCTACAGTTTCAATCATCTGCAATTAATTACATGCAAAGCTTTAAAAACAGTTAAAGGGACCACATAATTTATTATTCAGAATTTCTCAATAAAATTCAAGACATGCTACCAATATACAGATATAAGGGACCACACGTTTGTCCTTACATACCCACCCACCAATATTTTTAATTTAAGAACCCATAATATGCAGAAAAAATCACAAGACATTGACATAAGGGACCATGGAAATCCTAAGATTTTATCTCTAAACATGCAGATAAATTTCACAAGACAAATCCTAAGATTTACAGCAAACCCTAAGATTTTGTCTCTTAAAACAACCACAACATGGAAATAATAAAACCAACACAAAAAACAGTTAATACTCCAAGGTAAAATACAAAAGGTCATGAATACATACCTTAATCGGATAATCGGAGTTTTGCCACTTGATTTCTACCCACAATTACCCCCACTCAGCTGCTCATGCAGAGAAACCCTAGATCGCCTCTTCGTTTTTTTGCTAAAGAAAGAAAGGGGAAAATGAAAGGTTTAACTGATGGGTAAAATATATTTACCAGGGTTGGGTTGGGTAAAATATATAGGGTCGGGTGTGGATATTAGTGTGGTTAGGTTTATTTAGGTAGTGTGGTTAAGGTTGAGTCAGCTCCACGTGGGCCAATTAAATGTTGCCAATTGGACATAAGATTCCAACTTGGCACATAAGAGTCCACCTTGGCAGTTCTGTTAGTTTTAGAGGTGTGGAGGAGCCAAAAGAAAATGGTGAGGGTATCGTAAGACCAAAACCACAACGAAGGGTATATTTGCCCAATTATCGAAACGTTAAGGGTAAATTCGGCCTTTTACAAGAAAAGTCTCATCAAATTTAGCCTCGTGGTGGGGGATATTTTGTACGGAAAAAGGCCAAATATACCCCTCTACTTTTAATTATTGTTTTGGTCTAACCCCCATCCAAGTATTCGGTTAAAATTACCCCTCCCGTTAATGTTTGGATTGTATAAACCCCTCAGACTAACGGAATGCATACGTGGCACTATTAAAAGCCAAAATTAAATAAAAAAACCCTCCCCTTTTTAATTTCACCTAATTTACAACCCGACCCACTCTTTTAACCCGTGACCCGACCCATAATCACTCACTTAACAATTAAATCCTATATTTTCAAATTCAAATGAAAAGGTAAGTTTTTTTTTTAATATTTGAATGGAATGATACAAATATTTTTTTTAAAGATAAATCTGTTGCTTTATCTTAACTAATATTTATAAAATTGGAATGGAACGATATTAACACAAGTTAATTATTTCATAGTTGAAGGATTATCTCCAAACTGTAGTTAAATTAGTAAACGGTGAAAATCGCTACAAAATTCAGTAAATTTCTTTCAAAAGTTTGTCTTAGAAATTATAGTTTACTCCAATCATAACAAAATATTTCGTTAATATGTTGAAAATATCAAATTAGTAGTAGTAATGTCAGGACGAGTTTGTTGTGGAAAAAGTCCTATAAGATTTCTATCACATTTCAAATTCAAATTAGCAACTTTGGCACATATTTAAGTTACAAGAAGCAAGATACTATTAGGATAAGGATAACATATTTAAGATTAATCGAAATTCTACTACTATTACTGATTTTGAATTCTAGGTGAAAGATAAAATTTTTGAATTTAAATTAAAAGATAACAACACTTATTTTAAATTTAAACATAAAATATTCAGCTCCCTCCTCTCTTTCTCCTATTAATTCCCTCATCTCAAAGTGAGAGTCAGATATTCACAAAGCTCACTGCTTCTTCTTGGTTTTATTTTTAGATCCTCATTTCATATTTATATATTTTTGTAATTTCGATTAAAATTTATTTACATTTTTTTTTGTTTGTGCGCATATATTATAAAGATGGATATCATCACTTAATTTGCTGGAACGTATGTAAATTTATATGTAGGGATTTTAAGAAGAAATATAGGGATTTAATTGTTAAGTGAGAGATTATGGGTCGGGTCACGGGTTAAAAGAGTGGGTCGGGTTGTAAATTAGGTGAAATTAAAAAGGGGAGGGTTTCTTTATTTAATTTTGGCTTTTAATAGTGCCACGTATGCATTCCGTTAGTCTGAGGGGTAATTTTAACCGAATACTTGGATGGGGGTTAGACCAAAACAATACTTGAAAGTAGAGGGGTATATTTGGCCTTTTTCCGTATTTTGTAAGAGGCTTAAAATTGTCTATTTCGCCCAAAACCTTCTTTCCTTGTTTGCCTTGTTTTTACTCGTAAAAATTTAGTCCTGGAGTCTGTTTGCACCACGCTAAATAAATACTAGTCAGTGGTGCAAACTGTTTGAAGACTAGTCATCTTCCGACAAGTCCCAGTATTTTATACCGGGATTTTGTGTTCAAAATCCTAGGATCACTTAAACACTAATCCCAATACAAAATACTAGACTTTATTTATAAAGCTCCAGGGAACTATAAACATGAATCCTATTATAAAATAGTGTGATTTTGAACAAGTCCCAGTATAAAATACTGAGACTAGTTTGGAGTTTTTGGCAAGCTAATGGAGTATAAGTGTGCGCACGGACTTTTATTTATTCCTCAACTAATTTTTAAATGTTTGATAATTCTCACTTAGTGTGTCCAAAAGGAGCTACACATCAAATTTTCTCTTTTTGACTCTCAAAATAAAAGTCAAACGGGTTGAGGTAATAAAATCGGGTCGGGTCGGGTAGAACCACTCCATATCCAGCTCTCTTCCAAAAACAGTAGTAGCAGATTTGTGATTCAATAATGGCGAATGAGAAAATTACAGAAATGCCCGAAAACGATAAGAAGGTTCTAGAATTTATGGATTCAATGGACACCTATTTATTACTTTTGAATTCTCTTTCTTCATCACTTCGTCAGGTAAAATTTCTTTTTTTAAATTAGCAAACATACTAATGTTAGATTCTATTGGTATAAATTCAGCTCTGGATGCCTAAATTAACTTAAGTGCATCCTCGTCTCGATACAGAGGCGGATCCATGATTTAAAGTAAATGTATTTGTATTTGTATTGAGGCCTTATATTTTGTTTTATTTGTGTGTATAAATGTGTGATGCAGTTTTTAAAGCTAATTGCATAATGCCTTTGTGTATTTGTGTGCATGTGGCGTATGTGTATAATGCATATTCAATTTTGATTAAGCTGATTGAAAGTGGATGAATATTGAATTTTGATTAGCTGAATGCATTTGTGTCTCTGTCTGTCTGTGCGCGTGTGCGTATGTATGATGCATATTCAAGAGGATGAACTTTCAAATTTGATTGAGTTGATTGCAAGTAGATGAATATTCAAGTTACATGGCAGGGATGGCTGGAGTTAGCGAGTGCTAGGCATTCGATGGGTGCTTCACGAATCAATAGCGCATTGTTTGACCTCAAATCTCATTCTGCTGCCACTACGTTGCAGTTAAACCATCAGGATGGTAAAAATCCATACTGTTTTTTTTTTTTTTTGGCAGCATGTTTGTACAAAGTTGCCTGTATCATGTTCATTCTCAGATAGAACCTTTTAATGATAGAAAATGCAGGGAAGAGCTCTAATGAAACAATTTATTACCTAAATTTTAGTACTTGGAAATTTTTATTTAAGGAATCTTTTATAAGACAATGCGCAATTTATCTTTTCCTTCATTTAACTGTTTTAGAATTCAGCTCTCTTCACCACTTCTTCATTGCTTTATGTAATTAATTATATGCATAAAATGGGATCTTGGACCTCTGTTTGCTTCTAGCTGCGATGTGTGAAAGATGTTTTCAAGAATTCCTAATAATGATTTTTTTCTGTAGCTGGACCTGAGATGGAGAAATTACATTTCACTTTGTGCAAGTGGGGATCATCATCTGAGAGTCCAAAAAGCTGTTCTGAGGAAGCAAAATTTGAGGAGGATAAACTGTTACAGGGTAAATCTGATAGCCCGAAGCTTCTGCATCAGAATACTTCTGAAAATACTGGTAAGATTCGTGTATAATATTTCTTAGAAAGCAATTTGAAAAATAAGATACTAGGCTTAACACAATATAAAGTACAACACCTTCTAGTTTCAAATACGTTAATAGACCTGAAATTTTAGCTACTTTTACTGTGTAGAAGTGTAAAAGTGTTTGTCCCAAACTTACAATAATTGTACTGCAGACTGCATGATAATATCTCCATCCTTTTTCCTTCAGCACCAGATGTTTGTTACTGTCATGACAGTCCAGTATAAGGATGTGTTTACGGCAAAAGATAATTATCATAGATATATATAATACAAACAAAGAAGTAGGTATATAAAGGATGTGTCTTCTACTTGTTTACCTAAATTGACCATCTTCCAGAACAAGGTTCCTAACTTTCTTTCTGTTACTTTTGTAAAGAAGTTCAGGAAGAAACGCCAGAAGCTACTGAATCACCACGCACAGTTGATGATCAAGTAAGTGGCTTACAAATTTTTATCATCATGACAACTTCTAACCAAGCAGTGCCTTCCAGGTGGTATGGTTCAAGCCTCGGCACTTATAGATGCGATAACCTTCCCCCCAAACTCCCTGGGGTATTTTTTGGAAAAAAGGGCAACCAAAAAAAGAAAAAAAATCAATCCGTGAATGAGTTTTCTAAGATAGTCAATAACTGTTCATCCTTTTTCACTTTATCAAAAATAATAATAGTAATAAGAAGATTGTCAATCTCTAGTTGAGTTTAACTACACGAGAGCCTTTGAATGCATAGACTATGCATGCAGTGACAACATATATGAATGCTCCATGCCCAATAGCTGCTGTTATCATTTGATAGTTTTGTTTGGAATCATTGAGTCATTTTGCACTTGGGTTTGGCTACCAAATATTCATTATATGACATGACATAGAAGTGAACATCGATCAAGGTTGACCAAAAGGCTTTTAAACTGGTTCTCAATTTACATATGTCCCAATTATATTATCCCAACAAGTATTGTAGGCATTGTCAGCATTGCTCGGTTTGGTTATATGGTAGTTTTAACCCTTTTTGTGTAAACAGATGTCGGCACAACTCCAGAGACATTGTCTTTGTCCCTTCTGAATTTTTGTGATTCTTAAATCTGTCTAATCATCTAATCATCGGGTTTTCACCAATCAGATTGAGCTGGTTCTAAATTTGAAAATTTTCTTTTCTCAGTATTTTGGCTAAGACCAAGTGTAATATATCCGCAAAAGTTTGGATTTTCAGAGTTCAGCTCGGGTATATAATCGAAGATAACTAATTGGACTTCATTCTTTTTTGGCAATTCCTTTTAAATTCCCCATTAACGGAATCATTTATGTTCAAGGCTCAGATTGGTCTTGCTATTCTCATTTCCTGGTTGCCTCTCGTTTTATTAAATTGTCAGGGTTAGACTAGAATTGTATTGAGCATTATTGCGTACATCAATTAAATTTTACTGTTGTTTCTTTACTAGGCTCGAAAAGAGCGACTGAAGACATTATCCATGTTCGGGATGCTGGTCTCTCCGAAGCTTAGAGCTGCCCAATCGTCATTTGAGACAGGTAAGCTACCTTCATCCCCTCCAACAACCATCTGTTTTACATAGGTATACTGCAGATCCTAGTGACTTACGAGTACCAACAAATCCGGAGTAAAGTTAACTTTTGAGAATTATGAAGTGCCAAAGTGTTAAATAGAAATGATGTGTGCATGATACTACGGTCTCTTTCTCTAGCCAAATATAAGAATCAACTCTACGACTGGTGTGTTCTAACCATCTGCAGAACTTCCAGAAATCTGGAATCAACTTTGTGCTTACCCATTTATGCAATCCTCTGTACCTCATCTTGATAACACGAGTGGCTCATCTTTTGCAGTTCTGGAAACTCTAGTAGAAGTAGCTAATAAACGGGCAGAACTGCTTAAAGCTTATAACCAGGTGAGAGAAAAGATGGAGACCACCACCAAATGACCGAAGGTACTTGCCATTTTTTTCCTCCTTGCTTGATTGTTATCTTTTTCTTTTTGGGGTTCAGAAATTTAATCTTGGTACATGTTTAGTTCAGGATAACGTTATTGTAAATTTAGTTTTGATTAGTAAATAACTTATCCCAAAAGGGAAAAAAGGTTCAAGATAATATGTTGTCTTATCCAGAAGCCCTGTCTGAAGATCTCGCCTCCTTCCAACCTCGCCCAGCAGCCTGCCTCCTTTGCCGAGGGGTAATATAGCAAATAGGGCCCCCACCGGAAAAGGAAAACAAAAAGGAGAAAAGCAATGTGGAAGAGGCCCCAGACTCAAAGGTCCAGAGATGGTGGCATTGGTGAAAAAGATATATCATGGCACTATTTGAACTGATCTAACTTTAAAACAACTCTCGTCATGCCTGGAGCGCTTACTGCAAGTTCATGTTTGTATTTCTTCTCAACTTTAAGATTCTCTGGTGTACCGTTCTTGCACAATTTATGGATTTTCCACTGGCGATGATTGATTTGTTGCAATTAACTCAAAACTTATGAACTTTTGGTCTTGTTTTTGTTTTTTGTTTTTTTTTTTTTTTGAAGGGGGGGGGGGGGGGGGTATGTTCCAACGAGACAATTAAGTACTACATCAAATCTTATTATGTTAAACATTGATATGTAGAAAGGATTTTATTGTTGTAGAATGTTCAATAATTCCATTTTGTGATGTCGTCATAGCGGCATACTTAGTGTGCTAAGATGAGAAGTATTACCATTTTATGTTCAAGGTGTAAACTGTGCCTTAGCAGCAACTATAAATCGTATGGTGCTTCTTCATCTAACTATACACTTGCTGCTTTCTTTAATATTGAGCTACACTCTTCTCTAAATTCATTGTGAAGTCGACGTGCAAACAGAAAATCCATGAACAAGTTTTCAGCAGCAACGTCATACTACGAGCATCTGCCCTCGAGGCGTAAGACGCCACGATGAACTGGGGAGGAAGAATGCCCTCTTATATTCAGCGGCATTTCAACCATATGCGTGAAAATGTAGCCCTGTTAATTAATAAATTAAAACCAAAGTATCAACTACATTGAAGTTGAGTATAATTTTCTGTTTGATAGACCAAAGGGGAAAGGTAACCATGGCTTCACTACTTAAATTCCCTCTGTTCACTATTTTACTCGATCATCGGGATAATTATATGTTAACTGAGGTGATTGCATGCTTTCTCGGAAGTTTCTAAAGGGAATATTACCATAAAGCTCATCTCCGGAGACACTTTATAGTGATATGTTTTATGGCCAGTTTTCGTAAACACCCGGTGCAAGTAAGTATTTATCTACTAGTGAGACAGTAAAAGTTTGCAGGAGAGAAGTACCGTTGCCATCTGAAATTCTAGGAGTTGATTGATTTACTGTTTGAACCCCAATTCAGTCCTTAAAATAGACTGGTAAAGTAGGCAGGTCGTTCACTGCACGTCTCTTGTGCAAGAGATGGACTTTCCCAACATGTCACTTCATGTTCATCACAAGTTACCCTCACTTCCCAAGTCAATCTTTGGAGTTGGGGAAACTTTCCATTGTAAAAGATAAAACACACCATTCCGTGGGGAACAAAACTGGAGGAGAAGATACCGCCTTTCACGGCCAAAAGATACACCTATGTTATGTTTCCAGTTGTTGATATTTACAAGTCTTGAATGATGAAACTAGAAGATAAATTGGCAACAATATGAAAGTAAACAAAATTCCTTGATACTGTAAAAATGACTAGTATTAACAAGGGAAGAGCAAAAAAGAGGGTTCTACATGTATTTTCCTATGTTCAAACCTAATCCTACTTAATTTGTTGTGACACCATACTAAATGATCTTTTGTTAGCCTTGACATGTTAAGGACCCTAGAAACTAATTTCATATCTACTTGAGAGAAAAAGTAGAGTACATGATCTGTATCTTCTTCTCTGTGCTTCCTGAATCTCCTCAATATGCAATTTCCACTTCTTAAAAGATCCTGCAGCTTCTTCTCCTTCTGCATTCCATAAAAACGAGGTTGGAGTGTTAGACAATCTATTAGATGAATCCAAAATCTAGAGTCTGTAGGTTCACATAGTTCGAGCGGAAAATAATGAGTCCAGTTGAACCCACATAACCGCCCTAGATCTGCCTCGTATTGCAGATATGGAATGCAAAAAAAGAAAATGTTCGTGACAAGCTTAGGAACCAACCTTTTCCAGATTTTTTCTGATCTCCAGTAAAAGCTCCAAGTCCTCTTCTTCATGAACCTCTGGATGAATTCCCTTTTGACCTTTTCCCATTACACTATAGCAATCTTTATCAGCTCTGACAAATCGCCAAAATATTCGTATTGATTCTTCCAGTATCTCCACTAGCATATCATTTGTAATCACATAGTCGCCTTTCTCTCTAGTTCTTGCCTTGTTTCTGTCTTTCACTCTGTCATCTGAGAATCACACAAAAGTTTAATACATCAGATTTTACCTTTTATAGGAGAATAGGTAATAGTAGATTTTAAGTCTATGCACTAACAATCAGTGGCGGATCTACCATGTATAACATGGTTTACAAGACCCCATACTACTTGAAGTACTCGGTGTATGTAACTTAAATCACCAGGGATAAGGGGGCTGCATCTGTATATACTAACCTTTAATAACAGGAACTTGAAGAAGATTGCGAAGATCATATCGACTCTTGATATAATATTGAACTCTAGGCCCTTGAAAAGGTTCATTTTCTATAAATCTTTGCATGAGCACTTGAAACTGTTGAAACTCTCCAGCAACTTCATTATATTTTCGGATCCCACGTGGGTCCGAATCCCACAAACTCAAAGCTTTCATATATTGCCAGTGCAGAAATTCCCAAGAAAGGCACATTTGTCCAACGTATACCACTTCAAGATCACTTTGCAGTTCTTTGATAAACTTTACCATTGGGTCAATGCCATGATCACTTTTATGCTTGAATAGCCTAATATTTTGTGAGAGAAGAGATTTTAGCGTTGGACCTGAAGATTTCGGGTTGAAGAGTAATTGCAGTGGATCTTTTAGCGGATCTTTCTGCAGATAACCTGTAAAAAGTTTCTGCATTAGCGCAGCTAAATATGAAAAGAGTTTAACTTCTATACATTGACAATGTAGGACTTCTATACTATCAGGTCATCTAGAAAAATTAAAGTAGCCGCAAATAACCGCTCATATTATGATTTGGTACGAACAGTCAATACTAACAAATCTTATAAAATTTCAAGGTCAAGATCATCTTAAGCAAATTGTTTGTTGTTGGCCAACAATAATGGATAAGAACTAAGAAAGTACAGAACATCCAACTTTCCAGATATGGTAATACACAAAAGGTCATACTAGACGTTTTAATATTCATTTACTTGTGTATTGTGTTTACACCTCTTTACAAGAAAGACATATCTACATACTTCTCGCATGTGCAACATATAATAATGACATCTTGTAATTGTCTTCCTCTTTTTCATATGAAATGGTCTTTAAGTACTGTGTGTTTAACAACATTTTGACCTATTCAAATGGTATAAACATTTAAAAATGTCAAAGGTGTATGAGTGTATCATTGTCTAACCTTTTTCCTTTTTCACATGGACGACAACATAAAAAATAGGAGAAAGGTAGCAAGCCTTTTCATGGGGTCGACTCTTTTTTCTTAGATCATGAATCCAATGCATTTTCATGTTATTTTGAGTTTCAGGAGCCAGATCTTGTTGGTCCTACACTACACCATACTATTGAATAATTAAAGGTGACACACTTTATTCTCTTTTCACTTGAGTACTAATCGGTTAAGAGAAACAAATATGATGATATAACTGTGGACACAATGACCTGGTGCACCTACTAATAAAAAGACTAACACAATGATGTTTTCCATGATTGTCACATCGGTGGCGTATCAAAAGACAAAGTAGTAACCTTTTATGCGCTGACAGTATATAAAAATAAAATTACGTAATCTAAAGTTGTCACATACCAATTGCATACATCTTCTGGTACGTCAAGATGTCAAATTTGCGCATTCTTTCTCTATAACTCTTGTAAAATTTGTGAAGTTCACTCATGCAATCTTCGCGTTGAAGCATTTCATCAATCTTCCATGGTTGTAATTCATCCATTGTTGGAGACTCAGATTCTTCCAAAATAGTAGGCAAACCTGTGGCTTTAACTTTTCTAATTTCCATCTTTAATTGTTCAATCAATTCTTGATGTTCCCATAAGGACTCTAATTTGTTTGCATCCTCAGTAGTTTCAATAACTGCTGCTGCATTGTTTGACTTGAGATTTTCACAATCTTGTAATTGTGGACCATTTATTAACTTGTCATCTTGTGTAACAAATTCTACATTTTCAACCTTGTCCATATCTTCATGAAAATCATGTTGTGATAAAAATTCTGAGTCATTTTGATCCTCTTGCTCTAATTTACATAACTCTTCATCAAAATCATGAATTTCATCAGACATTTCAAGATTCTTTAATTCCGAATCAACGTCGAATTCGCCTCCAAAGTCTTCATCTGATAAAAATCCATCACTATATGAATTTACTAACCTACTCATAAGTGACCTCATTTGTTCAAAACCAATTGATACACTATCCGAATCAGTACCGGATGAATCTTTTTCTGATTGAAACATAGACTCATCACCAAAGTCTGAATCGGACCCTGCGTGAATACGGAACGCTATGTGCACCGGACTGTTCTTAATATCCGATTCTCCCTTCATAAATTTCATTCCTTCAATTTCATATTCCTCCTCAATGCCTTCTTTTGGTACATGTTTTAAAACACAACCAATTTCTTCAACATTCAAATTCACAACCTCAGGTTCTTGAATTATGCTGCTACAACTTTGTCCAGTTTCTTTCTTACTAAATTCCTCATATGTTGGAAATCTAAACTGAAAACAAAACTCATTTTTCTTGTCTGAATCCTCCACATATTCAAAAACATCCTTAAAAGAATCAAACTTTGGTTCTAATTCTTGCTCTGTCATCACATTCTTGAATTCTTCTTCTCGAACAATGTCATCAAAATCTGAACTTTCTTTTAATGTAGCATGACCCCTATTTAATCTGCAAGTCCAACAACAAAATTAAACTAAAAAATAAACAACAAAATGGACAAAAAATTTAAAAATAGTGAAAGAATGAAACTTTATACCTGAACAGAGGAAGCAAATATATCGAAACAGAGGCGAAAAGGGTAGTAATTAACAAGAACAAATTTTGATAGAAAAATCTAGAGAAAAAATCCATGTTTAAAAAATCCAAAAGGGTGTTGAAAAATATAAAGTTCTTGAATTTTCCATGGATTTAACACTTAATATGAAAAATTCAAATTGAAGCAAAGAAACAGAGTAAAACAGAGTCAAAAAACAGAGTTTTGAAGGAAAACTCATATCAAGTTTGAATTTTTTTCAAAAGTGAGAAATAGACTTAGCACCATAACAAGATTAAAAGGAAAAAAAATTGAAATATGACCTAACTGAAGAATTTTTCAAAAGAATTATGAGCAACACAGTTGAGTGAATTAATGGAAGGTTGTCACAATCTTGGCCTAACTTTGGTTTAATTCTAATTGGAAAGAGAAAGAAAGAATTTGGTTTGTTATAGAAAGTGGACAATATTATCGGAATTATCAGTTGAGAAGTCCTGTTCTTGCTGCTTATTCTTTGTAGACTCGAATGTTTGGAGAGTGGGGGGAGAGGGAGTTTTGGGGTTGGGGGTAGGTGGTTGGGGGAGGGGGGTTGGGAATAGATATATATACTAAAGTTTTTTACGCTGCCGTCGTCTTATAATGTATTGTATTGTATTATATTGTGTTGTATATTGTTTGGATAAATTTTATTTTTTACTGTGGTTTAATAAGTGAATATAAGATGAAGGATAAAACATAAATATTAATAATTAATGAGGGTATGATGGGAAAGAAAAATAAGTAATGACGCAATCTCACCAAATTGATCGTTAAATGTTCATAGTTACATAACTATGGATTTAACGATACAATACAACAGTAATTAAAGTAACAATCAAAATAAATATCGTACTCATGGTAATAATATAATATGATACAATGGGTTACAACTATCCAAATAAGCTGTAACAACGATATATCGCCATATTCCATAAGATGGATTTGGAAAGATGAAAAGTAGCAAATCTCATCGAAATGGGGAGGCTATTTTCGGTAGACTATTATTTTTTGTGTTGAGAGATGTATAGGAGTAAATTTGGGATAAACTGAGAATTTATTCTTGTTCTACTTTTTAGAACAAACAAAAGAATCACTTGTAGTAGATGCTTACATTGCAACTTCCATTTTACACCACATTTTTTAAAATTCGGAAAAAGGATAAGAATACAAAATATCTTAATTTTAACTCTCATTCATGTCTTTACAAAAAATAACAAATGGTCTCATATTTGTTTTCGACACCTCCAATCTGAAATAGAGATTAAGGTAATAGTATTAATCGTGAATAAAAGTAGATGGGTAAAAATCTACACAACTTCTTAAAGTATTTCTTATGTGGAATGCAACCAATACTTGAATAGAGCTCTGTTAAAGTGAAAAATTATATATCGAACAATATCTCAAGAGCAAAAGAATTGATACTCACAAAATATAACACAATATTCTCTAGCCGATGGTCTATCGGATACGCTTCGTACATTTCACCCTCTTCACTCGTAAAATTATACTGAGTATATTGTTGTTATAAAATATAACATAACATAATTATCATATTTCGTATAGTTAAAACAAAGATTTTTTCAAATCAATTTTTAATAATCACATAATATTACATACTTCATCCGTCTTATTTTATTTGACCTCTTTGCTTTTACATGTCATTTAAGAAAATATTAGTGATGAGGTATATTTTACTATTTTACCATTTTACCTACCATATTATTCTCTATTCAATTAATATTATCTCTAGTTTTTATTTTCAATAACAATAATTACTAAGCTAGCGTTTGGATATAGATTTGGTTGAAGCTTGAGAATTTGAGTTTTTGAAGTTGAGTTGAAAAGGAATTTTTGGAACTTGAAATTGTGTCCGGACATACATTTCACTTGAAAAAATATTTGAAATTTTGTGAGTAAAAATGGTCTTGGTTTTTGAAAAATTATTTTCAAAACTTGACCAAAAAGTATGTCCAAACAAGTTTTCAACCAAAAACTTTTCAGAAATTGCTCCCAAATTCTATAAACAAACGTGAGTTAAGGGTAAAATGACAAAAAAGTAATTAATTTTTCCTTGAACTCCTAAATAGATAAATAATTTGAAAGGACTATTTATAATAAGGATGACAGATAAAACGAGATGGTTGGAGTATTTTACAACCGACTATGTTTGAGTATGGTCCAAATAATTTGAATGGACTTCTAGGCCATATTTTGGAATTAAATTGTGCTGAGAAGGAATTTTCTCTATTTTTGCTCATACCGCGTTGATTCTAATGGTAACAACGGTTCTATTCATAATTACATACCCCCAAAAGTGGAAAATTAAAACATGGTTATTAATGATAGTGAAAATTCTTAGGTAGTTTTGGCATACGCGTAATCTATTTTAAATCGCACAATTAATTGAATAATAATCTATCCCCTACCAATTAAATTTTCTTACCTACTTACCAAACTATATCAATGCATCATGGCTAAATAGACCAACTCATAAATATATATTGTTACTTTATGTCTATTTCACTCTACTGCATTTTGATGAAATGGTTGTGGAATTTTATTTCAAGCTAAAATGTTTGTGGAATTGTATTTTCAAGCTAGTTATCCATTATCATCTATAAATAAAACTAATGCATCTCTCATTTAATCAATTTTTTTAGTAAAGAATTATCTGTAGATGTTTTTTGGCTGATTAGATAGTGCATTGTCGGTTTAAATAGGTTAAATAAACTCTTTTGAGAAGAGATTACCTCATTTATTTCAACTTATAAGACACTAGCTTATTAATGTTGGGTTGTGCTTTAATATGGTGTGATACTGTACGTTTTGGGTTAAATCCACACGGTTTTTTTAAAAGGCCTTACACCATTAAGAGATTCATACACCTTATAAGTAAGTTATTTTCTTTGCCAATTTTCGATGTGAGATTTTGTTCGCACACGCAAACTATTAAGGACTAGTTCGACAAATTCTACGTATAAAGTTAGGATTTAAATTTGGAAAGGGAAAGGTGACAAACTTTTGATAAGAAGATTAGTACTCAAATAATGACTTTTCAAGATTAATGTATTTGTGAGGGTACGATGTCGGTTTTATGATAGTTTGACTGAAAAATTGCACATTGTCATTGAACAAATGTATGGAAAATATCAACATATAGTGATGAAAAAAGTACTAGTAAATTACTACTACGTCTTTATATTGCTATTTGTGACACTAAATCCACGCGTACATTACGATGATAAACATCCTTCCGTCCATATTATTTAATGTTTTAGGTGTTTTCACGCGTATTAAAAAAATTACATTTTTAGTACTATTAATTAGTAATGTAATTAACTATTTTAGCCCTTATTCAAGCTATTATTACTTATCATTTTGTTTAAAAACATTTATTAGCAAGGGATGACATTGTAAAATTTCATCTTGATTACCGAAAAGATTAAATATTGTGGATCAAAAAATATATGTTAAAACATCAAATAAAATGGACCGGAGGGAGTATCATGTTAAAGACCACGAATGGCAACATTTGTTTTGTGTTTGATGTACATTTTCCAACTCAGTCAACCATCGTAACAATCGTAGTAAAGTCAGAGAACATTTAAAAATATCAGCAATAATTTCAAGCTGCAAAAAAGAGATGATCAAAATTGGAAGATCTTGTTTTTTTTTTTTTTTTTTTGGTTAACGTGCTGGCCAGATATAAATCAGATTCCATTACGTAATATTCCATCTGTCTTACTTTAGTTGTCGCTTTCAATTTTTGCACACTTATTAAAAAATTAATAAATAGAGTATATATTTTACTATGTTATTCCTATTTAATATATGACTATTAATTTTTTTTTTTTTTGAGAATATCTTTGATAATTAAGGGTATACTTAAAAATAATGAGCAAAAAATATCTTGAAATCCTAAAGCGTCAATTAATTTGGGACCAACGAATCTTAATAAAACGTCAACTAATTTTTGGAACGGAGAGAGTATTTATGAAGAAAGAAGTACTCCCTTGTTCTCAAAGAGAGTCACATTCCTTAGGAGTACAATTGGAAAATTTGTTGTGACAACATGAGAGTACTTTGAAATATCGTGAAAATGTATTATTTCTTCCAGTCCATATATATTATTTGTATTTAAGGATCACAACGTGTTTAATTACACAATCCTTTCTTATTTCTTTAATTTTATTTAATTTCTTGCTAGTAATATCTACATTTCCATTATTAGTTTATTATTAGCCCTCTTAAGTCTATATATTTCAGTCAGTACTTTTTACTGCCTTTATAAGCCGGCCTTGTTAGCTTACGAATCATTTTTAATTATCAGTACAGTTAACATGATTATTATTATCATCACTACAATGCATGATTATGGTTAATCAAATTTGGTTCAAGATGAGTTTCATGACTATGTAAAAAATATTCCATTTAAACAATCATGATCAAAGCGAAAATTTCATATTACTTTCACTTTAGTATGTAAACAATCATTTTTAATATGTCTAATTCTCTTTTAAGATCTCACCCTTGGATTCGAATCTAGGCTGAATTATGAATAGACATAATGTACATAGTAATAACTAAAGTTGATTTCGAGATTTAAATGTTATCTATTCAAAATGTTATATTACATTATTTGATTGTCTGAGTTAATTAATGAGCTTTTATTTAATGATCGTAAATATTTAATAGATTTTTTTAACAAATATAAACGATCTAGCCAAAGCTCTAGGTCAGCGGAACTCATGTATTGTAGATGGAGATTGAAAAAGTTAAGTATTTGTTCGCACTCGTATTTGTGATATCACATCAACTTACAATGAATATGTACTGATTTTATGAAATGACAAATACATTAAGTAAGAATTTAACTATTGTGCACTGCTGATATAAGTAATTTTTTACAACATCGGATCATCGAAATTTTTTTTACATATAATCATCCTTAGAATGTGAGATTTGTAATCATAAATATAATACAAGTTATATAATATAACAAGTATAATTGACTTGATGGAATAAAAATTATTTATATTATTGGTGTAAAATAATATGTGATATCATGAATATGTTAGTTTGACTTGAACATGCATAATATATTATATATTTTTACGGATTGTAAACTCTCTGTGAATGTTTCTAATTCGTTTCTTGCTTAGGTAGAAAATGGAAAATGGGAAGTGTCACGCAACTTTGCATAGATTTCGCTATATCCATCAACTTTACTAGGAGTACACGAGATAAATAGTATAAATTTTAATAGTCCCACTACCCCCCCCCCCCCCCCCACACTCATAATTAAAAGGGCTCACCTACGGTTCGGGAAAGAGCCCCATTCCAAGGAGCGTCATGTGCGCAGCTTAATCTTATGTAAGCATTTCCAAAACTTGAACTCATGACCTATGGGTCACATAAAGACAATTTTACCGGTTGATTTAAGGCTTCCCTTCCCTATACTCATAATTCAATTTGGAACTTACTTGGTTTTGTTTTTGGGCCGAATTTCGTGGCTTTTGTTTGTGATTTATCAAGGGGCCATCACTTTCTTGCACTGTATCAAATTGAAAGATTTAGTTTGATTTTGTGTAAAAAGTAATATCGAAGTTGATAATGAGATGTTACTTTAGAGTTATTTTCATTTGGCACCACTAATGATTGTGATTTTACTTATTAGTTTTAATTATTTGCAACCTAATCAATTTATTCCCTTACAAAATAAATAAAAACACTCTTTTTTCATGAATTATCCATGAGGATAGCATATGAAGATGCAAATAAGAACACTTTTTCCACCTTTCAATTGCCACAGAGTCAAAGGTATGTTGTGAGTACATGTATACATACTAGGTAAATTAATGACAATCAAAGTATTTATAGTAGGACACATTTACCTTCATTAACCTTTAACAATGAACCTTTAAGTCATTAGCTATTTTTGGGCTTTCTGATCCTCGTTTCAGTGCGTTCTCGCAGTAACGGTCGCTATCGCGCTGAGTAATAATTCATAGCCTCGCGATCGCGGCTATGGTATTGCGATCGCGCAGGCAAAGATCTTCAACCAGCCTCTTGCGCAATCGCGCAGCTCTGCATTTTCATCCTCCGCGATCGCATTTGTCTTCTCGCGATCGCGTAGGTCTTCTTTCTGGTCTTTCGTAATCGCGTCTGTGCACGCACGTTCTTGTCTGCAAAGAATAAGCAGCAAGAACAAACTTCTCATCTGATAATTCTAATTATCATTCTTTCAAGTGTTACTCATAATTCTTATGAAATTCTTCAATTAGGTTAAGTTTCAATTTTTTCAACGCAAGAATTCTATCTAAATACAAAAGCTGAATATGCTCACGTGAATCATTTTTTCTTGCTTTGCTTCAAACTTTTCAATTTTACCCCAAATCTTTTTGACAGTGGCGTACGCAGAATTTTTAATGAGTGGTGTCAAAAATATAAAAATCTATGACTTTAGAGCTGCTAGCGAGATTCGATCCATCAACGCTAACCAACTTAGCTACGGCATCTCTTGTTTTAGTGGTGTCATTTTATACTTTTATAGGAAATTTTCTGTTTTTTTTATTAATATAATATATATATTTAACAAAATAATTTAGTCGAGTGGTGTCGGACGACACCGGTACCATATAGGTAGGTACGCCCCTGCTTTGTGACGCAATAATGGACATGGAAGAGGGAGATGAAAAACTGCTGCTTAGGTGTTCCAACAAAGGGCTTCTCCTACATATACTGAGGAAGCAACGTGAATTAGAGAATCGTGATAGTAACGGAGGAAATGCACAGATGGCCACTTTTAGGCGCACCTATGTAAAGGCTGATCGTTTCCCTATCTTCAAATCATTGGTTGAAGTTCAAACCAGATACAACTAACTTCCGTCGCTTTTGGTCTGAAGTTGAATTCTACTCCCTCCGTTTCAATTTATGTGTCATAGTTTGACTCGATGTAGAGTTTAAGAAATTAAAAAAAAAATTTGAAATTTGTGGTCTAAAATAAGACACAAATTTTTGTGTGGTTGTAGATCATTTCAGACTTTCAGTAATGGCAAAAACTATAATTTTAAAGTTTAATGTTTACCAAATTTAGAATGTTGTCATTCTTTTTTGGAACAGACTAATAAGGAAATGCTGCCACATAAATTGGAACGGAGGGAGTACTATTTTTTTTGTTCTTTTTTGCTTAACTTCACAAATTTGGTTGAAGTTGAGTCCAACTTCACTGATTTGTTCTGAAGTTTACTTGTTTGGCTAAACTTCTTAGAAGCCAAGACTACTTTTTAAAAAAAATATATATTTTGACGAAATTTGAGGTGAACATAAAAGTACTTTTGAGAAGAATCATAAGCATTTCCTTATGTTGCCTCTTGGCGTTAAAACGACACTCAAGCTAGCCACATAACAAATACCTGAGACTTTGAACTGAATTTCAGTCAAAAAATCGAGAGTTTTATTCAAAATTTTAGCAAAATTCGATGTTTTACGTAAAAGTCCCAGTAAAATCTAGGTATAAAATGTTTAACGTCTCACTATTTTATACCTGTATTTTTTCGGATCTGCCTTCTCATTAAATTTGTGCACGATGGCTACAGATCAATTAGCGCGTACCAAACAAGCTTCTACGTGAAATTTTTACATAGCATTGTCACTATGGGCTCAAAGTGAAAAACCCATTTTTAGTTATGGACTAGAGGAAGGGTGATTTTGATAGCTAGTTAGTCTTTGAATCACTTAAAGAGAAAAAGTTAATAATTACAAGTTTTTAGAAAAGTAGTCATTTAAAAAAAACGTAATTTTTTAAGACTAGCCACAAGAAAAAAAAATGAGAATTTGAAAAAACTCTACTAAAAATTTCTAGAGTTTAGTTCAAAATTCCAGAATCTGGAGCTTCATATTTGAATCCCTGTATTTTTTACTAGAACTTTTACACTAAAAATTTTCAAAGTTTTAGTTAAATTTACTAGGACTTCACATTTAGCAAGTCCTAATAAATATTACTGTGACTTTGAAAATTTTAGTTCAAAAATTTCTATAAAAAATATTGGATTTTCTATGTTTCTAACTATTTATAGTCTTTTGAAAAATTTCAAATGCTGACAAGTTCTCGTTGTGGTGTAAACCGTTACATGGTCAAATTTTAAATGCTGACAAGTTCTCGCTTAAAGTGGTTTTACAAGAACGACCTCACTAATTTTAAGTAAGTGCTCCTTCAGGGGCAACACTTCAAGTATAAAATGACAAGTGTTGCAAGTATTGCCTCCGTGGCAGCACTTGACCTTTTATTTCTGCCAACATTCTCCCCAGATTACTTGAAAGGCATCACTTGCAATTTATACTTGAAGTGTTTCCCCCGATGGAACACTTTTATATTGATAACATGAAGAGTTGTCTATCGAGAATATTTTGCTAAACTATTCTTAAGTAGGGACAAAAAACCATAACTAAGGATAAGGGGTACATGTAGTGATTTTTTTTTAGATTTAATAAAACATGAAAAGATTCAGTATTTCATACTGAGATTTTTGAACTAAAACTTTCAAAATCTCAATGTTTTTTATTGGGACTTCATAATACATTATAATGTACTGGGACTTTGAATATTTTAGTTCAAAAGTCCCAGTATTTGTAGTAAAAAAATACTGGGACTTTGCTAAATATAAAGTCACATTATAGTATACTGGAATTTTGAACATTTTAGTTCAAAAGTTCCAGTAAAAAATATTAGGACTTCAAATATGAAGCTCGAAAAAAATTTCCTTTAAGTTTGAACTGAACTCCAAAATTTTTAAGCTTGAAAAAAATTTCCTTTAAGTTTTACTAGAGTTTTGTTCAAACTCTCAGAATTTTGTTTTGTGGCTAATCTTTAAAAAAAAAAAACGTTTGTGACAATTTTTAAAAATTTGTAATTATTGGCTAATTCTTTTTAAGTGGTGTAAAAACTGACTAATCATCAAAATTATCCTGGAAATTAAGCTAAATGTAACTCGGTAGTCGGTACTGTAAAAGGGCCTTTTGCAGAATATGACACCATAAACAATGGTTTGCTTTTTGGTCCACATTTAATAGAGTTTTGCACAAATGCCCCTGTCAATCTCTTGGCACGGAGCCAAGATTTGCTTTTTGACTCCTTTATATTTCCCAACACTTGCCCCCTAAAGTGTTGGCAAAAGGCAACACTTGCCGACACTTGATTGTAGGTGTTGACAAGAGGCAACACTTACTCCCTTTCAATCTCTTCCTGCATTCTCCTCATATAAGTTGAAGTGTTGGCAAGACAACATTTATCTTTGACCTTATGCCTAAAAGCCAAAACTTGACATTTTTTGCATTGAAGTCTTTGCCCCGTATCAACATAAGAGTATTTTGCTAAAATATTACTATTAAACATGAGCAAACTTGTAAAAGTAAAATTTTTACTCATAGGCCACTTTTTTTATTGGTTTTACATGAGAGGCCACTTTTTGGAACTTCAATCTTTGTGCGATGAAGTTCAAACTCTGTGGGTTGAACTTTATGCCTAAATTCTTTGTGCGATGAAGTTCAAACCCTTGTGGGCTGAAGTTGAACTTCACCCCTTGTGGGCTGAAGTTGAACTTCAATCCTTGTGGGCCGAACTTGTGGGAAGTTCAACCCAAAAGAATTGAAGTTCCAAAAAGTGACCTCTCATGTAAAGCCAATAAAAAAGTGGCCTCAAACCAAAGACCACTGCCAAAAGTGACCTTTGGTGCACTTCTGGTAAAATTTTCACTCACAGGTCACTGGTATTTAGTTTGAAGCCACTTTTTTTATTGGTATTACATGAGAGGTCACTTTTTGGAACTTCAATCTTTGTGGGCTGAAGTTCAAACTTTGTGGGTTGAACTTCATGCCTAAATTATGAAGTTTCAACTTCAATCTGTAAGGGCTGAACTTTTAGGTATAGATGCGTAAACTTCAACCCTTGTGGGTTGAAGTTGACCATCAATCCTTGTGGTGGGTTGAAGTTGAACTTCAATCCTTGTGGGCTGAACTTGTGTGAAGTTCAACCCAAAAGAATTGAAGTTCCAAAAAGTGGCCTTTCATGTAAAGCCAATAAAAAAATGGCCTCAAACCAAAGACTACTGCCAAATGGCCTTTGGTGCACTTCGTCCTTGTAAAACTACTCTTTATAAATGGCACTCGGTGAAAATTTTGTAAAAATGTCACGTAGGGCCTGTTTGGCACGCGCTAATTGATTTGTAGCCGTCAAAAATAAATTAGCTGGGAAATAGTCATATTCAGACAAATCTCATTATAAAATATTGGGGGTTTGAACAAGTTATGGGACTTCATATAAAGTTTCAGTAAACTAACCCAGTATAAAATACGGGCCCAATATTTTGTTATGAAACTGAAGCTTTATATATAAAGTTCCATAACAAAATACTGGGGCTGTGAACAAGTTTTGTTCACAACCCCATTATTTTGTTATGAGACTTTATATATAAAAAGCTTCAGTCCCATAACAAAATAATTGGACATTTGTTATGGGATAAATCTCATTATTTTGTTATGGGATAAAGTCTTATAACAAAATACTGGGGCTTTGAACAAAATAATGGGGCTGTGAACAAAACTTGTTCAAAGCCCTAGTATTTTGTTATGGGACTGAAGCTTTATTTATAAAGTCTCATAACAAAATACTGGGGCTTGAACAAGTTTTGTTCAAAGCCCCATTATTTTGTTATGGGACTAGTCTGAGGTGTTTTTCAACATTAATTGAGCGTAAGTGTGCGCACGAATTTTTGGCTATTTGTCAGTTAATTTTGAAACGGTGGATAAAACTGGTTTAGCGCGTCCAAAAACGGCTACGCATCAAAATTTCCCGAAAATTTTTGCTTTAAAAGTCGAGTTGCTCTGTGTTGTAAATAGCAAAAACAACCTAACAAAAGTTTACGAGGTAAACATTTTGTTTTTGGCAAATTAGCTGCTCCGAACTATGTCATGTATAATTTGGCGTTAGCGTGCCGACACCTAATGCTGAGGTTAGCTTGGCCGATGGAATAAAAATGTCTGTCCACCTATACTGATATAGGCCAGAATAATTTAGCAGGAATAATTGCTACTTGTTGGTTGTTAGAATCACGAATATAACCGTTTTGGATTATATCCAGCTAAGGGTGGTAAAGAAAATCTGGACAAATTACTAGGTATGTACATAATCCATTAGATTGATAGTTATAGCCCAATTTTGTTACAGCTTATCGTATACTGATCTTACTGCTGACTCCACATTCCCCACAACTAGACTAGTGACGCATATTCTTTAAATTTTATCCCTACAATGGTTGCATAATTAAATAGAAACCAACGATAAAGTCCAAGACAAAGTTCGGTTGCCATGATGATGGATATGAAGGTAAGAAAGAGAGAATGGTAAGTGGATAGTGTAATATACGTCGTCTACGTTTTCAATGACATGATATATATGCAGGAAATTATATGATCAAGAGATCAGGGTATGAAAAGTAATGAAAACTTAGTCGGATATGTAAATGCTACACATGGTACAACTCTTATAGTTGTGGTCGTACACAGTGGCGGAGCAACATGGGTTGATCACCCTTCGCCTGAAAATTATACCGTGTACATGGTTTAAATTTAATTTTTTACGACAAAATATTATATTTTGAACACCCTTGAAAAAATTCCTAGCAATGCTACCAGTCGTACATCCCTCCCGTCTGCGTGTGATGCATGTATTGCACACACGAAGATATATAGAAAAATTAAAAAGTATGTATTGTTAGCACTAACTAAGATAAATGAGGGAATGTATTGATAATCTGCGTTTACTAACTTTAATAATTTTGAGTCTATCTCTAACATTACTATTTGCAATAAAATTTTGCAAGTATTGAAAATAAACTGCAAACAATATAAAGAAAACAAGTGCTTTTATTCATCAAAACTGTGAGTACAATTCTGGTGATCTATTGATTCTTCCCTCCTATTTGTTATCCATAATTCGAGGGCCTCAGCAGCGTATTTCTCGAATGTAGGATGATTTGCATCTCCTTGATGTATTTGATGATCAAGAAGAGGCTAGAAAGACATATTTGGTGTCTTTTTGTGATCTCTTGATATTTTTGAGATGTCTTCTAAGGGAATATGTGGCCCCTTTTTATATGTGTGATCTAGGGTTTTGGGTAAAGTAGCCTCCAAAAAAACCTAATAGGCCCACCTTGTAGAAGCCCTAATTTTGATAAATTTTCTATGTCTACAATTACACTTAGAAAAACTTTGCTTGAAAATCAGCGGAATGATCGCGAACACTGGTGTCATGTTTGTCAGATGACTAAACAAGCATTTAGGCCATATACCTCAAATCTTTTTTCATATGTTATAGTATTATATTGTAGAGGATATGAAATTTAATGCTGGCATCTTGCAAATCAATTTGATAGAAATTTGGCAGTGGTTTGACGTAATGGATGACCTATGGCTCTAAATGTCAATAATTTGCTATTTGATGATCTTAGTATATGATTCATTTTTTCTCTTTTTCAACTGAAGAATAGAAACGCAAGTGATCATGGCATGTTTCAGAATCCATGACAAGTATTATTTGATAATTTCTAGTTTTGGCCCAAGAACTACAATTTTGTTATTGCTTAAGTAGGAGTTCGTTTATATTACTCCATATAATAGTCTCAAGGTATATATATATATATATATATATATATATATATATATATATATATATATATATATATATATATATATATATATATATATATATATATATATATCTGGAGCAATGGAAGTTACTAAAGTTTGAAATCTCCCATAAAATATCTTCTACAATAGATGAAGAGAATTATTACATACTCGTACTATACAAAGACAAACGGAAAATTAAATGTAAGTCATATAAATTACCACATTGAAGTAAACTCCTGTTCTTGATCTTAAAAACACATTATTTAGTAGAAAAACGTATATGTACTACTACTCCCTCCGTCCCAAAAAGATCTACATTTTCTTTTTTGTTTGTCCCAAAATGAGTGCCTCTTTCCTTTTATGGCAACTCTTTAAATTTAAGATTTATTTTGGTCCACAGAATTTAAAGATACTGGCTCACATTACACACACCTTTCATTTTACACCACAAAATTTAAAAGTCTTCATTTTTTTTTAAAACTCTGTGCCCAGTCAAACCCAAACAATCTTTTTGGGATGGAGGGAGTATATGATTATTTATTTCTATTCAAATTGTAATGGATCGTCATAGGAGTAGGAGATCATTTTCCCCCATTATTAGCACTTCTTTTTTCTTTTTGACAAGTTACCCACATTCTCAAGTTCTACAGTCATTTTGCAATCTTTGAATTTGACTTAGACTGATAAAACTTCAAACAGAGTCCTAATTAACCCTTCAAATGATAGTAAAACTTTCGAGTAGGGTCTGGTTGGCGCGCATTAATTGATTTGTAGCTGTCAGAAATAAATTCGTTGAGAAATAGCCACTTCCGAACAAGTCACAATATAAATACTGGGAAGCTTCAGTAAACTAAACTCAGTTTTGTTCAAAGTCCCATTATTTTGTTATGGGACTTTGTATAAAGCTTCAGTCCTTATATATAAAGTCTCATAACAAAATAATGAGATTTATCCTTTATATATAAAGTCCCAAAACAAAATAATGGGGTCTTTGAACATGTTAGTTTAAGGTCCCATTATTTTGTTATGAGATTATTTTGTTATGAGAATTTGTATAAAACTTCAGTTACATAATAAAATACTTGGGCTCTGAACAAGTTTCGTTCAAAATTTTAGTATTTTGTTATGGGACAAGTCTGGAGTATTTTTCGAACGTTAATGGAGGTAAGTGTGCGCGGGCGAATTTTTGACTAATTTGCAACTTCTGGCCCAACTCTCAAGTCACTTCTTGTTTTCAAGACTGCATATAAATGATAAAATGAATGCTAATAATGGTGAGTAGCAATACCTTTAAATTGTAAAGTTATCCACCGTCTGCTTTGATCGTTTATCTGAGGCCGGTCCGGCTGATTAATATGCATATAAATGTTACATTGGCCCTCGATTATGTACTTTGATTTGCTATACTGTGACAGAGTCAAAACTTTATACAAAGTACAAACCTAGGAAAGCAGTAAAATTTGCTTCTTGAAAATGAGAAACTTGTCCACCATTTACACATGGAATTCATCCATTCATGCTAGAGCATCGTCGATGACAAAAATAAATACAAGACGATTTGTTAATGATACGGATAAAAATTGAAAAAAAAGAGAAATAAAAAAGTATAAAGGATCTCAAAATTAAGCAACTTCCTATTGACAAATTTAGATCTTTTCCCTTGACCTAATTAAGCAATATTGAAACCCCCTTTGACACTTTATTCAAAATTTCTATTAGCCTAACAGAATTCAACCATCTATATACTTCTTCCGTCCCATTTTAGTTGTCGTTTTTCCCACTTATAATATTCCAAATAAAAAATTCAAATTGAATCTTTTCCCTCCACATAATTTCAGCCCTCTACATGCATGAGATAAGAAATCACTTGGACGTAGTTTTGCATATTCACAAAGCACTACAATAATGACTGTCAATGATGCAGGAGAGTAAATAAGAGCATACAAAGACTTAATTAGGAGGTTTAAATGGCACAACAAATAATGATAATAGTGCACATTGAATGTTCACGCGGTTTCGAGGAGGCAAGAAAGAGAGATAAGCAGCTGACTTTAGCCTCAGCTCCCATGGGAGTAGTAAATGCACTTTGCTGTCACCTTTTGACTCTTTCACTACCTTCTCTCTTATGCTTAATAAATTATGGTCAGCGTATTAGTATCTCTTATAGGGTCTTTTGTTTTTCTTCTATATATGTAGATTAAACAACCTTAGCATCTTAGACCATTGTCTTTGCTTTTTCCAAGAAAAGAAGAAAATATAGTAGGAGAAGATCACTAGCTATAGTACTCATAAAATACACAAGGGTTGTTTATAAAAGATAGTTGCAATAAAAAGAAAAAGAAGTGAAGGTGAAATATGGGTAGACCACCTTGTTGTGATAAAATAGGTGTTAAGAAAGGACCATGGACTCCTGAAGAAGATATTATGTTGGTGTCTTATGTTCAAGAACATGGTCCAGGCAATTGGAGAGCTGTTCCTAATAGTACAGGTACTTTTTTTTTTCTCTTTTTTTTTTTTTTTGTTTTCTACAATATGTGAGTTTACTAAAAGAGCTTATATTATAAAATGTAATGAGTTAAACTCAAGATTTGTGTTTGTTTTCATGTAGGGTTGAGAAGATGTAGTAAGAGTTGTAGACTAAGGTGGACTAATTACCTTAGACCAGGAATCAAAAGGGGTAGTTTCACTGATCAAGAAGAGAAGATGATTATCCAGCTTCAAGCTCTTTTAGGCAACAAGTATGCTCTCTCATTCAGTTTACCTTTTGTCTATTTTGATTAGTGGATGTAGTAATGTTTTTTGGGATTGGAATAGTAGGGAACTAGTACAATTCTTGTAATGGTTCTGATGGTAGCAAAAGTATGTTGTCTCATTATATGGTTTAATTAGTCTGTCCTTACTCATGATCTAACTTTAACGTTGAAGTTAGGCCCAAGATCTATTTTCTAAACTTGGTAACACAAAATGTTTAGCCTTGGGCGTGTGGGGCGTAAGATTATTTCACATTGATTGAGAAAGTGAGATAGTATCCTTATATCTTCTTGGGCAATGTTCACTTAACTTTGTGTTTCTCTAACAGATGGGCTGCAATAGCTTCATATCTTCCAGAGAGAACAGACAATGATATTAAAAACTATTGGAATACTCATTTAAAGAAGAAGCTGAAGAAACTTGAAGCTGCAAGTTCTGCAAGTGATTTATACTCTAAAGATAGTTGTTTATCATCTTTAAGCTCAACCTCAAAGGGCCAATGGGAAAGGACACTTCAAGCTGATATAAACACAGCCAAATTAGCTTTACAAAATGCCCTATCACTTGAAAAACCAAGTGCAATTCAAGAATATATGGCAACTGATGTGAAGCCCAAAAATATTTGTTACCCATACATAAAACAAGAGGGTAACAATTCTTCTTCTACTTATGCATCAAGTGCTGAAAATATAGCCAAATTACTCAAACAATGGACCAAAAGTAGCTCATCAACAAACAATTCTGAGAATTCAAAGGGTTCGTCTAGTACGCAACTCTCGTGTAATTACAACAATGCCACTAACGACTTCGAGTCAATATCAAATTTCGAGTCATTTGAACAGTCAAAATCAGATCAATTTTCACAAGCTACAACACCTGAGGAGAGTAAATTTTATGGTGAAAGCAAGAGAGAATTGGATGATCAAGTTCCATTGTCAGTAATGCTGGAGAATTGGCTATTTGATGAAAATGAAGATTTATTTTAGAAGGAATTTTTTTTTTTTTTTTTTGTTTTTCCATTTAGTGAATTCTATTTGATGCAACTTTTGTTTTGGGAGTTTCTTAACCCAAGTATTAGTAGCATTTTAATTAGGATGTGACATTCCCATTCTTTTTGTCAGATTGACGGTTTTAACATTAGTGCATATTTAGCTTATTCTTCAAATAATTACTTAATTTGCTAATGTGGGATGTTTCTTTATGAATTAAAGATTTGCTTATACTATGTACAGTATATCGCACAGGGAGCTGAATTTATATAATGAGTAAGTCTAGAGAAGTGTAACTAGTTGGCCTTTATAATGTTAGTTACACCCTCATTTATTCGATCATAATATTTATTAGTTCAAAAGCTGCACTGAATATTTTCTATTTTCATAGTTACTATATATATTCAACAATATATATATATATATATATATATTGTTGAATAAATTGTTAGGGTTTTTGCCTGAATTTGTAATCTATGAGAACTCTCTTTTTGAATGATAAAAAAGAGTTCTAACAAGAAAATATTTCCTTCGTATGGCTTATCCATTATTAGAAGATAAGTTTGGACATCTATAAATTGAATCATTCTCACAAGAACAAAATTATGCATGTTCTCCCATATATAGGTCAATGACCAAATCACTTTTAATAAAGTGTTTGATATATTAATTTTTATGTCTGATTTATTGTCATCCAAGAGTTGAGCTTCCGTATGTTATTTCAATTCCAACATAAATTTATGATATATACGTGGTTCTGATAATGCATAAACATTACTTCATGGGTAGATTTGGACCCATAATCCAAAATTACCAAGTAAAAATGATATTCTTATTAAAATAAAGTATGATTCAAATCAAATTAAATAATTCAGTTGAACTCATAAAACTCCTCTCATATTTGTAGTTGATTTAGAGGGTGTTTGGCTATGTTTATAAGTTGGTTTGACCAGCTTATAACCACCACTTTTTGGTTATCTACGTGTTTGGTAAGTATCAAAAGTGCTAATAAGCCAGTGCTTATAAAATATTTTGTAATCCATAAAATATCATTTCTAAAAGAAATTCAACATCCTCCTCATTCTATATTCGTCATTTTCCATTTTTAATGTAAAAAATACTTTTAAATTTATATATTTGTTTTGTAAATAACTTAAAGAATATTTTAGTTGTTTTAATAATTGAAAACGTACTTATCAACGTTTTTTTATAAAACATGCCAACTGCTTATTACTAGTTAGCAATTAAAAGTTTTTTTCAGTATTTGATGCTTATCGGTCACTGATTTCGAGGTTACACGTTGCTAAATGCTAATTGGACGGATTGGACCTATATTTGTCCAACAACCATCTAGTAGATCTTCTAGAAGCTAACCTCGAGCACCTAGAAAGGATCAACGTCAACGAACATATATCTAGTGATACAACATACATACATCTTTAGAGGAGGATTGGTGTAGTCTTCCTTGCATGAGTTGCAAATTGCATCCAACATTTTGTATTACCAGCATTGGCGATTATGTGAGAGCAGAGAAATTCATTCTTGACAAATAATATGCAAATTAAATCATAATGAGATTATTTAGTAAATATTCTTATTTCAAAATCTAGCATTGGTCTTCTTAAATACTCTCGGTTCCATTTTATGTGTCATAGTTTGACTCGGCACGGAGTTTAAGGAATAAAGAAAAACTTTTGAAACTTGTGGTCTAAAATAAGGAGTACATTACCTAAATAGTCACTCAACTATTGGAAATAAACCAAGAAAGTCACTTTTCTTTGTAATGTTCCTAAATGGTCACTCAGCTTTGGATACTTAACTCAAACGGTCATTCTCACCTGAAAAGTTGCTATCTGCGATGATATATGCTGACGTGAATTTTTTTTATAAAAAAAATTAAATATAAAGAAATTTAAATCCTACTGTCCCCACCCATTTAACATAATTATTTGACCCATACATGACTCAAATAACTTAATGAGTCAACTATTAAAAAAGTCAGTGCAACTTTAATCCTAAGATACTATACGATGTTTCCCTCATTTTTTTTTTTAGGATTCTATTGGGAGATCCAAAATTTTACTTTCAATCGATTTCTTCCCCAATAAAACCATTGCAATTAAACTAAATTCTCATAAAATACCATAAGCTCATAACATAATACATGAGAAAACTTCAACTTTACATTCAAGATTCCTGAGTTTTTTAATGATAGAACGCAAAAGAGTATGTTAACAATATTAATAGTTTTAACAAAACACGACACCTTATATAAAAGTGTCATACTAACTTTTAGTTTGTTACCCTAGAAACTAGAAGAAGAAAATAAAGTAAGTTACTCCGGTTAGTAGGTTCGTAAACTGTTAGTAAGTTACCCCCTACAAACTAAAAGAAGAAAATAAAGTAATTTATTAAGCCATTGGTCATCCATTGGTAAACCAGAAAATCATTCTCACCAGTTATTAATTCATACTACTTACACCAAATATTTAATTCATGCCAGTACCATTTATGATGAGTAAAAGATAAGTAATCGTTGTTTTATTCATATCCAGTACCATTCTCATGCATTCCGTTATGAGCTTATGATATTTTATGAGAATTTTAGTTTAATTGTAATAGTTTTATTGGGGAAGAAATCGATTAAAAGTAAAATTTTGGTTCTCCCTATAGAACCCTAAAAAGAAGATGAGGAGGGAAACATCGTATAGTATCTTAGGATTAAAGTTGAACTGACTTTTTTAATAGTTGACTCATTAAGTTATTTGGGTCTTGCATGAGTCAAATAATTATGTTAAATAAGCGGGGACAAGAATTTAAATTTCTTTATATTTTAAAATTTTTTTAAAAAATTCCACGTCAGCATATATCATCGGAGATAGCAACTTTTCAGGTGAGAATGACCATTTGAGTTAATTATCCAAAGCTGAATGACCATTTAGGAACATTATAAAGAAGAGTGACTTTCTTGATTTATTTTCAATAGTTGAGTGACGATTTAGGTAATGGACTCCTAAAATAAGGTATAAATATTTGTGTGATTGTAAATCATTTCATTAATAGCAAAACTATAATTTAGAAATTAAATTGTTACCAAATTTAGAATTGTGTCATTTTTTCGGAATAGACTAATTAATAAAAAAAATGCTGCCACATAAATTATGACGGAGGAGAGGGATATTTTCGTTTATTGTTGTTTTATCCCAGATTACCACTATTTTGATAAAATATCATTTCGAGTTACTTACAGCAGAGTCAAAAGATCCAACCAAAATATGATAAATTAGTCTCATGTTTTATTCCTAAATTATTGTCTTATCCTTCGGCCAAACGATCCTTCAAAGGATAGAATATTGTTAGTACCGTAATTTTCAACACCTATTTTAGGAAAGAATATTACTCCCTCTGTTCCAAAATGGTTGTCATAGTTCGGATTTCGAGAGTCAAACGAGTTTAACTTTGACCGTAATATTTTTATATGTCTTTTAAATATTTTGAATTATTAATTATTGTGATTTATAGTACTTTTTATGTAGTTTTTAAATATATAAACATCGTTACAAAAAACTTAAAGATTATATGTTTAAATTCACGGTCAAAATGAACTCGTTTGACTCTCGAAATCCGAACTATGACAACCATTTTGGAACGGAGGAAGTACTTTTTTTCTGTGTATTAAATATTTAAGAACAACTAATAGAGGTAACATTGAACAATTGAACATGGAAGAAACTATATGAATATCAAGAAGGTGCATTATAAGGGAGAAATATTTCATACTCGATTGTTATACACCCTGTGACATGCTGGACTTGCCCATCTCAGATATAGAAAAGTTTTAATGTGATTACTAACTTCACATGATACACTTGTTCATTCATCAGGCGTTACTATCAAACTTTTGCAATGTATGTGGGCAGCAATTGCTTTGGAAATTTGCATGCCTCAGCCTTAAATGCTCTTTTTTGGTTTTTCATTCGGTGTCCGGTACCCTCATTGGAGCCCAGACTAATCCGGATTCGCGCCGCGTAGGGCCACATTCGGGGGGAAGCGCTCCCTACCAGTGATTTTTTCATACCCAGGGCTCGAACCCAAGACTTCTGGTTAAGAGAGCAGTAGCCCCATCCGCTGTACTATATCACTTGGTGGTTGCCTTAAATGCCCACATGTGAAGTGCGTCTTCAATTTTCAACTATTTCATTTGGTGGATAATACAGTACCGCCCTAAGTCAAATTTATAATTATCACTATAATTGACATTTATCATTTTGCCAATAAAAGTATGACATGATGATAAAAGTTAAGGTGGAGGTTCTGAGATCAAGATGTAACACCATGTTCAAATAAAAGTGTTCAAGATTTAATATATACTACCATATTATGAGTTTATATCCAACTAATAAGTTGGTATTTACCCAACCAACATATATGGTAGTGATTGAAGGAGTTTAAGTAAATGTGTTCAAAATTTAGGACCCGTTTGTTCATGAATTTTTTTTTGTTTTTTTTTTTAAAAGTTTTTTAAAAATATATTTGACCATAAAATTTTGTGATTTTTTCAACTTTTTTTGAAAAACAGTTTTTGAAAAACCAAAAGAGCACTTTTCCAAGTTTTTTTTAAAAAAAAGTTTTTTTCTCTTCTCACAAAACTCTATCTTTTTTTCAAGTGAAATGTTTGTCCAAACACAACTTCAACTTCCAAATACCATTTTTCAACCCAACTTCAAAAACTCTTTTTTCAAATATTTTTTCAAATCTAGCCAAAGGGCCACTTAATATACATATGTATAGAAAATTAGAAAACACAATTTGTTTTGAGAATAAAGTATTTAACCGGCCATTCTTTCCGGTACTCGCTCTGCCCCTGAATATGTGCAAGAGGGTGTTGATATACACTATCACTGAGACATAAATTTTAAATATTCCGCTTCTGCTGCAAATTAAAAGAAAAAAAGGATATTGATAATTGTGTTTTCAATTCACTCACGTAAATGATAATATTTGTATCAATGTGTAGTGACAGATTCCGTCCGTGAAATATACTGAATATGTTGCTGTTCGTAACACACATTTTAATTTATGTAGTACTCCATAGCTCTATTTTTACAATTGTTGCTTGCTCTTCTAATTTTCTAGATCATGAGAGTGGCTATAATAAATGAGAGACAATATAAGATTATGGTGTCACATGGGGTAGGACCCTACTCTTAGCACAGAAATGGACCATAGGAAACAGAGTCATGTGCTCCATTGAACAAACACCTTTGCTCGCCCTATAGCCCACTTCATATCTGCATTTAACTCATCCATGTGGTTTTCTATTTGCAATTGGAGATGATGAGCAACTTATTTTTAGGCTTTTACCAGTAATACAGTATATACAGCATTTTTCTTTATACTCAGCCTGCAAACTAAATTCAACTATATAGAAAGAGAACAAAAAGATATGTCATCTGGCATGACCTTTTTGCTCTTTTACCGTCAAAGGATATGGTGAGTTAGATTAGTCCCTTCACGTCTGATTAGACGTCTTGTAAGGGAACTGCAATGATAGAAAAATTTTAGTAGTGTGTTTCCCTCTTCATGAGCCCTAAATGACATGAAATTTGATTAATCAGGCCAGTGTGTTGCGAATACTAAATGATTAAATAGATTTTTTCATGGTAAAAATTTAGTGTAGGAGCCTGTTTGGCGCGCGTTAATTGATTTGTAGCCGTCAAAAACAAATTCGCTGAGAAATAGCCACCTCCGGACAAATTCCAGTATAAATACTGGGACTTTGAACAAAACTTGTTCAAGGCCCTAGTATTTGTACTGGGGAAGCTTCAGTAAACTAACCCCAGTATAAATACTGGGGCTTTGAACAAGTTTTGTTCAAGGCCCCAGCATTTTGTTATGGGACTATGTATAAAGCTTCAGTCCCATAACAAAATGCTGGGGCTGTGAACAAAACTTGTTCAAAGCCCCAGCATTATTATGGGACTGAAGCTTTATATATAAAGTCTTATAACCCATAACAAAATGCTGGGGCTGTGAACAAAACTTGTTCAAAGCCCCATTATTTTGTTATGGGACTCAGCTTTATATATAAAGTCTCATAACAAAATACTTGGGCTTTGAACAAGTTTTGTTCAAAGCCCCAGTTTTTTGTTATGGGGCTAGTCTGGGGTGTTTTTCCAACGCTAATGGAGCTTAAGTGTGCGCGCGGATTTTTGGCTATTCTTCAATGAATTTTGAAACGGTGGATAGTCCCCATTGAGCGCGTCCAAAAATGGCTAGTGATCAAAATTACCCTAGTGCACTTAAGTTATTTGTCTTAAAATGGATGTTGAATGTTCCTTTTTGCAATCAACTTAGGGAAAAACAAAGAGAATAAAATGAATCAATTTTGTCATGAGGATGTCCTATATTGTCTTATTCTATAGCCTATGGTATTCTTTTTTGTTGACTAAGTAAATATGAACTTTTTACCCACTTAAGCCGGTAAAAAGTTCACATTTACTTGGTCCTAATTTATGTATGTAGCAATTAGCAATATTACTAGAATAATAGTTGAAAAAAATAATTTGCAGGATGAGTATCGCACCAAAGTTTATTATTAGCCTAATTACATGAATATTGAAACTAATGAGGATGGTCTTAATATCAGTACTTTCAGTGGAATGGTTTTACAATGGAACTTTATCATGTAGGTTGAACAGACTAGAATACAATTTTTTTCTTTCAGCGGAGTATTGTGCATTGTTTGTGGACTTGTGGTAGCACACTCAATGAAAGTTTAAGAGATATTTAGGATTGGGTTTAAATTGACCACACAAAAGGTGGACACTGAAACAAAATGGTTGATTTATAGAAATATGATACTTTGGGCGCATCGTCAAAGATTTGACTCCCATAAAGAAAGTCTTACACCACATTATGTATATATATAAGCAAATATGTTTAGTCGAGGTCTTGAATCTTGAGGTGGTGGAAATACAATGTCGCATATTCTAATTAGCACTGAAAGTGCAAAATACCAAACTCATCCGCACTCGTATAATTATGTTGAAATTAAATCAATTGGTACGACTAATAAACTTGAGCATATATCAAACTACTAAGTGATCAAGGTATCAAAAAAATTTCTACTCGTTTAAATTTCTATTGGCATATACTTAATCTTTTATTATTTTAGTTCTTGAGTTATATTTAATCAATATCTGTCAACTCGTGTTATTTAGAATTCTTTTATCTTTGCTTCATTGATTTTATAATATCACTATAGAATAATTTTCTTTTGATTAATTGTCTTATAAATAAATTTTACCAAAGTCATGTATATGGTATCGTGTTCTATTATCTACTTAATAGAGAGTGACAATCACTTGTAGCTCGATACTAGAGAACGAAAATATATCGAGTACTTAAATATTAGTTACGACCATTAAGAGTCATTATTTATTCAAATATTATCTTAAATCTTACTTTATGTGTTATATTAAATATATAGGCATTTTACATAAAAATGGCATATTTTAATAATGGTACGATCCTATCATAGAGTTCTTAAAAATATTACCAAAAATTAAACGAACAGAACCGCAACCGAAGGAAAACCGACATGAATGGTATGGCTATGAAAAGTCTTTTTTTGGCTATGCATAATAGAATAACCGAAATATTGAGGTGATATAAATTTCATGAAAAAAATCGACCGAACCGAACTATTGACACCCGTACATGTAGGTTGAATAGACTAGAATGCCATTTTTCTTTCAGCGGAGTATTGTGCATTGTTTGTGGACTTGTCGTAGCACAGTCAATGAAAGTTTAAGAGATTTTCAGGATCTGATTTAAATGGACCACACAAAAGGTGGACAACTCAAACAAAATGGGTGTTTTATAGAAATAGGACACCTTTTGGGGCTAAATGCACGAAAGGCCACTTTTGCCACTGGTCTTTGGGCACAGGCCACTAATACCAAAATATTTAGTTTGTGGCCACTTTTGCTTAAAGAGATAGAACTTCAGTCCAGAGGCCGGATTGAAGTTCAGTCCTTAAAGATTGAACTTCAATCCACGGCCATATGGACTGAAGTTCAGTCCAGTCCTTAAGATAGAACTTCAGTCCATGGCCATGGAATGAAGTTCAGTCCATAGCCATACCATGGACTGAAGTTCAGTCCATGGCCATATGGACTGAAAGTTCGTCCTTAAGAGATGGAACTTCAGTCCAGCGGCCGTATGGACTGAACTTCAGTCAACTATCAGAACTTAAGTCAACATATATTAAGTAAAGGCCCAAAAGTGGCCTCTAGTGTAAGACCAAAGAAAATAGTAGCCTCAAATTAGATACCAGTGTTAAAAGTGGCTGCTGGGCGAAATTTTTACCACCTTTTGTCTCACTGTTAGAGATTTGACTCTCATAAAGAAAGTCTTACAAAAATAGTCCATGTTAGAAAATTCATGGCGATTGCCAGAATTATTATCTTAGCAAGACTTGGAGGCCGCCAGGAGCTTTTCTCTGGCGGTAGCCAGTAACTTTTCCTGAATTATTTTTGTAAGACCTTGCTTACGAAGTCAAAATTATTGCAGCGGCGCCAGAAATTGCTATTTCATGCAAAAACTTCCTATCCTTTTGGCGTTGCTCTACAATTTTGACCTCGTACAGAAAGTCTTATAAAAATAGCCTCTATCAGGAAAAGTTGTTGGCGACCGTCAGAGGAAATTTCATGGCGACCGCTAAAGCTTTGCTAATAGAAAATTCTGACAATCTTCAGGAACTTTATTACGGTGATCATTTTTGCAAAAATTTCCTTAAAGAGCACTCTCTGACTGGGTACCAGAAAGTGTCCTTTTTCTGTAAAATACCCAAATTTCTCTACTTGTCGGAAAGAACCCAAAACTGTGGATCCTTGTTCAGGGCCGTAGTGCACATATAGCCTCTATTTAAAGTTCTGCCATATACGCAAAGAGTTCGCAATGTAAATCTCCTTGACGAAATCATTTTCAGTGACAGTGACTGATATTGGACTCCATTCAATCCTAATTTCAGTCTATCAGGTCTGTATTTTATTTTATTTTTCGGTCTAAGTTGCTCCCAATTTCAGCTCTTTTCTTTAAAGTTGAGCCAACTTCAAATCAAAAGCTTAAACGACTCATGTTTATATCGAAATTCTGAAATTGAGCAAATGTCCTCAACTTCACGTCTCAGAGACTGAAATTAAATAGCTATGTTTGCAAAAGTTTTAAAAAGTGATTCACTTATAATGGCGCTGCGTACATGAGCCTCCTAGCATATGTTCTTCATTATTCAGCCTATGTGGGGTTTTCATACAGAAAATTGGGCTCTGCCAAGGTTTACAACTTCATGACTTGCATTAATTTGATGGACCGGAAAAGAGACGGAATGTTTACACTTTATACCAATGAAATTTAAAGTATTATCATGCCTATTAAAAATTACACTATGCATAAAACTAAAAGTATTTACGCAACCTACCCATTTATTATTGTATACCTTTGTTATGCCTTATAGGTGTATAACTTTAAGGTATACTGCATAAATTATGGTATAAAAGTCTGGAGGACTATACTGTATACATTTGTTATACCTTATATGTGTATACCTTTATGGCAAGTTTAGATGGGTAGAGTAGGTAGATCAGGTAATATTTGAAAATAGTGGGTAGCGGCTGTAATTATTTTAGGTTTTGTGGGTATTTTTGTAAGTTTTGTGGGTATTTGAAAATTGATAAATATTTCTATCAATTTTTAATAAATTTTTGAGTTTGAGAATTGTCAAAATAGATCACTAACGGAGAGTGTTTACCTTAAGTCCTATATATTATAGTTCAACAGATTAAAATAACTGGTTCATGCATATGTGGACGTTCATGCATATTGTTTTTATTTTAGTCAGTGACTTGAATGATAGAATTTTATTATCGTTATGTCACATCGATGAAAAATATTCTTCCTCGGTAGTATTATCGTCCTATCACATGGCTGAAATATAGGTTTTTTGATATTTTTACATATCTATAGCTCATACAAAATTACTCTTTAATGTGGTAGAACAAGAGAAAGAAAATGAATGAACTCTTCAAGCTAGTTAAAGCTAAAGCAAATTGTTTTCAATTACTCAAGTATGAGACGGCATCTAACTTATGTCAAGTTGCATCAATCAACACCAAATTTCCAAATTCAAGCAAACATTTTCACTGTCTAGGTCAATAATTAAACCGTGCTTAGTTGTCTTATTGATTTGATTATTAGTTATGTCAATTTTATTTACAAACTAAAAACTTAATTTAGGAGCTAAAGATTCTTCGATTACTGGTCCCAAAAGTTAATTAAACGCAGAAGATGGGTTGGGTAGGTAAGAAACAAAGTACACTGCCTTATGAGTCATGATTCAATTTTCCTTCACAAAAGCAAAATCATGTTTCTCTTTAATTAAGTACTTCCTATCAACCTCAAAATCCTTTATCATTAACATTTACTAACTACCTTCTTTAATTATACACTTTATTTGACTTACTTCACCTCATAATTGTCATAATCAAATTAAACTACCTTCACCTAATTAAAAGCGGAGGTAGGATTTCAAAATGATACGTCACCATTGTTAGGGATGAAGTTACAGCGTCCCAAAAGTTATATTGTGCATTTAGGCTAAATACTACTCCGTATTTTATATGATGATATATTAAAAGGAAAAAATATTGGAAGGGTATATAAATAGGATCGATCCCTACTCCTGAGTTTAAGTAAATATCTGTTTGATCAAATGAACCATTTAAACTTTTAGAGCATCGGTTCTCGAAAATTATCTTAGACAAATTTTGAAAAATACATACATAATAAACCTAATTTCGTGGGAAGAACATGAGTTCACGTGAATCGCAAAAACTAAGTGAATCCGCCATTGCATCCAACCCTCAACTTTTTGTACGACTTAGAAATATCGAACGAGCAGCTTCGTTACCCTTCGAAATGAATTATCAACTTATCAAATAAACTAACAATTGTAAATTGATATAGTTCTTTGTGAATACCAGGTGTATATAAGATTTAGTGAAAGGCTGATCGATAACACAACACGGCTCAGTCCCCATTTTTGCACCTAGATATATATTCTTTAATTAATATGAGAAATACTCGAGCAACTCATTTGTGAAAGTGGGAATTATATATGTCTCATCCAGTAATCTAATTGTCATTTCATGCGGTTGGGCCAATATCTGGTAGTAACAATGACAGAAAATAATGGGGTCTAATTCCAATTAGGTGTCCATTTTACCTCTCTAGGGGGAAAATCATGTTCCAACTAAGGAATTCGAAATCTTTGTTCTTGATGATCTACTAAAATTTAAAGTCGGGACATATTTCCACTTTAAAAAATCTATTAAAAATTACTCCTTTAGTGAATATATATCATGATGCACTCAAGATATGTTTTTTAACTACCCAATTTTGTGTAACATTCACCTTTAAAAGAATTAAATAACATGATTAGTAAGAATTCATATGGTTTTATTCGAAACTGAGATACGAGTGCTACTTCAATGCATGGCTTATAAAAGTGCCTAAAGTTTGAAATGTGAATCATGACAAGGTTGTAATTCAAAATAGTGGACAAAAGGAGCTAATGAAAACGAATTCAATTTGGTGAAGACAATTTTCAACCGACCTATATGTGCAGCAGAAATGAGTGATGAAAAAACATTTAAGGATCATTGAGGTCGTTATCCACCATTGCCAAACACATTGTCTCGACGTATCAAATATTAGGAAAAGATTACATGTGAGGCCTAATTTTCTGTTTGTCCAAGTGTGCAAGCAGGATCTGATCATCTTATGCTAACGTTGGACAAAGTAAAAATATTGTTGTAATTGATCTAGTTTAGTTGAGGTAATTAATCTTTCCTAATGCACCCTTCTTGGATTTAAATAACTAATCTGCATGGTTTACTGGGCTGGCTGGTAAAAAATGGAAACAACTCATATGTGTGGATGGAAATTGGAATTTCCAATAGTTTTTTTTTTTTGGGTTCCCACCCGATGTCCGATACTTTCGTTGGAGTCATGACTAATTTGGATTCGCGTCGCGTAAGGTCTATTTCTCGGGGAAGTGCTCCCTACCAATATTTTTTCCATTTTCAGGGCTCGAACTCGAGACCTAGTTAAGGGTGGAGGGATCTATCCATCCCACCACAATCCTTAGTGGTGGAATTTTCAATAGTTGGTTAGATGGAATATTGATCATTTTAATTTGTAGAATTTACTACGATTAATTGGGATTGTCTAAGCAGTTTTACTATGTTGTTTAATCAAATTACATTATTGATCAGGCTCTAGAAATTTCTTGACACAGCTGGATTAGAAAATACCCTAGAACTTTAACTGTCAGCTCTGAGAGCCATATGCAATTAGGTTTTTATAAAAGCAAAACATAGAGTTGCTCATTTCATAATACATCAATGTTTATTCGCAAAATGGAAACATAATTAATGATTTAATAAGATTATTCCAAAGCTATGAAGCGGCAAATCCTTTTAAAGCCAAGCTAATTTGATAGATGATTGGAAGTTGGGCAATCAATTCAAAACGATCATTCTATATATAGAAATTTACCATAGAAAGACCCAAAAAGATTAACAGGCAAAACACTGTAATTTGAGATGAATGGGACGTTTAAAAATGTCTTACTTTTTTATTTTATAAAAAATAAATTAACTAAAAGATTGATATGATATAACTTTCTTCAATGATGATAAGCTAAAAAATCGTAACACTATCAGGTTAACGAGAGGATATTTATAGGTATTTCGTTGCATATATATGACCTATTACAATAAATGTGACCCGATAATATAATAAATTTTTATACTGACATGTATATGACTTAAATTTTTCTTGAAATAACAGATAAATACGAGCCATTAACACCGTATGCTACAGTCTAATTAAGACAAGAAGGAAAAAGGTTTTGATATTGGGTTGTTATATAAATATGCCATCTAGGGTTAGGGTTTTCAAAAGAACCAAGAGAAGCTAGCTATTTAATGCTAATCTATTTAATCTCTACAACCCATATGCCTTGATCAGTTTTCTCATTTGGCTGAGAATAATATATTCTCTAAACTGAATACTATATAAGAAGAGATGAAAAAGGTTTTGAGGAGAAATGACTCTTCAAGAAACTCTACAAATTCATCTTTTCCTGCAAGAACAGTAAGATATGTAGAGTGCCAGAAGAATCATGCTGCTAGTGTTGGAGGTTACGTCGTCGACGGGTGCCGGGAGTTTATGCCTAGTGAAACTCCCGGCACCCTTACTTGTGCAGCCTGTGGCTGTCACCGTAACTTTCATAGAAAGGAAGTTGAAAGTGATGTTGCTTCTGATTGTACTTCTGCTTCTTCAACTAGTACTACATAAAAGTAAGTTTTAGTAAGTACTTGTAATTTTAAATGGGGATTTGTTGTATGTATTTGGGTATGGGTTTGTACATGTTTTTTCTGTATGTTCAAGAGTGAAGGTTATTAAGAAACCTATGGGAAGGTTTCCTAATTTCTCCTCTCTATCAATTTCCCTATTTGGTTTGTTGTTTATATAAATATTTTGAATGTCATGAGATTGTTTTTGATGTTTTGCATATTGATAGTTATATAGTGTAATAAATTACATATATATTAGGGGAGAAAAGATGTGTTTCTGAACTGATTAGACATGATGGTCTATTCTTCAAATTCTCTTCATGATATTAGGCTGTATTATGTTGTTGTTCACTTTTGTTGTCTCAAATCTTTTTAGTACTAAATAACAACCTGTTACTAGCTGTTGTGCCAAACAAAAGTAATTATTCCAAAAATTTTAAAGATTCTACAAAATCAGTTAAAGTAGCTAAGTTCTTGTGTAATTATAAATATAGATGGAACGGTCATCTTATGTTATAAGTACCATGCTTTTAACTCCTTTTAACTGCTAACCTTTGTAGTATGCGTGGTTTGTTTTAGGTAATAGAAAAAATGGATTGGCTTCATAATAAAGACTATTTAATTTAACAAATGTCAAGTTTTTGGCCAATAACCATATGTTAGAATGAAGCTGCCATGGTTATAGTTTTTGGCTCAAGTTCTACATATTTGGCTTTCTCTTGTGATAATGAAGTAAGCCATTCTTCAAGAGAGAAATTTCGTCGAAAGAGTTGTTCAGTTATCTTTTTCATTACTTGATTATTGTCATGTTGTTGTTATAACTTTAATTATTCTTCTACAAAAGTGTTTTCAAGAAGACATCAGTACAACTATACATGTTCAATATTGGCTGGATAAGCACCAATTGTCTGATAGATATTTCAATTGAGTTAGGTATTATGGGAGGGGAACAAAGCTTTAGGTAACTGTTAATTTTAATCAGGTATGTGTCAAATCTATGACTCACACAGTGGCGGAGCCAGCATACTAGTACGGGGTTCGACCGAACCCCGTAACTTTCGCCAAACCATGTATATTTCTCTTGAAAAAAATATTTTATATGTACTAATTATTAATTTAGAACCCCTTAACTTTAAAGGACTAGAATTATGAACCCCAAAACTTTAAAACCTGGCTTCGCCTCTGGACTCACAGCCCCTTGTTTTTGGAGTTGCACCACTTTCTTTCTGTACCCCATTGAAACAATGGCTTCCAAATTTCAAGCCATTATGGGGTTTCATTTAACACCGATGTAATTACAAGTACAGTCAAACATCGGTATAAAGAATATATAATATAGCATAACATGAAAAGTCGGTTTTAAAACAAAAAAACTTGCAGTTAAATGTGATATTGTTGTAGAGGTGGTTGTTATAGAAATGTATGACGGTTGAAAAAGTGTATCATGTATTGTTTTTTCTTTTCGATGGTCACCCCAACTCTAAAGTCTTTGTTTCATGATTTAATACTTTATGATGAGAAAAGGCTCATCAGACAAACTGTGGTGAGTCTAATGTTTACTGACATTAATGCTAATAATCTTAAATCATGATCCTAAATATTGCTTAGCACTACAAGAAAAGGATCAAATTGTGGGGTTGAATAGTGAGGGTTTTCATGACCTCCTCAAATTACATCAATTTGTGGAGGCTTTGACAACTGTCGCAAATCCATTTAATTTGGGGAGGTCTGTACTTGTAAACAGTGGGGGTTTCCAGGACCTCCACAAATTGTATTAATCTGTGGAGGCTTTGTTAACGACCACAATTTTGTATAATTTCGTGGAGGTTACCAAACGTCATAATAAGATCATCAATCTTCTTTATTTTTTTTATTGACATTTTTTTTATTTATGTTTCTTGATTTAGTTATATTTGCTTCATATGTTTCATTATCCAAAAATATTTTGACTTTTTTATTAAAGTAATTAATGGAAGTAACATATAATCAAACTTTTTTATAGTGTCAGCGTTTGTCTAAATATTTCATGGTTGCTATAGTAAGGTGTTGTATACATATATAGTGGCATTACATTTAGATCTTATTTAGCTTTTATAAATAAAATATACACAATTATTTTATTCTTTTTATGTTATAAACAAAAAATTACTTGTTACATTTGAAATTGCAATAGATATTCATATTTTTATAATTGAAAATTGGAAATACTAATACAATAATAATGAATCCATAACTAAGAAAAGTATGCATCTAATACTAATTTAAAATTTAAAAATTTCAAGTTTTACATAAGAAATCTACAAATTGTAGGCTTTTCGTAAATTCTAGACTCTTAGTGATAGTACAACGCAAGTATAAAATTTATTATCAAAACCATATCTATTGTATCATTTATTTCTTTTTAGTTTTGAGTATGATATTTTTAGATGGTATCTAATTGTGTATCAGTTAATTTATTGCTTCTTATTATTTTTTCTTTTACTTTAGTGTATCTACAATGTATTTGTTTATCCAGAGTTTCATTTTTTTTAAATTTTTTTTATCATTCTTCTTATTTTACTTCTAATATTTTTTCCATATTTTTATTTTATTGTATATCACTGTGTTGTTTCTGCACCATACTAACTGTTTCTGCATTGTATCGTCACTATTTTGTATTATTTCAGTACTGTTTCAGACTGTATCTACACTATTTTTGCAGACCTGGGCGGCGGCGAAGTTAGCCCGGCGACAGCAGTGGAGGCACTAGGCGGCAGGGGAGAGGGATGTGAGGTGGAGGCTAGGATTTTCTCTTTGTAGTTGTTTGTAGCAACTTGTATATAAAAAATAATGCTATGTTTTGTAATATTAATATTAATATTATTATTATTATTATTTTTAAAAAAATTTAAGGATTAATAATTATATATAAGTACCATATTGTTTTTACTTCATTTTTTTCTCTCTGGTGTATTTCTCATGCAATATCTCTTTTTCTTTCACGTGCAGGCATTTCTAATCTTATTTTCTCCGGATGATATGTTATGTGTACGTATTAAAATGTATTTTTTTTTTTTGAGCTTTTTTCTTTCTTTGAATTTGAGAAGTTAACTACTCAAAAGTTGACATATCTGGAGTGAGTTTTTTTTTTTTTTTTTTTTTTGTGTGTGTGTTTATTTTATGTTTAATTTCAGGTACATGAAGATAAATTGGATCAAGAGTAAAGTTGAAGATGAGTAGCGCTACAGTAGCATATGAGGAAGCAGCACAATTACACCTTATTTAACTTACAAATATTCATGTAATCCCAGTAGATTAGATAATAGTAATACTTTATTTTTTCACATCTTCAAAGAGCTCGTAATGAGATATTATCTCAATGTAGTTTTAGTTAATTATATGATCAATGAATATTTTTGTTATTACCTTTACACGTTTGTTATAGTATGTTATTTCAGTATTTTTTAGTATTACCTTGCATAACTTTTATATAATTAATTTAATGCAATTTGATCTATGTTATATATTATTTCACAAATCATTTAATGTTATCTCATGCAATAAAATTTTAATGAGATTAGTACTGTTGACTAAGGTTCACAAATTAAATTTTAAAAATAATGGTATTATATTATGGTGATTATACATTCCAATAAATTATACTTATTATTTTAAAAATAAACTCATATTATGGCGGTTATACTTTGCCATAAATTATTTTATAAAAAGCTTATTATCATATTGTAGCAGTTCCAAAGCTTCATAAATAAATAAAAATTGGAGAATTCAAATTATATTGAGGAGATTATAAATCGTCATTAATTCAGTTTTAAAACCTCCGCAAATTTTAAGTTCACTTTGTGGGGGTCGTCGTGGAGGTTTTAAAAAATTGTCGCAATATTGCTCGTGGCAACGGTAATTATGGCGTTTTTGAAAACCGCCACAAACCATTTTGCTGGAGTCGAAAACCGCCACAAATTGCGAAAAAAACCTTCACAAATTTACACTTTCTTGTAGTGTAGTTCGCGACTAACATGAAAATTCTCATACATGTTAGTCATGCAATTAAAATAAATGAAAATCCTACCGATGTAGTTGCAACTGATATAGCATGCATCAAATTCAAAACAGAATCATGATCTTACTAGCTATCTCAATATGTATATGTGCATACAGCAATAGGTAGACTTTTAGTAGTAAACTCCTTGAGATCGATGAATCAGATCTTCAATGCACCTTGTAACCATAAGAACGTCAACTATGTGGACGATCAATATAATACGATTCTAAATGCTAAGAATAGGAAACGATCAACAAAACGATAAAATGAACAATATAAAGTAACAGATAGAAGGAAATAGGGAAATGGACAGAAGAAAGAAATGAATCAAATCCCTTAATTGCAAGTAAATTAGAACAATATAAATAATTTGTAATACCCTAATTTAGATGAATGCAATCAAAGACCAATATCCGAGGGGGAAGAGACTTGAACTTGAACTCAAGCTATGGATCTCTCACACAAGAGAATCCAAGAGAGATCCATGAAAAGAAAAAGGAAATAAACTCACACATCATAAGAGTATTTTCAATCATCCAAAATCTCTAACTTTTATCAAACCCTTAAATTAGACTATTTATAATACTCGTAGTTACTAAATACAATGAAAGAATGGATTAAAAAGCCCCTAATGCTGATTCTGGAAATCTGGCCTGGCTGTCCTTCATCGCGACCGCATCTTGGATGTCGTGATCACCCCCATATGCTCACGAGGCTTCATCGCAATCGCGCAATGAATTTGACTACTTCTGCGCTATCGGACCTGTTTCCTCGCGATCGTGTGGACCCAATTTCTAGTAAACTCCCATTTGCTTGTTTGGCCAATTCTTTGGCTTGATTCTTGGCTTCCAATCCTTTTTGAAGCATTCCAAGCTCCAGACATCGAGCATGAAGCCTCCACGACTTAAAGTGTCAATTCGGAATTCGGATCACAATAGCAAGTTAGCAACTGAAAATGCTAGTGGATATGCTAAAATTAAGAAAATGTATTAAGGTAGACAAAATTATCAATCTTTTTCCAGTATAGCAAGAAAGAAAGAGTGTGAGCATAGTTCTCTAAAAATAAAGAAAAACGAAAAAGACATAGTATTTATATATGAATTTAGATTGTATACATAATATTTTAAGAAAAAGTTTACACTATTCACATCATCTTAAATTTAATTATTTTTAAGAATACAAATCTCATTATGATGGCTTATCCATAGATATTATTGGGTGATTTGATAGTATAAGTATTTTACATGGAAGCTCCATGTAACTTAAGCTCTTTGCCTCTTTATATATCCAATACATCTAAAATCCAGCAATGCAAGTTTTATCAAAAGAAGAAGGGATAATTTCATAACTAACCAAGTATCTTACATAGCCTTACTAGATAATAGACATATTAACATATATCAATGGCTAGCCAAAATTGATGCTAAATAATAGGTACATGAATATCCTAACTTCTAAGAGATCTGCGTGAATATCTCCTAAATACTAGCGCCAATTCAGTTAACTAAAAAAGAAGCGAAAAAAATGGATGGAAAAACGTTTTTAGATTCCTATAATTATGAAATCCCACTAATCTGTGGCAAGTATATATCCCAGTAAAGCAGTTTTTTTAGGTTATTAAGTCATAAATATTCACCAAATACAAATCAGATTACATCTTCTCTTTTTCCATACAAGAACAAAAATAAGATCAGAAGGCATCTTACTAATTAATATTAATCATTGTTTACCTTAAATATCAGCAAGTGAATACCCACTGTGTATCACGTTAAAGGAGAAAATACAAGGGAAATAGTATCTTTGCATATGAATATCATCAAAATATGACACCAACGCAAATATGCAACAAATATGTACAAAAAATATGCAGTGAATACCAAATATGGAATAAATGCTTACAGTGAATACCAAATATGCGATGAATTACAAAATGCCAAATATGCATCAGATATGTACAAAATATGCCGTGAATACCAAATATGCAACAAGTAATTACAAAAACACCAACTACCGAAAAAATGGGAAAGTTGTTACTGATATTTTCGTTAGGCGTGGGTTAAAAGTTGAGAAGCGGGAAAAAGAAATAAATGCTAACTTAACATATCCTAATTCCCATAAATATAGGCATAGTAAAAGGAAGATAGAAAGTTTTTAAAAGTGTCTATTAAATGTAAAGTAAATAGGTCTAAATGTATATTTTGAATAATTAAGGCAAAATGTATCTATATTTTGATAAACACCCTGCCAAATGTCTATATTGTGTAAAAATTCCAAAGAAGAAATCGGTTCATTTGGACCTTCGATTTTCAATTTTAATTGGATTCAAAACCTAACCATTAACAAGAAACAATTAGTGGACCAAACACTACAAACAATTTGGGCTGAATAAGGGCCCAAAGAATGCAGGCTTTCCTACATCATACCCTCAAGTCTCAGTTCCAGTTGTCTGTAAAGGAATCAGATATTATTTGCATGTATAAGCAGATGATATAATGTAATATTTGTAAATCATGTTATAGAAGTTTGCCTCATTACCTCATAACCAAGTCTCTTGGTTGGACAACTTTTCAAGGCAAAAGAATTATTCGCACAAGTTGTTTATACCAAATAAATAAATACTAAACATGTATCTTATCATATGCAAATTTATAACTTAACCATGATTAAGAAATATGCATTTCACTCAGAATTTTTAATTATGGGGCTAACTTTATTGGTTTGGTAGCGGGTAAGTATCTACCTATGGGTCGTCAATGAGGACTCTGTATAGTAGAAATGATTGTTAGTTTTTAATTGACGCTTATTTTTATTGCCTATTGTGCTTTTCCCTAAGTTGATGAGGAATAAAGTTAACAAAATTTATAACATGTACATATTGAAATGTTAAGTTCAAGAACTAAACTTTTCAAAACGTGAAATGGGGTTATAGATTTGTCATTTTCAGGAAAGGAAATATAGTAAGTAAACAATTGCGTACTGCAAAAACCATGTGTTTGGAACATGAGGCTGACAAATTGGAATTATTAATTAATGAATTTTGGTCATGGATAATTAAATTCCATAATGTCCTATTTTCCCCACTTCATAAACCTTTTTTTTAAAAAAAAACCTTTTAGTAATATAAAGGGTATGCTGTGGTCCTAACAGAGTGATGGGCCTTTCTTCAATCTTTGTTACGTCTTTCCTCTTTCGTATTACCCATAAAGGCATTGAAGAAACAGCCAGATCTGAAATTTGGTTGTGCTTGAAACCACATTCAAGACCTAACCCCTAATCATGATAACTCCCTTTGTTTAGCTCTATCATAATTGACAACTCCTTTTATGTCATTTGTCCTGCTCTTCTATTTTTATTTTATCTCATAATACTTGTATTCTTACATCCAAATTATTTCTTTATTATTATGTTGTTGGGGTCAGTTCGTGTGTAGGTTTTGTTTCCCTCCCAAATTTGGAGGATTTATAGTGTTTTCACACTTCCCCTCCAGGATGATTCGAATCTGGGACATACCGGTCGTGGGTGGAGATATTTTACCGGTCGTGGGTGTCAGCTCATGTGTACCTCACAAGTACCGAAAAAGCTTTGCCAAGGGCTATGAAGAGTGTAAATACGAGTTTGGCTAAAATACGTGTGTATAAATATAAAATTCTGAACATATTACCAACTTAAAAACACTTACAGATTGTTGTTTCTAGAACACGAACCCATACAATTTAAATTTTGATTTCTTATCTCAACTCTTCCAGCTAAAATTAAATAGATTTGAAAAAATTACTTAGGAGGTGTTTGGTTGCTGCTTTTAAAGGACTAATACCGATATAGAATCCAACATAAATTAGTACGGTGTTTGCTAGATTTTGAATTATTTTTAATCTCCGTATAAAATTTATACGACTTTTGGTTTGAAAGTTTTTAAGGAATAACTATTATTTTAAATTATAATATTGTATGATACTTTGTAATATATTAATGATTCAAGAAATTATCCCTACATTATAATATATTCATAAGTAAGAGTGTGTTTGGATTAGCTTATAAGCTGGTTTAAGCACTTTTCGACTTATTTCCACGTTTGGTAAAATTAAAAGTGATTATAAGCAAAGTGCTTATAAGCCAAAATAAGCCATAAGCCATAAATTGATTTTTCCCAACTTAATTTTTTTTCAAATTATTAATATTTGTATTATTAATGCATGAATTGTTAATAGCTGCATATCAATTTCAAGCAAAGGATCCCTTTTTACTTTTTATTTCTACCGAAACTTATACCATGATAATGTTATGTATTTTTCATTTCACCTACTTTCATTTTCATATATCACTATAATTGTTGTTTTCCATTGTCTTTTTTTCACTACCCAAAACAGTCAAGAAATAGCTACTTTAACTTCCAACATTTGTTCAAAAACTTTGTGCATTTATGAGACAAATAGGAAAGGTATTCTGCTGCATTTGTTTTCTCAAGATTAAGTCATTCCGTAATAGAAAAAGAAAACTGTATAGACCATCCACTTACATACTCTCTCTGTCTCAATTTATGTGTCACACTTTCCTTTTTGGTCTGTCCCAAAAAGAATGTCACATTTTTTTATTTGTCAACTATTTAATGCACTATCTCTATTTTACCGCTATTGGGTCCTACTTACTTTAAAAGCCACAAACAACTTTTTTATTACTACAATCTTCTCTCTTTTACTTTTTCAAGGGTAAATTTGAACATTTATAAAGTCAACTTCTATTTCTTAAACTCCGTACCAAGTCAAACATCGCCACATAAATTTGCATGGAGGTAGTAACATTTTTCATTGTTCATATAGTAGCAATTATTAATTGAAAGTCATATTTGTAACAAATGAATGAAGATGGGGTTAAATTTGAGAGGACAAATGAATAGAAATGTCATGTTCATCACGTGATGATGCTTCCCTATTAACTAAAGTCTGAAGCAAAATTTTGCACAGTTGTCGAAAAGATTTCTATAAATGGTGGTTGATGACAAATCATTTCCAATTTCAATAATTCCCCACCAAATCCTAGTAGTAAAGTGAAAATCTCTCGCACAATTCCTATTATTTACCCCCAACTGGTTTCAAAAATGAAGAAAAAAAAAATTACTACAATATACTATTCTCTAACTATTGTATCAAAACTTATTTATTCAAACACCATGTCCATAATTGAGTTGATAATTGTTGTCATGTAAAAAGGAACCTTTAAATGTCGACTCGTCCATTTTGAATAGTAGCCACAAAAGATACTCAATATTTATAGGTTACCAACTTAGGAATAATAGTGTTTCTGTTTAATAGTGAATTACCTATTGTACAAAAAAGAACAACTTGGTGAAAATGGTATCAATTAACCGAGCCGTCGAGCCACAAAAACTAATGACATACGATACTTAGCGTTAGCATTTTCGAAATATGAAGTTTGTTCTCATATTATATCTATCAATTAAATTTTTGGGACAGTTACAAAAATATACAATCTTAGCATAAAATTTACTATATACATATTGATACTATACCATTTTACAAAAAATATAAATATATATATATTTTTTTTACATACCATATACAACTTCCAATTAAACCATACAAATGAAGTGTTTATTCATCCCCACATCCACTGCTCCAGTCACAATTGACGCCGGTGTCTGGTGGTCGGTCGCCGGCGGCAGGTCGCCACAGATGTGTTTTTTATTTTTTAACAAAAACTGAAAAAATATAAAGAAGCTTAAAACATACAAAATGCACATTCATACATTAAAAAAAAATAGACATAACCAGTAAAAATATATAAATATATAACTAGAATATACAAAATATACATTTATATACACCTACACATAAAAAGACATACAATGAATTTATGAATATACAAAAAAACTTATTGATATACATATGAATCACACAAACACATAGATACTAGTATATACAAAAATATACAAATACGCAACCAAAAAAATTTAGTAAACATACACTTGAAATCCAAAATACACAAACATATAATAAAAGTACAAAAAATACACGTACACATAAATACAAAGGTTTGTACGCATAAGGAGGGGGAGCAGATCAGCAGCAGCAGCTCCAGTTGCGTCGCCGAACGCCAACAACAACAGGTCTGGAAGCAGCGGAGCTGCCCAAAGCAGCAGCAGCACCGCCACTCTGACGACAGCGCAGCAACCGGAAACAACGCGACATTGTAGCTGCAACAACAAAAATGGTGCTGCTTTGCCAGAGAAATAGACCGGTTGGTCTCCGTAGATGGGGAAAGGATGGCAAGCGGATGGGTGGAGAAGAGGAGGGGAAGAGAGAAAAACTAGGGTTTTGTGTTGGGGAGAGATGGAAATGAAAAAAATGATATGTATCGTAATATATTTAAAAGTATCGTTATTTATTATAATATATTTAGACGTATCGTTATTTTTTGTAATTTAGCTATTATCGTTATTTTATATAATTTAGCTATTATGATTGTCATCTGACTAAAATTTACTTAAAATTTTTCATCAACATTTTTGCCAACCTCTAATATTATTAGTCAAACAATATTATCTTAAAGCTCACAATCAAATTAAGTATCTACATTTAAAATGAGATGGCAGAAGCAATTAGGGCCACAAGATTAACAACTAATTCGAAACCACGTTATTGCCCAATTAACACTAAAAGGGTATTTGGATGGGCTTAAAAGCTGGTCAATTAGTAGCTGATAGAAGTATTTAGTAAATTAAAAATGCTTAAAAGCACTTTGCTATAAGCTGGGTAATCCCAACGTTTTATTTTTGGCTTATAAATTGTTATAGTTTGACTAATTATTTTACTTTTTTATCACTTATTTCATCCAACTCCACTAATATTCTCACTAACAATTACCATAAATCATCCTCCCTTTTCTTTTGCACCTTTTAAAAATATTTTAATCATTTTGACATAAAAAAATTCACGTTTTTTACCAAACAGCTAAATAGTTTTTTATCAGTTTCAGCACACTTATCCAAACACGTAAATATTTATTTCACTTAACAAGCTCAATCACCGAAAAAGTTTTTTAAGCACAAAATATTTAAAAGCTACTTTTTTTTCCAGCCAATCCAGACGGACTCAAACATTAATGAAGTCCCAAGGTGAATCATTTATTTTGATTAAACAATAGGCGACGAAGGCATAATAGGTAGATGTAAGGAAAAAAAAAACAAAATGCAAAAAACTACAACCGATAGAAGATTTAAATTAAATATGAATTTTTAAGAAAGAAGAAACGAAAAGCATAAACAAAACGTGAACATTCAATTAGGGTCAAAACATATTCACGACCAAGTCAAACATTTATCGGAAAAGGTTTCTCTACTTCACTCAAGATAGATGTAAGGTCTAATACATCTCTCTCTCTCTCTCTCTCTCTAAATCTACTTGTGCAAGCATCTTGGGTATGCTGTTGTTGTACTTATCCACAACCATTGTTTACATAAAACAACTAACCTTATAGCAGCCTTAAAATGCGTATGAAAAGCAAATATCTTGAGTTATTTGTTGGTATAAAATCGAATGTATACACTTTATAAAATAATTAGAATGATGAGTATTATATAAAGCATAGATGAAGCCGCCGTTCTATATATAGATTCATTAAACTCTAATGATAAGAAATTTACTAAATATATATAAATAATTTATTAAGAACTCTGTCTCTTTTTTAAAATTCAGACTCCATAAACTCAAAATCCATGCTCCGACTATCAATAGAAGGCTTGACACTTAGCTTCAACGTTTCTGAAGTTTGTCTATGTCACAATTTGAGATTATACAAGTTGATTCCCGAACAACACCTATGTAGAAGATGGAGGAATAGGCTTTTACCTTTTAGTCCATTCAGATAATTTTGCATAAGTGACACTATACCGCAAGAAAAGAGAAGTCCAAAATTTAAGCCTAAATTGGCACGAGCCAATCTTTTCAAGGCAAAATTTAGTTTGCAAGTTGAAAATGAATAGTAATTTTGCATGTTTTATAACGAAATCACATGGCCAACAATTAATAGTTGAAAATAGAAGGAGATGTGGAATTGCAGCATTGCTTCTGTTTTTAGTTAAACGAACGTCTCTATCTTTACAATTCTAACACATGGGGTCTTCTTGTAGAACCACTTTTTTCCTTTTCCCAATTTCACTAGTACAATTGTTGGTTTATATTTGTTGGACCAAAAGTAGTTTCATCTCGACCCTTCCTAGTTTTATTTTTCAAGTATTACATTTTCAAAAAAAAAAAAAAAAAAAAATCAAATCGAAGTAACTTAAGAAATAGTAGGCAAAAGATGTACGGTAGGATGTATGGCGTCACTCCATCTTTAATTAATTATAATTAAACGTCTCAGCTCTTTCGTTGGAATTTTATAGTTAATAGACTTGTTATAGAGTCTGAAGCTCAACAATTATAAATTCGAATTAAACTACAAGCATCACCATTGATGTTCAACACATCAAAACTCCATTATACCTTTCTCTTTCTATGATGTTCTCAATTCTAAAAGTCAAAATCTCATAGTGACCTCAAATTAGTTCTATACACCATGTTCTAAGAAATGCTGCCACAAATCTTCCCAAGGATTCGCAAGAAAAAGAATTTCAAACTTTTCACAAACCAACAAATTTGAATAATGGAGTCATATACAGGTAATTATATTATGGAATTTTTGGGACAATATCTACCACCATAAAATTAATGGACAATTAATCTTGTGTGACCTCAAATTTTGTTGGACCACATTGAAAACGCAAGAAAGTGCAGTACCCTTTATGCCCATATTAATTAAAGAAGGTGGTCCGTTCTTTTCTTTTCTTTTCTTTTCTTTCTTTCTTTCAGTGGTTGCACACTGTTTATATCTTTCCTTGTTTGGAATATGTTATCAACTTTCAGAAGCTCACAGTCCACTGTGTTTTTAAAATTAGCCTGCTTTCGTAGGATTTCAACTGAGAGAAATATATGCTGCAGAATTTCTAGTTGAAAATTGCTTCTACAACACATTATACAAAGGGTTGAAAATTTATTAAATTGTTTGAAAGAGTTAACCAAAAAAGTAGCAATTAAAAAGAGTTAAGAAAAATAAGTAGACTAGTTCCTATAAAAAATGTTACATCTGTCGCTACTTGTAATAGTACTACTTTTGTTAGTTCTTTAGCTTTAGCTGCTATGCGTTCTACGAACAATTCTGTAAGATTGCCTAGATAATCTTCTCTTTGTATGCGTTTTGTTTAATTAATATATTAGTTGTCTTCCTTACCAAAAAAAAATAAGTAGCAGAATTCATTGATGTATGTTTTGACACTATGCTTTGGTCCCTTTCGAACATCTAACCAATGAAAGATAAAATATCATATCAAAAATTATAACTATAGTATTGATATACTTTTATTTTTAAACAAATCCATCTAGCAATTTCGACCATGACTACGATCGTAGTTATCCCCGCACTGGGCCTCGCTATCAAGGTCGGAGCTTTGCTTTAGGGAACTACATTCAATTCAATTCCCTTCTTCAAAAATTTATAATTATGCAATAAGATAAAAAAATGTTTTTTAAAAAAAAAAATACATAAGCTATTGAATCCCCTAAAGTGAGAAAAATCTAGTAAAGTAGAATGAGGTATCAAATATTGTTTTAGATCACAGGTTCAATCTCTAGTACACTTTGAATCTCTTTGTATAAAATCGTAATTCCGCACATGCTCTTGCTTTATGCGAGTATTTGGTAGCCTAATAGAAGAAGTTGAGCTGGTGCTCAAGCCCACCTTTTTCTAAAATCCCAACGTGGGATAGAGCATATTTGGGACCCTCCTATGCACGCATCACTTTCTGTCGCACACTCAATATTCTCATCATTGAGGCCATATAGACTGAATATCCCGGAAGCTTCTAGAGACTGTTGCCCCGGATTGACAAAATAGGTTTGGATTGCAGATTTTTGTGTAAACATTCAAATTGACAATCGAGTTTCTAGACAACCAGTGGACTCTCATCAAACAAGCATCATATTCGATAATGACTTCAACCGGAGTCATACCATCACCTAGCCTCGCCATATGCAAGATAATGGCAATAACCAACATTGGTATCTAACTTCGCAGCATATAGTTTCTTCCGTCTGACAAGAGCCCCTACTCGATGGCATGAAACTTATGGGACCTTTTCTACTACAGCTTTATATGCCATGGTATTTAAGAGTTTGGGATATTGTGAAACAAAGTCATGATAGGAACATTATAAATTTAAATTGTATGCCAACTTTATGAAAACTTATTGTGAGGAATGCCAATTCAAGACTTTCATAGAAACCCTTATAAATTGAATTGATGGGGTAGTCCTAGATTATGGGATGAATTGTGAGCATCACCTCAACTTGAAAATCCTTCTAGTTGAAGGCCACAAAAGCCCCACCATGACCTACTCCTATAACTAAAAAAATAAAATAGAAGTCACCATGAGAATCCAAACAAGATATACCTTTGGACCCCAGGGCAATATGTGATCTTTTTGCATATGATATGTTTTGAGACCCCTCATATATCAATTTTAACATCTCCATAGACAACTCAAAACTCCTTATTATGATCTTTTCCACCCACCACTTTAATTTTCTTTCTTCACAGATCTCGCATACACATCTTGAGGCAAACCAATGAACTTTGTGAACACGTTTAACTCCCTTTATTGCACTTTAAGTGTTCTGTTTTTTTTATAGCCTGTTTAAAAAAAAAAAATTACCAAATATATTATCACTAGAAGATACTTTCAGATAGAATGATCACACACTCGATAAATCAGATTAACCAAGAAGTCTTGAAATTAAATTTGTGCTAACTTGACAAATCAACAAATCTTTCTCTCTAGAAGCGGAGGCTCTAGCCTAGATACAAGTTCGTCCTAGAGCCCATTTGGGTGAGCTTAAAAGTGACTTATAAGCTTATGAGCCCATTAATATATGTTTGGTAATCTCAAAATTTTTGGACTTATAAGCCATAAGTTGCTTAAAAGCCACTTTTTGAGAACTTAGGAAATCCTAACTTCTCAAAAAGTGGCTTTTAAGTCACTTTTTGACTTATAAGCCACTTAAAATAAGCTGCTTTTAAGCCCACCCAAACAGGCTCCTAATCAATTACTAGCTTTTATCTAACAGCTTGTTTGGATGGTTGTAAATTGTAAGTCGTAACCCATGGTATGGTATTGTATTGTTACCATAGGTACGATGTTTGTTTTGATTGTTTTCTAATTAACATTGTATGGTATCGTTAAATCCATGGTTATGTAACCATGACAACTATCATTTTATGTAACAACCGATTTGGTGGGATCGCGTTGTTATCAATTTTTCTTACCTATCATGCCCTCACTTATTATTTAATATTCTCATTTTACCATTTACTTTATTTTCAATTATTAAAGCACGATAAATAATATAGTCTATTCAAATATTGTAAACACAATACGATACACTATCATACGATACAATAAAATGCTAACACATTATGAAACGATGGGTAACAACCATCCAAACGGAATGTAACACAGTTAAAAGCCTGATTTCATATATGTTTCTCTCTCGACGCATTAATCATCATAATCTCCCTTACACCGACTGATGAGACCTGTAACAAACTTATTACGTGATGTTTAGGGAAAGAAAATTTACTGTAATAAACAGCTTTTTATAATTGTAACCAATCATGATTACCGCTGAAAAAAGTAAACAGACAATCATGTGTCTGAACAGTAAATGATAATTTAATGTAAATAATTCAGACCAGACAGCTATGTACCCAACCCTACACCAAAATTAATGAAAAGCCTGAACCACCCATCAGCCCATGCTTTAGGTTGTTGAATCTCAATCACCTTAATTAATAATCCATAGTGAGACTAAAACAAAAGATGTAGGTAATGACACGACATTACTATTTCATCATATTTTAGTATAATTAATTATTCTTCATTCGACTGCTTCCCTTAAAAGGAAAGTCATATATAAGTACTTTTAGTTGTCACACCTAAGTAAAGTTTGATTATCTTCTTAACAATCATTATTCCTTTTAGATTATGTTAATGGATAACGTTTATTTTATAAATTTTCTATATTAAGCCCACCAAATCACACTTTGTACACCATCCCAAAATGCTTAGAAAGTAATCTTCGTACATCATCCACGCAGATTACTTTATTGAACTAGCCTAACAAAGTACTACCAACACGTTAATGTATTCCATTTTAAGTAATCAAAATTCAAATAGTTATATGAGGAAATTTCTACCATTTTCAATGGAAGATTCTTGTACAGTTCTACCAGAATTGTGAATAGGAGAGGAACAAATTTATCATACTCTCAACTTATAAACCAATAAATGATTACCATAATTTGGTGTAAACTTCGGATGCATATGTTATAAGCTCATCAAACTTAACATACTTTGGTATAACCACCATTAAGTAGAGGACATGCATACTTGTCATGATGACCAAACACAACGAGTAAAGAAAAGGTCTAAATTTTAAACAGTATCTAAAGAAGAATGCAGCAGCTTTAAAGAAGATAGAACACATTAAAAAATTAAACCATAATCACGTACTTATACCTAAGTGTACTTAAAAAGTATTGTTTCAGCTTTAAGAAAGAACAAAACAGAATAATATTATGATAAAAGCTACTGCAAGCGCATTAAAATAATATTCGTAACCGCCCCAAATGCATGTACGCCACTTTGTGCTTCTTTATCTCAGACAAGAATCAAAGTAAACACCCCCACCCCTCCAACCCCTCAATTACCACCTCGTCCCCGAAGAATCATCTTATAGCCTAGAGGTTAAGCTTAAGGTTAAGGTTAAGGACCTTCCAGTCTTCCTCGAGTTCGTGGTCGACCTATATATCACGGATACGAGTCATAGAAACAACAACAACAACATAGGTTACGGGTATGAACGGTGGAAGCAGACACGGCTAAACTAGTAACTTACTACTATGATTTAACAGAAATATAATTATAATAGTATAGTATACAGTGGCATAATGACAAAAGTAACATAAACAAATTAAATTGCTCAATTGGAACAATATCTCATTTGTTATAATCATAATCAAGTTCTTAAACACTAATCACTTAAGAACAGATCAGAACAAAAACTAGTAAACATCAACTCTAATATAAGTAACAGCCTGAAATTAAATTCCATTTTTTGTTCTCATTCTAAGTTCTAGAACTAATAATAGTACTTAAAAAGAAAATTAAGCCTTATTTAATTCACCTTAAAATCCACATAAATTCTGAAAAGATCAAGATGAAGATGAAGATCCATTAGTACCAACAACATTATGAGCACTAACACTATCATCATTCTTATCCGTGCTGCTTTCGTGATGCAGGTGAAATTCCAGTGCTGTTGTAGTAGGATCAACATGACCAAAACCATTACCATTACTAGTGTTGACATTGATGTTGTGGATGACAGTTGCGGCTACATTGGAGTTAGAATTAACAGCATCCGATTTCTTGCCGAATGTGTTCTTGTTATTGTGCATCCATACTTTAAGAACACCTTTTTCAACACCAATGTTTCTACAAAATTCATTAATCACATCTTCATCACGTTTCTGTATTTTCCACCCAACTCTTTCAGCGAATTCCAACATTCTTTCCTTTTGATTCTGAGTAAACTTAGTCCTAAACCGCTTTCTTGAATTAGGGTTCGATGAAAATTGAACCGGGGAAATCAAGTTTTGGTTTAGGTGGTTGTTATTATTCGAATCTGGTGGTGGTGGTGGGGCCGACAACCCTCCTCCAGTACTCAGTGCTAGTAGCATGTGAGGTGCTGAAGCAGGGTAATAAGCTGATGAAATTGGCGGTGGAGATGAAGGGGAATTAATAGGACTGCCAGTACTGTGGGCCCCACCATGATGATTGTGAGGTGGCAGAGCTAGTTGTGGCGGTGGTGGTGGTGGTGGATGGTGGCGGTGAAGAGGTTGGTACTCTAACGCTGCAGTAGTATTATGATTTACTAGTACTTGATCTTCAGGTTCACGGCGGTGAAAATTGCGGTGACAGCCACAAGCTGCACATTTTAGAGAAGTTGGGTCAGTAGCATTGGCTGAGGGTGACGGCATAAACTCACCACAACCATCAACAGCATGACCGCCTAAGCTAGCCGCATGATTTTTCAAACATTCTTTGTAAAGAACAACCACTGGATGGTGATGGTGCAGTTGGTGCTGATGTTGAAGAGAATTATGACGTTTTAAAACACCGTTGCTGAAAGAAATAGGCTTAACAGGTTGGATCCTAAGTGGTGTTTGAGTTTCATGAGATTCAGCTTCAGTTGTTTTTGTAACATGAGTAGTAGCAGTAGTAGTACTTGTGTTGTTATTGTTGTGGTTGTGGTTGTTGTTTGTTATGTCCATGGTTGAAACATCTAGTAGTATGAGTTAGTGCTTTTTGCTTTTTGCTGTTTGTTTAAGAGCTGATGATTATTAGACTTTGGTCTAACATATCATGCAAGAAACAAGCAACTTTATCCATGGTGAAGTGTAGAACAAGAAGATCTTTAGGAAGAGAGGAAAAAAGGGAAATGGAGGGTTTGTTTTTTTGGTTTTGGTTTTGGTTTTGGTTTGGGGTTTGGGACCTTTGGGTTATGGGGTTGATGATGATGATGATGACTGTAGATAATACTAAGAATCTATAGTTTTTATTTTTGTGGTCATAACTTGTTAACCACTACTACTTGTTGTATATTTTTTGACCTTGGTTCTAATCTAATCTATATGGTTAACCTGCAGCTACTGCAACTGACCCCACTATTCCACTTGCTGGTTTAGACATTGTGTCAATCTGTGTAATAAATACTCAATTCCATGTTAAATGTTTGTGGTTTAACACTTTTGTCCCCTTCAATTCTTGGAAGCTACTTGACCAATCTTCTTGCTTAAGCTTAAATGAAATTACTTTTAGCTTGACCAATCTATTCCAACCTTTTTTACCGAGCAGTAAAATGAGACAGGCAAGATCTTTAGTGTGAAACAAATGAATCTGTAAAAAAACATCTTCAAATATTTTTGTCGCTAGAACAACAACAACATATTCAGTACTATTTCACAGACGCTTTAAAGGTTGATTTTGTTATGAAAATTAATGAAATTAACTTTTGAAAAAGGGATTTTTACACTCTATACCCTTGAAATTTAAAATATTTACAAGTCATACCCATTAAAAATTATACTACCCATAAAACTAAAAGTATTTACCCAACCTACCCATTTATTATTGTATACCTTTGTTATGCCTTATAGGTGTATACCTTTAAGGTATACTGTATAAATTATGGTACAAAAATATGGAGGGTCATTTATTACTGTATACCTTTGTTATATCTTATATGTGTATACCTTTATAGTATACTGCATAAACTATGGTATACAAGTCTGGATGGGTAAAATAGGTAAATAGTTTAATGGGTAGGTCGGGTAATATTTGAAAATAGTGAATAGTAGCTGTAATTATTTTAGATTTTTGAATATTTTCGTAAGTGTCCCTTTGAAAAATGTGAAATCGGATACAAATGAGACAGAAAAATTATAGGATGGGAATACATATGCCTTAGGAGTGATGAGTTAGTTTTATTTACCTCACTGCCTTAATATACAAGCTGGACATTCCATTGACTTTGATACAGAAAACCTACTAAGTAGCTATCAGTATTAATTTGACTAAGCTGATAGTACATGTTCATCATTCCTAAGTTGTTTTTCTTTTTCTTTTATTTTTTTGTTTTCATGGAGGAAAAGAATAAGTCGGCAGTAATTAAAAAAATTAATTTACTTAAAGATTGATGGTTAGTACAATGTTTGAAATGTCATTGTTGATCTGATAGCCTTGGACCCCCATAAAGGTCTTCCATTCCATCAATTAATATTTTCTATAGTTGGCACTGTCCTTCAAAAATTGACCAAAGGTTGCTACTTAACCAGCTTAGTCCTTAATATATCATAATTAGTAAAGATAATATTATGAAATTGGAGTGTTTTTTGTTAAATAGAAGAGTTGTTTTTTATTAATATGACTTAACTTTTACCATACGAAATTGACCAAAGCAAGAACTGCAGGTCTGATGCATTTACTGAAGCTACCCTTAATTTGTCAAAGTTGCCAGTTGGTGAAACAGAGCATGACATAAGAGAGCCTCTTGAGTTGTGTCTTCAAACACCAAAATACAAAGGAGGCATGAGAGTGTGACATATATTAATCATAGGTCTACTCAAATACAAGTTCCTAGTTTGAAATCAGAAGTTACTATTGTTTATGATGGAAAATACATACTCTCTCTCTGTCCCAATTTATGCGGCACCATTTGATCGGACATGGAGTTGAAAAAAATAGAGATTGACCTTGTTAAATAAGAGTATCAATTTTACCCTTGAAAAAGTAAGAGAGAGAAGATTTGAGTAATAAGTAAAAAAGTTGTATGTAGCTTTAAAAGTATGTAGGGCCAAACAAGAGTAAAATAGAGATGATGTATTAAATAGTTGTCAAATAAGAAAAGTGTCACTTATTTTGGGACAAACAAAAAAGAAAATGCACATTAGTCTTATTTTCGTCGAGCTCGTTATAGTTAAAGCTTTTTTGGAACTTACAAATTTTGTTTTGGGTAAGAGTATAACTTATATACACTATAGTGCTGATACTTGATAGGACGAAATATGGTTCACCATCAGATTGCTTACAAAATAATGGTTCAAGCCAACAGGTAATCTTTTATATAAAAAGATAATTTGAATTCTTCAAATTCAAACGATTTACGTACTATGACCGTTACGGTCGTTCGGTTGAGAGAGAGTTTATGCAGGTATTAATAATGTACATATTAATAATGTACCTATTAGATACAATTTACGTACAAATTTTGTAATATGAGTATTAATAATGCAGGTATTAGTATTGCATGTATTAGTAATACGGAATTCGTAATATGGATATTAACTACGCATGTATTATAACGTATGTATTTTTTTAAAATCAATAATATATTACAAAAATATACAATGTTATAATTTAAATTATTTAGCTACTCCTTAAAAATAAAATTAAAAAATATATATATAATTATTATTATGAGGGTTAATTTTATCATTTTAAATTGTAATACATGCATTGCTAATACCCACATTACTTATTTCACCTTCTACCCCGCATAAAATAATATATAGACTCCTGCATAACTTATGCAGGTATTAGTTATGCGGAAATGAAGAAGTGAAACCAAACATCGTACTAAATAATGCTAATTTTTATATAGGGATAAAAATTAAACCAAACGTGGTATAAATTAATGAGGCTTTTAGCGAGTTATTAGAGTTAGTACAATCAAAACCAAACGACTCTCCATGACTTAATAGTGTACAAATTCTTTATATTGTTATGTTGTAAATTGAACTCTTTGGTTCTTTGGAGCTTCCATCCTTCTTTGTACACTTCAGAAAATCAGTATATGATAATGTTTCACGAGATTGTCAAACTACCCCCTTAATTTTCCCATCTTAAAATGTAGTATGACATGTAACTCGCCTATATTAAGGTCATTTTTTAATGTGTTAATAATTCCGAGTCACTAATTAAATCTAGCTGCTATTTCAAAATATGACTCCATTAGAGTGATGTCCTTGTTTTACAAAAACTAAGCTAGCGTTTGGATATAGATTTTCAAATAATTTTTGGGAAATACTTTTTGAGTTAAATCTGATATGAAAATGAAAAAACGTTTGGACATACTTTTTGGGAACAATTTTTTTGGCATTGTCATAGCCTTTGAGCTCTTATGCAAAGTTAGTTTGTGCAGTTTTTTGTTCAAAAACAGTTCAAGACTACTTTTTGAGTTTTTGAAAGAAATTTTGCTCAAATAGCATAAACAAACACTATTTCAACAAAAAACGCTCCACAAAAACTATGTTTAAACGGGAGCTAAGAATTGGCCTTCAACAATATCAAGCTTCATTTAACATTGCTAACATGTTAAAAGAGTGAGTTCGTTTGTTTTTTCCCTTATCTGCTACTCCTATAATAGTGTCAATGTGAGCAGTTTTGTTAAATATAGAAAGGATAACAATACATTTATGTGATTTTGGCACATTTGAGCCATTTAGCTGGCACATTTTATGTAAGTGTGTGATATTGGTTTTTATAAAATTAAAGAATTTCAAAAGTACAATTAAATTCATTAAACGCATCAAGTTTAAATTTTCATTTTTCTCAAAACTAGGTTTACCAAATCCCCGAATTTTTAAGAAAAAATTACGCAGAGTATAACTTTATGTATTTTTATTACAAAATATATAAATATTTTCAAAACTTACAAAAAGTAGCAATATTCTTGTTTTTTGCTACAAAAAATAGCAGAATGTATTTAAAAAGAAAAGAAAATATTATTTAAAAAAAAGATAAATTTAATCCTATATTTATGCACCCAACATTTTTTCTTACCTCAAAACCATCTATTAAAAATTGACAATAGGCATACGTAAGAAACAATAGACATACAATACACATACAATAGTCATACAATAGCCATACAATATACATACTATACACATATATCATACGATAGACATACAAAAGACATACAATAGAATTAGTAATTGGGTAGTTGTAATCCCAAAAAAGTAGGAACATATAAAAAGACTTGTCTATAATTATGGGCGATTTTGGTGCAGGGTGTATTTTCAATTTTATTGAGTAAATCTTTTTTTTTTTAATAACTTGTATATATAATGTTAAGAAGTATGGTTATTCTTGAAAAGTGACATAATGTTGCTATTTTATTGTAAACCTGCTACTATGTTTGTATATTTGTATAATTTAGCCAATTTTAAAAGCATATATATATTTGTTGGAGATGGTTAATACGGAAATTCTGCAAAGCTAAGCATTTGTCCAAGAATGAAAAATATTTTTAAACTCATCTAAATTGTGGTAGTAGAAACAGACAAAGAGTACATGCCAAGCTTACGTAACAGAAATGTACATACCTTAACCTTAGCCTTTTTTTTGCTTTTGTAGTTTAGTGCATGTAACACGAGTAGTTATATATTAAATAAACATAATTAAATCCTCTAAAGCATGCTTAAATCCTAGCCACGTGTATTTTAAGTTTGCTTTAGGGCGACACGTGGACATGATTGTTTAGCTTAAAAAGCTGCCACGTACAAGTTTACATGTTTCACTCAAGAAAACAAGTATGATTACGTACAAATTTGAAAATTAATTGTCATCTAGTCTTCTTTTAGGGCTTAACAAACCAATTATAGGGAAAGAGAACAAAGAATTGAGGTGGAGTAACAAACAAATCATCTTACTATAATTTTTTTAATTTTTTATTTGCTGTGTATCTGCCCCCAAAATGTTGAAACCGTTTATATGCACTGAATACGGTGCTAATTTTATTACATATAATACTCTTAAACTAGTTTTCTTTAAAAAAGAAAAGAAAATGTTCTCTTACCTCTCTTCTCCCATGTACGCATTTGCAACTGATTCTTTCCGATCGACATATAAGTAGTTGGGCGCGAAGCTTTCTTCGTACAAGTTGGTTTAGGGTATGGAATTGTAAGCGCGGTCCAGTTTGGATCTTCAGAGCTTGATGATTTTTCTAGTTAGAATGAATTGGTCGTACCTATCCAATCAATAATTTAATATGACTGACTCGCTAGTCACTCGATTTTTAGAATATGAAGTTGGAATCACTAGTAATCGCAGATCATCATGTCGAAGTAATCAAGTTATGCACTCCATTGGCCATGCATATTAAGACATTACTTTAGTTTGTTGAAAAATTATCACAATAATATTCGACGTGATCCATACATTGAGAATTTTAATAGTAAATATTTGAATTGAATAAGTTATTCATAAAATGTAGTTTGAGATAAGGTAAATATTTTCATTTTTGCTAACAAAGAATTATATTAAGCTGAATTTGAATGTCATTAATATCATAAAATATCAAATAATGTGCCTACGACTCTATCGATGTGAAGGGACGGTCGTTTGACTTTTACAATTATTAATCATGTCTGAAATATTTTTCTCCTAAGTCCAGAGGAATCAAAAATCTTAAAGCAAATCAGAAACAAGTAAATTTTAATGGACTAGATTTGAGTTGATTGGGGTCCTACGTATTTGGCATTTATATATACTAATTTGGAAGCCCACTACAGACCCATAACTTTATAACATGGATGAACTCATGGGCATTGTACCTATTTCATTACATTTCAATCTGAAATATAAAGATAATCACAAATTAGTTCTCAAATTTCCAATATTCTCCATAATCTTTAGATAGTATATGAATAGCTCAACCACCGAGAACAAAGGGTGTGGTAAGATTATGATACTCTCCGCTCGTGATTAGAGATTTCGTATTTGAACTTTCATTATATAAATCGTACCCGAGAAAAATTTAAATTATCCGCATTATTGAGTATTAGTATGTCGAATAGTCATACTTAAAAGCAAAATTCTTGAATTCTCACCCACAATATTTCACATAACTTTATCTACTTTTCATGTTGATATGCAATAATAAATTAGCTTAAAGTTGCCTATGTTACTCCATACTCTACAATGTATGATGATTGTAATAGACAATACAAAATTTATTGTCCATAACTATATATCCCATTTTCAATAAATATTTGATGATTTTCTTTTTCACTTGGTGAAAGGGAATATGTTTTGGACAAAAATGGAAAGATTTACCTAGCTATTTTAGTATTATGAACACCTACTTTTGGAATGCTAGGTCTACAATCGTTCATCAATGTGGAAAGCTAATCTGCCTAACATTAATAAAACCTAAAGAAAGATAGATGTGGCACATCGTATATTCACAAAATCAGCAGTTACCATCCTATAACTACTCCCTCCGTCCCATTTTAATTGTCGCTTTAGCAAGTTTTATTTGTTCCAAATTAGTTGTCGCTTTAGCATTTCAAGATATTTTTTACCAATTCTTTCCAACTATGCCCATATTTAATAAAGGAGTATTTCCTAGAAAAGTCAATCCAGTTTTTTTTATTAGGGGTAAAATAGTAAAAAGCATACCCTATTTATTGATTTCTTAATGGGCGTGCATAAATCTAAAGCGACAATTAAAATGGGACGGAGGGAGTATTTACTAGGAATAAATTCTCACCTTTACATTATTTTACTAATTAGGTTTAACAACTTGTCAACTCCTTTTGCTTATTGGAATTAACATTTTAAGTTCATTCCTTTGATGATTACTTTTGGTTTCAGAAATAAGTAACTTTGTCTTCTCAAATATCTACACCTAATTAAAAAATAAAATAGGGAAATAGAGTCGCACTTGTGCTTATATGTCAGTAGGAGTTTGTTAACCAATGTGACTTAAATGTTCAAAATGGTTAAGAGATCATGATTCTGCTAACCAGAAGGCCCCAAAGCAAAACTTTACATAGAAATGGTTCAGTGGACTGCAAAATTAATAGATGTTGCACAGTTCAATCTTTTGGTGGACTACAAGCTGAGCTAAATTTCTTGGCTGATTTGCAAAAATATGACACTGGAAGCAATGATTTGCATTTTTGTCCGCGCTAACAGATGGTTTGTAAAAATACCCCTGCTAAGATTTAACGAAAAAAATCCGGGGCCAAGATTTGCTTTTATATTTTTCTACTTTTCAACGCTTATCCCTTCAAATATTGGCAATAGACAATGATTGCCGCACTTGGCCGTAAGTCTTGGCAAAAAGGCAAGACTTGTCATTGACCCCTGCTCAATCTTCCAACACTTGAAAGGCAATACTTGCCGCACTTCGTCGTAAGTCTTGGCAATTGTCAAGACTTGCCCCTTCCAGTTTTACCTGCATTCTCGCCATATAACTTGAAGTATTGGTAAATTACCAAGACTTACAAAATTTTTGTCTTGAGGTCTTGGCTCCGGACTAAATAAGGACATTTTGCTTAAACATTCTTTACAACGGACAATTTTATAAAACCACTCTTTATGGAGGACATGCGGTAAAATTTTTTGAAATTTCTCTGGCCTCTTGCACTCTGGTCCAATTAACTTTTAATACTAGTTTAAAGCGAACAAATTTCCAAGAGCATTTATCTGCAAATATAATCATGCTGTATAATCATGTTATAGACGTAGACCAACACATTCCCATCGGCATAAGTACCAGGTAACATACTGATCAAAGCTAAGGCATGCGGATATAGTAATACCTTATGTTTTTGTCTATCCTGAAATTTAAACTCCGATCACCAAGGTTTGCAGATCATTTTATTGACGTTAGGCCACATCTTTGGGTGTCACACACCTACATATTGAAATGTATAATTAGGCTCAGCTAATTAGAGTTAATTAACAAAGCCGAAAAGGAAAGCGGGGATGTAAATAATTATAGGTAGACATGTTTCAGTTGAAAAGCTAGTCTACTTGTGCATTAGAACCCTGGACTGGCATTGCAGGTATATATTTTACTGTTTTCACTAATATGAGCCTATGGATATAATATATATTCGTAGTCTTCTTGTGCTTTATTTTGCTGTTGAATTTCTGCAGGACGGAGCTAGGGGAGAATTCTGCCTACGCCACCGAATTTGAGAACCGATATTATCCCGGCACTCTAAAGATCTATCCTAAGTTCCACTTACTTTTTTCTTGCAGAATCTAGCGACTGAGGTTCTACTTCTACTATTACTGATGTTTGATGCGGTTTTTTCCAAGTAATTAAGCTATTTTTAGTAGCCTCACTCTCACTTTTATACACGGACTTTTTGAAAGAATATATGAGTATATATTGTCAGATTATCTAATAAGGTAATGAATTATTCTGACATTGCAATTTCTTTTAAGTTAAATTCATTTTTCAAAAATATTGTTGTTAAACATGTGCTTCCGAAAATGAAGTGTTGGTCAAAGAGGAAACTATATGAAAATGAAGCAAGTCAAACTTTGATAGTGATATGGTCCACGTTGTTGTCCGTCTTGACTCATGTTTAGTTGTTTTCAGGTCAATAAAGCTAAAGAAAGTTAGCTGAAAACAGTTGAAAGTGTTTGACAGTTTGACTAAGATGAATAGTTCGTTAAAGGGTCGTTTGGTACAAGGATAAATTATATCGAGATTAGTTACAACGATATGTTAATGTTAATACCGGGATTATTTTATACTATGGGTTTTTGGTATTGATTTATCCATCAAGTTATGCATAAGTTTATACTAAAACTAGATTATACCGATTTGAATTTGCAAATTAAACACAGAATAACACCATCCAATTTTTTATATCATGATTAATTAATCCTACTCCACGTATCAAACGAACTTTAAGAGTATATAGTGGAGTACTCCTAGTAAGTTTGGTTTGTTCTGGTTATAGATATAATATCAGAATGTCAAACACAAGGCATGCATGTTCGTTTGTCAAAAGTGCCTTTGTGTTCCTCTTGGTTATTATGGCTGGTTTATCATGGATTACTTTTCTTGATAAAGTGAATTAGATCTTAATTAAAGTCAAAATCGTTTCCATATATCCTTATCAAAGTATAATAAGTACCTTTAACTTGCTTTATAAAAATCAATTGTCGCTTTGTCTAAGTTGCTTTGTAATTTAAATGAACTTCTCAAACCAAAAAATATCATTGTTGTCACATATATTAACCTTTACGAGGAGACAAAAAAAAGCTAACATAAGTAAATTACACACTCCAAATCAATCACTTTGTTTTTGCCATTGCTGTTTAGGGAACTACCACTTTTTAATATAATAAATAAATTAAGTGTCAATCATTTCATCAACTTCAGTTTATGTAGTTGGTCTTCATCAATTGAAAAAATCCATGTCTGAAGTTGCCTCAACTTCATGCCCGTGGTTTGAACACAAGTGGCTATATGCAATCCATGTGTTTGATTAAAACTCAGTTATGCCATAACATTTCCCATGTTATTTATCGGGGGAAAAGTGTTGATATAGCCAATTTTTGGCCGACCTTTACAGTTTAAGCCACAGCGGGTGAATTTTTGCAGAGTTAGCCACTTTACCTAGGAGGTGTGCATTCGATTTTTCAGTTAGGTTTTTAATAATTTGGTTTCGATTTTTCAGTTTTACATTTTTCAATCCAATCCGAAGATTCGGTTTTCCTCTTTTCGATTTGATTTTTCGGCTTTTCCGGTTACGTCATAAGATAAAACTTTAAAACAAAATACTTGAAAGCATATTATTACATGTTCAAACATATAAAAAAAAAGTCTAAATCATAACCCTAGTTATAAAAAGAATTTACAGTTCAAGAAGTAGAAGTTGATGGAAGTAACTATACAATGAAACTTTTAATGAGAGTTTCACAAGTGTAATACCATAATACAAAGATGTGCGATCATGTGGAAAGTATTGAAGGCAAAAAGTATTGAAATATTCAAACTCTATCACGTCTAAACATGTACTCCCTCGGTTCCACTTTATGTGTCATACTTTGACTCGGCACAAAGTTTAAGAAATAAATGAAGATTTTTGAAATTTGTGGTTTAAAATAAGACATAGATGTTTGTGCGGTTATAAATCATTTCATTAATGACAAACTATAATTCTGAAGTTAAATTGTTATCAATTTTAGAATGCTATCATTTTCTGGAACATACTAATAAAGAATGGTGCCACATAAATTGAAATGGATGGAGTATATGTTATGAAATAAGAATAAAGTATATATATATAATTCGATTTTTCTGTTTCTATATTTGGAATCCAAAACAAAAACCGAAAAATTAAAATTTTGAAATTCTCAATCCAATCCAAACCAATTAATGAAAAAATCAAACTAAATTTCAAAAATAATTCTATTTGGTTTGGTTGTTCTTCAGATAATTGAGATTGAATTTCAAGCCAGATTAACCTAACTTCAGTTCCTTATGGTCTGAAGTAGAAATATGATATTTCTACTTCTTTTTTTAAGCTTAATTTCAAACCAAAGGTTTCAATTGAGTTTGAAGGTGAGCCCAACTTTACACTTTTAATCTTAACGTGACTTATTTTTCGATAGAAAAATGGAGATAACTTCAAACCATAAGCTCATAACTTCAATCCCTCATGGTTTGGATGTGAATTGCTAAACTTGCAAATACATTTTAAAAATGTCTATAAACTAAATGGAAAAGGTTAAGCGGACCCTTAGCAAAATTTTTACTATTTATCGGAGTGAAGTGCACCAAAGGCCACTTTTGGCAGTGGTCTGAGGCCACTTTTTTTTATTGGTTTTACATGAAAGGTCATTTTTTTGAACATCAATTCTTTTGAATTGAACTTCACGCAAGTTCAGTCCATAAGGATTGAAGTTCAACTTCAGCCCAATACAAGTTCAACTTCACCCTGTAAGGGTTGAAGTTTACGCATCTATACCTAAAAGTTCAGCCCTTACAAATTGAAGTTGAAACTTTATAATTTAGGCAAGAAGTTCAACCCACAAAATTTGAATTTCAGCCCACAAAGATTGAATTTCCAAAAAGTGGCCTATCATGTAAGACCAATAAAAAAGTGATTTCAAACTAAATATCGGTGACAAATATAGCCTGTGGGTTAAAATTTGGGATTTTTACCCCACATAACCATTCCCAACCCTTATCCACTTTTTGTAACCATATTTTGTCATTTCTTTCTTTTCCTAGCATATTTATTAAATATAATTTGATGATATAAATATTTAAAAAATACAGGATAAATATATATGTGTATAGAAGGTATATATACAAAATATCAATTTATTATATTTAATATTTTAATTATAAATATTGTGGCTATATTATGTTAGTGCTAAATGACTTGTTAATATGAAATATTGTGGGCTATTTACGTGAAAATCCCTTAAAATTTTACTATTTATTGGGGTTGATATTGGATTTGAGAAGTACAAAGGCCCAATATTGGGAAAAGTTCCAGAAATAAGACATCATATGGGGCAATCTTGAATTTAAGGGCCGCACTAGACAAAATCTTAATAAAATAGTTTCCAGTCGAGCATAGTTTTTAGTTGGCATTTGCACAGTTAGCATTGTTTTTGAGCTAGGTTTAGAGTATTTTATGAAATCATGGACAACAGAGATAGTGTAATGCGTCATCTATTGAACATGAGTTTAAATTGTATTGAGTTCTGATAATTGAGCAACGTAGACAACTCTTGCATATGATGCAAAACTTGTGGCCAATTGTGCAAGTTTACAGTTTTTGACGTATTGCAGTGTCCTGAACTCCTACCATAGGCATGGAGAATTATGTCCCCATTTTACGCTCGATAGGCAATATATTATTTTTCAAAGTTTTTTTTAAGTGGCACTAAAAGTTTAAGAACATCCCTTATAATTAGAATTATCTCACTCGTAACGTTTTCAGCGAAAATTTTAAAATGTCCAAGAACATCCTTTATAACAAAGAATATAGTCTTGTTACTTTGGATAATTATTTAAAAATTCTTTACATTACGCGAAAATGAACAATTACAATAGCAACATTGAAACATTAAAGAAAATTCTAAAACTTCTACGTAATCCTTTTGAAACCACCGGAAAATGCTTGCTAAAGTTTTTTCTTCTAGACATAGAGAAATTTTTGGCGACTCACAAGGGTTTTGCCAGGAAGACTTCTAGATCCGCTATAACCTTCTCAGTCTTTTGGCGATGAGGCTGAAAATACTAGTAATTGATGCTATCATATCATTTTACAGTAAATCTTCAAACCAGTTTTCAAAAAAAATACTCTTCTTTTAACAAAGGTTCTACCGAAAACAAACTCTCTACACCTCACTCATCGTAAACTCCACCGGTAAAACTTCACTTCACTGGATAAATTGTTATTGCTATTCTATTATAATGGCCATTCTTGCAAATAACCCCAAATATAGTAGCCCAACTAGCACACCAAAGATTCCACTTTCCCGCCCAAAACATTCCCAATACTTGCTAAAAATTTCAAAATCTAGCACTACAATTAACAAAACTCAATCTTCCCTTCCCCCTCCTCTTCCACTCCAACACTTCACTAAAATCAGTTAAAAAATGGGCGAAAATATGGACTGGTCCAATTCCCATGACGAGTCCATTAACAAGTCACCTCATAATACAACTAGATCTACAAAATCACCAAGACTATTCATTAAAGAAATGGTTATGAGAAACTTTAAATCTTACGCTGGCGAACAACGCGTTGGCCCGTTCCATAAGGTCAGGGTTTTATTTTTATATACATTTTTGTACATTAATTTTGAAGTATTTATTTTAATTTTTGGATATTGGAACAGAGTTTTTCTGCAGTTGTTGGTCCTAATGGTAGTGGAAAAAGTAATGTCATTGATGCTATGCTTTTCGTGTTCGGAAAGCGCGCTAAACAGGTAAGTAATTTTTACACTATCAGGTCACATTTACCTGTTTTAGTAGGTAAATTGTAGTATTATTTTCAGTATTACACTATTAGGTCGTGTTTACGTGTTGTAGTTACACTATCAGGTCGCATTTACATGTTGTAGTAGGTAATCTAACCTTTTTTTTAGTACTACTCTATCAGGTCGCATTTACTCGTTGTAGTTACATTATTAGGTCGCATAACATCTGTTGTAGGAGGTAACCTGGCCTATTTTTGATACTACACTATCAAGTTGCATTTACTTGTTGTAGATTCATTATCAGGTCTCATAATACCTGTTAGTAGTAGATAACCTGCTTTATTTCCAATATAACGCTATCAAGTTGCATTACCATGTTGTAGTAAGTCACATCTACCTGTTTTAGTAGGTAATATGCATTTTTTTCAATATTACACTATCAGGTTGCATTCACCAGTTGTAGTTACACTATCATGTTACATTTATTTGTTGTACTGGTAACCTGCCTTAGTCCAAAATTACACTATCAGGTTGCATTTACTTGTTGTAGTAGATAACTTGCCTTATTTTCAACTATCAGATCACATTTGCTTGTTGTAGTAGGTAATTTGCCGTATTTTTAATATTACACTACAGAGATGCATTTACCTATTTTAGTAGAAAATCTGCCTTATTTTCAGTATTATACTATTAAGTTGCATTTATTTGTTGTTAGGGGTGGATCTAGGGGAATGGAAGATGGTTCATCTGAACCACTTCGTCAGAAAATTACACTATACTAGGTCAACTGGAAAATTATACTATATTTACAAGGTTAAATATATTTTAGTGCACGTATAGTATATGTTGAACCCCCTTAGTGAGGAGCCTGCCTCTGCCATTGCATGTTGTATAGATAACATGCCTTATTTTCAATATTACATTGTCAAGTCGCATTTACCTGTAGGTAGCATGCCTTTCAATATTACACTATCAGGTAGTATCATACCTGTTGTAGTAGTTAACGTGTCTTATTTTCAATATTACATATCATACATTTTAACAGTTTCTTTAATTGACAGTGTATATGACTTAAAAGTGAAATTGAAATATCATTTCATTGTTACTCTATAAATTATATTTTTCTTTGTTCATGATGAATAAAGTAAATATTGACCATGCTACATAATTAAGTTGTGCTTAAAGCTTAGATATTAATCACGGGCTTGGTTATTTAAAGATTCTTATAACTGTGCAGATGCGTTTAAACAAAGTATCAGAGCTCATCCACAATTCAACTAATCACCAGAACTTGGAAAGTGCTGGGGTGTCTGTTCATTTTCAGGAGATCATTGATTTGGTAATTGTAGATTTCCTTTTCTTCGAATTACGAGGTGATCATTTTGAAAATCCTGTTAGGTTCTAAGTAATTTCTTTTGTTTTATAGGATGATGAGACATATGAAGCTGTTCCTGGAAGTGGTTTTGTAATTACTCGTGTGGCATTTCGAGATAATTCCTCTAAGTACTTTATAAATGACCGGACAAGTAACTTTACTGAGGTCACTAAGATGCTGAAAGGGAAAGGGATTGATTTGGATAACAATCGGTTTCTCATTCTTCAGGTTGTTAATTTGTTTTTCATCACGTGACCTTAGTTAATTTCACAACTTGGATTCTATTGCTATGGAGCTGAAATATATTTGTTTTTTTGCAGGGTGAGGTTGAACAAATATCATTGATGAAGCCTAAGGGACAAGGACCCCATGATGAAGGGTTTCTTGAGTATTTAGAGGATATTATAGGAACCAACAAATACGTTGAGAAGATTGACGAATCATTTAAGCAGTTAGTTTTCCTTCATTCTGGATTGAATTTTGTGATATCATAATAGTTATGCTAATTTCCTTAACGATTTACTCTTTGTTTTCTTCCTTGTGGATGATCAGCATCCTCATTCTTGTAGCTTTGTCTGTTATATGTTGTCATGAACATGCTGTCTGTGTGTGTTCAGTTAGATGATTATGTGCCTTAAAAGATGCATGTGATACTCAATAACCTACATTATTTCTTAATACTCTTATAGGCTAGAAGCCCTTAATGAAAGAAGGTCTGGGGTTGTTCAAATGGTTAAATTGGCTGAGAAAGAAAGAGATAACTTGGAGGTAAGGGTCGACCATTACAAATATGTGTAATTTACTTGAGTTCCCAGAACTATGTTCAGCTGTTCTTCTCTTCAATCGCAGGGTGTGAAGAATGATGCGGAAGCCTACATGCTTAAAGAATTATCACTTCTCAAATGGCAAGAGAAAGCAACAAAAATGGCTTTTGAAGATAATTCAACCCGAATTTCAGAGACACAGGCAAACATTTCTAAACAGGAAGAGAACCTGAAAAATGAGAGGTTGCTTACTCCATATGTTGCACAAATGTAAACATTTTCTTGTCACAGTTTACGAGTGGAACTAATCCCTGAATCTTTTTTTGTTTTTTTTTTGTTTTCAGGGAGAAAATTAAAGAAAATAGCAAAAAATTAAAGGACCTTGAGGCAAATCATTCAAAGTATCTGAAAAGACAAGAGGTATGCCCTTTCCATATCCTTTATTAGGGTTGTTTTTCTGGAATATGAAGTATTATGATATTTTGGTTTTAAATCTTATAGAGTCAGAATGGGGTGGATTCTTTTCCTCTTCTTGATTTGATTTAACTTGACCTTTTGGCTTGAGTACTATTACAGCATCAAAGATTTTTTTTATTTCTTTTGTTTGGAATCTGTAGGAGCTTGATAACAATATGAGGCACTGCAAGGATGAGTTCAAGGAATTTGAGAGGCAAGATGTTAAACATCGAGAAGATTTAAATCACTTGAAGCAGAAGATAAAGAAACTTACTAATAAACTTGATAAGGCATGAGACTGAAAGTTCTTTTTCAAATCACAAACAAATAAATATTTTCGAAACAAGCTACATTGTAACTAGTCCGCTTCTTTTTCCTTGATGATAGGATTCTCAAAAAATTTCTGACATAACCAATGAGTGCGAAGAGTCCACAAAGCTGATACCAAAACTGGAGGAAGATATTCCGAACCTGCAACAGCTTTTGGTGGATGAGGAGAAAATCTTAGAGGAAATAAAGGAGAATTCTAAAGGTAATGTACTTCAACCTAGTGCTTTCTCAGATGTTTGAATGTCAAGTATTCAGAAAAAAAAAAAGCGGCTGCGTCACCGTTATGCTGCATGTTACAAATAATTAATCAATCAACTACACCTCAAATTCGAAATTAGTTGGGTTTGTCTATATCCTTCTGTCCCTTGTGCTCTATTTTGGCCATTAGTAAATACAACACTTATGTTTCACAGACATACAAGCCAGTAGCTAGTAACCAGAATGAATAGCCTTTGGTAAACGGTGGACCGAAACTAAGTGTAACAACAACTACAAATCCTTACCCAAGCCAGTTGGTACTGCTTATAAAGAGTTGTTTCCAAGGTATTGCTTTCGTGGTTAAATCTGCATTAGTTCCAAGAGATTCTAGGTATCCTGAAAAATCTTTTCTCTATATCATTATGCTAGATTTACCTTGCCCGTCTTTATGTCCTTCATTCATAATTCTGGTGTACCACATTGATCCCAAGAGGTTATGCTGCATGTTACAGAATATGCAAATTATTGATCTGGTACACATGGAATAGCAGAAACAGAAGCTTTGCCAACTCTAAGCTTTCTGTCGTTTTTCTTAAATCCCACTTCCTCTTTAAAATATACTTCTTTTCTCTGATAAGTCAATGCTCTTACTGGTTCTTTTGGATAAGAGTGAGATGATTAACAAAAGTTTTTACATAAGATCATTTATGCGTCAAACCATTGATATTTATTGCGCAAAGTGCAGCCTTACATATTGTTCCTAGCTCTTACTTTGCAAACTATGTTGGCCTCACTTTTATAAACTGGCTGGCAAATAGTTGAGACTGAGGCTTACCGTGGCGAGCTTGCTGATGTTCGATCTGAGTTGGAGCCTTGGGAAAAGCAATTAATTGAGCACAAGGGGAAGCTCGAAGTTGCATCATCTGAAAGTAAACTTCTGGATGATAAGGTATTTGCTTATTTTAACATTTACGAGTCTCCTCTCCTACTCATACTAAGACAGGTCTTCTCTTAAGATGCGATTCATTTATATTTTATGCAGTATGGAAGTTTAACTGAAGCTGCATGAAATATTTTAGTCAGGACTTGTCTCATTCCAACATGAAGCAGTTGATGGATGTGAATATCTGATATTGTTCTCTCATGCTTGTCTAAATGATGCTATTCCGTCTTAGATGAATGAATGAGGGTGCATTTAGGGAATATCTGTTTCAGAACTAGAGCTTTATACCTCTGGGTACTTCCAAAACTTTCTCAGACGAATAGTACACTGTTGCAAGTTTATTGGCCAATCTTGACGTGCCAAGGAAAAAGACACTCATGCCAAGAATTACTTGTTAGAAGTTAAAAGCTGTACATTTCAGAAAACAAATAGTTATCTTTCACCTGTGTCTAACTCAAGAAGCTTTCCAAATGCCTTTTCTTAAGATTAGTAAACACTTTAAATTGCATAGTTAGTCATTAAGCTCGATTATAATCTTTCAGTCATGGGGTTAATCTTTATTGCTTTCAGCATGAGGCTAGTCGTGCTGCTTATAAGGAAGCCCAAGAGCAGTTTGTGGAAATACAGAAACGAATAGAGACGAAATCGGCAAGCCCAAAAAACATTGCCAATGAGCTTGAGAAGCACAAGCTTAAAGCACTTGAGGCTCGAGCCGTTGAAAAAGTATGTGCCTATATACCTCTACCATATGTTTATAGTACCTCTACCATTTCTCATGACGTGTTCTGGTCTTGCTATGCATTGATTGATTGCAGGAATGCCTTCAAGAACAAGAAAGATTGATACCTCTTGAACAAGCTGCCAGACAAAAGCTTACTGAGCTTTTATCTGTTATGGAATCTGAGAAGAGCCAGGGATCTGTCCTAAAAGCAATATTGCATGCTAAGGAAGCAAATGTGATAGAGGGCATTTATGGTCGGATGGGTGACTTGGGTGCGATTGATGGTGAGTTTTTCATTTTCATATTATTAGTTTGTATTCTATGCTGTCTTAGGTATTGTCTCGTTTGTTGGAACAGTTGGTGAAATTGAGAGCTAAATTACTGTGTGACTATTGGGTAGATATTGTAAGCATACAATACTGGAAAACAGCTGATTATCAATTCCTTCTTAGTTGTGTTAAACGTCTAATGCCTTGGACTTCTTTATTTGATCATGTTATTAGAGGTTAAGCACAATTAATGTGCTAACCGTATATTAATTTTTATAGTAATATGATCTATTTTCATTCAACTCCTTTTTGTTTCTTCCACATTATTTTCTTTTCCTACAGGGAAGTATGATGTTGCCATATCAACCGCATGTTCTGGACTTGACTATATTGTTGTAGAAACTACAACAGCAGCACAAGCTTGTGTAGAGCTACTCCGCAGCAAAAACCTTGGTGTAGCAACTTTCATGATTTTGGTACATGTCCTTTATATTTTGCTGCTTCTTTAACTCGGCATCCCTTTTGGAGATCACAAAATAAATTAGCCAGTGGAAAACTTAACCAATTGGTCTTTAATTGGATCAACTATGATTTCTGTAGTGAGTAATGAAATAAGAAGCTAAATCACTGATTGACCTTTGTGGTGATCATGGTACTTTAGTAGTTAATATATATTTCTTATGTTAGTTGACTACAAAGGCAAGTAACAAAAGTATCCTTAATGCATTATTGCATTCAAATTGTAGATAAATCTTGCTTTGATTTTGGAAGCGAAACATAGTATTTCATTTGAACCAGGAAGTGTATTATTACCTTTAAAAGAATTATAGTCCTAAAATGCTCAGTTTTGCAATACTTTGCTCTCTAAGGTACGGAACTTGCAGTTCCATGAGGAAAGTAGTCTTAGAAAAGTAATTACTTTTGTGCTGTTTCAAACGCATTTTTGATTTTCATATTTCGCAGGAAAAACAAGTTCATTATTTGCCTAAAATCAAAGAGAAGGTTCGCACACCAGAAGGAGTCCCCCGCCTTTTCGATTTGGTTAAGGTTCGAGATGATAGAATGAAACTAGCATTTTTCGCAGCATTAGGGAACACAGTTGTCGCCAATGATATTGAGCAGGTAATGGTTACATCCTTTTTTTCTGCTCTTTACACTTGAACTAGAATTGCTTTATTTATTGTTATTCGCATTGCCATAACAATGTATTTTCAAGTATTCTAAACCATGAAATTATGAAATGAGATTTTAGCTGGGATTCTCCAGTTATCTATGTTAGGACATGTGATAACATAGAATTCTGAAATGAGGTTTAGGTATAATATCCATAATTGTGTGTCAGCCTGTCAGGACTCAGGAAGCATGTATTATACATGTAATTTCATAATTAGTCAGAACTGTTGGACCGAGCAGTGTGCTTTACTGTTAATTTTGCAGGCATCTCGTATTGCCTATGGTGGAGAGAAAGAGTTTCGCCGTGTTGTAACACTTGATGGTTCTCTTTTTGAGAAATCTGGAACAATGAGTGGTGGAGGGGGTAAGCCTCGTGGCGGTAAAATGGGCACATCTATTCGAGCTGTTACTGTTTCTCCAGAGGCTATATCTGATGCTGAAAAAGAGCTTTCAAGGTTGGCTGATAACTTGGATAATATACGCCAAAGAATTACTGACGCAGTGAAGTGTTACCAGGCCTCAGAGAAGGCTATTTCTCATGGGGAGATGGAACTAGCCAAATGCCAAAAGGAGGTTTGAGTTGCATGCTTTATTGATGTTGCTGCAATTGTTTTCTATTACTGTGTAGTGTGTACTTCAAATTCTTCTCTTAACCTTTTCTTCCACCATAAGCTTAACTGCGTTCTTGCTTTCTGGACAGATTGACAGCCTGAAGTCCCAGCATGATGATTTAGAAAAGCAATTGGATTCCTTGAGGATTGCATCAGAACCCAGCAAAGATGAAGTTACCAGATTGAAAGAACTCAAGAAAATTATTTCTGCTGAAGAAAAGGAAATGGTTAGGCTTACACAAGGTTCAAAAGAGCTCAAAGAGAAGGTGATAATGTACCTAGCTTTCAGTTTGTCCTTTTCGTGAGACCCTCCTATAATTAGTTTCAAGTACTGCTAGTTGAAAAAGCTGTTTTGAAATCCTGTGTTTTATTGCACCAGGCTTCAAAGCTTCAGAAGAAAATAGAGAATGCTGGTGGTGAGCGGTTGAAAAATCAAAAGGCAAAGGTTGCTAAACTTCAGTCGGTAAGTGGAAAATTGGTCTATGTGCATATTAAGTTTTATATCCGATTTTACTGTTCACGTGCTTCTTTTCCCCCCTTAGGATATTGACAAAAAGAGTACAGAGATCAACCGTCACAAGGTTCAGATTGAAACAGGACAGAAAATGATTAAAAAGCTGACAAAAGGGATAGAGGAATCAAAGAAGGAGAAGGAAAATCTACTTGATGAGAAGGAGAAGTTACTTTCCATCTTCAAAGAGGTCGAAAAGAAAGCGTTCACTGTTCAGGAGGATTATAAAAAGATACAGGAGGTTGTACTATATATTCATCTTAAGCTGGGCATAATACCATTATGCAAGTAGCTTTGATTGTGTCTGCAATTTTTTTTTCTCTAATGTTTTTGTTTTCTTGATTTTCTAGCTAATTGATCAGCACAAGGATGCTCTGGATGATGCTAAAAATGAATATGAAAATCTGAAGAAGACTATGGATGAGATGCGGTCATCAGAGGTTTTGTTGCACTTATTCTCACATTTCTTTTTTTGCTTTTACTTATAAATGGTTACGTAATCTGATGCAAGTAGAGCTGCAGGTGGACGCTGACTATAAGTTACAAGATATGAAGAAGGTCTATAAAGACTTGGAACTCAGAGGGAAAGGCTACAAGAAAAAACTCGACGATTTGCATATCTCTTTGTCAAAGCATATCGAGCAGTAAGTGCTTGATTTATTTCTGAAGGCAAAACTTGGTACCACACTGTTGGGCGTCCAGCTTCCGATATATTTATATCACACACACACACACACTCAATCAACTTATCTTTCTATTTGTTTGTAATAACTTTTTTTGCATTTCTTTTTCTGGGTATAGAATTCAAAAGGACTTGGTGGAACCGGAAAAGCTTCAGGCAACTCTAAGCGATGAAACTCTTGGTCAGACTTGTGACCTTAAGACAGCTCTCGAGACAGTTGCACTTCTAGAGGCTCAACTGAAAGAGATGAACCCAAATCTTGACTCGATCGCGGAGTATGCAGTCATAATCATTTATCCGAGAAACTGGTAGTGTGGTTCTTTCTCTTATATTTAATATCTAATAGTCTCTAATGTCACTAGGTACCGGAAGAAAGTTTCTGTGTACAATGAACGAGTTCAAGATCTTAATTCTGTTACTCAAGAGCGTGATGATATTAAAAAGCAATATGATGAATGGAGGAAGAGAAGGTAAGTTCTGTCCAGCCTGCAACTGTTATTTCTCCCTTCTGTATGCCAGTGCTTCTCCTTCATTAGCTTAGACCATTGTGTAGGTTGGATGAGTTCATGGCTGGCTTTAATACCATATCTTTGAAGCTAAAAGAAATGTATCAGGTATTCATGCTCATCTTGAACTTATTTTTCTTATATAAAAGTTTTTTCCCATCTAATACTCAAGTTGAAGTTCATCTTTGAAAGTGATTCTGCCATTCAATAAGTTTAGGCTTAAAGGAGTGTGCCAAAACTGAAACAAAGAAGAAGAGCTTTTGGGTGGAAAATTCTCACGTTTCTCATTGACAATGTTGGTATTAATTCAAGTTTAATGTCTAACCCCAACTTAGTGTCTAAGCTACTAATGGGCCTAAGCAAAAATACAAGGAAAAACCCTAGCCTAACATTAATTACAATATTATTTACACAAATATCCTACATTAGAGTGTCTTGTGCTATAGTCAAAATAATGGGATCTCCTGTTATTATTTATCAACTAGATTGTTATCCTGTTGTCAAACGTGTAGTGCACATCTGCTTCTTATTTTCTTGTCATGTATGATTTGGATATTTGCTTACATTTCTGGTGCATCGATCTCTTTCATTTAGAAATTGGAATTTATGTGTTGTGTCCGAATATGATCCTTTTATGTCTTTCCCAGATGATCACCCTTGGAGGTGATGCAGAACTGGAATTAGTGGACTCTCTTGATCCATTCTCGGAAGGTGTTGTTTTCAGTGTCAGACCTCCAAAGAAGAGCTGGAAGAATATTGCTAACTTATCAGGTGGTGAAAAGGTTAGTGTTAAGAGTGTGGCTGTGGTTTTCGTATGTTATTGCATCATTCGAGCTAGCAATCTGTTTTCTATTAACAATGTTAATTGCAGACCCTCAGCTCATTGGCTCTTGTTTTTGCACTCCACCATTATAAACCCACTCCGCTCTATGTGATGGATGAGATTGATGCTGCTTTGGGTATGTTGGGTATCTTCATGCTTTCCTTTTGGATTCCTACATTTCGAGCTTGGCTTGAATTCATTTTTGGTGGTTTGCATGTCTTAGATTTTAAAAATGTCTCCATCGTGGGGCATTATGTTAAGGATCGGACAAAGGATGCACAGTTCATTATCATAAGGTAGTGTATTCACGTACGTCAGATTCCATAAGCAACTAAGACGCTATCGTTATCTAAACTATGTTTTGATAATATGCAGCCTTAGGAACAATATGTTTGAGCTGGCAGATCGACTTGTTGGAATCTACAAAACAGATAACTGCACCAAGAGCATTACCATCAATCCAGGAAGCTTTGTAGTTTCTCAGAAAGCTGCTTGAGGTTGTTTCTAAATCCTTAAGCTGAACATTGTTTGTTCTGTGTTTTTTGTGAAGCCATATCGTTCTATATTTATATGTTAGATAAAGAGTAGCACAATAGTTACTGATATGATTAATGAAAAATTATGGTTGCAGTTATCACTTGCTTTAAACTAGAATATATTATGTATAATGGGGGCAGTCCACAAATTTCATGTTTCATAACACTAGTTGGGGCATTTCAGAGTGTCATGGTTTCAATTTTACTGTCATAGTTTATGCTACTTGAAATTTTCAAGCACTTACAGGAAACTTGGATTTGAGATTGTTAAAATAGGTTAACTGTACTTAATGGGAATCCTAATCTTATTTAATGACGGTACATGTACATCTTTGGCAGAAATATACTCGCGATTAGACTATTATCAGCTTATATTGTAATAACTGTTGGTTAGAACTTAATGGATAGTAGTTTGCGTACACCAACAGTTCTCTCTATTAGTTTTCAAATGATGTCGCAAGCATGATTATTACCAACTAAGAAGGATAACAGTAGCAAATAATATTATTCTCTTAGTATGTTTGACAAAAGAATTCATTTTACATTGCATGCGTAACAAGTTACTGAAAAGCAATTAACGATTCAACAATTATGTGGTTTCTTTGACTCTGCCAGTTATATAATGGTGCTGATTAATTTACTTGTCCGAGTTTTACTTTATATTCGACCCTTCAATTTCATATTGTTTTCTGTTATACAACTGGTGTCGCTAAGGCAACATATATGATTTCTCTTTTTTTGCAGGATGTGTACTCGTATCACTGTTATAGGAACAGTAAATTGACAATTGTATATCTAAATGTAAAGCCTTGTGTATGTCCTAGTCTGTGTTGTTAAGTTAGGTAGCTAGTTACTGACTGTGAAGGTGTGTAGACGCAATTGACTTAGTCCATAATTATCTCTTTCCCATCTCTGAGGTAAGACTAGACATTATAACGACAAACCATCCTCCTTGTTTAATTTCATCCTTGGATCCACGTCTTCTCATGTAGATAGTGGTGACAATTTTAAGTGCAAAAAGAGCTTAGATCATGTATAAAGTAGTTCTACTCGTGTTATTTCAATTGTCTCGAAACTTGAAGCTATGACTCGACCGTTCTGCATGAAAACATATTGAAGAGGATGGACAGGTAGAGTCGAATAGATTGCCTTGCACCTAACCTTAACCATTTGCCTCTCGAAGGGACAATTCTAATTTGATCAGATCTATCTTAAACTGTAAACTATAGTTAAAGTTTTCAGCATACCTAATTCAGTTTTGAAAGGAGATAGATATCATCTTATTATATCATAGAGAAATTTCCTAACAGCTTTCACCAAGATTCTCTCAACCTTCCGGTCAATCTGAAAGAATCTAACAACAAAAATTATGGTTTAAATGATAGTTAAACATTCTCTTTTCGGTATTGGGCGCTTCTTGGTTAGATCAACGAGCCAGGTTACATAACATCAAGTAAAACAAATTTTATCCAAAATCTTGTTGGAAATTATTTCTTTAGGTAGGTTGATTAAAGAAACATGTGGAAACTAAAAGGACGATATTTAGGCTTTAATTTACATTGACATTAGGTTTTCCACTTGCTTGAAGTTGAACTATCCGATCTCTAGATTTGCCATAATTTCCAAGTATAGCAGAGTTCAATTCAATGAACTTTAAAAACAATAAGTGCAATAGACATTCATAATCTTCGAACTCGAAACTATATTAAAAGTAAATAAAGCGAGCAGCTATAATATAATTCCAGAACTAGAAGTAACATTGTTGTTATACTATTATTCTTTTCTAAATTCAAATCAATAAAATGAAATTAAGAAAAAAAATTAGGCCTAGTTTATGAATCCTACTTTCCTTCCCTGCCACCGGCACACGCCTCCCCAACTGCTGCCTTAGTAATAATTTTGACCACTGTCATAACTACTCCCCCAGTCACTAGCTCCATGATGGCCGCCACCATCATGGTGATGGTGACCGCCGCCAACATCATGGTGATGGTGGCCGCCGCCACCATGATGGTGATGGTGACGGTGACCGTTGTCTCCATGATGGTGATGGTGGTGGTTGTGGGTATTAGAAGCACTTTGAGTTTCCCGTAAATACAACATATTTGCAGTACTATAATTTGTATTATCATATGAGCTAGTATCTCTTGGGGCTGAAGGAACATATTTCTTCTGACTTTTCACTAAGTTGACATCCTTTTCTCTATTGATAGCATCTTTTTTGGCCGAAAGAACATGTTGCTTGTGAATTTTCTCTAAGGCACCTTTCTGTTGGTCTTTGTTTAAGTTGACATTCTTTTTTTTGTTGGAAGAAGATGTTTTGCTAAGACACAATCCCATTGCAGCACTTGCACAATGAAGATATTGGAAGAAATCTATAGAAGATTACAAGCAAGACAAAGAGAGACGATTGCAAGGATGAAAACTCTTGGAAAATTTTGGATGTGTAAAAAAAGTAAAGAGTAACCAATCTATTTATAATTGTAACAAGACTTACTTTGACTGGGAAACTGAAATCTATTTTTACACGAACTTAGGCTCCAAATCTATTTTAGATATGAATTGAACAAATTAGCAAACACACAATTCTATATGATTTTGGTTTACTAATCTTGATTAGTTATCCTACTCAAACAAGAAAAGGCTATTAAGTTCGGGATTCTTAGGCTTTTACTAATCAATATGGAAAGGGATTTTATATGATATCTTGTGACTTTGTTTTTATTGAAAAGAAGAAGGACCAAAGTTTGAATCACGAAACCTTAGAGGATAATGAGATTATGCAAATTAATTTGTATACTTTCATTAATTATCCATTTAACCACAAGGTACATGAGTCCGTTGAATAGTCATCAACGAGAAACATGACTCACTAATGACGAATGTACAGTAGTTGTATTATGATACTACTAAGTTTTGTCTATACTTGGAGAAAGTTGAGATCCCTCAAGAAAACTATGAATATAATGACCTACTAACCACTATTGTACGTATAATTTAGTCAACGAACACAAATACTTCAATTGGATAATAAATTAAATAACTCAAAGAAATGTTGGTCATGTAAAACGATAAATTAACATCAAGATCCTAAAGTTTAATTTCTAGTGAGTGTGAGGATTTTTGAAATGAGCCCGTTATCAACCTGTTGGCTTTTGATAGAACTATACGTGATCCCAGATGGATTTCTTAAATGGTTTTATTTGAGCTTCTATATTCACCCTTCTTTTCTTGTTTTCTGCCAATTTTATCTTTGGATCAAAGTGTTACTAAGATTTCTATTAACCATCATCCTTTTTGGTTATAAAAACTCTTGTTTCTTAGTTTTACATGTCCTAAGATTTCTCAAATTCTTCGTCCTCTTCTTCAAGAAATTCGTCGCACCAAATAAAATTAATCCAATTGTTGTAGAAGAGGTTGTTGATGAGGAGTACTATGAGATACCAGATACCGTGAGCCAAAATGAAATAGTCCTTTATAGGAACTTGAACAATATGAGAAGCAAATCAAATGGGACGGTCCATTTGGATGAGATGAGAAGTACTAAATCGCACAACATGGTTGATGTATATGATTTTCAAACTAGAGTTGCGCAAATGTTTGCTAATAATAATCACAAGGTTTGTTCATTTCTTGAGCCAAATCGCGGTGAGTCCATTGAACTGGAAGAGTTGCAAGAAAAGGATGGTGATGATCACGAAGAGACAAAAATATTTGGAGATACAAATTATTCCACTAATTCTTCTGTTGATTGTTTAAAAATGGACCCTTCATTTTGTAAAAATGGTCCAATTTTATCTGATACAGAACTAGAATTGGAGTTTTTGCAATCAAGTTCTGCCTGCAGTTCACCAGAAGATGTTCAATCGAGGCTGGACGAATATTCTCTATCAACTAATAGCTCTACTTCGTCCCCGTTGAATTATGTTGTGTTGAACAAAAATTCCCCATCAATTAGCTACAACAATGCGATGGAAGTGGCTGATCAACAGCTGGATCATGACACTAGCCGTGATGATGATGAAGAAGATGTATTATACAAGAAATATGTTGAAAGGATGAGCTGGTTTGATGTTCTCAATCATGACACTCTATGTGCCATAAGTGAGTATTCCGTATTGCTGAATAACTACAGAATACAAGAACTTTTTTTCTTACTTTTTTCATAGTAGCGGTGTTTGGACCAACTTAGGTGCACCTGTTTAGCTGGAAATGCACATTTTTTTGTCTCGAATGAGAATTCACCCTCACACTCTTGGATGTACATTTTTTTCTTTCTTTTTTTCATCTTTTTTTATTAGTTTTCTTGAACTATAAGGCAATTTATTGGTTGTTCAGGTGCAGTACTAGGGAAGCACTTGTCAAGTTCCAATTCATTTGAGTTGAAAATGGAGCCTACAAGTTTGCCACTCCAATATATTTCATGGAGCAAAGTAGCAAGAAAAAGACTTGTGAAGAGCTTAGAGAGTGATTTAGAGTTAGTTTATGTGGCACAATCATGTTTGTCCTGGGACACACTTCATCATGAGTACAAAAAAGTAGAGGCTCTTTGTAGTTCAAATACGAAAGATGGGGTATTTTATGGTAATGTAGCAGCAAGATTTCAGAAATTTCAAATACTCCTAGAACGATTTGTGGAAGATGATAGCTCTGGAGGTAAAAGGCATTCAAATTATGTTCATAGAAGATTTTCCCAAAGAAATCTCCTCCAAGTCCCAGAAGTTTCAGGTAATCTTTGCTACTTTAGGTTTTGTAAACTAATTGTCGGTTTCTATTGTCGTGAAGGTTGGTGTAAGGAGTTTAACTTCTATGTACATTGATAGTGTAATGGATTTTTATTTCATCAAATGATAGGGTAGTAATTATGTAACCCCTCGATTCGTAATTAATAGTCTCGGATGCAATTTGAGAATAAAGTCGCTAGTGATAGGGAGCGCTTTACTTCACAGAATAAACTTGAAGGTGCAAATTCAAATTAGTTGAGCTACAAAACACCATCATGATACTATATATATACCTTTTTAAAACAATGAATTTAGTAATGAGGAAATTTATGTATGTTATTACCACCACAAAGTTTATTAAATACAAAATGGTTTTTTTTTTTTTTTCGCTAGTTGCTAATTAACAAGAAAATTAGCTAGACATGTCAAGAATCTTGGAGAAGAATAGCCGCCCATACTTTGTCAGTATCTGCTAACTTAAACTAATTACATGTCAAGTTGGATTAATTAGTAAGGTGTGGTTATCTATTTCCTACGTGTAACACCTAGATTCCCAATTATTCTAGGAGTAATAATTAACACTTTGATAAGTACTACTTTTCCACCAAATAATGATATACGTGGCACTTTAATATATCAAGACTTATAATCTCAGTGGCCATTGGTTTATCCTGGTGCTAAAAGGGAACTAATGGCCTAGAATGAGCCTGAGCGAATAAACTACAATATTGGCAAACAAATGATTAATTATATAAACTCACTCCCACCTAATACCTAAATAGTTTATTTTTTCATGCATGCCTTCCCACCCAAGAAATGAATAGTAATAAACATCTCCAAATGTTTAGTTAACTTCTAGATCTCTTATACTATTATATTAATCACTATGAAGTACATATACTACTAAAAGTCTGTTATTAAAGAAATATAATATTGGTGTTTAAAGAGAACACGCAAATCAATAAAGAAGAATGCAAAAAGAGTTTGTAATGATCGTAGTTTATGGGCGGACCTACCCTGATAGAAAGGGTGTCAATTGAACTCCTTTACCGAAAAAATATACGTATATTCTAGGTAAAATCGCTTATGTATGAATATATTCTATATGTTGAACTCCCTTACCATAAGGTAAGACACCAGCTCAACGGCTACGGAGGAGTACGGGGTGTTGTCAAAGATTCAAAATTACCCTTACGTTGAAGGTTTGATTCATAGGTGCTACATTCTATTTTTTTTTTGCAATTATTAATCTTGAACCTCTTGTTGGAAATTCTGTCTCCACCATAATTTGCTATAACATGTTATGTTATAATGATCATAGTGTAAAAAAAAAAATTAATAGTGATAAGTCCTTTTCCATTTTCCAATAATGCCTTCACAGGATATGTAGGATCAAATGAAAGACTGATGCATGGAGAAACCAGCAACGCACTAGAAGTACTAAACGCCATAGAGAAATGCATAAATGCTTTCTGGTTTTATGTAAGAGCAGATAATAAGAACATCTCATGGAAAAGGAACAACTTTTCTTGGAGCTCTTCACCTGTTGAAGACCCCAGAGACATATGGCTGCTGCATGACTTAACAAAAAAACTTCAAATGGTAGGTCTCTCCATTTTAATTTATATGAAAAAGCACAGCTTTACATCTTAATTTTACTCTCCTTTATATTTTAGATTCATACATTTACTGTTAGCAAATCGTCTCATATATATTGGCTCCTTACAAATATACCTTACCGAATCTCCAGCATAAGTAGGTTGATTTGATCATGTGTCAACATATTTCGATAAATGGTCTAGATTTATCCATCTAAGTACTTTTGCCTATCGTTTAAAGTTAACATTTGTTATGCTTAGGTTGAAGGTCCATGTTGGAGCTCTATTAATATCAATAACTAATACAAGATAGATTTGCTACGACAAAAGATAAGAACAACCTGCCAAACTTTAATTATTTCGTAATAATTATTGTACCTCAAAACTCACATTAATTGGTTGACCAACACTATCTCGACCTTAAGTAAAAGTTGAGATGCTGAGCATGCAAGATAACTTACTTTGAAATGAATTGTCTGATTTTTCTTGAAGAAAGAGTTGTGGCTGAAGGATGTGAAAGGTAAGAGAAAATGCTGGCTGAGAAGAACACTGAAAAAGCCTCAGCAAGAAGATCAATTATGTACAAAGATAGAATTTGTGTTTACATTGATAGACATGAAGCTGGTGTCAAGGGTTCTCCATATGTCCATGATTTCTACTTCTCATCTAAAATGGTGCCAACACAAGCTTAATAATATAGAGTTCAAAGATGGTCAGATATTAAGGACCCCCTCTTCCCTGCTGTTTCCATCTTAATCTTAGTGAGACTTTTTAGTTTACTTGCTTCATGTAGAGAAGTTAATTTCTCCAACTAGTTTGTGAATGAAGCATAGTTATAGTTGTTGTTCTTCTACCAAGAATGGCATGTAAATATATATAACCAGCTTCTTTTTATTTGGTTGAATACCCTGACTTCTTTATGATCTATATTTTAACATGAAACACAAATTAAACATGTGATTCTTCTTTCGAGCGAGTGAGTATAAAAATCTTAACAAGAGACTGAATTATAGGAGTACTAATACTCTGACATGTAGTATACAGAAGCATAAAACTTACTCGCACATGATATTTGCACCAAAACGAAAAATTAATCTCAGCAATTTAAAGGAAATTGTATATATTATTGTGAATGAAGACACATGTCTTGCTTTAATTGATTTGATGTAACTATTATGAGTCAACATTCATGCGTTCTTCAATTGGTTGATTAATTGATTTTTAAAAAGTTAGAATGTATATATAACAGTTAATCTTTGCATAATGGTACAGTGCATGAGTCAGACATATTTAGGATTTATTACTAAATTTACTGGTCATATACTCATTTTTAAAGAATTGTAAATCTTATCCGTTGAATAGTTATCTGGAATAACAACGTAACCCCGAATTCTCCGAAGGACAGTATAAGTACATGATGTTTGATAAAGTTTTAAGGTAATTGCAGTTAAAAGTTAGGACAGATCCAATGCAACTCAAACATGTTATACTTCGCTCTAATACTTGAGGGGTTAATTAAAGCAAAGTTTAGCCACAAAATAATCACTGTGGGAAAGACAAAACGGAATAATGGATTAATCAGTCATTTTTCATTGAATATATAGTAAAGGTAAAGCATATAATCATAGCTAATTAACTGAAAGTAGAACTTATAAAGTTCTATTCTTTTCCTCATAATTCAGCAAATGAACTTTTTGTGTTCCAAAGAAAAAGCCTAGCTCCTATTTTGTCTAGCTATAATAACAACTTTTTGTTAACAGCCAAGCGAGACATCCGAAGGGCCACCAACCATGTATGAAGAATCTTCTTAATGTCTTTTTATTCAAAAGCTACTCGTCTTTTTAATTAAAAGAAAGTGAGATACTATAGGTTATTTCGATAAATTAATGCATATTTGTAGCTCCCACACCTCTCAACACTTCAAGAAAAGCTCAACCACATGTAAGGGTAAGGGTTGTGGTGAAATTGATTCGTTCTTTCTCACTCTAATAAAAGATTTCAAGTTCGAGAATGAAATAAAGATTTTTTTTTTTTATAGTAGATAGCACTTTTTTCTTTTAACAACTCTTACATGACACTAGTTTGAATAAGCCAAACCACTAATTTTATCAGAAAAAGAAAGTCGGAACTCCAATATCTACTCAATACAACATATTCAATGAAATTTCACAAGTAGCATCTGGTGTCCAACATCTACTCAATAGAGTCAATCTCAATACAGTACTTTAAAAGAACGTAATGCACTAAAAGATAAATCAAATAATTAATCATATTATTCAAGCAATTTGCTATAACATGTTTAAAGACACACTTGGACCCTCCAAAGTTGCTTATTCATACAAGGAAAAATACAAATAAACATTTCACTCAACTAGTCACTAGCCTAGTGATGACATAATGACGAAGCCATAATTTACACGTGATATTCCCAATACCATAAGTTTTATAAAATTGACCCCACAATGGCCCACCCTAAACTACACCGTCCATTAACCTTAACTCAAGTTTCTGGTTTCAACACTCAGCTTACAGTTCTCACTGAATCTAAACCCCCCCCCCCCCACCCCCCATGATTAATCCTTGTTCACTCAAATATTTTCTCCGTCCCAATTTAAGTGTCTATATTTTTTTTAACCTGTCATGGAATGAGCTTTTTTTTTTTTTTTATATTTGGTCGCTATATAATTCTAATATTTATGTTGGACCACAAGATCTAAAGGCTGACATACGTTACACGTACACCTTTAATTTTAGACTATAAAATGTAAAAATATTCATTACTTATTTAAATTTTTTATCCAGTCAAATCTAGACACTTATAATAAAATGGAGATAATAATAATTTCCATATAGTCTTAATTCTTGATGTCATTTTCAATTTTTCTTCACATTTTACACACACCAAACACACCACTCTTTAATTTTTTTTCTTTCTATAATAGTCATTGATATTAATTGGGTTTCTTTATTTTTCAATTATCTAAATTGGGTTTTCATTATTTTTCAATTATATCAACTTGGTATACTCCTATTTCCACTAGGTCACTCAAGTTCTTGAAATCTTGATTATCTCTATAATGGAAAGTTCTATTCTTTTTCACAATCAATTGCAACCCAAGTTTCCATTTTTAACAGTTAAGCCCAAAAAGTTTCCTTTTTTAGTTTCAAGAATTTCATGTAATGATCAAATGTGGAGGATCAAAGCTACTGGTAAAAGTTTAGGTGAAAATGGTGATGAATCAGAAGATGCTTTACAGGCTACAATTGAAAAAAGTAAAAAGGTTTTAGCTATGCAACAGGACTTACTTCAACAGGTATAATTCTCTGGTTTAGGTGCACGTTACATGTTCGAACCTCGCTAAAGAAAAAAAAAAGGATCTTTATACATTTCCTAGTTGTTATACATATATTATACATTTAATATACATGGATTATACATTTATTATATGATCGCCGGCTATTTTTTGTTTAAAATGCTAATGAGTGTTTCTACATTGTTATTTTCCAAGAAAAAAGCCTGGTATTAAAGTCGAGAAGGGTAGAGGGTGGGCCCTAAAACTGAGAAGTAAGTAGCTCAACTTATGATGTGTAGGTTAGGCGCAAGTCACATTTTCAAACCTCGCTAAAGGGGAAAAAAGGATCTTTAGACAAATGGTTGGCCAAATTCACTGTTTACATTTCCCAACCGTTATACATAGATTATACATATAGTATACATGCTATACACATAATATACATAGATTATACATATGTTAGATATTCCCCGGCTTATTTTGTTTGAAATGCTAATGAGTGTTTCTACATTGTTATTTTTCCAAGAAAAAAGCCTGGTATTAAAGTGGATAAGGGTAGAGGGGCCGCCTATTATCCATCGAGTTTTGAACTGTGGGCCATTGGCTCTCGGGGATTTCTCGGTCATAGAAGGAAAAAGAAGATTCAGGAGAAGTAAAGAACACTTGTTTTAAGGCCTTTGACTAGTGATGTAATGAGTGTTTTCTCTGTTCTAATTGTATGCGGATAGAATGGATATAATGTGTAACAAGAGAAACGGCAACGAACAGTCCAACACTGAGCAATTACTAGCAATATGCTAATAATGAATGAAAATTCTGATTTTAGGATAGTAAACATGTTTGTATCTTCTGTGAATGAAATACACACCTCTTATTTACATAAGATTTTTTTCAAGATTTTTTGTTCAGATATAATAATTTTGAACATAACGCTAAGATTAAGCAACTTAATGATTTGGCTGATAGGCCTGTTGACTGAGAATTTGTTTCAGGATGTTGTGGATAAAGATAGGAACCATGTTATGCTTCCTCAAAAGAAAAGTTTGTCCATAGGATAGGCGTAATTTGTTTGTCAATGTGGCTTCTTTAGTTTACTTATCTTCATGGAGTGGTAGCTGTTTTGGCTTGTAGTGTATTATAGTGGAATATGGAAAACTATTTTCATTGTTGGAACGTTCTCTTCCTTAATTCGTTGCATGTCAGATTGCAGAAAGAAGAAAAATAGTCTCTTCAATAAAAAGCAGCCTTGCAGATGCCAAAGATAGTTATGACGACGGGAATGGTAGCTTATCAAATGGTGATATACCTGACATGGATAAAAGCTATAATGGTACATTACCTAGTGGTGCTACTCCACCAATTGATGATGTCCAAAAAAATACACCGCCAGCCATACGCCAAGATTTTGTTGAAAGTAAAAAAGAAGTTAAAAGGGACCTGGCTCAGGAAGGCCAGTTAAAAAGCGGTACTTCAAAGTCAGCTCAATCTGATGAAAGGGCACCTCCACCGTCAAGATCATCCATCACATCCAGTCCCCAGACTACCTCTACTGTAAGTTCTGCTGAAAGAACAAAAAATGTCCCTTCAGAAACTCCCAAGTCCATTCAAGAGATAACCTTTGATGTGAATTCACGCAAAATTTCGGTCGACGTTCCTGGAAAGAAGATCCAGTCAGACGTGCCTTCAGTACTTAAAGAGTCCTCAGCTCATGTGGAATACAAGAAGAGCGAAAATCTTGAAGGATCAAGTACTGCAACGTCAAACGTAGAGACTGAAGACCCTGTGAATGTACATGCTAAACCCCCTCCATTGGCAGGAACCAATGTTATGAACGTCATTTTGGTTTCTGCAGAATGCGCTCCATGGTCTAAAACAGGTATCTTTTTCACGAGATATGTAGTTTCTGTGCAAGAGCACAACTTCAGTATATAGAAGTAAGTAAGCTGGTTTAGTATCCACAATTGAAGTTTCTATAGCAATCTGTTCCAAATCAGTTATGATACTCCAAATCCATAGGAACTGCAAAAGAGTAAGACTAGCATTAGGATATTGAGAATGAGGTGCTTGTTTCTTTTCTCCAGCTTATAATATTACTGAAGTTTTCAGTATTCAATTGTCCCTAGAATAACCTGGATAATGAGCTAGTATAAGGATTAATATATTCTCGTACCTATACAACAACAACAACAACGCCTCAATCCAAAATAAGTTGGGGTTGGCTACTATTCTAGTATAATATTCGACTACCTTTCAAAAGTATTATTCAACATCTTCTTATTCACGCAATAGACATATAAGGAGGTGAAAGTCCATCACAAATCATCAAAAGTTATTAACGTTAACATCAAGTGAAAAAGGATCTACATTTCTTTTGCCTTTTACTCTCTTGTCATAGCGTCACCCGCCGAATGGTTGAGCCGTTGAGGATGGGTGCAGGATTTGTTTGTTCCTCAAACTTGTATTTGTCTGGTAATTTACTGTTCGCTTCATTTGTTAACTAGAACCTACATTTTACATCCTGCAGTATGAGTTATGTGCACATATTGATATTCATAATTCAGACACATGATTCACATTTTGATGTTGCGTGTCATATCTGTGTTTATGTATCTAAATACATATTAGTGCAAGCATATCTTTTACTCATTAAGAGTTTTTTAGGTGGGCTTGGAGATGTTGCTGGAGCATTACCCAAGGCCTTGGCTCGACGTGGCCACAGAGTTATGGTAACTAGTTTAATTTTTCACGTATTTAATAGTCGTGTGCATAAAGTATGTGTGAAGCAGAATATAGCAGATAGAGAAATTTCTTTGTCTTTGAAGTCTCAGAATGTTCTGCACGAGGTGTTAGATCCTCTATCCTTCATTTCCCCAACCATTTGGCAAGTTAGTCTGGGATATAAATCCCCAAGGTTTCCAAAGCATATGCTCTCTATCCAGATTATTAAAGACTAGATGAACCACTTGAAAGATCATTTCAGATAATAAAATTTTGTGGCAATACTTTCTTTTCTGGACACATCAGACAGGCAACAAAGCTATAGCTTGTTTAGGATGTCATTCCAAAACTCATAGGATGTCATTTTATTTGACAGTGAAGTTTCCTTTTATTCCCCATTCCCCTGAAATTTATAGGTTGTGGCACCTCGCTATGGCAACTATGCGGAACCTCAAGATTCTGGTGTAAGGAATCGTTATAGAGTTGATGGTCAGGTATGCTTGACTCCATTTTTAAGATGTATTAGTTCAATTTTCTTATGATTTAATAGGCACATGACTAGCCATATCTAAGGATTTAAGTTTTAAACTGTGCAGGATGTGGAAGTGACTTACTTCCAAGCCTTTATTGATGGTGTGGATTTTGTTTTCATTGACTGTCATATGTTTCGGCACATGGAGAACAGCATTTATGGAGGGAACCGTGTGGTAAACCCCCCTGCGCCCACCATTCTTCTGATTTTTAGTTTCATCCTAATACCTGAACTTTAGACTCCTAGATTTACATTGAATTATCCTAATAATGCGTCCTCTAAATTATTGCCCTAACGTAATGTTTGTCCATTTCACTAAAATCAAGGCCTTATGGGGTTGGGATGTCTTAGATGAATGTGTCTCCACCTTTACTTTTTTTTTTTTTTTTTTGAGATGGTAACATATGTATATATATTAATAGACAGTACATAGGTTGTACTGAAAACCATATTTACAAGTGGGCAAAAGAAAAGAGGGGAAAAGGAAAGAAAAAACTATTCTGCAGTGCTAGCAAGATTCTAGAATTTCTAGGATATCTCCACCTTTACTTTCTCTTTCTGTGTGGGGGAATCCAAGAGAATTGTTTAAAATTATGTTGTGTTCAAACTCAGAAGTTGTGATAACACGAGAACTGATCTTGACTTTAAGCTACTTACTCTGCGTTGTACCTTAATTCATCGATGTAGTGGTCTTAAAGTCGTGAGTCTGTTACAAATTCCCTTCTTTATCAGTATTTTTCTTAAAAACCAGGATAGTTTTAACTTCCTTTTTCCTTTCCTGCAGGATATTTTAAAACGCATGATTTTATTTTGCAAAGCAGCCGTTGAGGTATGACTTCTGATATTTCTGAAACCTTTCACTACCTATTGGCCAATTGCTATCCACGCTACCTGTCCACTGGTGCCACAGTGCCAAGAAAAAAGATACTGCTTCCGCCTTTAGTTGATCTTTGTAGCCAGACATTCAAAATAAATGTTGCAATGCTGTTTGTGCATGACCGTATCCATGCTTACAGCACCAAACACCCTGCTATAACATTTGACCTTGTAGCGTTCTGTCAACTCTGAAACACATTTTTGATGATGTTTAACATAGCTGGTTTGCAATTTCAGGTTCCTTGGCATGTCCCATGCGGTGGGGTCTGCTACGGAGATGGAAATTTAGTGTTTATTGCTAACGATTGGCATACTGCGTTATTGCCAGTGTATCTGAAAGCTTACTATCGTGACAATGGATTGATGAAATACACAAGATCTGTCCTCGTCATTCATAACATCGCTCACCAGGTCAGTTTCATCAGCAATCATAGCAGTTTTCTAGTCTATCCATTGAAATTACATGGATAGTCTCTCGCCATTTTATTTGCAACAATTGAACAGTATAGCCAGTTTTATGTTTGAATGAAGGTTGATACGAAATCATTGTTTATCTGACTATAATGCATGCACGGTTAAAATAAATAATTACTTTGATATTGGGCATATACCAGGTGTTTTGGATCAAACTCCCGCTGTCCTAATTTATGTGACAACTAATCCTTCTTATTCTGTCCCAAAAGAATGAGACCTTTCTATATCTAGAAACAATTTACTTCAACCTTCACATTTTAACCTTCATAAGATGATTTATAGCTACACAAATATACATGGCTTATTTTAAACCACAATTTTCAAATATCTCCCTTTCTTAGGTTTCGTGCCACAATTTCCTGCCCAGTCAAACACCGTCACATAAAATGAGATGGAGAGAGTAATTCTAATTTCACGTCACCAAGTTCCATTAGCTTACTAAAATGATGGTTTGAAATGTATAAGAGTAGTTGGAGTTCTCTCCCAAATTCTGCAAATTGCTAGTATTATCCTGATTTGAGTCATTTATTATATCTTTTAGTAAAAGTAAACTTAGCCGGGGCCTTTCTCTAGCTTCATCCCTACAATTTGTCCCATTGCATGCAGGGTCGTGGTCCTCTGGAGGATTTTTCATATGTGGATCTTCCACCACACTACATAGACCTTTTCAGGTTGTATGATCCACTAGGAGGTGAACATTTCAACATTTTTGCAGCTGGCCTAAAGACAGCAGATCGTGTAGTCACAGTAAGTCATGCATATTCATGGGAGCTAAAAACTTCCGAAGGTGGCTGGGGATTGCATGAGATAATTAACGAGAATGATTGGAAATTACGGGGTATTGTGAATGGGATTGATACAAAAGAGTGGAACCCTGAGTTGGACGTTCACTTACAGTCAGATGGTTATGTAAACTATTCCCTTGACACACTGCAGACTGGTAAGCCTCAATGTAAAGCTGCATTGCAGAGAGAACTTGGCTTACCAATTCGCGCTGATATCCCACTGATTGGTTTTATCGGGAGACTTGACCAACAAAAAGGCGTTGATCTGATAGCAGAGGCAGTGCCGTGGATGATGGGTCAAGATGTACAACTAGTCATGTTAGGGACAGGCAGGCCTGACCTTGAACAGATGCTAAGGCAGTTTGAGGGTCAATACAATGATAAAGTTAGAGGATGGGTTGGTTTCTCCGTGAAGACTGCTCATCGTATAACTGCTGGTGCAGACATTCTGCTCATGCCTTCTAGATTTGAGCCTTGTGGACTGAACCAGCTTTATGCTATGAATTATGGGACTATTCCCGTTGTTCATGCAGTAGGAGGACTTAGAGATACTGTGCAGCCTTTTGATCCTTTTAATGAGTCGGGACTTGGATGGACCTTTGGTAGGGCTGCATCTGACCAGCTGATCCATGCATTAGGAAATTGCTTACTGACTTATCGCGAGTATAAAAAGAGTTGGGAGGGGCTTCAGAGACGTGGTATGACACAAGACTTAAGTTGGGATAATGCTGCTCAGAACTACGAGGAAGTTCTCGTTGCTGCCAAGTATCAGTGGTGAGGTTCATTACTTGTTGTGTGAACCTGTGGCCGTTTTATCAGTTCTAGTGAAGGTATTCCAGCTCTTCCTTAAAGGGTCTTAAGATTGAATTGTTGCTGGATATATCTGATGCTTCAATATTTCTTACTCGAGGGCAAGCCCAAAGACCATGTTATTCTTGAAGTGACTGAACTTGAAAACCATATTTCCGGTCTTGACACGAGATGACTCAACATGTTGGTCAATTATCATCGTACTACCTCGTCGCAACTGGTGGCTGTACTTAGTCATATATATCAGCTTGTAGATATTCCATTCAGTTACCAATAATTAGTTATATGTAGTCAATCCCTACTTTTTTTTATTTGGTTGGGATTTTTAACAGATCAGCTAATGTCAAATATCTTACATTAGAATGAGTGATTCCAATTTTTGTTTCCTGATCATGTAATCTCTTATAGTTCTGGTAAGTTAAGCTCATGGCATAGCACTTACAGGTGTCTTGGAATATAAGCTTCATGCCTGAGGGCTTCAACATATGTTTTCCAATACAAGTGCTACGCTGGAAATGCTATTTTGAATTGAATTAAATTTACATATACTGCTACTGTAGGTTCATGTAGTCAATGGTGTTTCTAGGATTTTTCCATTTAATTTTTTTTTTTAAAAAAAAAAAAAAAACACACATACACACATAGTACTCCTTTAAATTTGCTTCAGAAACATCAAATGTTCATACACAAACACACATTCTCATAGAGGATCAAAAGAACCATCCGCAAGTTACTTAAAAGGCAGCACAAAGCCTTACCTATCATGGGAGTAATAGCCAGAAAAAGATAAACAATAGTAAAGTTCGAAGTGAATAACAATAATAAATAACTGTGTGCATGTAGCACCCTCCCTAATGATACTAACTGTCATGATCCAGCAATCAATCTACGGGCGCAAACCACAATTTCCCAGCTCTACTTCGCTGCAAGCAAATGCTTGCAATAACTTGCATGCTTTTCAGCATTCTTGTCATCATATCCACAGATCATCCGTGTGCAATAGAACTCAGGGGATGATACCGATGACAATTAACAGATTTCTTCCTGATCTCAAATTCTGCTACGGAAAATAGGGAGCAGATGTTAACATGTGTAAAACCAATTGGACAAACAAGATAAAGAATGCTCGATAAAGCTGTTTCATGATATACTGTGTAAATGGTAATGAAACAGAACACACCCAAGTAAGAAGAAAACTTGATAGCCCAGATACCTATCAGATCACACACCGTCTATGTATAGGAAACTCCTCTTTCTTGATCAAACTGCAAACGTGAAGGACCTGATAAGAGTCCCGCAAAGCCCTTGGACAGACAACCTTCAACAGCGCATGGAGATGCAGAATGATTCAACGGGCTGTTTGGTTTAAACATTTCCAAGCAACCATGTGATTGGTTTTCAGTCCAGTGAATACTTGGGCTGGCAAAGGTAATGTGCCTCTTCTTGGAATGGACAATCGCATCCATGCCCGGATATCCATCAGATGATTCACCTTCTCTTTGCAAATTGCCACAGGACTTCCTCTTCAAACCAGGAATATTTTTCAATCCTGTGCCAAGATACAAATACAGAACAATCTTAGAGAAAATTCAGTGTGATCCAAGAAAGTGGCTTCAGCTTCCATTACCAGGAAAAGAATCCTCAAATGGCTGGGCTCCTGCCTCAGCACAGCCGCAGAATGAGTTAGAATCAGTATCAACTCCTCCAATCCTGCAAAACCAATCTACCTCATCAAATGATCCAAATCTAGTAAAAAAGTATGACCTCATAAAGAACATAGGACTCATACAGAATGCATAAGGAAAGCCAAGATTTCTCTATTAGCTTATGCTGTGGTCTGACCTAAATATAGAACACATCCCCAGGGAACAAGGAAAATAGATCATGTAAAAAATTATCCATGGGAAGAAACCAACTACTAGTTGTGTAGCCATGAAATACCCAACCATGAAGGTCCAAGACAGATACCAACTACCAAGTACTCGAAGTTTTATACAATCAATCACCTCAGTTAGCCCGCAGAAATTTCTTGATCCTATTATATAAGATGAACATTAATGATACAAGTGACTGGTAGAGATCAGTCTCCTGAACCATTTGTTCTATGCTTATACTCTCTAAACATGAGCAACAGGGAGTAATTGCATCTCTAAGATACAAACATACACGAAATAACGTCTTTTCCCCCCAATAGCAAACAAAAGGGGGAAGGGGACCAGTTGACAATCCAAGTAAATATCTCCAAATAAGACCAATTTGTATTTGTAGGATCTAGATGACAGCAGCACTAGAAGATGAGAATTTAATTTCCAAGAGAAAACTGCTTAACGACCAACCTGTACATGTGATCAACGAAGTCGTCAATCAAGACAGGCCATGCTCCTGCAGAGAACATATACAAGTTTACAAAGAGCAATTAAAGAGAGTGCTTATTTGTTGTGGGTAGGGGCATGGGACACAATTAATAAGATCCGAGAACAAATATGCGAACAGAAAAGCTGGTATTCTAAACAACATCATCTTGTTTTCCTTTTTTATATCAAAAGGACATAGCTACTCAACAGAAACGAAAGAAAAGATATGTGAGGAAATGATTGAGGCAGCGGGAAAAAAAAAGTTTCAACTTTTGGTAGGTAAAAAATGTTTCTCCTTCTTGATAAGAAAATGGACTCTGGGCCGACCTCAACCCAAAAAACTAGCTCATGAGGTGAGGATTGCCTAACATCATATAAGGAGACGAACAACGAAGACACTTAACACTTCCCTACGATACTCTTTCCATCTTAGGACATTTTGACATAGTTCAACGAACAATAATAATCTAAACCAGACTCACTTTCTTCGCAATCCAAATTCAGTTAAACAATTAAGTGATGCTTTGTTATCATTAACTATGTTCCCATCATCTTACCAATTTAACACATGATAGAATTTTCAAATTTAAACTTTGACGGTCAAACTACTCCAGGATCGAGTAACTTTTAACTACCATTCTTTCTAAACTAAGAACCCATGTTTTGCTCCTATCATCTTGCCAATAGTAATAGTTTGAATCCTTGATTATAATACTAATAGAACATTCTGGAAGCAAAAGATGCATACGCAATAGTAACAAGTTGGTGCTATACTTTCATTTGGTTCAGTTTATGGTAGTCTTTTCACTTGTGACCCTTATTTTCAGGTGTAAAGCATCACCACATATTATGCAAGAAAAACAGGGGATTGGAACCAAACTAAACGTCTCCACTAGATATAATTAACGGGCACATTGACATGTTCTGAGTGGTGATACTTGGAAAGTTACAACCGCATTAATGTAATACCTTCCCGATCATACCCTTCAAGATTTTCATGCACAGAACGACTGAAGGCCAACACTTGCTTCCAAGTATCCTCAGATATATTGTAGCGCTGATTTTTCTGGAAATGGATACAGTAAACAAGTCATTATATAGGAAAATTAGCAGTTAACAACATACTACAGTCCCTCCCCCCCCCCCCCCCCCCCCCCACATCATAAAGCAGAATATCATCTTTGTAAAGTATGGCACCACCATTGAAGCTCATTTAAAGGAACAATAAGAGGGAAGTAATGCATAACGTTCTCAGAAATTAACTGTCAATCCCACTAAAACCAGAAAAACCATTGCAGAAACCAAAAAAAAAAAAAAAAAAGACAGAAGGACACACTCATGAGGAAGGACAAAGAAGAGGAAATCATCTAGCAAATACCAAAACCTTATTTTTTGTAATCTGGGGGTTCTTTAAGACAGACTTTACAAAATTGCCAACTCGATTAATCGCTCAGAGGCTAAGTTCAGGGCAAGCACATTTCTCCTCTGCAATTCATGAATTTATTCATTCTTAAAATTCTACAACTCTTAGGGCATAGATGAATGATGCAATTCAAACACATGACAAGAGATCAATTACCAGCGATGGCACTTACCTCAACAAAGTTGCACCACTGGTCAAGTAGCCGAAACCTTCCATCTAAAACCAATTTCCAGGCAGTAATAGCTTTACTTATAGCTGAAAACATTTTAAAACGCAGTAAGATTGAGATGGAACTAACTGCATTCCAAATGCTTTACGAAGCATGGTGTCGGTGCTTGCAATCATTTACAAATAACCAACTTACTGATGTTCTTTTGTCCATTCTCTCTGCAAACGAAGAAAACAAAATCATAGAAACGCGAGAACTCTGAGAAGTCTGCCTGCAAAAAGGAAAACCATGTAAGTTCCTTTCTTATGATTGAAATAATTTGTAATGTATCTAAGGTCAACTGTAAAAGAGATGGGCATGGATGAACATGATACAGGGCCCATAATGTTGGTACAAATTCCACAACTTCCCCACCACACACAAGTACTTGTGCACAAAAGAAAAGAAATACAAAAGCAGGAAAAGAAATTCCCCCCTTCCCCAACCCAAGCTCCTATGTTAGCTAACAAACTTAACATAGCTTCAGACAAAAAATAAGCCATCATAGTATCATCTAATTTCCTTCTCTTTTCTTTTTTTGAGGAGTAAAAACATCATGTAATCATCATAACATCATCTAATCGACAATAAAGATAAGAATGTACCTCCAAATTCAACCTCAACTTAAGCTTGTACACTTCTTCAAAGATAGTTGCCCTGTCATTGGTGAAAAGAGATCTCTCAGCATTATAAACCTCATATGACCGATATATCTCTCACCACATAACACAAAGTGATCTAAGAATAACACAACTAATCAACATGATCATTAAAGAATGTTGAGATAAAGCACAAATAAAAATGGAAAGGAAGTATAAGTTACCCAGCATTGGTCTTGGGAATCACTGAATTCCCCGGGTAAATGTATTTGGTTTTCCACAGAAAATCACACATGTATCCCTACTCAAGCCGAAGTGATTTGAAATTTTTTTATTGGAAGTGCCTAAGAATCAACACTAATAGTTTCAACACAGCTCTGTTAGAACCCATTCAAGCAAGTCTATTCGAGTTATTATTGCTGTTATTCCTCAACTATGCAGTCGTGAAACCTTTGTCTTTGCAGGCTAGAAACAACAATTGCTACTCATGACTTCACTTATCTGTATTTGCAATTACCTACTACCCAAGCATATCAATCTAAATCAGCAAAACAAAAGGTTGCAGTATAGTAGCTAAGCAATATATTTTGCCAGAAATATTTTACACTTTGAAATGCTACCGTGTCTAGAGAAGTCCCAACTATTCTTTGATATTTGTCACGCCTTTGCAATTTCCACAGATACGTGCTTCTAGGGAGAAACATAAAATCTCTCCCTTGTTAAGTTCAATTCCTACAAAACTAACTTTCGGTGCAACTCTTGTTTTTATAAGGACATGATACAACGGCGAATGTAACATATAAGCTACTCGTTCGGCTAAACCCAGTAGCTTTGCCTCGAATCTGTAAAGTTCAAATTTTGAACATCTTGTAATCCTTACACACATAAAAGATCCAAGTTCAGCACTCTTTTCCCACTATACACCATGGTACAACAGTTTTTTGCGTATATTAAAATCAATTTACTTGTCAAAAGAAAAAATGGACAGCAGCATATATTCTAATCTTAAATGAATACTCAAAAAGATGCTACTAGTTCCATGTCCTACCAAGAATACATGCCTTATATGCACATTTGACTCCATTAATTTCTTAAGCTGGTTCAATGCCTCTCTTGCAAATCTCGCTTTCTGCAATTCGTCATCTAGACTTCCCGCACCATACGTTCCGGATATGATATCTGCAAAGCAAATCCATTACTAATTACACCAAAATAGCCGCCCAAAACAGAAACAGTCCGGATACACAGATTATACACTTATTATACATTGAATATACATGAAATATACATAGAATATACATGAAATATACAAGAAACAGCTATTATTTGTTTAAGCAGCCTAGCCACTATTCAAGAAGGGTAAAAATCCTTCTTTTTTAATAAAAGAAAAACCCGAGGGCCAACGTACGGTTCAAAACTCGATGGATAATGGGTTTGTCCGTCTACCCTTCTCGAATTAGCAAATAATTAGAGCTACTTGCTATTATTCAAGAAGTCTATATCTATCTATACTATTATAAAAACACGAGCTCTAATACGATATGTTGATCCACAAAAGCACATAAAAAGAGCTCTAATAATACTAAACTAATAGCAAATTATACTAAATAAAGTAAAAAGATTAATAATTTACCACAATAACGGTGATAAATATTGAAGATATCCATGGTTATAGGGAAAAACAAGAAACCCCTAAAAACCAAAGAGAGCAAAATTAAGGTTGTGTTACAATAGTGAATCTTTTATTTTTGTAAGCTTTGTTTATTTTGTAGAAGAAAGAATTTAGCTGATAATATTCTTATATTCTGAAAGTACAGATTTTAGATATCAGAATATTTACTGCCACTTGAAGTCTTAAAGTGAAGTCAAAGTGAGGACATCACCCTTCAAGTAAACCCCCCCCCCCCCCCCACCACGAGTACAAATTTTGAATTTTTGATTTAATTATTTAGTTTTCGAATTTTACTAATTCATTAATTTAGATTCACGTCGTGTCATTTTTAACGAAAATCCACCAAGAATCGTGGGCTTGTGGCGTGAATCCAGAGTAGTCGGGGCTCCAGTAAAGATGTCGGACACCACTTATACTTTATGTTGGAATTTCTTTATGAGTCAAGCACAAAAATGAAACATGTTCTTAACAGTTGAATAAAATTAGACAAAAAATATAATTTAGAGTAAAATTTAGCTATAATAATTAACTAAATATTTGACAATCATATATAAGTGACTTTGACTTGGAACAGTGATGTACTTAGAATTTTTCATTAGTGGTGTCGAATTTAATTTAAAAAAAATTCCGATATAGGCTTTGTTGCTGGGATTCAAACAGTAGATGCCATAGTCAAACCATATGCGTTTGGACCAGCTCGCCTAGGACTGCTTCGATCTATTTCAATGGGTCTCCTTTTATTATATAAGGAAAATTTTTGCTTTTACTAATATATATATATATATATATATATATATATATATATATATATATATATATATATTGATCCACTGATGTCGGATAACATTGGTAGGCTATGGGTAAAACCGCTCCTATTTGGAAGTGTATGAACACATAATTGAGTTATTTCCGATTGTATGAAGTGTTTAACTCTTTCTCCCATATTTATTACTCCATTTTTAGTCTGTTTTAAAAAGAATGACCTATTTCTAAATTTGGAACAAATTTCTACTTTTACCTTAGTTTAGACTATAAGTTTTAAGAGTTTTCCTTTCTTTATTAAACTTCGTACAAAATCAAATCAAATGAATTCACATAAATTGAAACAACGGGAGTAGTACTAAGTATTACATAAAGGTGGAGGGCCACCAGCTTGGAGTCGTGCCGCTTTGGAAAGCAACACCGAATAAACAAAACAGACAATTTTTGCAGTGTAATTGAAGAATTACCTAAGTTTTGTATAGCTTATGGTCCATTAATTAACCACTTTTATGGTTATTAATTGAAATATAGCCACCCTTCCCACCGGTGAAAAAAAAAGAAAAAAAAAAAGAAAATAGAGGATATCATCATAGCAATAGTTTAGTACATGGATTCGGAGTGATTGAAAGCCTATTACATGTTGGTTTATAATTTCCATCATTTCTATAGTTACTAGGAGTAGTAAATATTAATCCATATCCAACCAAACCAAGGTTCTAAATATAATATAGGTTCCAAATTGATGATGACAAAAAGTATATTAATCCAAATCCAACCAAACCTAGGTTCTACATTACATTATATTATACCTGCCTTCTAATATATATTACCTTTGTCCTTTATACATATTTGAAGTATAGATAGACAATGGCATCGCTCACTGTCAAAACTACAAGAAGATCTTCACCAGAGAGGCCTTTACTTGCAACAACAAAGGGTTCGATAGAGGCACGGCCAAGTCTTGAAATTGTAGAAGAGAAGACTACTAAATGTGCTATTTGTTCGTTGGAATTTCAAGTTGAAGAAAAAATTAAAGAGATGCCATGTAAACATCGTTATCATTCGAGTTGTATTGACAATTGGTTATGGATACATGGATCGTGTCCTATTTGTAGGTATAAGTATCACGTAACGGAGATGGAGAGGAGACGTAAATATGCTTTTCTAAGCATGAATCAGTATTCATGTGAATCGGACTCGGATGAAGATGGACATTGACAACTTCTTAGCTTATAGAAATAGTTCAGGCACTTATTTTATTACTGATTAGCATAATTTGGATTATTGTTATTTCAGACTAGTCTTGTTTATTCATGAGTATTGAGGTTTAAGTACATGCTATTTTGAATTCTAATTCAACAGAGGTCTTCGAGCTGCATTATTCAAATAAGTAGATTTACAAATTTTTATTATATTTTTTTGGTCCTTTATCTGAGCCTGCTTATTTGATATAGACAATTTTAAATTGAAAAACTTATTTAATGACTATTTCTTGAGATAATGATTTCCCTCACAAAATCTCACTTCACGTTGCTAGCATTGGCAAACAGTGAAGTGAAACTGAAACTATTTTTTTGTCCATAACACAATATTATAATTTTCAAATGCGTGTACTTTCAACTTTAATGAAATATTATCAAACTTTGTATATGTGTCAAAAAATCGACAAAATATGTACTAATTAAATTTTGAATTCAGTAACTCAAACGATAAGTGATTATGTGTCCTCCCTAATCGATAATTTTTTACATGAATATTGTGAGGGACTTCTTCGAATCCTAATATACATAAAAAGATACAAATTCAACAAACTCTATTGCAGCATTACACCTTGGTGCTCCATTTTCTGCGAATAAAATCTACTTTTACTTAACAAAGAAAAATGGATATATAGCAGTCTATTTTCTGATGCATCTTGAATGATTATTACCAATGCTGCTAGTTCCACAAATCTCCGGCATCAATCGGCAAAGCAAACACATCAATTATCAGAGCTACTTAAGAGACTTGACCTAGCTAGTTGTACAAATATTTATTTTATTTTATTTTATATTGTTTTGTTTTAATTATCGAGTTTATGGAACATCAGATTGAATAAGTCACTAATTCAGTTAATTTTGATACACGTTATTTAGGTAGGTTCATAAACAAAAAATGCATGCTATCTCAATTGTTTTTCTTGGAGGCTGGAGCATCAAACGTCAAATATGGTATTTCAATTAAACTGAAAAACCACGACGACATATAAATACTAGTACTAGTACTAGAGCAATAGTATCTCTAAGTCTAAATGTTGCCCTTTCAAAAATCACAACCACATAAATTGTAACCTTCATCTTTACATTCTAGAGGTATTTTAAGTTGTAACCTTTGTTTTTAAAAGTAGCCAATTATATATAGAGATAATATTTAAATTGTGACTATACTATTCGGAGTCAGTGGCGGAGCGATATGGGTCGCTGAAAATTATACTGTGTATATGATTTAAATTTAACTATTTATGACTAAATATTACATTTTGAACATCGTACCATTGACACAACTAATACTGTTAGCCTAGTGATTCAGGGTGGTCAAATTTAGCTAAACAACTCAGGATCAAACCAACTTATACATTTGAAAGAAATTATTTTTTTTCCTTTGAAGCTTGAACACTTTTGAAAAATTCCTGGTTGGCTCTAAATTTTCTTTATTAACCTTTTGGTTTAATCTTACCATTATGATAGTAATTTTTTTAATAAGAGAACTCCACGTGTTCAATACTTTAAGAAAAAAAAAATCAAAATTTACCTCTCTATTTTCAGTATAATTTAAACATATCATCACAAGATTTGGAGCTCCGTTATATATATAGTCAAGACCAAAATCAAATATAGTGTAACAAAAAAATAGCTAGTACATAAAGAGCATTCTCTGAAAAAAACTAAAAAAAAATAAAGGGAAAGAAGAAAATAGAAGAGTTCATCATAAAATAGTTTGGTACATGGATTTGGCTTGCTTAAAAAGCCTATTACATGTTGGTTTATAACTACCGAAATTGTATAGTTACAAGGAATATATATTAATCTAATTCCAACCAAACCTAGGTTCCACAATATTACACTGTATATATATACACACACAAAGGACATGTCTTCTCCCTTTATACATATATCTACAACTATAGTCTATGGCGTCACTTTCATCACCGGCCGTTGATCAAAACGACGGTCCTTTACCGGCGACAAAAGCTTCAATAGAGGCACTGCCAATCGTTGAAATTGTGGAAAAGAACACTGAGTGTGCAATTTGTTTGTTGGAATTTCAAGTTGGAGAAAAAGCTAAAGAGATGCCATGTAAACATCGTTTTCATTCGAATTGTATCAATAGGTGGTTAAGTATGCATGGATCGTGTCCATATTGTAGGTATATATTGCCTGTAGATGAGACAGAGAGGAGACAAGAACTATTTTCTTTTACGAGAATGAATCATCATTCATTAGAATTTGAGAATGAAGATGTTTTAATAGAAGCAATAAGGGAACTTGACTACTTACGCAATGTGGTTCCACGTAGATTATCAAGTACTCCTACATTAGAATAGTATATTTACGTACTTATGGATTTATTGAGTTTTAAATATTGTTTTGAATTCGACTTGAAATTCAAGGAAGGTCTTCGAGCTGCATGCATGCAAATAAGTGAATTTGCAACTTTTTATAGTTCTTAGTCCTTTATCTCAACATCAATTTAAAATTGAAAAAGAAAAATTGATTAGGGTATATCCTGAAGTAATGATCTTTTCTTACAGAGTCATACTTCTTGAAGTGTGGCCCTTTCGAATTCCCGAACCTTGCATGAATGAATGCTTTGTACATCGGACGACTGTTTTTTTTTTCTATTTTTTTTTCCAACTTCAATCAAATACGTATTATTGTTCTCACAGTCCTCTCCCTATTTTTTAGTAGACCATTCAGATGGATATTGTAACACATTTGATCTTCAACCTGAATGGTCTGCTACTTAAAAAGACAAATATGGAGTATGAACATTATTTTTCAAAGGAAGACAATTTTTAATATTTCAAAATTCATACTTAAAATATGAGTAATTACTTATCGTCTAATTGCTCTTATATTCTATTGAAACTTGTAAACTTCCAATCATAGGCAAATTAAACACAGGGAAATAGTTCAAATATGTGTCCACCCCTCTAAGCTTTAATTTCTTTATTAACCTTTTGGTTTAATCTTAACATCATATAGTGTGGACCGGAGGGAATAATTGTTTTATATTTATCTTTGTCATTAACAAAGTTTTATCATCAATACCTCTCTATTTTCACTATAATTTAAACATATCGTTACAAGATTTGGAGCTCCGTTATATATGTAGTCAAGACCAAAATCAAATATAGTGTAACAAAAAATAGCTAGTACCTAATTAAAGAGCATTCCCGTGAAAATAAAAAATAAAAAAAAAAAAGGAAAAGAAGAAAATAGAAGAGTTTATCATAAAATAGTTTAGTACTCCTACATGGATTCGGCTTGTTTAAAAAGCCTATTACATGTTGGTTTATAACTACAGCTATTAATTGCATAGTTACGAGGAATATATATTAATCTAAATCCAACCAAACTTAGGATCGACAATATTCCACTGTATATATATGTATACATACACACAAAGAACTTGTTTTCTCCCTTTATACTTATCTGCAACTATAGTCTATGGCGTCGCCCACAGTCACCAGATTTATCGATACATCACAGACCGTTGATCAAGACAATGGGCCTTTACCAGCGACAGAGGCTTCAATAGAGGCACTGCCAATCGTTGAAATTGTGGAAAAGAACACTGAGTGTGCAATTTGTTTGTTGGAATTTCAAGTTGGAGAAAAAGCTAAAGAGATGCCATGTAAACATTGTTTTCATTCGAATTGTATTAATAGGTGGTTAGGTATACATGGATCGTGCCCACTTTGTAGGTATATGTTGCCTGTACATGAGACGGAGAGGAGAGAAGAACTATTTTCTATTACGAGAATGAATCAGCATTCAATAGAATCTGAGGAGGATGAAGATGATTTAACAGATGATTTAATAGAAGATTTAAGAGAAGCAGTACAATACTTACGCTATCTGATCCGGATGCAGAGCTAGAAATTTTCGGGAGGGGTTCAAAAAATATTAAAATATCATGTTTGAGATTAGAACTTGTGACCTAAAATAATTCTTAAACCCCTTTACTACTTTAGTAGCAAATTTCATGTATCAAAGGGGTTCAATAGGATGTATATTAACAAATATTTTCGTTTTTATCTTATTTGCACTGTGTAATTATTCGAAGAAGTAGGTTCAAATGAAATCCCTTGCTTATGCCTATCTCCGCCACTGTTATTGTAATCACACCTAGATTATAAGAGGAGCATTCAGATGGATATTGTAACACATTTAACCTTCAACCTGAATGGTCTGCTACTCAAAAAGACAAATCTGGAGTAAGAGCATTATTTTTCAAAGGAAGACAATTTTTAATATTTCAAAATTCTTACTTAAAATATGAGTAATTACTTATCGTCTAATTGCTCTTATATTCTATTGAAACTTGTAAACTTCCAACAGTAGGCAAATTATACACAGGGAAAAAGTTCAAATATGTCCCTAGGCCATGACATTTTCAAAACATGAGATTTTTCCTACAATGGGGTAAAAGTGGATAGAAAATATAACGGAGAGTAAAATTGAGCTATTTCATATAATGGCAATGTTTTCCTTATGTTATATACAAGGTACCACAATGCAAACTTACCATGCAAACTTATCTATAACCGGCTCATTTATCCTATACTGATCGGCTTGAATACACCTACAATACTATTTGAGATTTAGAACTTGTTTGGCAGGTATAGATAAAAATTACCCAAGAAATATTTTCTTTAATTTTTTTTTTTTATGTTATAGGTGATAAAACAAAAGAATTTTAATTTAAAATCTCGAAAGATATTCATTTTTGGTTAATTATTTAAAAAAACAGATACAAATTTATATCTACTTGTACATACAAAGATTAAGGCAAATATTTGAAAACTCTCTTAGAAAAATAAATTCTTTCAAGTTTGATGAAAGAAATCTACAATTGTAACACCAAGTGATGTGGTATAGTGGATGTGGTTACTTCTTCCTTAACCAGAGGTCTCGGGTTCGAGCCCAGGGTATGAAATAATCACCGGTAGGGAGCGCTTCCCCCCGAATGGGGCCCTACGCAGCGCGAATCCGGATTAGTCGGGGCTCCAATAAGAGTACCGAATACCAGCTGGGAAACCAAAATAAGAAAGAAATCTACAATTGTGTTTGTAGATATTTAATCTCTTTAATTATGGAGATGTAACGTTTGAATAAATGATTGGTCCAAAATAACATATATATAGAGATCTATTCACAACTTAAAGTTAGTGTTATAATAATGAATGTTGCTATTACAAGTAAAAAATTGTTATAGAGTAAAATACAACATAAATTCTTCGTTCCAAAGAAAACTTGCAATAACTACTGTTAGAGAGCATTCTTACAAGTTGGTTTATAATTAGTTATTCTATAGTTACTAGGAGTCGTATATACTATTCCAAATCCAACCAAAACTAAGTTCTACATTACATTATATATATATTCTCAAAGGACCTGTCTTCTCCTATATAATACATACAATCTATTTCCCTTTATAACAACTATATAGACTATGGCGATGCACAGAAACATCAGCGACACGAGAAGATCTTGGCGATCATCGCCCTTATACAATGTGCCTTCACTATCGACATTGGTTCCGATAGAGGCACTACGAACTGTTGAAATTGTACAAGAAAACACTGAATGTGCAATATGTTTATTGGAGTTTCAAGTTGGAGAAAAAGCTAACGAGATGCCATGTAAACATCGTTATCATTCGAATTGTATTGATAAGTGGTTAAGGATACGTAGAACGTGTCCAATGTGTAGGTATAAATTGCCCGTGAAGATGGAGTGGAGACGGAAAGTTAGTATACGTGATGACAGTAGAAATAATTATAGTACAATAAGGACAGGTTTGATAACATTAGAAACAATTTGGAATTGGAATAGAATAAGAGAGCAGTACCATATTGATGATTCACCAGATATATTGAACATTAACGGGGATCGGTGGATTCGTTTTATTTGATCGAATTAGGATTGTATGATTATTAATTAGTATTGTTCCTATTTACTTTGTAATTTGTGGTTCTGATAATAAAGAGCTTTACATTCGACTTTTTTCTTTTTATGGAATTTAATGTTTGTTTCATAATTTGTTCTATTATTTCACTCTCAACTTGAAATAGAGAAATTGTAGTTGAATAATAACAATAGGCGAGGTACCTAGGCAACCAATCTAACTTAAGTGTATTATTTTATCCCTCCACCAACATGTAATAACTAATCCATGTACTATTAGTTATGCGCGGATTAAGGACCAAAAGAATAAAACTATCATTTTTTTCTCCCTAGAAGTCAATGAAAGTCAAGCATCTAAGGATATAACTGTAAATTCATTTTTTTAAAAAATTTAAAATAAATTAAATATTTTAATTAGTAATTTACATCTCCATTCTTAGTACAATGTACTAAGGGGTCGTTCGGCTGCGGGTATTAAATATTAATACCCGCACAAAACTCAGCATTAATTTAGCGCAGCGTTCGATTGGTTTTTGTGAAATTTTAATACCCGCATAAAATTTGTGCAACGTTTGGTTGCATTTTTGTGTATTCCACATTATTAATACCCGCATTATTAATGCGGGAATCTATGTATTATTTTATGCGAGATAGAAGGTGGTTTAATAATGTGAATGCGGGAATCTATGTATTATTTTATGCGAGGTAGAAGGTGGTTTAATAATGTGGGTATTAATAATGCAGGTATTAAAATTTAAAATGACAAAATTAACCCCCGTAATAATAAGGATATTTTAAAATTTTATTTAATGAATAAATAAATATTTTAAATAATAATATTTTTTGTTAATTTATAATTTATCAGTGATTCAACAAATAATCCCTACGTTATAATATATGCGTGGCTAATACCCACATTATTAAACCCCACATAACTAATACCCGCATTATCAATACCCACATTATTAATACACACATTATTAATACCCACATTACTAATACCCGCGTAAAAGCAAAGCCAAACCAAACGACCCGTAAGGGGTCGTTCGGCTGCGGGTATTAAATATTAATACCCGCACAAAACTCAGCATTAATTTAGCGCAGCGTTCGGTTGGTTTTTGTGAAATTTTAATACCCGCATAAAATTAGTGCAACGTTTGGTTGCATTTTTGTATATTCCGCATTATTAATACCCGCATTATTAATGCGGGAATCTATGTATTATTTTATGCAGGGTAGAAAGTGGTATTAATGATGTGGGTATTAATAATGCAGCTATTAAAATTTAAAATAATAAAATTAACCCTCATAATAATAAGGATATTTTAAAATTTTATTTAAGGAGTAAATAAATATTTTAAATAATAAAATATTTTTTGTTAATTTGTAATATATCAGTGATTCAACAAATAATCTCTACGTTATAATATATGCGTGGCTAATACCCACATTATTAAACCCCACATAACTAATACCCGTATTATCAATACCCACATTATTAATACACACATTATTAATACTCACATTACTAATACCCGCATTAATAGTTAATACTCGCGTAAAAGCAAAGCCAAACCGAGCGACCCCTAAATACCTAATAAAAAAATTATGTATTATAATTCATCTATAATTTGTATTCGTACCAAACGACCCGAAATGATTAATAAAAGAATTACTACTAGTAAGCAAGACAAAGCAAAGAAAAGCCCAAAAAATAAAACAGAAAGAAAAGCAGAAAAGTTGGGGGATGGTTTGTGAAAAGGGTGGGGCGGCAAACCAAAGAAAAAGAAAAGGCAATGCTGACTAAGATGAAAAAGTCGTCTACACTTTATTGTGAGAGAATCAAGAAAGAGAAGGAGAGAAAAGTGAAGATCTCTAGGCCACATACAACTTGTGGTTCACACATTAAACTCACTTTTCTTGATGACATGGCCTAACACACCCCTCCCCCCCCCCCCCCACTCCTCCCACCTAAAAAGAAAATAAACTTTTTCAACATTTTGACTTCTATATTTTTCATTTATATTTATATACATACATTCTAACATACTCCTATTTGATTAGTCACAAATCATATAGTAGTAACTTACTAGCGTTTGGACATAGATTCCCAAATAATTCTTGGGAAACACTTTATATCAAAATAAAAAAATATTTGGACATATTTTTTGAAACAAATTTTTTGACATTGTCATAGCCTTTGAGCTCTTATGCAAAGCTAGTTTGTACAGTTTTTTATTCAAAAACAGCTCAAGACCACTTTTTGAATTTTTGAGAATTTTTTGCTCAAATAGCATAAACAAACCCTTATTCAACCAAAAACTCCCCCAAAAACTATGTCCAAACGGGAGCTTAATATATATGTAATATTGTATTACTCTCTTTGTTCTTTTTTCACATTCTTAAAAATATTGACATAATTCCTTTTTGGTTCGTTCAAAAAAAATTTTATATTCATATTTTCTTTTTAAAGACAATGTATTTTGGATTTATCCTTTACCCATGATGAAAAGATTTTATAGCTACATAATTGTTATGGAATAATTAGATGATAAATTTCAAAAATCTTTATTTATTTAATCTAACTTAATAGATGAAATATGTAACAGGAAGAGTACACATAGTTTAATTTAATCGATAAAAAATGACACATTTTATTTCATATTTAAAAACTCATCAAACTTATAACAAGATTCCTAAATTATCAGTAGTGAAAGTTTACCATCTAAACTCTAAAGTACTCCTTCCAACCCATTTTAGTTGACGTTTTAGCAAAAATCTTATGTCCAGATTAATTGTCACTTTAGAATATCAAAATTATTTTTACTAATTGTTTCCAATTATACCTTTACTTATTAAAAATATTCACGAAAAGAATTTAATAATTATATATTAAATATAGATAATATAGTAAATATATACTCTATTTATTGATTTTTTTAATAAACGGACATTTAAGGAAGAAAAATGTACAAGCAAAAACCAAAGACAAGAACCTCAAACAAGACTCAAAAGTCACATACCTCAAAAAGAACACACACAACAAAGGTGTTTGTGTGTGTGACAGATCCCTTTCTTTCTGTAAAGAGAAATGACTAAAGTGTAAAACATGTCATTCACAAGTACTCACAGTTTCTCTGTCTATTACAACTAAAGTTTCAATCTTTGCCAATGTCTGAAGTAATTTGTACTAATAAAGACCCTGCTATTAAACTTTTTGGTCATACCATTCAGTTTCCTGATTTTCATAGTTCCTCAGCTGGAGAACATGAACAAGATCATAAGGTATGCTTATTAATTATAATGACTTTATTTATTATAGTATTTACCTCGGGTATTCTTTAGTTTTTACGTCAGTATTTTCTTTAATATGATATTTGCATCTTGTTTCTTTCAAGCATGAAATGTTTTTTCTTCGGTCGAGGAATTATTGGAAACAACCTCGGGATAATGTCTGCATATATCTCACCCTACCCAGACCCCACTTGCGGATATCACTGGATATATTGTTGTTGTTGTTGGCTTTATTTATTAAATATTGATTTTTAAGTAATGCCAAGACTATTTGTTGACTTCCCTTTTATTAGTTTGGGCCATGTAGATTGGAGTTTGGATGATTAGTTTTGTTAGATTGTACTGTATTGGTGAGGTTTCATATTGGGTAAAGTTTGGTTTTTTATTTTGGAAGGGGGGAGGGGGTGTTGGAAATTTACCTATTTTGGCTATTAGGACTCATGCATACTGAAAATTTTCATAAATGATTTGCTCTTCTCTTCTGCAAAATAGATTTACCATTTGTTAGGAGATTTTGTATAATATTGACATGAGATGAGTTTAAATAGAGTAACGTAGTTCATAGGGATTCATATAGTCGTCCTGAACTTGTTTGAGACTGGAGGGATAGTAGTTGACCATAGTTGTCGTTGTAGTTGACTATTTGTTAGGAGATTAAAAGAGTCGCAGTAACATATGGTTTTAGCCTTTTAGGTCAATTACGCCACAATCTCAAACTAGTTATACAAATCAGTGTATCCACTAGGATTCATTGTAGTTTGACAATTTTTACATGACCGTCCACTTAGCGCAACCCTCCTTATTTGGGTTTTGGACAGGCTATGCTATGCACATAGGGGGAGTTTTAATTCTTTTATGTTTAAGTAAGTTTTTTTCCTAAATTTTATAAGTGGTGTCTGCTTAACTCAAGCAATACCTTAGCTTTGTTCATTGCATGTTTGTTAAATGTCCTGTCAAAATGTCCTATCAAATGATACAGGCTTCTGCTGTTCTCTGTTAACTCCTCTAATTGGTGATACAATGTTATGGAAAAGATGTTTAATTTCGTAAAGGTGAATGACTAAGTCGTTTTTAACCACTGTACTCAGTGGTCTTGCTATGAGGGGGACACAAAAAGATACTTAATTTGTCAAGCACTCGCGTCCTCTATCCTCCCTCACTAATTTCCAAATGGTATTAGTATAATTTTTATATATTCCGTGCTATATTAGGCCTAAACACTCTATGAACTTGTGATGCATTAAAGATAGGGAAGATCAGTAGTCAGTGCAGGTATCAAAGATCTAGTGAAATCTCAATAAATCATGCCTGATTTTGACACCCTAATACTTATCAGTTGGAGTGTTGTAATTAACTTAAAGTAATTAACTTGATTTATCCCCCTTTCTAAATACATTCTACATACAGGACCAGTGTGATGATTGTAGGGATGAGAATGAACCTGCCGAGGCATTAGAGGGTCAGAATCATATTCCAGAGAAAAGTGATATTATAAAGGAGTCACCTTCTTATAATGACTGTACAACAGCGAAAACGTCGAAAAGTGAAGAGGGACAGGGTGAAACAAGTGATTCACAGGAAAAAATCCTGAAAAAACCAGACAAGATACTTCCTTGTCCTCGCTGTAAAAGCATGGAGACAAAATTTTGTTACTTCAACAACTACAACGTCAGCCAGCCTAGGCACTTCTGCAAGAATTGTCAGAGATACTGGACTGCTGGTGGGACTATGAGGAATGTGCCAGTAGGTGCTGGCCGCCGGAGAAGCAAGAACACAGTTTTCCATTACCGCCACATATCCGTCTCTGAAATGGTTCCAAATGCAAGAACAGATTTCCTAAATGGAACCAAGCCTTCCCTCAAGCTCAATGGATCTATTCTTACATTTGATACAGACAAACCCTTACATGAGTCTATGGCTTCAGTGTTCAACGTTGCTGATAAAACTATGCAGAACTGTTCTGGGAATGGGTTCCATAAATATGAAGAGCTTAGACTTCCTGTTGCTTATGAAGCTGGAGATAATGAAGATGATCATTCTGAGGGATCTTCAGTCACTGCTGTAAGTTCAAAGGATTGTGGTAATAAAGATGGGAACTGCAACAGCTTTTCACCTAATTTACCTTGCTTTTCTGGGGCTCCTTGGCCATATCCATGGAGCTCTGTGCACTGGAGCAATGCAGTACCTCCACCAGGTTACTGTCTTCCAGTCTTTCCTGTGCCATTTTACCCTGCAACTACTTATTGGGGTTGTACAATACCAGGTTCTTGGAATGTCCCTTGGATGTCCCCACACACTGCATCCCAAAACCAAAAGCCTCCAACTTCTGGTCCTAATTCCTCAACTCTGGGGAAACATTTGAGGGATGAGGATGTGCTGAAATTGACGGGCAGTGAGAAAGAGCTACGAAAAGAGAATAATCCTGAGAAGTGTCTATGGTTTCCGAAAACATTGCGGATTGATGATCCAGGAGATGCTGCAAAGAGTTCTATCTGGGCAACATTGGGAATAAAACCTGACGTAGTTGATTCAGCCAGTGCAGGTCTTCTCAAACCCTTTCTGCCTAAGAGTGATGAAAGGAACCATGTTTCAGAAAACTCTACTGTATTACAAGCCAATCCAGCAGCAATGTCCAGGTCATTAAATTTCAATGAGAGCTCTTAAACCAGTGTCTTGGGAAGCATTGTAAATGTAAATGGTTGTGGCGAGGCATGATTCCCAGCATAGTTATACTTCTCTACAGTTATCTACCACTGGTACTTCCTTACTTTTTTTTCGCTCTTGTTTAGGGTCAGTTATTCACACACAGTAGGAGAAAGTCTAGAATTAGACTCCTTGTTTCTTTTACAAAATTAGAGTAGATCAATCTAGCTGCTAGTTCCTGCCTTTTTGTGAGAGAGGGGTGGTGCTTTTTGTTTCCTAGGCATTTTTGAATATTAACTGCCTTAGTTGATGTGCATATCTGTATTTGAGAAAGTGAGACATACTAGAGTATGTGTAAAAAATTACCCACGTGGTAAAATAAGTTGGAGATAAAATGATGAAATTTTTATTTACCTTATTGTCTGCTTCAACTGCTATTATGACGCACCATCATCAATGGAGCTTCGCTATACAAACCTAATGTTCTTTGCTTCCTCTATCTATTGGCCCTATTATTTACTTTATTTCCTTTGTGGGGCAACATTTATTGAATGAAATGCAACAGGTACAGATTGAACAATCTGTTATCCAACAGTGATTGTTTATGTTAATCCTTTCCAAACCCTGAATGGGGTTAATCTCCAACTCTTAGCGGTGGTATATGCAACTAAAGGTTCGGCTGACTGAAAAGGACAAAATAATGGCGACGAGGTTCTAGTTATATGGTGAAGAACTAAGCAACACTCCTTTTCAGTTCCAGTGGCCAAGTATGAAGTATTGCTTCTCATAGAGTTGCATGCTCTGATCCCATTTGATTAACTTTCTTAACTTGCACGTCCCTATTCCTATTTGATTGCCTTTCTTAACTTGTTGGCGCTGCCCTATCTCTGACATTGGCATGTGAGCATATATATCTCTGGGCCATAGGGGCATAAAGCAACTAAGATCATGTTACATGAGCTATGCAATTGATTGTAAGCAATACTAATCTAACGAATACCATTCAAAGAGATCAAAGATTGTTGATGTTGGTTCATTGTCTGTAGTCACGCTGAGGTCTTTATGATTCATATCTTTCTAGGCTTGAATTTGACATCGTTTCATTGTGGTAGTACTTCAAGATCGTCTAACATCTTACTTTGAAAGCAGTGATATATCTTGGTGGCAAGTACTGGTTAAGTATGTTCTTAGTACTAGCTTGCACAAAGTTCACGTGATGCTAATTAAACCGTGCATTGTTGGTTCTATATTTTTCTCCTTTTTCTGAGGGATGGGGCGGTGGAGAGGAGTGGCTGCAGAGGAACCTGTTTTGTTACTTTTGCGTCTGAGCTTTTCCTTTGTTATCTGGCCCTTGAACGAGGTGGATGTATGGCCAGTCATGTGATTTAATCTTACCTATTTCATTTAAATGTATAGATACAATAACATCGTACTCATGTTAAACCTACTAACTCTAACTCTAGATCCTGGATTCGTGCATTCGTCTATGTTGGCACATGTTGTTTGCTGAACTGCTACTAAAAGAATGACAGAGAAGGAATGCAGGCTCTTGTTATCTATAGCATAAACTTATTATAGGGAGAAGATGGAGGGTTAGACAAGTTTTATTGAATAAACTCTTATTGATTGATACCGCCAAAGATTACTGTCAGTGAGTGATTCTTTGCTCATATTGGTGATACAGAAAGACAGATGCTGATACAAAAAATTTCTCTATTCAGCTGTTGCTGAAGTGCGACTCTATGCACAATGCAGTCTAGGTCTTGTTATACTTTCTTATTCAAACTTTCACTCTTATTGCTATATTTAATTTTGCCGTAGAAAACAACATTTCTGTTTGTTCAGCTCCCTGAGGTTGTCTTGATAGAACCACATAGTGATGTGGTGGAATAGATGAGATCCCTCTATCCTCCACCACAGGTTTTAAGTTCGAGCCTTGAGAATGGAGAAACTCTTGACAGAGAGCGTTTTCTCCTTTAAGGGCGCTATATAGTCTGACTATGGTCAGTCAAGTCGATGAATTCCTGATACTAGATGGTTATAGATTAAGTCGGCTACGTTGCAACTTCGTCTATGGAACGTTGGAATACGGCAAAGTTATTGGGATTAAAACTCATAAGTCAACTTCCTTTAAAGATAGTTTAATGTTTGCACTACTTCCTAAATAATTCTTGAAGTGCTGAAACAGTCCAGCCTTTAAGTTAGTACAATAAACAAAGGGATAGTATGAAAGTGTCCCTAATATTCATAAAACGACAAAAAGAGTTAAAGCAAGATGTTATTAAAGAGTTAAATGTGAGTACAACACTAGCTACTCCCTCCGTCCCAAATTAATTGTCCCTTTAGGAAAAATGGTGTGTCCCAAATGGCGTGTCCCAAATTAGTTGACACTTTAGGATTTCAAGATAAAAATTGTTAGTCTTTTCCAACTATACCCTTAATAATTAAAAAAATTCTCAACAAAATTTAATAGTCAAACATTAAATAGGGGTAATATAGTAAAACGCACAGTCTATTTAATGATTTTCTTAATGGGCGTGAAGAAGCTAAAGTCGACAACTAATTTGGGACGGAGGGAGTACATATCAAGCTCAACTCTCAAGTTAGATTGGTTATAGTACGAAATTTCCTCGTTTATTCATTAGAGTGGAATGTTAATGTGAAAACAAGGATGGTGTCACAAAAAGAAAAAGGATGGATTGGTGTAAAAGTTGCATTTCGACAATATGAGAGCAAAAAGAGCAGTTCTGGTGCACAAAACGTCCAGCATTCACGTAGAATTCGAAGAAGGGCTTCACTATCTAATGCAAGTATTAGTGGCCGTTTCCAAGGATCACACGGAAACAACTTTACCGGTTGCTCCAAAGTTCCCTTTCTTCGACAATATGACAGTATATCATGAAATATTTAATAATACATATTCCTAGAGGAGAATATCCAACAACTCAGAATTTTGATAAAATTCTAACAACGTTATATCATATCAAATTCTGGTAATATATTTTCGATTCAATTTTCCACCTTCTCCCCATATTATCAAGTTATCGTTTTAGACATTCTTGATCAAACATTTCACTCCTTAAACTTTACGAGAGTCAAACTAGGTCTATGTTCATGGGAAAAAGCTACTATTACTACTCATTAATATTGGTCATTAAAATACTTGTTCTAAAAGTCAACTTAGGTATAAAATAATCTTATTAAAAGGGCTTAGTAAAACGAGTAATAAAGAGGAATTAAGTGCACTACGTGAAGAAAATAAGGGCTCCTCGTTGGGGTCAACACTAGAACATCCATGATTTAAATAACATGGGTACAGTTTTTAGTTTCTTATCACGGTTGAAAATATGAGATACCATTTGTTAAACTTCAAAGTGATTTTTAGTATCTATAATATGTATAATTAGTGGATTCAATTGAACCTGTTATTAAATACGGACACTTATAAAAATATTCACAAAACCTAAAATAATTACAGTTACTATCCACAACTTTCAAATATTACCGACCTGCCCACTAAATTATTTATCCACTCTATCCATCCAGACTTATATACCATAAAGGTATACACATATAAGGTATAATAAAGGTATACAGTAATAAATAACACTCCAAACTTTTATACCATAATTTATGCAATATATCTTAAAGGTATAGTATATACATATAAGGCATACCAAAGGTATACAATAATAAATGGGTAGGTTGGGTAAATACTTTTAATTTTATGGGTAGTGTAATTTTTAATAGGTATGATTTGTAAATACTTTAAATTTCATGAGTGTAGAGTATAAAAATTCCTATTAAATATTATTATGCTACATGCTTTTAACCTGAACTTTCAAGTTCAAGTTCTAAGATTAAACAAATTTATGATTTTTACTTAATGAGTCCTATCGATGTGAATCTGAATTAGCGAATTCAATTATTCTAAAAAGGAACGTCCGCAACTATATCGGATCTGAAACAATTTTGTTACGTCTCCAAACTCTATATATATATCCACATTTCGTAGATTTCTAAGATCTCTACTTACAGTTCCAGGTGCCATTTTACTAGTAACCCTCACTTCACTATAACAAACACCTCCAAAATTGTAGTGTCATTTTTCAATTAATAAGAAAAGAAATCTATCAATGGGACGCTCCACTTTCCTTACAACTCTTCTTGTGGCTACTTTTCTCATGCTTTTCTTCTCACAATCTCATGGTAATTCTTTTGTTGTTTCTTGAACTTTTTTGTTTGATATCGAGCATTTTAGGTATACTTACTCGACTAATTCAGATTCGTATTGCATATAATCCATTTCAAGCAAACACTCTTTATGAACACATTCTTATATGTGTAGGGATCGGCAGGAAAACGTTTGGTTCTCTTTCCCATGATGACACCCATAGAGTTTTACTTGAGGTTGGTTTTCTTTCTTCATTTTGTTAAGAAAACTTTGCACTTTTAGTTCCTCAAAAAAATCACAAAAATTGATTTGATTCTAATAAAGAACATTTAACTATCAATTAATTGAGATGTAGCTTTTGATTCCTTTGCTTGTAAGTCTTCACAAATTTAATGAAAACTGTTAATCTATCTTTATTACTCATGTATTACGTTATGTAAAATATGTAATGTTACTCTATCTTGAGGATATTATTATATTTCCGAAAATAGTAGAGATATACTAACATATTTCCTATATAGTATAGGAATTTTACTACTCCATCCGTTTCAAAAAGAAAATAGTAAAAGAAGAACATATTTTCTTTTTAGTTTGTTTTAAAAAAGAATGACCACTTTCTAAATTTGGAATTTTTTTTTTACTTTTACTCATCCCTAGATGATTTGTAGCCACACAAATATCTATAACTTACTTTGGACCACAAATTTCAAAAGTCTTCACTTCTTTATTAAACTCCGTGCAAAGTCAAATGAGTTCATCTTAAGTAGAACGGAGGGAGTATCATTTTATGCATGCAGTCCATTGGAACGTGGGTAATAAAATGCAATTGAATATAGCGAAACCAATATAGATTATTCCTATACTTGACTCAAACTATATTGAAACTGAGGCATAGTTGAAATTTGATTCTATTATGAAATTGATTTAACAGGAGAAATCAAGGGTGACTTATGAGCTAGACTATATTGATGCTGGGCCAAACTTTAATTCTCATGGTGGTATTTCTGTTTCTCCTCCCCCTCCTCAACCAGAATCACCTCCTCAAGACAAGAAGTAATTGTTCTTTTAATTTTGCTAAGCTGTATGGAGTTTTCTTTTTAGATCTGTTGATGGATTTTGTAGAAAGTTGGGTTTTGGTAATTGGGCTTACACTTTTGTCTTCTTCTTCTTCTTCTTCTTTTTTTTTTTTTTTTTTCATGCAATATCAATATCAATATGTTTAGTGTGTTGTGTTCCCCTTCCTTCTTTGATAATGTGGTAGACAACTAGTTTTCATGTTACCATCTTAAAAGTTCTATCAAACAGTTTGAAATGTGATTGTCATTGTTAAATATTGCCATTCGCCAACCTTTGTTTCCATAACCAAAAATACGTTGGTGCTGAATGGTAAAAGTATGACCCGTAGCCTGTTTGTACCGTGCAAATTGATAACTAGTCAGCGTTTTAAAATTTTTGGAAGACTAGTCAGATTTTAAAAACACGAGAAAATCCAATATCTTTTATTGGGACTTTGCTAAAAATATTGTGACTTCAGATATGAAGCTCCAAGAAAATTTCCCGATCAAATTCTCAAATTTTTGTTTTGTTGCTAATCTTCAAAAATGTGTGTTTTAAAATTAGGCTACTTTTTAAAAGATTGCGATTGTTGATTGATTATTTTTAAGTGGTACGCAAAGTGACTAGTTGTCAAAACTGTCCTGCTGAATGGTATTTTAAGCTTGGGCCGAGACCTAAGCCCAAAATCTTTGACCCACACTTGCTTTGGACTCGTCACAATCATCTCAATTAGGAAGAAACAAAAAATTTCACAGCGTGCCCTCTATAAAGACTGGTTTTGTAAAAATACCCGTATTAAATAATATTTTAGCAAAATACCCTTTTTAGTCCGGAGACAAGATTTCAAGGAAAAAATCTTGTACGCCTTGGCAATTATCAATACTTCAAGGGCAAGTATTGTTTTGCCAATACTTCAAGTTATAGCGAGAATGCAGGGAAATACTGTAAGAAGCAATTGCCAAGACTTATGACCAAGTGCGGCAAGTGTTGTCTTTTGCCAACACTTTAAGGTTAAGTGTTGGCAAATAGAGAGGGGTCAAAGGCAAGTCTTGGCCTTTACGACCAAGTACAGCGAGTAGTGCCTTTTGCCAATACTTGAAGGGATAAGAGTTGAAAAATAGAGAGGTATGCAAGTCTTGGCCTTGACCTAAAAATTTGATAGGAGTGTTTCTGTCCGGATTTTTTTCACTAAACCTTAGTGGCAGCATTTTTGAAAAACTTTTGTTAGCGCGGTCAAAAAGGCAAACCATCATTTATAGTGTTATATTTTTACAAATAGGCCGAGAAGAAAGCATTGGCAAGATCATATAATTTTCTTCTTCTTTTTTCTTAGCACCGTGGCTAAATATCGTGAAATTTTGATGCGTAGCCATTTTTGGACGCACTCAATGAGTTTTATCTACCGTTTCAAAATTAATTGAGAAATAGCCAAAAATTCATGCCACACTTACGCTCCATTAGCATTGGAAAATACCTCCAAACTAATCTCGGTATAAAATACTAAGTTGTTCAAAACCCAGCATTTTGTTATGGGACTGACGCTTTACATATAAAGTCTCATAACAAAATACTGGATCTTTGAACAAAACTTGTTCAAAGCCTCCAATATTTTTTACTGGGTTAATTTACTGAAACTTTATATAAAGTTCCATAATAAAATACTGGGGCTTTGAACAAAACTTGTTCAAATCCGCAGTATTTTATACTGGTATTTGTCCGGAAGTGACTATTTCTCAGTAAATTTATTTTTGACGGCTATAAATCAATTAGCGTGCGCCAAACAGGCCCCTACAGGAAATTTATAGAAATATGATCGTTTCTGGCGTCCCATCAGAGGTGTGACCCCATAAAAAGTGTCTTATGAAAATTATTTCGTAAAAGAGTTCTTGGCATTTGCTAGATTTTCTTTTAACAAAGACCTGACGATCACCAAAACTCCCTTGGTGGTCGACAACAACTTTTCCGGACGAGGCCATTTTCATAAAACTTTTCTTGTATTGGTCAAAATTGCAGCAGCGTTATCAAAAGTGTCTATTTCCTAGAAGGTACTAAAGAAATGGTCAAGTTGAACGTAAGCTGGAATGTAAACCACGATATACAAAAATCACAACGATATTATTGTGTATGTTCGCAGAGATTCTTTTTATGAGGTAATTTGATTGGCTAGCCATAGCCATATCGACGATGCTTAATGGTTGTTTTCTGTTGGATCAAATCTTTTATGAAGCCTCTTGACCTAATCGTAAGGTTCTAAACCTTCAAAAAGGAAGGGGCGAGAAGCAGAGCACGAAATAGCCTAGATTTTATAGAACTATCGCTCCCCCTAATCTATCAAAACACAATCATCTAGAGTTTATAGTAGATTAATAGTTAGATAAAGTGAATGACTTGAAGTTTTGATTTTTTTTTCGTGGATCGCTGGTAAATTTTGAGCTTGTAATGGTACCTAACGATTCAAAAGTCATTCCGGCTTAGAGTGACTTGAAGAGGCCTGTGGTCATCACTCCAGTACGCCTGGCTCTCATAAGAGAACTATTTTCGTATAGCCTCATTCCTCATTAGTTGTCGGAACTCCTGATGAATTGCCAGTCTCGCCGGAAACTCTTTTTACAGAATTCTTGGCGACTCTTCAAGAATTACTTTTTATAACTGGACTATAAATTAAATAGTTCTTATATGGGTGCCAACTTAGTATTCTTTTACTCTAACTTAATTGTGAAGATGAAACGTAGCAGAAGCTCCTAGCAATCAATTGGGATTTACGATTAAATTCATGAAGTTGCAATTTTCTTTTTGTACCTCTCTTGCTGCCCAACAAAATTCATGAGGATTTATTACTACGTAGTGGCTAGTAAGTTAGTAGCACCCTACCTACGTTGAAAGGGTAACGCATTAATAAGAAGAATTCATAAAAGAAATATGAGATATATAAGTTAGTAATGTAAAAGGGTTGAAATAAAATAGAGGCGGTGGAAAAAAGTAGAATAATACACAATAAAATGCCAACATGGCAAAACATATATTGTTCAAGTTTGAATTAGTTAGAAATGTATTGTGCAGAATATTAATTTATTACTGACAACTTTGTTGGGCGGGAAAAAATATATTATACGTGCTACTCGTATTAATTTATGAATTAAAGATTAGACCTACTACTTGGCTGAAAATAAGTCATCTATTTTGACTTCGTATAGAATAATAATGTGAAAGGTCATGGATTTCTATTGTATATAGCGGCAAGCTTGTCTTTTTCTAATCTTCGTTCTTCTTGTTGGAGAATAAAATTCTACCTCTAGCCCAATATAGGTATGTTTATTAATTTCGAGAACTAAAGTAGAATATGGACACAATATTTTAAAATTTTAAAGCAGAATTAATATACTGCATCCGTTTCACAATAAATGGCATGTTTCGGATATCGAGAGTCAAATAATCTTATTTTTTTACCGTAATATTTTCATATGTCTTTTAAATATTTTTGAATTATTAATTATTGTGATTTATAATACTTTTTATGTAGTTTCAAAATATATAAATACCGTTCGAAAAAATTTAAAAATTATATGTTCAAATTAACGGTCAAAATGAACTCGTTTGACTCTCGAAATCCGAAACATGTCATCTTTTTTGGAACAGAGGGAGTATTTAGAAATCACATAAGAATTACTATAAATTAAAACAATTAAATATTTAAGAAAAATATGAAAAATATCATAGTTAAAATACTCGTCTGACTATTGAAGTGCTTTATAAATGGAGCAGAACTTTGACTTTTATAATCCTGTCACATTGGAACTAAATTGAAGGTGTACCACTCACTTCCACTTTGAAGTGTATTAAGAAAGCAATAGCATGGAAAATGCAATTAATTTCCTAATGCAGGGCTGCTAATCAAGATCAATTAAGAAACTCCTAGGTACCTTCCTTCTTATAGATTAGTAATAATCTTCGGATGCGGCTACTCTCCATTACTCACTATCTCTATTTTCCCACGTTCTTACTTAGATGGAAGACACTTGTCACAGTTTAAATTGAATAGCTAAGATTTAATTAACTAATACAAGGTCCTAACCATTCAATTTAAACGATGATAAATGTCTTCAATCTAAGTAAGAACTTAAGAAAATGGAGAGAATGAGTAATGGAGAGGAGCCGGATCCATAATCTTCTTATAATCATATGAAAGAGGCTTCACTGGGGGCAAATTTGAACTTTTAATCCCTCACTTATTAGTATATTCTGATTTTAGTCAATTGTATATATTTAGCTAAATATATTTAACTCCACTTAGTTGAAATTTGTGTTTTTTGATCCATTCATATATGGAATTTGCGTTACTTAAATTATTGTTACTTTGTTAGAACTATATTACCTTCAATTATATGGAGTTAACAGTACATATTAAACGTCACACATGGATAATTAAGAGCCTATTTGGCCAAGCTTTTGGGAAGCAAAAAATGCTTTGGTAATTTTAAATATTGGTCAAGCACAAATTAATAACAAAAATATTTTTCTAAAATTTGGCCAAACACAAACTGCTAATCTCCAAAGAATTTATTTTAAAGACACTTTTAATAAAAAATACTTCTCAAAATAAGCTGATTTTGGCTGGTTTACCCAAGAGTCTCTAAATAGTTACAACACTTAAAGGTTACAATACTTTATAATTAGTGAAAGTTCATAACGGAATGATCAAAAGTATTCATTTTAATTAATGTACTTGTCCAATTATCACATAGATCAAAATCAAAATTTATTACTAAGAGTTACTATAGTTTAGGACTTTAAAAAAAAAAAAAAAGCAGGCCAACCTGCCCCACCATTTTTACAACAAAGAGTCAAATGACTCTTCCCAACAAGTTAGGAATAATTATGAAACTTCGTGTGACACTTCCATTGTGTGGAAGACCAAATCATCTAAGATTTGGTCATATTTTCTCACCAACTGCACCTTCCTAGTTCCTACTCTTGAAACTTCAAATTCAATTCAACCCTTAAGTTTTCTCTAAGTATATATAATCCCTTATTACCTTCCTCATTTCTCATCAACACCAATAACAACAAATTAACTCTACTAATTTCCTTTCTATACTTTCCTATCTGCATGCAAGTTCAACATATTTTTATTCAACTATACTTATATTTTCACTAACGTGACCAATAATATGGCAGCTTCTAGCTATTTGAATCGCTTCCAAATCAAGAAATTTCCTGTAACTACAATTCCAGTGCCCCTACTAATTCATGGCGTAGTTGGTTTCTTCTTTTTATACAT